>OX638072.1:33820363-35049792 GCA_951804385.1 Trifolium dubium | reverse complement strand
CCATAGTTCTCTACAAATTGGGATATCCTCCTATTGGGTGTTTGAGATATAATGTGTATGCCAATTTTAATAATTCAGTAGATGTTATGTTACCACTCACTAGTGTGAGTTGTTGTCTGAGTTAGACATGACAATAAAACCCATACCCGCGAGTATCCGCCCAAACCATACCCGCTTTGACGGGAAAAACCCGAGTTGACTGGGTTTGGGTTTTCCCCGATTTTAAAAGATGGGGTTGGGGCGGGTAATGGGGACATTGATACCCACCCCGAACCCTCCCCGCATATATTAAAATTACATTTTACCTTTTTTTAAATTAGAAATACTTAAACAATTTCTTAAGTTACATTTATATATTTATTTTTTATCTTTAATTTGAGTATTAAACAAACTATTTTCTCTATTTCTTTTCTTTATTTAAAAAAATATCTTTGAAACAAAATAATTATGGACTTTTAATTTCTTTTATTTAATAAAAAAATATTAAAATGCAATCCAAATTCATATAGGAAAAGACGTAACGGAGATACCCGAACCCCGTTAGGATACCCGATCCCCATTGGGTTTGGGTTTTGGAGATATACTTTTTATCCCCGCTCGGAATTAGGATGAGTTTGGGGAAACCCGAACTTTATGGGTTTGGGTTTGGGGAGAGCAAAATTTGTCCCCGCCCCGTTGCCATGCATAGTATGAGTCTGAGAGACAATAAATATGAATTTGTAGAGGAGAAGCTTTTGAGTTTATTCAGCTTTTAATTTGACTTTAGGAAGTGATATTGGTTAACACTAAGGTGGTATTTGAATTCAATTCAAAACAAATGGTGGATGCAGTTGTTGTACAAAAATCAATGCTCAAATGCATTGTGAGGAGTCGACTAGGTATCTTTGACAGTAGTTCACAAACATGATATTATCCAGACATGTTTGCTCAAAGTGTAGCAAACTCTTCACATATTGCTTCTTGTCAATAATCAATATTTCCCCCCAATAATCAAAGACTGCTTTCTGTCAATCCTTTAATATGTCATTTGCATCTAGCCCCAATGTTTTTGTCAACGTGAAACCAGTGGGGGGTAGTAGCCATAACCCTAGTCCAGAGGTGCAAATTTCCTTTTAGTGTGAAGTAAAAACTTCAAAGGAAGTAAAATAATTTTAGTTTTAATAATACTTTTTGCAACCGTATTATTAGTATAAAGTATTCATCTACCAACTTTAGTGATAACTAATTTCCAGTTTTCCATCATTGACCAACCACCTTAAATAAAATCTCCCCTCCCAACCAAAATTTTCCATTCACAACTTCACAAGTTTCAAATCAAGGTTTTGTGAAACCTCTCAACAAGATAAAGTTGGTAAACCTCTGATTGCAAATTTTGATTATACGATTATCCGATGTAGATATACATCGGACCAAGCTAGCAGCTGCAAAATAAATCCTCCACATGACAACAATGCAGTTCTTGAATATATATAGTAATGCTTCTCTCATGTAAGGGAGCAAATAAGACCATATTCATAATTGTCTAATCTTAAGATACAAGAATCTAGAGGTGCATACACACAGACAAACAACCCATCTTCTCACTTTATATACAAACTCGCTTAGAAGAGCTTAACCCCAATTACATCAAAAAACTCATTCCTTCATATGCAAGTAAAGTAATAACTAATGAAACTGCTATTTTTATTGATTTGACTCATTTAACGCAAGCAATTTACTTTAGAGGATAAATTAGGCAATCCCAATTGAGTTATTGACAGTTGATATTCCAGCACATTCATAATTTGTTATGCTTGTGCATATAATATTATCTATTGGTTGAGATTACCTACTAAAGTAGCAAATTGCTCGCCTTAGAGAAGTTTAATCCTAATTATAACATCGCTTGCTCAAGTACATCAAAACCTCGTATTGTATCTCATGTGTCTTGAGGAGAATCTACTGTCTTTTGTTTATTTAGATCTTCAGGATCAGGAGGTCCTCTGGCAATTGGCATTCCCGTACTGCGTTTAGTATTTAGTTTTGCATAAGTAACGAAGACAACACGTCCGTTTAATGCCTGCAAAGAGATATCATCTCAGTTCGCACTTCCTAGGTTCTAACCCTAAAAAGAACAGAAGATTCGTGAATTTGATCGATAACTATTAATTACCTTTTCATTCATCTCTGCCATGGCATTCTCAGCTTCATCTTGTGAAGCAAAAGTAACAAACCCATATCCTTTAGATTTCTGTGATACCCTATCTGTTATAACTTTAGCTGGAAAAAAGCAACATTGTCGATTTCAAAAGCCGGAATTTAGTAACATAATAATCTAAGCTAGTGGATTACTAATTAGAAGCTACCTTCAATAATTTGTCCATAATTTGAGAATGCATCTGACAATGATTTCTCTGTAGTGTGAAATGAGAGTCCTACAAAACCAATCACCAATTTTTAAATGTCAATATCTTAATATTGGCAACACAAATAGCAATAATTTTGACACTGAATGAGTGTATGTTTAGATTTACACATAGTAATGAAAATTATGTAGAATGAATAATGATGAAATTAGATATAAAGAGATTGAGGGATGTGAATATAATAAAAGTACCTCCAACGAAAAGCTTGTAAGCAATTGCTCTGCGGAAAGTGAGAAGAAAAGGAGATACGGAATTACTGTAACCGACTATTCTTGTGATGGAGGCCATGGAAATGGAATAATTCGAGACAGAACAGAGTAGAGAAGAAAAGAAAAGAAGGTATTATTAGGGCTTCAACTTACTCTGAAAGCCCAATCGTATTTTGGGCTGGCATGTCACGCAGCATAGGCAGTAATAATTACTAGTAGTAATTTACATTATACACGAAAATGCAATTTTTAGTCCCTATTTAATGACATTACAATGTTGATGTGAATTTAATTAATCTATCTAATTATCCATATATTTATGCATCTGTAGGCCATTGTTACGCTCGTGCACGCTAGCCTAGGCCATTGTTCAATTAACATCGTGATTTGAAACCCTCCAACACCGGCAAGAAGGTATTCATACAAAACAAAGTAAGCACACTCAGTAATGGAAATTGCCCAAAATTTGTTTAAATATAAGGGTGAAATTATCGATTTAGATGTAGATAAGTCTCATTGTAGCAGACTAATTAGTCGTGAAGTTTGAAAGGTCTCTCAATATTCGAAGTGGGTAACATGGCAGTGGAGACATGTTGCAAGAATATTTGCCCCCAAGAGTTTTGCGGTGTATGAATGTGACAGAACAAAAAGAAAATCTTTGCAATGCAAATGCCAATCTAAAAGGTTAGTTCAGACTTCAGACAATCAATTTGTTTCCTTACCCTTGGTAAAAGAGAAGTTCTTATCATACTGATAATAAATTTTGATATGGTAGACAAGTTTAATGGTGATGAGGTGATTAAAATCAATAGAAAGACTTGCGTACATTTTCACAAATAACTATCACTTCGTTGTAGGTGGTTGGTGAACTATGGTACTGAATGAGTTTTAAGCAGGTTGAGCGTTGAAACACTTCTTTAACACTCTCACTTTAATTATAAATCTCATAAAATTGATGAAACTCAAGAGTTCCACCAAACTAGAGAGTAAATATTAGTGATTGTTGACAAAATAGTATTGTTAGCATTCCACTACTCTTTGAAACTAACACAATCACTAATTTACTTAGGTCTATTACACGAATTACGATCTATTATTTTTTACTTAAATGATTTTTTAAATACTTTTAGACAAAATTGCATGTTGTGAATACCAAAATCTTGCATGAGACCCTTTACATAGATCCCGATAATTTGAATACTAAGTACCAAAATAGAAGATCTAATACAAAGACAACCAATGTAACCTCCACATTTGTGCTAATAGCACAAGTACCACAAAGTTAAGGAGAAAATTGACAGCAAAGATCTTATCACAGATGGCTATTTCTACAATATACTGAAGTCTAGAAGTGTAAGAATACACAAAAATATTTCTACCATTCGATTTTTGCGTGTACATATGGACAGTAATCAATAATATATAAAATTAAAATTATTCAACAATTTAATCCTTGTTTTTTTTCATCATTACTGTCCAATTATACATACGTAAATTCAATGGCGAGGATAGTGTGTATTAATGCACTAGTGTATTGTGGAATTGGCCAAAACAAATATGCAAAATTATGGCCAGAATAAAAGACAGACAAGTGTTTAGTAAAAACAAAAAAAAAAAGACAGACAAGTGTCCAAACTGAAGTTACACAAAGGATGTCATGGTCCAATCAGATGTGTTGGAGAGTAACTACCATATACAGAACTAAGTTTATATTCTGTTTTCACCCAACCTTTGAAGTTCAACAACTCATGAATTATGTGTCTTCAATAATGTCTGGAACATCATGTCAATAAATCTATCATCCTGGCAAGAGAAAATTGCATTAGTGGGAACTATTTAGAAATTAAATACATAAGAGACACACAAAAATTGTAAGCATCCCACAGAAAAGGTAGAAAACAAAAGCATACGTTCATCATTTCACCACCTATACTTCCACTCTATTTTGTAAAAAGATGGTAATTTTGTTGCTTCAATTCTCTTGTGAAGTAGAAGTTCAATGTATATTAAATTATAAACACAAGAAGGGATGCAATTATGAATTTTTTAAAACTGCATACCAAAACTATATCACACTTGTAATAAAAATGAAGGTGTTCAACCATCAAATTTATAGAATCCTTACTTAATGGTCTTTCTTATTTTTAAAAGATTACAGATCTCTCTATTTTGTTGCTGTCTTAGATGAAACAAAATCTTAATATCAATAGTTTGGATAATTTCTACGAAGTGTACTTTCTGTCTTAGAGTAAAATATATTATTTTCAATGTATTTGGAAAGCAAGCTTGGGACTGATTTGCAAAGAAAATTTTGGGCTCCTATGTTGTGTCCAAACTAAATTATTATACTTCCTAACTTTTCTCTTTCAGCAATTGACAGCCAGTGGCCAGTAGTTATGGCTTATACCGGACATTATGCAGTGAGAATTACTCTAATGTTAAATACCCATTATCGGTCACAGCACTAGCAGGTAGAAGTCCTTACTTCCCCCCTTTTTAACACCTCCCCTACCCCCCAAAAAAAGAAAATGAATAACAATTAACAGTTTAAAAACATAATCAAATCATCAATGCTCAATTAACGGAGGGAACTGCTCTATGATGGTAAAATCATGAAGTACCTGAACCAGTGAAATAAGTGCATCACGGACTCTATCCCTGCTGATAACTGGTCTATTTGGCATGGAGCTAGAAATAGGGGTAAGAGAAGAAGGAGGATTAGGTGGTGGGAAGGGTTGAAGCAGTGGAGCGCCATATTGGCGTGGCAGATTTTGGGAATGATGAACAGCCGCACTAGGTGGCACAGGTGAAGAAATAGGTGGAATTAAAGGTAATAAAGAATTGGGTGCGAAAAAAGTAGAAGGCTTAACAAGATTAGTGACCTGATTGCCACTGTTGCTTGTTTCAAGAGAAGCAGATGGCATTTGAATAGAAGGTATAGGAGGCAAAAAACCACCAGGAACAGTAGAAGTGACGACACTTGCAGATTGGTAGGGCTGGTGAAAACTTTCTACATTTGAAGCATAAGGTCCAGTAACCTTAGATGTCTGCAACAATTGAAATCAAAGGTTTCTAAAGCCAGAGACATCATATATAATTAAAAACCAAACATAAAATTGACATGGCAAAAGTATTCAGCAAAAAGCCAGAAAATTTGGTATGCAACTAGATTACATACGTTGAAGAAATTTGTGAGTATAGAATCTTCAGTAGCATCAGTTGCAGCAGCTGCAGCTGAAGATGACTCTATAGGGCTTTCCGTTACTGTTGACACTTGGCCGAATTCCTCAAACTCACTACAGAGTATAAAAACATCAGGCATAACATGCAATGATAGTGACACACTTATAAAAAATGTTGAGCGGCAATTAAGTGGGAGTATAAGATAGTTAATGATTCGAGTTTTGAAGTTTGAACAAGCACAGCAAATAGATAGGAAAAATTGACAGCTACAACGAATACTTTCATTAGAAAAAGTTATTCCCGGTTTGATATGACAAGTTTCATCACAAACAGAATAACAAAAATAATTTAGCTTGGAATCATCAAAATATAAGCAGCTTGCAGCACATTCGGATAAAAACTAACATTTAAAGAGAGAAATTATCCTGAAAAGTACTCTGAGAGATGGGAACAGAAACAAGTAAGATTTAACAAACTTCATAAAAATTACCTTTTGTTAGAAGTCATTGTTGTATTTGGAAGTGCCTTCGGGTATGCATTAAGAATCCTGCATTTCGATTACACGGCATAAACATACATGGAAAAACACTACACAAATAGCTTGACAGGGGAAAACTAACATACCTATTAAAGAGATTTGCAACTTCTTCACTTTCTTCAGGATTGTAAAACCATATACCATTAACTTCTTGGGATGCATTCCGATATAACAAGTATGGCTTTTTAAGTTCATACTCAAAATCCAATAGATTCTCCACTAGGTTATCTGCCATAACAAAGATCACATAGAAAGTAGTCAAGTAAGGAATAAATGGCATTTAAAATCAAGATTTTACGCAAAATTGGGAAGGGGAAGCAAAATCGTAAATCGTGGAATCGTAAAACTAAACATAAGATAATATAAAATTCATAAAACTAAAGGCAATGTTTATCATTTTCCTATATATGCTAAATCCATACATATGCATATAAAATAGCAATAGTACGACAAAGAAAACCTTAAATCACTTGAAATACTTGTGTAAATTTAAATTCATAAGCATAGCTCACAAGTAAGATAATTAAAACCTTAAATCACAATTCACACTTAAATACTTACAAAAATTTAAATTCATTCATAAGCAAAATCGTATAAATGTTTTAAAGAACATAGATTATACGATTCAACGACTGACAGGGGCAATTCCACCAAAAAAGGATTACACGTACGCTCATAACTGTTGAGAGCAAGCATAATCGTAAAATCATAAGAATTTACAATTCAAATCGGTATTTACTACCATATTGGCACATATTCAGACATACACATAAACAACCGCAGTTCAGAGCAGTAAATATCTTTTAATTGCAGATAACTAGCGTGCAGAGAGGCACATTGTCCACTTTCATTATTGTGTAATAATGATATATAATATGTATAAAAGCAGGAACATCAAACATTTGATATGCTGGATAGCGCGCGCAATTCTCCAATTGTTTACACTTAGTATGTATGCGCGTGGGTGGGCGCGAGTTTTGCCGCTTCACTCTTTCTTATAGAAAAAACTGCCAAACTTAACATCACACACAGACAAATTGTTTGATTGATATTTATTTGAAAAAAGTGGATCTGCTTCCATCCAATTATTCAACATTGAATGAATCTTAATTAGCATTAAGTAAGTAGTTTCAAAATTAAGATTTGCGCAGCAACAGTAACAAGTTCGTTAGGTTTCATTTCAATTCAATCAAAAACTCATAATCTATAATCTATAATTGAATACAACTATAAACGATACTTATAACAAATCCGAAGAACGATATAGTTTTAATTACGCAGTAAATGAGTAAACAAATACAAATCTGAACCTGTATTTCTCCGATTCATTACGATAAATTGAAACCGCGGTTGTCCATTCCTGAAAACAAAAAAAAAAATAGAATAATCAATTCTCAAATCACGATCCATTTGTATATGAATCGAAGGGGAGAAAAACAGCATAGATATCGATTACCGCTTAACAACAAAGAGAGATCCTTCAACATCTTTGCGACTCCACTGATTGGTTTCGATGTTGAAATCGTAGAAGGAGACGTGTGCGGCGGTGAAGAGAATCTCGTCGATGAATGGATCCATACGTTGGAGCACAGTGAGATTGAGCAACTTGGTGCTGTGCTGATCTAGATTCGGCGTCAATTTCTTAGTATGAGACATTGAAATCGAATTCGGTTGCAATTGGATACTCTAAACCCTCACTGAAACAAAATTGACTCAAAGAAGAAGAAGAAGAAAAGAATCTTGACTTGTTTGTTAGAAGAAGAAATCGAGAAATGAGTAGTGTCTCACTTACTCACTCGATTCAAATGATGAATGACAGAAAATTATAATTGAATCTGCTTCCACCGAATATGCTTGCACAATTTATACATCAATTTTTTAATTAATTTTATTTTTGACACATCATAAAATTTTAATCTTTTTTTTTTACGAAAGATAGTGATTTTTAATCTTAAAAGTTATTTTTTACTTTTTTTTTTAATTACTTGTCAGAAGATAGTGATTTTTATTTTTGTTATTAGCCGAAGTTCGGAAGAAAAACATAAAAATACACCTAAACTACATGAAAGTTAGTGATCTTCATGTTGGCAACTAAACAAAAGTGAACAACTTTCTATAAATAGTAATTTTGTTTAGAATAAAACACCTTTTTACTTTATAATAATTAAAATATACAATTTTCAATGTTAAATTTTTATTTTTAGTATATTTAATATGTACCTCAAGAGCACATGTTATATGTTAACATTTCTGAAAGTTAAAATACATCAAACTCAAAAATAAAGAGCAACTTAATTGTAGTTTACTCGCTTTAAGATAAACTCTTAAAAAAGTTCAACAAACATTAAGATAGACCTTTCATCGACTAGTTTCACTTCAATAGCGGAAAATTTGTTTGTTAATTAGACTTTTGTAAAAAATATCATTAATATTGAGTTAAGCTTTTTTGACATTCTGAAAGTGTTCTAAACATTCACTCACATCAAATTTTTTAGATATATTTGATTGAATTTTCTGTTTTAAGTTGAAGGTGAAGATTTAATTTGAGGTTAATTAGCAAAAAAAAAAGGAGATAATAATGATTAAGTGTGGACTATGTACCACTAAATGTGATGGAAATCTTTTATATAATGATAATTAAGTATTTTGTGCACATGAGTGACTTATATATTTGTGCATGTTAGACTAAGTCCCACACATATGAAAAAGAAAAAGTTAGAGATGTAACATTTTAAAAATGGGTCTTGGGGCACTAGTTAAGATTACCAAAAAAAGTAATATTTGCATTGGGAATTGTGTCTGATTGTTTTATAAAAGTAGAATACACAAATTTCAAAAGTTTTTATACTATTTTTAGTTCCTTAACCATTGCTCTAAGGGCAATGTTTATGTTTTTCCCTTAAAAATTAGAGATCAGACATTCAAAAAAAGTTAGACCTACTTGATTGTCGCTTCTCCCTTGTCATCAGTTCCACAACATTTTAGAACCGTGCAAATGAAATATATGAAACTATTTATTAAAATAGTGAAAATAGTAATGAAATATTCACAAGAAGATTATTGATTCAAAGCTGAATTTTTAGCTCGAATGAATTTTAAAAGTAAAAACGACCTAACAATACATTATATAGAGAAAAAGCAAATAAATTATTGAGATTTGAGAGAGAGAGGGAGAGAGTGAGGTGCGAGACTAGATGAGTGATTGCGAGTCCCGTTTTTCGGAGAATAGTAACGTCGGGAATGGAAAATTGTCGAGGGATTGAGAATGAGAATAAAAAAGAGGAAAGAAAGCGTCACACAAATAAATCGTTTGAGTTTATGAAATACGTGGTAAACATGTAAATTTTTATTATAACTAAGGGCAATTTACTAATTTCACCATCTCATCTTTTAAATGCATTTAGAACCCCCAAATTATCTCTTATTACACCAAACAAATTAAAACAATCACCTTTATTAAAGATATTTGTACTTCTGCAGCTACAATGTTACCAACCACCATTACATTTTTTCTGAAGATTCTTTCTCCAGTAACCACCATCCATAGTTATTTTTGGATAATTTTTCTCAAGTGCTTCCCTTTCCATATGTATAATCCAATTATTTATGAGTTTTCGGCCCGTTCAAAATATGAATTTCTAAATGTAAAATTCAAAATATAAAATTTTAATTGTAGAAAAAATCAAATATAATGTCAAAATATGAATTTTTTGATCTTATAGTACAATATCAAGAATTGACGGTGTTGTTTTTATATGCAAAGTTTGATGAATCTAGTGTAATGTCAAAAACTTTAAGCTATTAGATGTAAAAATCCAAATAAAACTTAGGTTTATAGATATACCAAATCAAAATATATAACATCTATAAGAAGGGGACAGGAGTAGAAATGTTAAATAAATAAATCTCATTCAATAAAATTCATTTTACATTATGATACATTTCCACGGATGATTTAAAAAAATGATTTGGATGTGTGGTGTAGACTATCTAAATTCTAAAGCTCACAACAATAACTATTGAGGGAAGGTTAACAACAAAATTCTTTTATAAGAAAAAATTGGAGAGGCTGTCTATTGCCGAATTTACTTAAGTCAGAACCATGTCTACCAAATTTTGCAAAACAACGATGCTGCAGTGGCTGGCAAGCAGTTTGAAGCTAAGCAGAAGACAGTGGAAATTGAACAAGACAGTGTTTCCTCTCTAATCAGACGCAGTTGCAGTCAATGAGTTCCAGAGGAATATTGGGAGGCTTAGGGGATCATTATGCGCGAATAGTCCATCCCCGCTGAGCAAGTGCTGTTTTCACTTGACTAGCAGCTTCTGCAGTGTCATTCAGTGGAGAATAATACCAGCTTTCATTAATCTGTATTTTCAAAACACAAATCAGCAAAGGTAACATAAGATATTAAGATCAAGCTGAACAAAGAGGGTGGCTACTACTAGATTAAGAAAATAAATACCGCAAAAATAATTCTAATAAGCCATTTGGAATGTTCTTCTAGCATTTGCTATATGTATAATTTTAAAATTGTAGCATGAAATAAGAAACCAATTTATATACCTAGCTTTAAATCTAAATAACAAGGGCAAGAGAGTCATGGTTAGTTCATTTTGTTGTTAGTGCATTCTGAATAAAAAAACTGATCAATACAAACACAAAAAAAAACACAGAACATTCAAGGACAGCTGGCAACTCACATTTTCCATCCCAGTGAATGGTCGAACAACTCCTTGCTTCTCCAAAGAGTTTTGGAAGTCAGCAAACTTCCATGTACACAGTTCTGCTCCGATTACATACACAGGCTTCCTGTAGTAAAATATATGAATGACACAGGTAATTTCACTTTAAGGAATGCTTTAATAACAGAAATTTCTTATTCCATCATTGATCATACATACCCAGTACTACAGGCCTCACTCAACATACTAACTGAATCAGCAGTGATAACAAAGGCATCAGCCCATGCCAGATGTCCCATATGTGGATTTGGACCTAAATATAATAATAATTACGGTAAGTAATCTCCAATACCAGAAAGGCAAGTTTGAATTTCCTCTCTTATGATTTAATAATATGACCGCTAAGTACCTTCGCCGTCCCATATTTGGACCTTAGGATTTGTTGAAAATTCTTTGATCAAAATTTTGGAGATCTGCGATGAATGGAAATTTGAATTTTTTGTAAGAGCATACCTAAGTTGATGCCCCCATCCCACTAAACAACATTTATACACACCCAAGACAAGATCAGATTTCAGTGTTTTACAGACAAATCACCAACCATGAGCATGGTTCATGATAGAAGTCAACACGGATTATAAGTTATAACTACACCACCTAACCTATGGACTGAAAAGGCAAAAAGAATCTTAGAAATTGCATAACCCTTAATACCATATACCTTCTCAGGAGTTCTTCTAGAGAAAGATATTCTGATTGTCCCACAGCTCCATAGAACATTCTGAAGCATAACCACTAAATTGTTTGCAAGATCCACACCATAGGGACAATTGCCTGACCGGGAAAAAAAAATTAACATCAAAACGGAAGGTAAAATACAAGGTGCAACTTGAAACTTCATATTTGACATATACTACATGTATGGTTTATATTTCACCAATGTTAATGTGTAAAACCGAAGTTCAAAGAAGAAAACACAGGGCATATGAATTTTTTAAAATTTTAATGTTCAAGTCAGCATCTTTTAAGGTTTCAAACAAATGAGCTTTACATATGCAAAATTGAACTACTAAGCTTTGATAAAATCTCAATTATGCCCTGCAGAACACAATACATAACATACACTACGCAATTCCTTTCCTGTAATTAAAGCTTACGTTATAGGGTCATTTAAAGAAGTTTCCAATTTGCAAGGGATCATCATAATAAAGAGAAGAAAAGAGAAGTTTCTAATTTCTAATCACAAACGAATGAAATATTACTGACCAGATTTTTCTACAGACAATGGCAACACTTTTAATTAAGAAAAAACATAAAAAAAACTAACACTAGCAGACTATGGGTCTAGCTTAACGCACATTTTCACCCTTTTAAGACAAGGGTTTTGCAATCTATTAGAATTTGGGAGGCCTATACTCAACCACAAAAGCTAACTTGAGAGTCGAGGTTCGCACTACCCTTATAAAGGCTATCTATGCCATATCTGTAGCCAATGTGGGAATTCTAACACAATCAACAGGTGCATTAACACATTAATAGCAACTTTCTACATATATCAAACTACACAATTCTTGATGAACATTATAAAATTCACAAAATACAGTGGGAAAAGCATTATAAATCATCTAATGGGAAATAAATACCTGTAGGTCCCCCGATGTTAACCACAAGCAAGGGCTTTGGCAGAGTAGCTAATTCATTATGCCAAGCAGAAGCAGCAACCCTAAGAGCAGCTGAATCAGCTTGATGAAGTGCTCCCACGGTAAGGACCTGTCATAATATCGTAAAATCAACGACCTTCAAGATAGGACCCACAGTAGAACATCTCAGCACAGGATGTTACAACCATAATGTTTTTTCCCTTAGGCATAAACATCAATAGCCACACACACGACTGCAGTACCTACCACGTTGCGGCCAGGAGGTTCCCATGGAGTGACCCACTTCCGAAGATACCACGGTAATTGCCGCTGGGCCTGAGGAGTTAGGGGATAATAATCATGGCGAGGAGTAATCACAAGATCAAACCTATTCAGGAGGAATCTTGGATGCTGTATCTGAATTGAGCATGTAAGAGAGTTAGACAGAAACATACATAATGTATGCCACTAAGCATTCATTTATTATACATAATCTGCACACATATAGCATAGTACAAATTAAAAAAACATCATATAGTTCGTGAAAACAGCCGGTATCTATGAATAAAGCTTCTGATCAAAGTTTCTTAAAAGCAAGCGACATCCAATATCTTTTGCCATTACCATTTTTCTGTTAACACCATAAGCATATATGCAATCAATTATGATGAATGAACTTATTTATATGATTCAATATCTATGCTTCAATTAAAGCGACAAATAAAAAAGATTAAAGTGCAAAGTTTAACCTGAACAAGAAAAACATTTTCCGAAGCTAACCGTTTAATGGAAGTCGCAACAGAAATGGTGTCTCGTCCAGACGCAATCACCAACAAAGGACCATCCCTATTGATTCCAAAAAACAACTAATTATGCAAATCACTAAAATCATTACTATTTGTTAAACACAACATACTTGTAAAACGTTTCACGCGCCATTATAGCAATGCTGTGTGCATCGGCTTCTAAAACGTTAGATAAACCTGAAAAAATGAATATAACTATCACCATCACATCAATGTGATTAACAGAAACAATCAAAGCTGAAAGAAGAAAAATATTACATACCAATGTTGTGATTTAGTGATAGAAATCGTGAATTGCCACAAAATTTTCTAACAACGGAGTCTAATTTTTTATGAATTGAAACTGGAAGCCATTTAAACCATCTATTGATTCCTCCTTGTGGCCTCGTCACACGCTGAAATCCATTCAATTTAATATCTATCTATGATGATTTGTGAAAACAAAGGAATAACAATAAGAAGAAGAAGAAGAAGAAGAGAACAATGGCTTACGTATAAGGAAAGGCGATTGTAGAGACCGAGAGCACGAACCAATCCAATGCTCTGATTCTCAGCGCCGGCGAAGCCATTTCCGATTACAACGACTCTTCGAATTGCACCGTCCACCATCTCAGATATCGCTCGTTTTTTCCATTCCATTCAAATCTCAAAGAAAAAGGAGCGGAAAAGAAAATAGAGGTAAAAAGTTTCTCAACTTTCCACTTTTTCAGTGTCCAAAACCCGGTCCGAACCGACCCGGTTTAACCCAACATAAACGGGTTTTTATTTTATTCGTTCAAGTTATAGAGCGCGTGTGAAAAAAAGAGGGAATCGAGGTTTAGTGTTGTGAGAGAGCAAAAATGTGGGCAAGCGCAGAAGGTGGTGCTCCGGAGGTTACTCTAGAAACTTCCATGGGTTCATTCACGGTTGAGGTATTTTCTTTTTCATTTTTTATTTATTTCAATTTCATAGCTAAACCTTGATACAGTATTAGGGTTTTTAACAATTTTTGATTTTTTTTTTTGGTTTTTAGCTTTACTATAAGCACGCACCTAGAACTTGTAGGAACTTCATTGAACTATCTCGTAGAGGTTACTACGATAACGTTAAGTTCCACAGGATCATCAAGGTACTCATCTGACATATCCCACATTTTCATTCTTTGTCTTGCCTGAAAATTGGATAATGTTTTTTCTTACATAGATTTGTGTGTTTTGTTGAGTAGGATTTCATTGTACAAGGTGGGGATCCTACTGGGACAGGAAGAGGGGGAGAGTCTATATATGGGTATGCTTGGAATCGTCATTGTTGTCGCAATTATGCTGATTATGTTTGTAATGGTGTTATCATATTAGGTTTTAACTTTTTTTGGGTTAATTGATGAGTTATGAATTCAATTTGTTGTTTTATGATAGTGCAAAATTTGAAGATGAGATTAAACAAGAGTTGAAGCACACTGGAGCTGGTATTTTATCAATGGCTAATGCTGGTCGTGATACTAATGGTAGTCAGTTCTTTATTACTCTCGCACCGTGCCCCTCTCTAGATGGTAATTACTTGCTTCTTTGTTCTCTTACACTTTTGAATTTGTTAATACTTGTTAGTCCTTGTTGATTTTTGCTCTGCACTGTGTCACTCACTTGCATGATGAGGACTTTGAGCTTCAAATGCCATACACTATAAGTAGCTTTTTAAATGATAAGTATACACTAATACTGATTTGTGAACACTGCACCAGCCACCATGCTCATTTCACACAAATTTTCTCCTTATAGAGTTGTGAAAAGTAAAATGTTTCTTATTTGTAACCAGTTCAGCTCCTGTTATCTTTATATCTTTTGGCTTTTGTGTAATATGTTGATTGATCCATATAATCACTAAATCAAGTAAAATATTCTGTTATGTTGCAGTGTAATGTGAGGTTACTGATGGCAAAAATAATAGATAATCAAGTAAATATATTAATAGAAATAAGAATAATGTAATAGGCAATTAATAAAGTTATATAACATCTTGTGGATGGCCATATGTAAGTATGGAGGATTATCTCTGGGCCGTTTGATTAAAATCTCACTTGTTGTGTACTTGTGTCTATTTTAATGCACAGGTGTGCCAAAATGGCTATTAGACAGTTTCATGATATGTTTCTTATATTTTCTTCATATTGTGGTAGATTAATAATACTGCATGCATTGCATTTATCATCCAACTGTTTGTTTCTTTTTCTTGGTGCACTGTTCTTTGACTAAATTTGTAAGAATACATAAAACAAGGGACTCTCTTTTAATCTCTAATGTAATCTCCAAAATCAAAATCAACATTAACCTACAGGCTAGTAGGCTACAGTTATTACTTATTACATACTATTGAGTAGACTTGAGTTAATTTTCAGCCATAAGCCCATAACCTTGGCACGGGGATGGTTAGATGACTGAACTTGGTTGGTTAATTAATATTTAATAATTTAAGATCTATTATTCTAATTCATATCATGGAACTTTTGGAATGCCCTTTAATACTCGATTTCTGTTTAAACCAGGAAAACATACAATATTTGGAAGAGTAAGTCGGGGAATGGAAATCATCAAAAGACTTGGCAGTGTCCAAACAGATAACAATGACAGGTATGTCGGATATGTATAAACCAACAATCTTCCCTAGAGTAGTTTAATGTCACTTTAAAATTAGCATTAGCATCAATCAATAAATGACCGCTTCTTCATGTGATTGGGAATCATAAGCCTGCTGATATTGGGTAGTGATATGATGGTGTTCTGGATAATGTTCGTCATTGCTTTATGCACTAAGAATCATAAGCCTCCCAAAACCAATTTTATGGAAAACATTATTTGATCATGTTAAGCTTAATCAAAAACTTTATTTGATCTTTCTTTACGAACTATTTTTCTTGGTTGATCTTTGTGAACTTGAAAAAAATTATTGACACATTTCTTCATTTTCCATTTATTCAGGCCTATCCATGACGTGAAGATACTACGGACATCAGTCAAGGATTGAGATGGGTGCGTGATATGATGTGAAGAAATTGAAGTTGTACTATCAATCTCTGATATAGTTATGACTGGAAAAATGACATGACATATTAGGCTTCATGATTAAGCACCATAATTGTATTTTTCGGCACTAGTTTGGCCACACAATGAAAACATAAAACCAAACCATGTTTATGAGTATCTTTGTGACTGTACTGTACTTCTAAGTTCTAAAGAGATTTGGGTCTTTTAGTTTCCTGTTTCTGTTTTACAAGAGTGACATAAGTATTGTACACAACATTTATTTACCATTGTAATGCACCACCACTGATCTAATGGTGCAGCTTCACACTGAATCAAAATCAAAACGATGCTTTGAATTCTGTTGTATGAACCAATATGTCAATTGTTCAAACATGACATTTTGTTGATCAGCCAGCTTACCAACATTAAACACATCACAATTCACAAAAACCATTTTCTTATGTTTAATTCTCTCTTAATTCAATTTTTACTCATGCCATGACAACAATAGGGTGTTTGCATAGAACACATCATTTCAATTGGTTTTCTGTTACCCTATGAAGAAATAAATTATTTTTTTATGCAACACAAATGAAAAGTGGGGGGTAAAAACTAAAAAGACTAATAATGGTATTTGTTTTATGTTCCACCAGTGACAGACTTAATTGAGCTATGAAACCTCATCTTAGAAGTCATCCAATTTTGAAGCCATGAGTGGAAAATAATATGGATGAAAAGAGAATCCTCCTAACAAACTCATATCAAGTTTTAGAATCTAAGATATAAGTAATTAAATATTTTTCATCAATAACTTTGAATATAAAACTTAATTTATTATTTTTTTGACAGAAAACTTAAAACTATTAATATTAAAAAAATGTGTTTTAATAGGAAAATATTTTCAATTGCACTAAAAAAAAATCAATTAATTAATTTTCTCATGCTACCACATCTTTGAAATGGATGAAGTATTTTTAACATATCTATCTATTGAAGTTTTTTATTTTATTTATTTATTTATTTATTTGTGTAGAGTAATAGTAATGAAGTAGTACTAGTATTAATTAAGCTAAGAAAAACTCAACTCAGGAACCTTGAAAGAACGAAAGTGGAAAAAAGCATTGAGATTGGATAAACAAGTCGAGAAAGAAAATTGTGTTGTTCCGTCACTTTCAATCGGATAACGAAGAGAGTCAGATACCTGATACCTCCCACCTAAACCATGGCGATGACAGTTCACGGTGCGTTTTTTCTATTCATTCATTCATTCTCTTTTTCGCGATCCTCATTCATTATTACCCCAATTAGGTCATAATCACTCTCACTACTATCACCAATTGAATTGTTTGCAATTGAATTGATTTCTTTTTCGTCTAATTCTGCTGAGAAACTGGTAGTTTTGTTTAGTAGCTGATATGTATTAGATGATCACTTCCTGAGTAGAACTCAACTCGTGATCATAGAAGAAATTTCCCAAATAATGTAATGATTCATAAATAAATTCGATCGATTTATCTAAATCTGTCTAGGTTACTCGAAACAAAACTAGGAACTTTAGGCTAATCATGCATGCCCAAGAGGTTGGATTGGAAAAGGAATACCTTTTGTTACATTTCCTCAATTATAGCTTAAATTCAGGGACAAGGCCACTTATGCTATGTTTATTATAAAATCATTTGTAAGTTGTATGTTTGGAGATTAATTAATATTGCCGTGGCTGTCTCTGAAAATCTGAATTCATTCTATACCTTCTTTTTTTTTAACATTTTCTTCTATATATTTTTTTTATTATTTTACTGATTTTGTCCTGTATGTATCTGATGTTATCTTACAAATTGGTGTTCTGGGGCTGTTCCTGACTTTACAGTGTAAGTTGAAAACTAGACTTTGAGCTTTGTTTCGTGATTGAGATTATCTAGCAAAATAAGGCTAATTAACTTTTAACTTTTTTTTTGGACGTGTAGCCTTGCTGGGTTGGCTTTTATGTTTTCGTCTAGCATTTTGCTACAGATTCTGGTATGCTCTTAATAATGAGACTGATTGTGTTGCTCCTTGAAATGAATTGAGTGTTGTCTGTTTTATTGTTTTTTTTCCCTTTCATGATTATGTTTTCTCCAAGTTATGTTTGACGAACTTTGAAATATTATCTTTGAACATTTTTGTATTTTGCTGTTTAATTTTGTTTGCTTTTAAAGAAAATCAAAACCCTGAAAAATAAGCTACTAGGAATCACATAATATTTTGACTACACAAACTCTTCAAATCTTGGGTGAAAAAACCTATGTATTACAGCCATCAATATAGGTGTCAAAACATGCTGGCTGAACACTTACAGTTACAGACACCTAACAATACTCATCAACTAAAATTTCACCTTGTTCTCAAGGTGATATTTTGTGCTGGCTGAAAAACTTCCCTCTATATCCCACTGTTTGTGGTCTGAAAGACTGAAACTACTGCAGCTATCCAATACTTGACTTCAACCTTTTGTTCGGACCTTTGATCTTGACCTGGCCGGAAATCTCACCAATCACCACCATCCAATAAGGGCCACCAGAGTTAAATTCCGCCTTCCTCTACATCATGATTTGAAGACTGCCGATATAACTGCTCCAAACTGACTACACTATTTTTATAACCTCCTTTGCACTTCCCATCATCGCCGCTATCAAAATAATCTGCCTTGCTCTCAAAAGCATCATCCTCACTGCTTCTGTTGATGTTTGTTAGGTACTGAGAATTTTAAATGGAACTGTTATTATGTGTGATGGCAGGAACCAAGATTTTACTATGGAAATAATCGAGGAATTCTGAAATTAAAATAAATTTCAATTGAATTCCCTTTTTATCCCTCCTTCCTCTACCTCCAAGAACTTTCTAGTTATTGCAACCACCTCAATTTGTCATTAGTTTACCACTCTTGCATCAGCCATTATACAAGGAATATGCTCTGGTAGTTCTGGCCGTGGAGATTCAGTTAACAAGTGTAAGATCCACGGTTTAATCTCCCCTGATGTTCCATCCATTTTCTTGGACAACTTAGGATATTAGGCGGAAGGCAAATAGGAACCGAAGGCAAATGGAACTGCCCCCAGTTATTCATTGTGGATGGTGGACTATAGTAACTAGCCAAAACCCCAGTATATAAATATGGCTAGCGACTAGCTTTGTGGTCTATTGCAGAGAGAATATAAATATTTTTCACTCACTTGCCTGTTGCCAAAGATATTGCAGAAATAATTACAGTAGAAAAATCTTACACATAACTATTGACAAGTCTCACGACCATCAAGTTGGCCTTCAAATAATAAAAATAACATAAAATAAATGCCATAACACGCAAGAGTTAGTGATGAATTAGAGGGGAAAACAGTTACTAACAGACACCTAATAGTGACAGTAATCTATTATTGCCCCAGCTTGACAACCTTGATTTGTCTGAGCTAGATATTTTGAATGTCAGTATATTTCTTTTTTTTTCTCTTAGTATTCAAACTTGGAGGTCTCAGGTCAGACTCAATTTCAAAAAGTCATTGGGATAGGAAAATATATGATTTAATGACCCAAATTTGATTAAATTGGAGAAAAAACATGTTCAAATAGAGTTTTTCGTTTTTTGCTATTTTTATATGATATGGTTGATACATGATATAATTGAAAGATTGAATATGGAATACTATAGTGGCTCATTTTAAATAGTCATTTACTTTCAAGTGTTAAAGTGTATTCCATTGGCTTTCTTTTTGACAGGCATGTGCCATATACAACAATTGGTGGCCCATGTTATCAGGTGAGTTAGTATTTTATGCTCGAACTAGTAGTCATGTTTTTAGCTGAATATTTTTAATAATCAAAACATGGCACCTGCAGCTCTGATGTATGTGCTGGTACCTATGCCTTGCTTATTCTTTGGAGGCGGATCCACTCAATTTCTGATGAGCCGTGATGGTGGGGGGTAAGTATCTCTTGCCTAAGTTCTCTAGTTTATTTTCAATTTTTCTTTTACTTTCATGTGTTTAGTTTATGCCACTGCTTTTACCCTGATATGATTAATATGACATTTTCAATTCAATGAATGCACGTACAAATATTTGAAGATATTAATTAACAGTAAATATAATATGGTATTATGTTTGCAGTTGGATGGATGCTGCAAAATTTTTAACTGGAGCATCAGCTATGGGGAGCATAGCCATTCCTATAATCCTTAAGCATGCTCACATGATTGAGACTGGAGCAATGCTCATTGAGCTAGTATCGTTCTTCATATTTATATGTACTGTTATGTGTTTCCACCAAGCGAGCCTTGACGATGATTGGTAATAACAAATTCCGTAGTTCTTATGTCTTGCTAGTTATTAGGGATTGTTACCCTTATAAAGAAAAGGAACGATTGAAACTTATTACACCCCTAGAAACAAAAGTGTATGATCGAATATCTGGAATGTAAAGTTTTATCAGTAATTACTAATTGCTTTTTCGTCAACTTATGTTCTTGTTCTCTGTCAAAAAAAACTTATGTTCTTGTTCTAGTGCGATAATTTTAACATAACAACTTACTATTTCGCCTATGTTTGGGTTTGCGGCCAATCATCTACACCGGATAGTGAATCTTTTTACAGTGCAAGTTCAAGAAACTGCAAAATGTAGTGTTGAATTGAATGCTTATCTAGTTTTATTACACCACGAAAATAAACATGTACTTCACTTCCTTTGGTTTGTTCCCCTTTGTTTGTAGGGTGTGTGAAAGTAAAACAATTGACGAAAATTGTGTTTATTTTTCTTTCACAATTGACAAAATATCTTACATTTACATAAGATCTTATAATTATATCACGAGCTACTTATGCAAAACATTGGTCTCAATTGATTAATAAACTTTACCAACGGATAGATTTTAGAAGAACTCAGGTTCGATTCTTGATTCTTGAGTTGAACATTTTTTTGGCAAAGTTTTACTTTCAAATTTTAGTCTATTAAAATTTCCTTCTCTTATAAACCACAACAATAATACCTAAATATGCTTTAATCATGCAAAATTATTTATAAAATACATACCTACAAGTATGCATGGAGTATTGATATTTGAATATGATTTATAAAATATAAACTTTTAATCAGAAAGTAAAATTTGTATTCGGTATAATATTATTTATGCATTCCAAAAAAGACCTAAACAAAGTCCATTAAATAAACTCTTGCTGTTGCTTTTTCATTGGGCTGCCGACGACTTTTGGTCTGTCAATATATAGTGTTGTCAAAATCAACATTACATACCAACTTGAGTTGCATCATCGTGCATGCAGTTACGGAGAAATTTCACAACTTAATTAATATATGAAAAATATGGACAAACTTTTTAATTAATTTAATAGTGTCAATTTGTCTATTTGCTCATTCACTTGTTAATTTTGTCTGAGTTCCCTCCCACACCAAATTAGTTAATGAGTCAAGTATATATCCAATTTTAGAGATGCATGTGATGTGATGTGATATGATTGCAACGCGTTATGTGTAAATGTAATACTAGTTGAATTGAATCCCTATGTTAAGTATTTTTTGGTGCATAATGCATTGTAGTATATAGTTAGTCGAGTCATGACCAGATATGCAGTCAATTGTGCAAGTCATGCTAGTCAGTCTCTAATTTGTTTGTGTATTTTCTCTATTGCTTTTCCAACTATCAACCATGCTAGGTAATATGCTACATTTTTTTTTGAAGCAGTATAATACATGTTAATTAGGGCTTAGATGGACAATTCTCTGCGGTCTTCAAAACCTTGCGGTTGTCATTTTCTTTAAACAAGCAATATTGAGAAATTAATATCCAATTTTACAGACTGTAGTATTGAAAATAGACATGTCTTACATTACCAAAATGGTACACATAAAAGTGCAAGCAAGTCAAAGCGCGTATGTATGGACTTGAAGTCCTCTCTACAATATTAGTAGGAGTTAAGACCGGTGGTCTTTTAGGTCTTGATTACTTTTGTTTGTGTGGTCATGCAATGCAATATTGCATTCTTGTCTATAGGTGTTGGGATCTACAGTTTTTCTTTTAGAGGATCTTGAGCTGTAAGAGAACGTCCTTAAATTGGACAAAAACAATAAATTCAAACAAATAATTATTTTTTTTGATCAAGTAGTCTAGTGATATTCGGCTTTGAACTCGGATCCATGCACTTTCGTACAATATGTCCACCCAATTGAGCTAAACTCATGGACAATTCAAACAATAACTTTTACTAGAGAAGATAAAGAATATGGAGAGTTTCGATCCTTCAGTTGACTAACCAATAGAAAATCTTGTGATGTATTTTGCGATATATTTTTTCGCTAAGTTATCATTTTCCTATTTAAAATGACATATTTATATGAATATTTGCCCAGATAAAAGAGAGGAAAAGAGAGGGTCCGAAAATTGTGAATTTATTTGCATACATCATAATATTTGTAAGAAGTAGGACTTGTAATTGTTGCCATCGATCACTTGATAGCAATAACTAAATTAAAACATTGGCTAAAATTAATTAAATAGCTTCATAATCATTAATTTCAATTGATTCAACTTGCACCACTTGTTTGTACTTGTGCTGCCATAGTGTATGTTAGGATCAATATTAGGTTTAACTGTGTACTTTTTGTCTAAATCATGGTGGCTTATAAATTTCTCCTATATCATAGATCTGATCCCAAGAACCAACATTCCACACTCTCCCAATCCAACAAAGGCTCATAGTTATTAACATTAACATCCATTAATTGGTGGCTAGCCTCTCCTGCCTCTTGTGAGGGTTGGCCATGTTCTATAGAGGAAGAACTCTCTGGTGAACTTGTCGAACTTATTCCCATCAATCTTTGAACATCACGATCGCATATTAAATCCTTTTGGTGCTCTTGAGCATTTTGAACATGCGGTGTTACCTTCATTGGTGATGGTCGTCTATCAAACGCCCTTAAGCACTTTGATTTCTTGTACACTCGGCATAAACTGAATTCTTGCCTTAACTGCATTTCACATTAAGTAATCAATATCAACATATGTATAATCAATTAGAAAAATTAAAAGGCATTTCGCATGTAAAATTGTCTCGCAAGTTCAATTGCTAGCTATCAGATATATTATTTGTAGAAGTTTAGATTTGAATTTCATGTTCTATACTTCTCCATATATACTTGAATGTTAAAAAGTGTGTGAATCTAGTTAATAGACAACTTTGACGATAAAAAAAAAGTGTAAAATTGTGATTTCCTCTCATCAAAAAATGTGAAACAATATGATCTACAATATAAAACTACACTTGTATGTACTCCACCCCTATTCCCAATTGAAATACTTTTTTAGTTCTTCAAACCTATAAAATTACACTAATCATAATGTTAAATCAATATATATGATATACAATTTTCTTTAGGGTTTCAAATCAGAACCAAAATTTTCTCACTAAAATCTTATCCAAAAAAATGGTAAAGAGGTGTACGATCTAACTATTTTTCGTAAGAAATCATAATCTTTCCCTCTTTTTTTGTAGAAAAATATTTACTGTTTTATTAATTAACATTTTAGACCATGTTTTAGATCCATATATTAGAAGCACGCAAGAAAATCAATCTAATTAAAGAATAGAGACTAGTTTTTCATGGAGCTATTAGTTCAAGATATATATATACCTTAGGAGCTAGTTGATTTGAAGAGGATGCTTCATCTAGTTGAATTGCCTTATACTCATTCATTTTCCAATCAGTTTTCTTTCCATTAGGAGCTCTTCCACTATAGAAAACCATAGTCCTTTTCATGCCAATGACACGATTATTAGAAGAATAAACATGATTAGGAGATCCAGTGGCTTTCCAGTACCCAGTTGTTGTGAGACGTTTTGGTCTTCCTCCTCTCACTTCACTTTCTTGCCTTGGAATGAAGAAGAACCATTGCTCTTTGTCACTCATACTAGCCTCTCCTGAAATTTCTGAAAATTAACACCAACAAATTTCATTAAGATCACTTACAAAAAGAAGAAAAACAACCCAATTCTTTAATTTATCATTAATTACATGTCTAATTATTACTTCTCAGTTCCCAAATTTTGGTCATTTATTTGTTGCTTTTGTTTTTTTATTGTACAAATGATAAAATATCATTAACTATATTTTAGTTTCTTAAAAAAATCAAAACTAAGAACTAAAGATTAGGGATGAAGGAGTATACTTTGTTTTGTTCCCATTACAAATACATCTCATCCTTAGAGCTTGCATGCATCTTATTTCATTTAATCATAATATTAAATTATTGTCAAAGAGAATTGCAAAACGACTTCTATTCTTTTTTTTTTGTTTGTTTGTTACAGACTTCTATTCTGTTTTCTTATAGAAAAAGTGTATATGATATTCATCTTGTACAAGTTTTGATTAGCAATTAAAACTATGATGCTATTAAAAAACAAAACACAAGCAATATACCTCCTTTTTTATATAGTTTTTGATTGTACGTAACTATTCATGAAATATTTGTCAAAAAATAAAAACTACTCACAAAATATAAAAGTGTTACTATGAAAATATGGATGAAATTGATAAATCAAATAACTAATCAGAAAAGATATATACGTGGGAGTTGTGAAGGATTGTAGTCGTATATATTAACGACCGGTATAACAGTACGAATCAAGTATGCATTATCTCCTTCAAGCATAGTGTGAAGATAGAATGAAATAAGCTCTTCTTCTGTAGGGTAGAAACGATAACCTGGTGGCATATTTTCCATCTTATTTTTTCTTAATATTTGTAATATAATGTTATAATATTTTTGTAGTGCCTAATTCTCATGCACTTTACTAAGAATATATAGACATATGATATGATGGGTCAAGAGTCAAGACTAGTACTATATGTAGAATATTGAATTATAGAATTTGTGAGAAAGTTAGGCAAAGTTTGCAAAAACAAAGGGATACGAGTGAAATGAGAAAAAAGTTGCATGGTGAGAGAGAATGGTTATGGTTTGCTGCTCCGAAATTTCCACACCACGCGCTACAAAAGTCAATGTCAGGTTTATATTCTATGTTTTATCCGTACCATATCTTTTGTGAGTTCTTTCCCGACCACTTTCCCCCACCGCACCGCGTGGTTGCTTTTTACTATTACCGTCCGGAACTTATGGTAAGTAATTTTTTGGTCAAATGCATTAAGGGTCTTTATGATTTGCATTTGTATTAGGTATTTTAAAATTTTTAGAGTATTAAATAAGGGGCAATTTGACCACTTGGAGTTGCGCATGTGGGAGACTTGTGATTAGTTGGAGTCGTGCGAGGACAATAAATTGGATGTGCTAAGTAACTATATTTGGGTTAATATTACTAATTTTGATTCATAGGTCGAAGTTAACAAATTTCGTTAAATAAGTCTTTTGAATTCTTATAATTTGTTACGGTTTACCTTTTAGTTATCCTTTATATTTTACTAAGAAAATGTCTGAATAGCCACAGATTAGTTACCCACGGCCTCGAGCCGTGAGTATTATCCACAGTATTGCCGTAAGTAACGTCAAAATACGCTTTCCAATAAAAGTTTAGTTATCCATCGTGAGACTGTGAGTATTACCCATAGTATGACCGTGAGTAAAATTAAAATAATTTTAAAAAAAAAATTAGTTACCCCCAATTTTTCTTGTAGTGTTTATAAAAACACTCATCATGTGATCATTAATTTTGATGTTAATCATAATCAATTTTTATTCTAATATGATGTGAACTATGAGCCCTGTAAACAATGAGGACCAAATAAATGTAAGGGGTGTTAACTAAAATAGAAGGGTAACAGTGAAATAAGTTAGAAACTTAATTGATCAATTTGTTTGCTAAAAAATTTAAATGACTTATTTGTTATCCAAAAAACTTACTCCTAGATGCATTCGATCTAATTTTTTTATTAGTTAGTGGGTTAAAATTTCACACTTAAAATGAAGTGTCTGAGATTTAAAATTCTGGACATGCATATAAAATATGATATTTCTATCAATAAGTTCACGAGAACAACTTATGAGAAATACTACTTCCATATATAAATATAAAAAAAATTGAATCAACAAAAATTGATTTATTTAATCTAAAATTTGAATTAAAGAAATTATTTTTTGTTGAATATAAAAAATAGAACTCTTCATAATACATGTTCTAATAGCTTGTCAAATTATAGTTTGAACCATCATAGGGTTTTACCATGCAGGACTCAGCTTGCTTTTGACTAAATTGCAAACCAAGAAGAGCTGTAGTTTGTCATCAAGAAGAACACGGATAACATTTCAACAATTTGGAGAATAAGCAATTTGGTTCCAAATATTTCGAAAAAGCAATCATATTCCCAATGTCCTAGTCAAATTAAAACTTTTTGGGTATGTTTAGTTTGATTTTAGATTGAATTTATTTTAATATAATTGATTTTAGTAGAATTAATTTTATGAGTTTAATTAGTATAATTGATTTATGTATGTTTGGATACATAATAAAAGTGAAAAAAGTATGTTGTCTCTAATAAAGGTTGCAGAGTAAAAAAGGTTAGAGTTAGAGACTTTTTGATATATTCATGACTTAGGAACTTATTTACAAATGCTCTATAAGTTTAGGAATTAATGTACGCTACTTTATTTGCCACACAAATTATTTATTGAAGCCAAATATTGGTTTTTTTGGTACAAGGCTAAATAAAAATAAAAAAGGAATTAAAGCAAGGGATTAATCGCGATTAATCGCGAAGGAAGAAGGTTTCAGCTGCGTCGCTTTTGAGAAGCTTTAGGAAGTCATCTGGAAGAGAAGCATGAATTGAGAGGGCGACATCAGAGGTAGCGTCAAGTTTAACTAGAAAATTTGCGTATTGGTTTCCCTCTAAAAATGTGAAAAATCTTGTACCTGATAAAACCACTCTTTGATATCTTCAATCAAAACAACATGGACATGGAACTGGATGTTGGGACCGTTGATGAGGTTGATATAGTGGCCGGTGAAAGAAATTAGACTAGCAGATCAATCAATGTATCAAATTTCATATTCTTAACTAAAGTGAGACCATGAAAAATAGCCTATAATTCAACGAACAAAATATCTAAAGTGTTCTGAATGAAGTCAAAGAAGTTTGATAAATAAAAATCACAAATATTTTTTATAATTCCTCCAAAACTTACACAGATTGGAGAGTCATGGCAACTCCCATCAACGTTGAGGATAACACAAGAGTGGTATTTAAAACAATATTTCTTCTGCTATTATTTTCTTAATCAATGTCATATTCACTAATTTGGTTTTTGGTCGACATCTTTTAGGCTTTGATTTTCTAATTCGAATTTGGGCTTCAAAAGTTTATGTAGTCTTTGTTTTGACTTTAGACTATAAGCAAGACATTGAATTCATTTCAAAATTTGTTATGACTACTAGCAATTTCTGTTTCAAATTGAAGGGTCAAATAGGTATCAGCCCTTCAAATGGTATAAAATCCGAAGCATTATATGTTTGTCGGTTCAGCACAACCTTAAGAGATGTCTCTTACTTATAATCACTACTATAGTACATAACCTATTAACCTGTCATTGTTCAATGTAAAGACTCAACGATTGCTCTACGTGGTCCAAATTCAATTCCAAGACTTGTGTGAATATCCTTTGCAACCAAAAAAAACAAACTAACGGGAGCTATTTTGAATTTTTTATGCAATAGAACGGCCGAGTTTTTTAGAAAAAAAAATCAGATGGACTTCATACGGTTTAGTAAACAAAATCAAAATCTCAATAAAAAAAACCACAACATCTAAAATGTATAATTAAAAAATGTCAACATCACATTGCAAAAAAATATTATTTGGTGCAATTACAGAAGTAAAATCAAATTAATAGACTCACAAAATGACGGGTTGATTGTAAAATAAGTCTGGGTTTTGTGGTTAAAATTTAGCTAAAAGAATTTGAACTAAAAAGATTTTGAATTAAATTTGGAAATGTAAAAGTTTTGAAAAATAAATTGTTGACATGTAAACTTAATTAATCTAAAGATAATTGTTCTGGACTGTGCCCGACAATAATCGCGCCCAGCACCACTATGCTCGACATGCGTGCTGCTCGAAATTGTTATCCTAGTGCTCGTCATTTATACGGCATGTTGTCGATTATTCATGCTCGCCATGCAACTGCTCGCAGTTAAGAACCCTACGCTCGACGCATACTCGAGAGACTTTTGAACGTTACCAAATCATAACGGACAAATATCGGGACAAATAACGTTACCAAATCATAATGGACCGCAAGTCAGAATCCTGACAGCCATTAATGGCAAGGACGGATCGTTTGCCTCCTCATTAATGGTCTTGGCCCAGCGCTGGGGGTATAAGTACGCCATTTCTCACAATGACACAGATATCTGATATTCTAACCTTGTATTCGCTACTCTTACACTCACTGACTTGAGCGTCAGAGTCTCTGCAGGTATAACCCCCTCCTCCTGTGTTGACGAAGCAATATACGAAGAAACTTTGGTAGACACAAGAAAATGAGAAATAGTGGGCACCTTAAAGAACTCGCCAAAAAAATATTTGTGTTAGTTTTTATACGTTAATTTTAACAAATAGTATTTCAAATCTAGCGGAAGAGTTCTATATCACATTCTAATTTATATGACTCTAATCTTTTTATTAAAGAGAGCCTAAATCAAAACGGTTAAATTTCAACATTAACTAAATGGACATAACTATATACTCCATTACTTGTTGCAAATGCAATCCTATCATTCTACTCCATGACTTGGTTTTTTCTACCGGAAGTTGATAATGGCAAAAGAATCATGTGGTTTTTACAACTTTTATTCGGCACCAGAAAACAACACAAGTAGAGAGTCTAAACTAAACTACCATTAATCACGGTTCTTAGTGTTTATCAAGAATCTAATTCTTGACAATGACATTATATTCATAATAATAATTCAATTAATCACACATTAACCATACTGACAACAATCTTACCTACTCCACCAAGCTTTTCCAAAACATCACTCTCCTGTCCTCTATCTCCCACAGAAACAAATACAGACATAGTACAAAATATTTACAATCACATGAAATGTTGAAAACGGCAATTATTAATCTCACACAAAAATTACTTCATTTACTACTACTACTATTTGTTATCAAAATCAAAAGGTGAGTACTAATAAATACCAAAAACTAATTTAATTAACAATCAACAAAGCTACATGCCTACATCTAAAACTTAATCAAAGTTTTTTTGTTCAGTAACTGATGGTGCTCATTTTCAGATTTTATAAAATCGCATCGAACAAAAAGAGAATCCAAAACGAAGTTACATATCCAAAATTCCTCCTAATTGAAGTTATCATAGTCATCAATAAATGGTGTAAAGAAGTTATCAAAATTTAACTTCTCCACCTCAACTCAACAACACATATAAACAAACAAATTTTATAAAAATAAATATAAAAAAACGGTTTAATCGAGAAAACCGGTTTGGCGCAGAACAGCGTTTCGAACCTGACGAAGATCTCTCCCTTTGAGAGTTCTTCCAACTCCTTCCAGAACTGAAAAAGTAGTTCTCGGCGAAACTCCAGACCCTCTCGCCACTATTTCATGCGGCGGCAACACCTCTTCGTCACCGTCGTCGTCATCGTCGTCTAATACCGCAAGCGCATCAATGTTCCGCCGCCTCGGGAATTGACTCGGTGGCATGATCGGAACCTTCACTGGCGCCGATTGTTGGAACTTTCTAGAAGGCATAGACTGAATCATGTTCTCGGAATTATAAGGTCTCGGTCTCGGAAACGAAGGAATCATCCTCGAAGATGAAACCGGAGATTTACCACGAAACACCGGCGAATCACCGCGGCGATTTTCAGGACCTGTTAATACAGCAAGAATACCGGAGTCTTGAGATAGATCGAAACTCCGGTGACGATTTAGCTTTATCGGTTGAGGCGCTGGACGTTGTTGATTTTCAGATTCGGAACCGTCAGAAGACCAATTGAAAAGTTCAGCTTCGTTGAACTCATCGGCGGCGGAGTTAGTGACGGTGGAGGAAGGAGAGAAATTGAAAGCACCGAGTAGGCGGTCGGAGGAGGGAGGAAAGCGGCGGTTAAATGATGGTGTGGGGTCCATATTTGGTTTGGTTGGTGAAAGCGGTGAGAAAATATTTTGAGGGAAGAAAACTTTAAAATGACGAAAATTGAATGAAATGAGAAAAAGGGGTAATGTGGCGGAGGGTCGCAGTATGGTAAAAATACATGAATGGGTGACAATGCTGTGTGGGACCCGCGGTTACTTCTTACAGTATAAAATATTCAATGAATGACAGTGAGGCATGACATGAGCATTGTTATCTTTTTTTTCTTTACATGGACTCCACCTGGTCATGAATTTAATTTGACAGTTTTATCGACAAGATAAGAAGAAAATGTTTAATGACTAATGAGTAATGAATTTGGACATTTTTTCCTTATGTTATTAGTATTTAAATAACCTCTTGTTTAATTACCAAAAAAAAACAACTCTTGATTTGTGGTACCAAACAAATAAGTAACCTCTTTTTTAAAAATCGTATCCCTCCTCTGCAATAAAAAATAGGTAAAAGTTCATATACTAATACTTTATATCTATATCTATGAATTTTATTAATGAAGGAATATATATTAAGAATTAAGAAAATTAATGAATTTAGATAATTAATAAGATTATTTTATGAACTGGCATGTGTCAACTACATTTATAATATTAATAACATATGATAGAGTATAGTGAAATAAAAGTAGTGTAATTCATTTGTTTCACAACTTCTTTTTAGATTATCTTAGAAGTGTTGGGTTAGATAGAATAATTTGGATGGTCATTAAAAAAAATTATAATATGTATAAATTGATTTTATATGATTGGAAAGAGTTGGTCGGTGAAATTTTCCTTGGAATTAATAAATAAAGGGGATTTGTATTTATAAAACGCTACAACACTCTAATCATAACTAGTATGTTAGCCCGTGCCGTGCACGAGATTAATTTCTTTTTAATATTATTTATTAATTCATTTTAAATTATTATTTTAAATTAATTTTAATATTTAATAGTGAATTTGAGATATTTTTTTGGTAAACCAAATGTATCCTTCGCACGCAACTCCAGAGATTAATCCACACGAGATAACTGGAATCCATTTAAGAGGTTGACCTCTTCTAACAAATGTTTCTCCATACGCACCGGCTAGGGATCAAATTCGGGACAAAATGGTTAAGAGACCCAAAGAGATTGGTTATAGTGCATAAGTCATGTTTATGCACATGTGCATAAACACGCAGAATTTCTAACCCACCCCCTCTTTACTCGTGCGCCCTCCCCCCCCAGCTCACCCTTTGCAGCCTAGCCCACCCCAATTTTTTGTTTTTGTTTTAGAATTTTTTAGTCTAACCAATAAGGAGGTGCCACGTGGCACTGGAGTTCTTCTCCCTCACCAAAAAACGCAGAACCGTGTTTGCCGTCAACACCACCGCGTTACCGTCGCCGGAACCACCTCCGATCATCAAAACTTACACATGAGTATACCAAATTGATTGGAATTTCGCGTATATTCTATATCTAGTATTAGATTTAACAAAAAATGCACCAAATAAGCGAATCGAACGAAAGAAAGAGCTCGGATTTAAAATTCAAAAACATTTTTTTGGTGAAATTCGACGAAAAAGGTTAAAGGGAAGTATTCAGAGATGTTCCAGGAGCACAAATCAACGTATTTCTACTTTATTTAGTGTGCAAAATGGATGGATCGGAGCTTTTGAATTCTTCATTATTTTGAGACCAATTTTTAGGCTTTTTCGATCGTTTTTCCACAATTTTAATGACGGATTCTTTCTCTTCGGGGTCTTAACATGTTTAGATGATGTATCGATTTGAAATTTGATGAGTTTTTGTGGTTGCCGGAGTTGGGCGTGGTTGGTGGCCGTGAATAGTGTTTTCGGCGATTTTGAGAGTGGGAGCTGAGGGCCTAAGATTATTACACGTGTTCAACATATCTGATGGTTAGGAAGTGTTTATGCACCATACATAAAGAAATTGTTTATGTACAATAACCCATGCAAGACCCAAATATCTACCACTTGTACCACACTATGTTGGTGTGAATTTGAGATATTATATTTTATGAGTTGTTTAAATATATATTGTTGAAGTAAATATATTGTTTTGACAGAAATTTAGAATAAATATATTCAGAATCGTATAAATGACATTGAATAAAAATAAAAGTTATATTAAAAAAAATATTATTTACAAAGTTTTTTTTTTTGACAAAATATTATTTACAAAGTTAAAAGTTGAATGTTAATAAAACAATATTATTTATATGAGTTGATTCAAAAATTGGGATTGAAAGTGAAGATGAAAATTTTTATAGGGACTAAAACCAAAATTTGATATATTTATAGGGACCAAAAATATATTTAACCCAAAAAAATATCTAAAATTAATAGATAAAAAAATCTTAGAGAAGTTCTAATTGAATGACACATAAGCAAATTTTCTTGAGAATGCATGAGAGAGCTCCGTGGAACTATCGTAATGTATATAATAGAGATAAGAACCTCTCCCACAAAATAAGGACAAAAAATCATGATAGGAAATATTTGAGGGACCATAACCTGCTGAAAATTGTTTTAGGGACTAAAAATGAAATTTTGTATATTTATAAGGACTGCAAATATATTTATTCCAAAAAAAAAAATCTAAAAAAAACATGCTAAGAATGCAACTGAATTGTCCTAAAAAATGAAATTTTGTATATTTATTGGGACTGCAAAGGTATTTATTCCTAAAAAAAATCTAAAAAAAAAACATGCTAAGAATACAACTAAATTACGCTAAAAAAAATATATAAAAAAAATATTAAAAAAAATCTTAGAGAAGCTCTAATTGAATGACACATAAGCAAATTTTCTTGAGAATGCACGAGACAGCTCCGTGGAACTATCGTAGTGTATATAATAATAATAATAGAGATAAGAACCTCTCCCACAAAATAAGGATAAAAAATTATGATAGGAAATATTTGAGGGGCCATAACCTGCTGAAAATATTTTTAGGGACTAAAAATGAAATTTTGTATATTTATAAGGACTGCAAAGGTATTTATTCCCAAAAAAAAAATCTAAATTTTTTTTGCTAAGAATGCAACTGAAGTACTCTAAAAAATGAAATTTTGTATATTTATAAGGACTGTAAAGGTATTTATTCACAAAAAAAAATCTACAAAAAAAACATGCTAAGAATGCAACTGAATTACGCTAAAAAAATATCTAAAAAAAACTTAGAGAAGCTCTAATTGAATGACACATAAGCAAATTTTCTTGAGAATGCATGAGAGAGCTCCGTGAAGTGAACATTTTAAGATATAGTTGACAAAGTCCTCTTTTAAGTTCTTGAATCAGAATTTATTTATTGAATCTTATTAATGACATCTTTATCTACCGACTAAGTCTCGTTCCTTCATTACACAAGCAATCCTATTCGTAACCCTATTCTTAGTTTTTAACCAAGCACTACTCCCATAAATTCAAGATCGTATCTACCGACTAGGCTCATTCCTTCACTACACAAGCAAGAACCGACCTATACCATCCCTTAGTAACTTTGCCTCAAAAAATAATAATGTAACTAATCTTCAACAAATTCAATTTTAAAAACCAAATTTTCTAACTTTGAATTCTTTCAATGATGTTTTTGCTAACTAAAGCCACCCAACTGTCGTTTAAGCACGTCATTAATGTGTTGAAAATAATGACTGTCAAATGGTAGGGACATTCGTAGGGTGAAAATTGTCTCCCAAAAACGTTTAATAATAAAAATTTTATGTAGTGAAAAAAATAAAAGGTTGAGATTTCATTAGAAAAAATGTCATGAGAAAATCTCTTTGTAGTCATTGTATGATAATGTGTACCACTCCTAGTGTTTAAATTTAGTTTTTTTTTTAATATACTCTTTCAAAATTTAAAAGTATTTATTCTTTCAACTAGTCAATAATTGATCAAAGATCAAATTAAATGATGCAAAAAGTGAATTTATGTCCTCTCACCAGTCACCACCATAATGCAATCTCTTTTACAAACTCCGCTCCGTAGTGTATACATAAAACATTAACCTAACATATCATATAAGACAGTTTGGCCGAGTGGTCTAAGGCGCCAGATTTAGGCTCTGGTCCGAAAGGGCGTGGGTTCAAATCCCACAGCTGTCAATTTCTTTTTCCTTCCTTTAATTTTTTTCTTCTTTTTTCTCTCCTTAATTGATCCTAACTGCAGTGAAAGAGAAAAACAGGAAAAAAATGGCGGCATCTCTGAGAAACAGATACAATTCACATTTGTTCCTTCTAACTCGCTTTCTCAACTCACCGAGTCTCCTTCGTCCGAGATGGTACGAAACCATAGCTTACGAAGAAGCACGTGCTGATCCAGACAAACCTTACACTTCAACAGCCGTAATCATCCATGGATTTTTGGGATCCAACAGAAACTGGAGATCTTTCTCTCGCAGTCTCTTAGCATCTCTCTCTAATTCCTCTCCATCTTCCAGTATCTCTCTCACTCTCTCCGAATTCTCTCTTTACGTGAATTCTCAATTGAATTGAAATTATTATGATATTTTTTTGTGTAGATTGGAGGACGGTGTCGATGGATATGAGGAATCATGGGAAATCAACGGAGAAGAAACTTGATCCGCCTCATGATTTGGTTAATACCGCGAAAGATTTGGCGAATTTGGTTAAGGCTGAAGGTTGGTCTTGGCCTGAGGTTGTTATTGGACACTCCATGGGTGGAAAGGTGGCTTTACAGTTTGCTCATAGTTGTAGCCGTGGTGATTATGGTGATTCTGCTCAGTGGCCTAAACAGGTTTTTCCTATTCACAATCACATTTTGTTGATAGTTATAAATTTTAATTCAATAGTTGAATTAATCAAAACATTTTTTGAAGAAATTATTCAATAGTGTAATGGAATTTGAACAAATCGCTATTGTTATGTGAAATACTAATTAGTGCAAGGTGTTGTCAAATAGAGACTATTGTGGCGCTATAGCCTTGTAGCATAGTAGAATTTGAACAATGTGATCCATGATTGGCATTTGGCAACATGTGAATTTAGAAGTTGGCAGTAGGTCCTTTGTGATTACAATGCTTGGAAATGTGCTTACTTTGTAGTTCATTAAAATAAGTTTCTGATGAAAAAGTATATGTAGTATGACAGTAACAAACATCAGATGGATTTTGTACCTCTGCTCATGTTGTTATCCGACTTGTGTAGCCATAAGGTCCAGTATCTAAAAATATCATCGGTCATTATGGAGTTATTGGGGAATTTCCAGGCAGTTATTCGGTTGTCTGTCATGCCTCTCTCAAACTGGCTGCAGTTGACTTGAGACCAAATCCAAATCAGTATGCAATCCACATATCCTCGTGAATAGAAATGGAATCAATAACTTCTTTAATTAGCCAGATCAACATATAAATAGGATAGAAAAGCTAAAATTGAGCACAAGCAGTGGCCAAGAATAATAGCTAGCAAAACAGATACCGGTACAAGTAAAATGCTGCCAAATATCACTACATCAGCACCAACCAAAATTCTGTAAAACCCAATCCTCGTAGGAAAAGTAAACCAAGTATTTGACAAATACAATTGTCTAAAACCAAAAGGGAACACAACAGTTAGTACAGGTCAATACTTGTGATGTGAATATGTGATAGCAACCACTAGTTGCAACAGTAACCGGCATATTCACGAGAGATGTGGCAGGAACCAAATTCTGATATGTGGCAGCAGTGCAAACTGCTTTATGGTAATTCTTCCACATTTTGTGTGTGCTTCATCTTTTATCATATTATTAAAAAAATTGGTTTCTTCAGAACAAACCATGGTGCAAACCGAAAAAACCTGCATCAATGTAAAAATACAGCAACAAGTTACAATTGCAGCCCCAGTTTGTTCTTCAGCAGCATGATAAAAAATTACCAGCAATTAGTTAGTGCTGACCCAAAATAGCAAAATTGACATACAGGACAAACATCTATAAATTAACTCTCAAAAACCAAATAAAAAAATTAGACCCAACCAGAACTGATACAGCCAACCCAATTGATGACTTGTGAGTTAACCTTTAGGAAACATAGAATATCCCCGATATGCTTTCTATATTCTATCTTCTTCTCATGTTTTTTATGCCATAGTATTTTTTTTTCTTCAAGAATCATTTTATTATAGATTTAAATGTGAAGCGTTTTAGTATATGACTAACACCCTTTGTATGTTGCATACTACAACTCTCAAGTGGATTGCATTTTACTCAAGTGCCTGTATTTTTCACTGCTGGATACTACATATCCAGTTGATTATTTACAATTGTAATTTTCTCCTTCTATCCCTGCTGAAGAACAGCTTTGGGTATTGGATTCTGTCCCGGGAGAAGTGAACATGGGAAACAGAAGTGATGAAGTCCGTGATGTTTTAATGACTTTGGAAAGTTTACCGTCACAAATCTCATCTCGAAAGTGAGACTCTATCCCTAAACTATTCTCTTCGATATTAGTACTAAGGTTTTCAATAGGCCAGTAATCATTTAGTTGCAACTTAAGTCTCGATATTATGTGTTGTTTACACTGTACAGTGAAAGTCTAGTTGTATCAAGAAAAGTAGGACGTTGTAGGTTCTTTCTCCATTTTCTTTTGATGAGGCTATTATCCGATTGTTGTCTAATATCTGAAAAAGTCAAGGTCTTGATTTTGTTACAAAGTGCATTGTATTTACCTTTTTACTGTGTCCAAAATCCAAATGTTCCAGTCTATTTTCCTGTTAGATTGAAATGTATTTTGCACCCTTTTTTTTTTTTTTCAGGTGGCTTGTGAGTCATCTGATGGGACTTGGTTACTCTAAGACATTGGCTGATTGGATAGGCACCAACCTGAAGAAAGTTGGTGATCACGAGACATGGATATTTGATCTTCAAAGTGCCAAGGAGATGTTCAATTCTTACTGGTAAATGAAGCAGATAAACTTACCTTGAGATAAAAATAAATGTCTACAGAATCAGTCTAAAAACTTTGTTTTTATTTGTTCTTTGCTCTTCTCAAGTGTTTTATGTGATATTCATCTATGACAGCACTGAAGTAACAATCACAAATTTTCAAATTCTGTAGGGAAAAGTCCTATTGGGATCTATTGGAGAACCCTCCACAAGGTATGGAAATAGTAATTGTCCGTGCTGAAAAAAGCGATAGATGGGACCAAGAGACTGTTGAGCGGATACAAAAACTAGCTAGTCGAGGAGGAACTGATTCTGTTGGAAAGGTTTTTCTGTGTGTTCTTCCAAATGCTGGTCATTGGGTTCATGTGGACAACCCAAAGGGACTTCTTGAGATTGTGGCCTCCAAGATGGCACCCCTTTAGTTTCTGTTTTATTTGAACTATTGGGGTATCCATCATCGAAAATTTATTGTAGCAAATGGGGTTGGTTAGTAATAAGTAATAACCTATTATTTATTGTAGCATAAATTTATTGGCTACCAAAACAATTAGTATAATCAACTTATTGTACACATTTTCATTGTACACTCCTAATTAACTATACCCCCTTACAATTGAATAAATACCAGAAATATTCATGTTTGTCATTTTAACCTTCAAGTCATGTTTAATTATTTTGTTTAATTATTTTTAAATGATTTTCTTCAAAAGAAAATTATTTTAATATTGATAAAGTCATTGTTGTTCAAAAGTCATAATTCAACTGAAATAAAATGTCAAAATTATTAAAACGAACATCTATAACTGTGGTTTGAACCCCGATCCTCATAAACAAAATTGTGAGTGTAGCCGCTCGATTTTGCACAGGGTGGACAATAAAGCCTATGGTAATAATATAATTTTTTTTCCTGATAATTGCTTATGTGTAGTGTACATATATAATAGTATTGAAGTAAACCTAAATTGGAAGCCTGTTTCATTTAGTCAACAAAAAATTTGGAAGCCTATTACATGCCCATAAAATTAAGATAATCTACATACCAAAAAAAATCAAGATGATCTAACCATCTACAAGCAATTGCAACATTCAAATATATTAAATTAATATTTTATAAACCTTCTGAAACAATAATTTTTTACTCGTTCAAATGCTAAAATTTTGTAACAAAAAAAAAAGCTAAAATATAAATTTCAAAAATCTGAAAGGGAAAAATAATTAAATTTGGGGAGGGGGTGAAAGTATTTCACAGAAAAAATAATTTTACTAGACAGATCAACAAAATTGGAAGCCCAATAACAGCCCAACAAGACACCCTAAACAGTTTGGATACTAAACCCTAAAAAAAATGAATATAAAAGCGTTCTCACCATTTTCAGTTGAGAATTGTGTGAGTTGAAGAAGCCGCAAACATGCAGATCTTCGTGAAAACCCTAACCGGGAAGACCATCACCCTCGAGGTTGAGAGCAGCGACACAATCGACAATGTCAAGGCTAAGATTCAAGACAAGGAAGGTAAATAAAGCAATTGTAACCATCTATTAATTTATTTTAATTTAATTAATCGCTTTTGTTATTCTGATTTGTGCTTAATCAAACGTGCTTTTGATTGAAATTATAATCAGGTATTCCTCCGGATCAGCAAAGATTGATTTTCGCCGGTAAGCAGCTTGAAGATGGACGCACTTTGGCTGATTACAATATCCAGAAGGAATCAACTCTTCATCTTGTTCTCAGGCTTCGTGGTGGAATCATTGAACCTTCTTTGATGGCTTTGGCTCGCAAATACAACCAAGACAAAACCATTTGCCGCAAGTAAGCTTCATCATTTCTCATATCATCTTATTTATATTACATTTGTTGATTAATTTGTTAATTTTAATTTGATGATATATATGGGACTATAACTTAGCCTCTTTTGTTAATTAAAAGTGCAATTGAGGTTATAATTGTTCCCTATAATGATATCCATTTCTTACTTTATCACCTGGATTTTATTTTTTCCAGTTGATTTTCTCGATTTGGTACATTCATATTTGTTTAATGTAATAATAGTTTTAGTAGGAGATAGTCCTGTAGGATAGCTCAAGTGGTATGAGCCGGAAGACATTCGTTGGGATCAAAACCTGGCTGAGCAATTTATATTTTGGATGTATAAAAAAAAGCTTAGTTAAAGTTAATTAGTTCAATATTTTTAATGTTTTATTTTAACTAATGGTGTTATTGGGTTGTGTTTCTGTAGATGTTATGCTCGTCTTCACCCTAGGGCTGTGAACTGCCGCAAGAAGAAGTGTGGACACAGCAACCAAGTAAGTATTGAGAAAAATGTTTGTTATTTTTGTGTCATGTTTTTGTACTTGGAAGTTATCCTCTAGCTGTACTTATGTTTTGTTGTTTGTTTATTGCAGTTGAGGCCAAAGAAGAAGATCAAGTAAACTGTGGTTGATATTGTTTATCTCTTGTTTTCGTTGAGACACTTTTGATAATTTTGGTTTTTACATCTCTGTTTACTAAATATCATCTTAATTGATGTTGAATGTAGTTGGAGTTTATTTTGGTACAAGTGGATTATTATATTCTTGTGACGACATTATATCTTTATGTTCTTGTTTTACTTAACCCTAACTAGATTATTTGCACCAATTGCATTATTATTGCATCATAACATGTTAACCTTTCGATGCATTATACCTTAGTAACACAATTAGGTTGTTGTGTTTGTAGATAGAACTGCCACTATGAGGCATTGCTCATAATTTTATTTCTACTTCTACATCATAGAGATGTGCTATCATGGAATACAAGTATGTTATCAAAGTTTTGATATATACTTTCTCTCTTCCGTTTTAATTGGCGTTTGATATACGCTTGCTTTATTCATATAACTTTTTTTGACGCAATTATTCATATAACTTTGACTACATATTTTAATTGCTATATAATATCAATTTGCATAAAAGATGTTTTTCAATTTTTTTCCATGAGTATTTTATAAATATAATATAATTTTTTATAATACATGATTAAAGATTTTGATTGTGAAAGTTATACATTGATATGTTTGTTGAATTGTGATAGTTAAAAAGAAAATGAGTAATAACTTATAGTTATTCTTTTTTTTCTATCATTAGTTTCTATAAATTCTCTTGGCTTAAGCACAATTGTCGTCTTAATAATTTTTCCAAGAAGTCTTTGAAATCTTTTCACTAATTCCTCTTTTATCCATTGTTGCTCTAAGATCTCTTTTCAATTGCCGTTTTCTTTCCTGCTTTGTGTTTGAAAGCCCACTTTTTACTTATTGCTGTGTCTTAAAAGAAAACTGTTAGTCTCTGTTTTTATGGCGTAGTAAAGCAAGTGCTTCTTTGAATATTTGTTTTTTTCTCTTGAAGCTCTATATTTTTGTGGTTCTGAATTAATCTATTAGTATTTTTTTATTAAACTATATCTCTTCTCTTTAGTGTTGCGCTTGAATAATGTATATTGTTGACATACGAGCCAACAAAATTATATTTTGGATATCTGGTAAGCGTCTTTGGACTTATATTCAAGCGTAGGGATTTTTAAAGACTTTTATGATTAAAAAGTCTTATGTTATTCAATCAAGACTTTTATAAAAAGTAAGCAAATCGTGTTAAAAACTTTCAAAATTTTTATAAAAAAGTCTCTCAAAATCAATTTAATTTCACAAAGTCTTTTAAAATCTTAAAGACTTTTTTTTATCAAAATAATTCCTCAAAATCAGAATCCAATAACCCCCCTAAGCCTTCGGAGTTTTCTGTTGTTCGTGATGATTATGCAATTATTCATAACTTATTAATAATGTCTTATGCGGAAACACATAATACACGACACAATACATTTAACACACAACTTATTACATATCAAGTGTCTAAAAAAAAAAAAACTTATTACATATCACATTCAATAGAAAAAGTAAACACTCCAAGTCCAGATAAGAAAAGAAAATTTAAACACTTTGAGACTTTGACATTTATACGTAGTTGCATTTCAGTGTTGAATTTTAACCTTGTCTATGAAAGACTTGGTATCAATTCCCTTGCTATAGAAGTTCCCAAAAAATTCCTGCTTAGTGAAATCTCGATAAATGGGTGGTTTCTCCGGGGATAGCAGCTCAGGAAGAGGCCCGTGATAACCTTCTCCTTCTCCTTTCCATTTGCTCAAGTTCAAGAACATCACAACTGAGATTCTTGATTCTTTATGTGAATTAGCCAACACCCTGTGTTGTACACTAGTGTACTCCCCATTAGATATTATCTACAACAAATTTCAAATGAAATTGAGAATCTAAAAGTTAGCATGTACATAATGAAATCCGTAAATGCAGAATAATATTAACAGTAGTAAACACTTTTCGATAAATAAAATAAAAGAATTAAACACTTGTGACCATAATGTCGTTAGATTCCACTTGTGACCGACTTTATCAGTAGTTATTTTATTGACTCAAGTCCAACTACTACACTAAGTGAATACTTATATTCTTATTATATCAATATTTTGGCCAGATACATTAGTAGTTAAATGTAACAAAAATGTCAAATTTCCTTATATTTGTGGCGAGAGAGTAGTATATATGTTAACATACCTGAAGAAAATCTCCAATATTAACAATGATACCACCGTGCACGGGGTTAACATCCAGCCACTCACCGTCGTGCTCCACCTGCAACCCCGGAACTTGGTTCTGCAACAACAAAGTAATTGCTCCGGGATCCGTATGTGGTGTAATCCCCACAGTCAACTCCGGTTGAGGACAATAAGGATAGCAATGTCCCACAATAGCTCTACTCTCACAAAAACTCAATTCCTCTAACTTTCCACTTTCCAATCCTAACGCTTCAGAAAGCAAGTCAAAAACAACTTTAGCAACTCCACTTCCATGCAAATCCCATTCAATAATTTCCTTTCTACAAATCTCCGGCAACTCCTCGGCGTCTGGTGCATCTGGCGACATCCACGCCTGTAACGAATCATGCCAGCATGCAGCCTTGGTTCTATACAAATCATTGTTGCTTGCAAACATAACGCCATGTCCTTCTTCTCGTTTGTAGTATTTGGATTTTGTTTCGTGTGGTAGGTTATGAAAAGATTCAATGGATTTTATGGTGTTGTCGATAACTGACACGGGTACGTTGTGGTTTATGATTTGGAAGAATCCCCATGTTTTGGATGCTTCTTTGATTTGCTTGATGATGTTTGATCGGTGATTTGGAGAAGATACGTTGGAGAGGTCGATGAGTGGGATTGATGAAGTTGTTTTTTTGGAGGAAGTTGTTTTTTTGTCTGAAAGAGTTTGTGGTGGATGAACGAAAATTTGTGGAATGGTTTTGATACCTGAATCGGAGAGACCCTTTACTCCAGTTTTGGAATCATCGAATTCTTTTACTGCTTTTGCTCTGTCATAGCTGGTTGCTGCCATGGTTTTTTTCTTAGTTAGATTGTACACTCAAATCAAATGAACAATAGATAGATGTATTAATTGTTCTATATGACGAAGTTAAGTATTTTGGTTTGAAAGAATGGTTTCTATTTTAACAGATTATAGTAGTGTCATTTCATCACCTAAGTACATTGTATGATATTTAATTTCTAGAATGACGACTGCTTCCTACTTTCATAGAGACGTGTTTGCTTTAGATGTTTAAATGCTCTTTTTTAATCTCACTTTTCTTTATAGTTTATTCTTCATAATCTCACTTTAATTTCTCATTTTCATAATAGTAAATTCTTACTAGTCTTTACAATAATACTCAATTTAAAATATTAGTCTCTAGAGTTGTATTTGTAGCGTAAAAACAAACTATTGCAATTTGTAAGTGCTATTTTGCGGCAATGAAATTGTTTTTATATATTGTTGGAAGTACTTATGTGAATTGAGAGACTTTTTCATAATTTAAAAAAATATATAAAAAATATATATAATTAAAATCTCACATAATATTATTTCGGTAAGGAAAATTTCACATAATATAGTACAACTTTTCTTTTTTGTAAATTTTTTTGAACTACACCAAATTAATAAATACGACAATCAAACTAAACTAATGAGATAATATATATATATATTTTGATTTAAAGATAAAATAATTCTTATATTATATAGATGTCTGCCAAACATTTTTCTAAAGTGCTAAACGTTATGTCAAGCTAAGTTGGCACCTAGCTAACCTAAGATGCTTGTATTGTGGATTCAAGTGCATGATTTACTAAAAAAATTAAGGTGTGCTAAAGAGTGCAACTATGACATTGTTTAAAAAGAATAAATTTTAATGGGACCTGTTAGTATATCTTAATATCCAATAGGTGCAAAATTAACACTGATTAGTTATTGGTGACATGCATAGGCCAAACTCCAATAATTCAAAAGTTATTGGTCAAGATGGTGTGTTAGTTGGTTCTGATTTTTTAAAGGTTTAAGGTAAAAAATACAAATGGACTTCTAATAAATTTTTATTTTTTTAGAAAAGAAACTTTATATATTTACCGACAAAAACAAAAAAAACATATTTAAAATACTAAGTAACACCAATAACAAAAAATAATTGTCTAAAGATCATTATTTAATGCTAATTTAATTTATTAATGTGGTTTTAATTTAATTTAATTTAATAGCAAGTCCACTATATTTTTGTTATGTCTTACTATTATTATTGTTGAGAAACCCAAGTGTCAACTGTGAGTAGTGTTGGAAAATCTTACAATGGTTAAAAATGTGGAGATTTTAACATTTATAAGTGAGAGGACCCATAAATCCATTGCCTTAAAATTTTGGATAAGAGTGTGGTGTTCAACTCACTTGTAATGTAACAATGCTCTTGATCATCGTGTTCATGATCCCCAAACTGCCACATCTTGCTCTAACAATTACTAGTTGCTATTTAAAATAAATAAAAAATTAACAAAACTTGCACCCACAAGACTCGAACAAACCTGCGTCCTCAATTTCTTCTCATGCAATCGTTTCCACCGCACCAAAGAATACCTTATAAATTATTTTCCGCGAAACAATTACTACTTAAGCTTGTACTTTAATGTGGATATGAAAAAAAAAGTAAAGAGGCCTTCAACATTTTGAGGCCCAAAGTTGTTGCATTGGTTGCACAGTCTCTGGGCCGATCTTAATTCTGAAATACAATAATTCACGCCACAATATATTTAAAATCACATTTAACAAATACATAGCTTGTTACATATGACATTCAATAGAAAATGAAAACATTCTAAGTTCAAACAAAAGAAAGAAAGAGTAATTCATTAACTATGAAGCCCAGACACTCACACACGACACGACACGAATATTTTTTATTTAAAAATGATATACTTTCACTAGTACAAAAAATACTTGTTAGAGAAGCTTTTAAGCCGGTTCTTACTTTACCCGATCTAAGAAACAAAACGGTGGCATTTCTGTAAATATTTCAAACGTTATTAAGTCGGTTTTCTTTTCAACCGATGTAAGATATATTAAACGAAATTAATTTGGCGTTCTTATGTAATAGCTTAAATCAGTTAGTGGTGTAACAGATCTAAGAAAGTTTGACAGCTCGTTTGATTTAAGATAGGTTTTCTTAAGTCTAGAGTTGGACAACCGACCTAAGAAAGTTATTTATTTAATTTATAAAGTAAATATCGAATTGTATTGAATGAGTATCGAACCAGTGACCTCTGTTTAAAAGCTTAAGTTTTTTTTTTTGACAAAAAGGTCTAATTTTATGAAACAAACAAAAAAACAAATTTAATTTTTTTTGCTGAAAGATAAACACTAAATATTATATATCTTTTGTTTTACACATACACTAAATTAATTAATTATGCCGCCTATGTATTATATATTATATATATAACAATAACAAATTAAATCCTAAACTAATTAAGTAAAACCTTTATGAACACTATATTGAAAACCCAGGAATTCATCAATCTTCTACCTTCGTCAAACTCATACAAACCCATTGAAAATCATCACTTCCTCACCTTCGTCTCCTCATTACCGTCCGTCAACACCATTGTCTCAAACTCAAACCCAAATCCAAACCCCTTCACTTCACTTCAAACTCAAACCCCTTCGTCTTCCTCAACTTTCGTATTCGCAAACTCAAACCCACTTCAAACTCAAACCACTCAACTTCGTATTCTCAATTTTCGTCAAACCCATTCACTTCCTCACCTTCATCAAACTCAAATTTGTACCAGAAATCGATTTGCTTCCTCACTTTCGTCTCCGTCATTACCGTCGACACCATTTTCTCCTTCCTCAAACTCGATACCCTTACCTTCACCATTGTCTCCTGAATCTTCATTGCAATATTGAACCCCTTCACTTCAATTTCAAAACCTTATTTTCGTCATATCCGTATTCTCGTTAAGCTCAGAAGTTCAGAACAGTATATTGCTTGTAACAAGGAAGGCATTGGCTACAAAGGATATTCTGTTTGATTGCAAATCTCAGGCTCAAGTCATTGATATGTATGTACACCCTATTATTCTACTATTTCTTCAATTTTTTATTTGCATTCATATACACTGTTTTCTTCAATTTTTTATTTGCATATATATGTACACCCTTTGAATTATGTTTTTTTCTTAGACCTTGCTGTGTATGTGTATCATCTTACTAATAATCTACTTCCTTTATATACTAGGAGAAATTACACTCACCTCCCCTGGAATATGTTCAAATGTAACTCACACCCCTTTTATTTATTCACTCACCACTAACCTCCCCTACCATTTGACACACAAGATCTGTAGCTCAAATGTGATTTTTAATTCTCGTTTTTTTGCTCTTCTCTTTTCACGGACATGGATTTGTGGTATTTTAATTTACACTTTTGGGGTAAACATAATTGTCATTGCCATTTTTATTACCGGTTTCGATTTATATAAACAGGAAGAGGTTTGGTAGGTGGACATTGTGATTAACGAATAAAAAGGAAAGAATCTTGGATGTATCAATTTTATTATATTAGAGTTTCAAAATTAAACAACCTTGACATAGTAATAGTGACTAGTGAGGGATCTTGAGTTTGGAAAAATCACCAAAGTGCAAGGCTGGAAGAGAAAATGCTCAACAATGAAAGGAAAAAGTATGTGTGAGTATAAGTGAGATTGTGAGAGAGTTAAAAAATAAAATAAAAAAGGGAGTTAACAGAAGTTAAACGGGGTTACGGTCCAGAGGAGGTGTTTTTATATTTGATAACAAAGTAAGGGAGGTCAGTGTTTAGTTAATAATTAGAGGGGGTGTTTGTGTTATTTATTAAGACTTGAGGGGAGGTTAGTCTAATTTACCCTATATACTCTCATCCAGATGAAGAGAGATTATAACTTAATGAAGAATTAAAAACAACTCAACTGTTACATAAGTTATTTTCATAAATTAAAAACCAATTTGAAGTTGTAAAGGATATGTATTTATTTAGATTGTGTTTTCCCTTAAAGATATAATGTTAACTAATTATATTAATTTAACACTATAATTCTATGTGATACTTGTAGTTGTCATTGGCAATTGCTCATTCTTAATCCTAAGAAGCTTGAAGTAGTCTTTTTATGTTCGTTGGGAAAGAAGCCGGATAAAAGAATTCACGACACTGTTGAACTGTAAGTATTCAATTTATTTACATACAATACATGAACTTTGTGGTATTTTCTTATACAAATCTAATAATTACTTCTTTACCATAGAGCTTTGGGAGTTTATAACAAGTTACAACGTGAGAGAAAGAAGAAGAAAGTAGAATGGTTCTATCCCACCGTAAGTTAATTTACAATTTACAATTTAAATTAATAACTCTCTCTCTCTCTCTATATATATATATATATATAATTATATATAATTTTTTTAATAATTTGATCATATTCAATTTTAGAGTCAAAAGCAACAAGTTGGTTATGAGTGCGGTTATAATGTCATGATTCACATGTTGAACATTGTATCTGCTGGTGTTGTTGATTCATGGATGCAAGTAAGTAAAAAAAAAATTCAACAAGTTGTATTAATTAATTTGTACTAATTTTTATGTTGATACAAATTAATAAGTGGATATGCACAACATAATATATGGTAGTGGTGCAGATTGGATTATGCTTGTGACTAATCTTGTTCCATTCACCAATGAGGCATTGCTAGTTGCCATCACATGAAAATAATAGTGTGTTGGATTTTATCTTTTTGGTACAATTTATTAGAGACTTTTGGAATATGTGTCGACATACCAAACATATATATTCATACTTTTTGAATGTGCAAAATAATTCATGTAAGAGTTACTGATAAAATTTGGTGAGTTAACTTGCTTATGAGATTCAAAGAGTGTTTAATAAGAAATTAGTTATATTGATTAAAGTAGAAACAAATTTTAGGTGATGCTCCTCCTTGTGTGTTGTTTCACAAATTTTACTCAATAAAATTGTAAATCTAATGTTAAAATACTCAACTAATCTAATGTTATGTCAACATTTATTTAATCAGATATTCAGAGATTCAAATCCATATCATAAGGATGAAGTTAAAATTGTTCAAGAACATTGTGCGACCTTGATTTTGGAACAGATCGAAGCAAATGCAGATGATGATATGAATTAATTATGATTCTTTGTTGGCAGTTTGCATACTATTTATGGTCTTGAAGGTTTCTTGCTTATCTTGCAACTTATAACAAGACTGATTTATTTATTTTTTCAGAATTTTGGAGTGTGTGTTTTGTTGATGTTGCTTCAGCCAAGTGACTATTTCAACTAAGTAGTTAGTATTGCTGTCAGTTAAGTAGTTTCAGCTCTTTTGATAAGCTAGATAGGTGTTTATCTATTAGGTTTACATTTTGGTGTCACTCTTACTCTGTTAGTGCAGTGATGACTATGTACTTATTTTAATCACAGTGATATGTTTTAATTTGATATATTTTTACTCTTATTGTCTTGCTTTGGTGTACTAAGGGGTTTTTAATGACTCTCTTCTATATTATATCGTTTTATTCAATGCATATTATTGTGCTTTAGTTGAGTATTAATCTATAAAAATACAGGCAATTCATGTTACCAAAAAAAAGCTACCCACCAAAAAAAAAATTACAGGTTGTTCCATAAAATAAGGGAAAACGCTTCATGCAAAAAAAAAAAAAAACTTTTTAGGTCGGTTAAATGAACCTGATTTAAGAAAAAAATTGTTAGGTCAAGAATTTGTTAGGTCAGTTAAATAAACCCGACTTAAGAAAAAAACTTGTTAGGTCGGTTCCCTGCACAATCAGAACTTTTTAAATACTGCACTTGTTAAGTCAGCTTCATTTAAACCGATCTAAAAGATATTCTTATGTCGGATCAAAAACTGATTTAGGAAGTCAAAACTTCTTACATCTTTAACTCTTAAATCACGTTCGGAACCGATCTAATATGTCCTTTTTAACCGATTTAAGAAGTGTTTTTTCTACTAGTGTTTAATATAATTATAATTGTCGTGTCGATATCAGGTACAATATGTGTCCGACGCAAGAACACACTTATTAAGAAAAGTGTCCGAACTTCATATAACTTATTACATATTACATATGACACTCAATAGAAAATAGAAAATGTAAACACTCCAAATTCAAACAAAGGAAAGAAAGAGTAACTTATTACATATAACAGTCAACAGAGACTTTCTGTTATTAATTTGCCTTTTATTTATATGTAGACTATGTAGTTGCATTTCAGTTTTGAATTTTAACCTTTTCTATGATAGACTTGGTATCAATTCCCTTGCTGTAGAAGTTATCAAAATATTCCTGCTTAGTGAAATCTCGATAAATAGGTGGTTTCTCCGGGGATAGCAGCTCGGGAAGAGGCCCATGATAACCTTCTCCTTCTCCTTTCCATTTACTCAAGTTCAAGAACATCACAACTGAGATTCTCGATTCTTTATGTGAATTAGCCAACACCCTGTGTTGTACACTAGCGTACTCCCCATTAGATATTATCTACAAAAAAATTCAAATGATATCGATAATCTAAAAGTTAACATGCAGATAATTAAAGCAAAAAATTTATAAAAGAAATGGGTTTTACATTTTTTGAGGTTTTTATATGGATTATAATAATTAATAATATATTTTAGGAAAAGTTTGACTTAAATATTATTTTGGTCCTTTAATTATTTTTTAGGTTTCATATTTTAATTAATAAATTTCAGTCTCTTAACTATGTTTCTGTCAACCAAATTGGTCTATTCTGTTAACATTTAACATTAATTGTATAAGATGGACTAACATTGTAATGGTCCACCGTAGACTCCAATAATTTTTTAAATTTTAACTGTTTGATCTTCTTTTTTTTTAAAATGTAACCGTTGGATCTTTGCATGTCTATTTGATCTAATGGTAAACCATCGTCAACCGATTTTTGTTACTTTTCTACATAAATATTATTCATGAAACAAACCCAAAAAAATTCAAATCTAAAATCCAATTTGAAAATTCAAATCTATTATCTGGGTTGAAAATTGAAATGAAGTCTTATAAAAAAGAATAATTTTTTTTTCAAGAGGGGCTTATAATTAAGGCAAAGGTAGTGCTAAAAAGAATTGTTTTTTTAACTAAGTGATGGTCAAAGCCCCTCATCTAGGTTTGTTCTGTGGTTGGAAGTAATTGTGTTGGAAAGAAACTTATTATAATCAATGGTGGATTTAGAGATTTTCTTTGGTGGAGGATCTATTATATCTTGAAGATTACATTTTGTTTATTTTAATTTAACGCTAAATAATAAATAAATAAATAAAAACTTACAAATTTGCAATTGTTTCAAAGAATTGAAGATAAAATAAAATTATAATATTTAAATATTAGTTGTGTGATAACATATTTGTGGATAAAAATTAGTTGATGCCGAAGTAAAAATTTAAAATTCAAATATTAAAGGGGAAGTAACAACAAAGAACAGAGACTAAGCGTATTCGGTTGATGATTTTATGGGTTTTGTTTTTTGTTTTATGTATTTAATTTCTAAGTGGAAATAGATAAATGACATTAAAATAAGTATTTCTTAGTCACCTCGCCACATCACTAATTGAGGTGCCACATCATTGAAATTACAGGAACACTAAAAAAATATTGACTTTTAAAATATAAAATGACTAAAATGCGGGTTTTAAAAAATGGATTTTAAAATGGATGGATCAAAAGTTCAAAAATATCAAAATATAGAAGAAAAAAAATGCATTTAAGCCTTTAAATTATAAGTGCTTGTGAGTTTATGTTTCCTACTCCGACCAAAAAAGAATTAATCTTCATGAAAATTAATTCAAGTGATAATAAACGGGAAATTTATACGTAGTAATAAAGAGTGACATGCATATTAACATTAACACATACATACCTGAAGAAAATCTCCAATATTAACAATGATACCACCGTGCACGGGGTTAACATCCAGCCACTCACCGTCGTACACCACCTGCAATCCCGGAACTTGATTCTGCAACACCAAAGTAATTGCTCCGCGATCTGAATGTGTTGTAATCCCCACTGTCAAGTCAGGTTGAGGACAGTAAGGATAACAATGTCCCACAATCCCTCTACTATCACAAAAACTCAATTCTTTTAACTTTCCACTTTCCAATCCCAATCCTTCAGAAAGCAACTCATAAATCACTTCAGCAACTCCACTTCCATACAAATCCCATTCCAGAATTTCCTTTCTACAAATCTCCGGCAACTCCTTTGGGTCCAGTGCATCCGGCGCAGTTGCCGCCTGTAATGAATCGTGCCAGCTGGCAGCCTTGCTTCTATACAAATCACTATTGCTTGCAAACATGACACCACGTCCTTCCTCTCGTTTGTAGTATTTGGATTTTGTTTCGTGTGGCAGGTTATGAAAAGCTTCAATAGCATTTATGGTGTTGTCTATAACTGACACAGGTACGTTGTGGTTTATGATTTGGAAGAATCCCCATGTTCTGGCTGCTTCTGTGAGTTGTTTCATGATGTTTGGTCGGTGATTTGGAGAAGATACATTGGAGAAGTCAATGAGTGGGATTGTTTTTTTGGAGGAAGTTGTTTTTTTGACTGAAAGAGTTTCTGGTGGGTGAATGAAAATTTGTGGGATGGTTTTGATACCAGAATCGGAGAGACCTTTTACTCCAGCTTTGGATTCGTCGAATTCTTTTACTGCTTTTGCTCTGTCGTAGGTTGCTGCCATGGTTTGGTTTTGTTTCTTAATTACTTAGATTGTACACTACACACAAATGCACAATAGATAGATGTTTTTTTGGTAAGGCACGATGTATAGATAGATGGGTTGTTCTTTCTTATATAATGAACAGAAATAGAAAAAAAAACCAGCCGTGACGTGAGTGTGTAATTTAAAAAAAAAAATTCGATAATTTCAGAGACTTTTATCTATAGGCACGACGTGAGTGTGTATTTTGGTTTGAAAAAAGGGGTTTCTATTTTATTTAATTAATTTTTGTACATAAATTAAAAGGGTTTTAATTTTAACAGATTAATACTTCTTCTAATCTTAAATATAAGAAAAAAATTACTTTTTAAATTCAATGACATTTACAATAGAAAAATACTAAAGTTTCTCACCACGGGCATGTTAATTAAGTTTTAACCATCAAATCAATAAAGAACACATATTTATTATAGTCTCTCAACACTAAATCTCATCGGTCACCACCATCCTTTTCCTTTGCAACTCTCTTCCTTCTTGGCCCCACCATCGACCATCTCGTTGGACCCTTTCCCTCCATCTCATTCAACAGCTCCAAAGGTTACCTCCACCATCACATATGAAAGTAAAGAATTATAGGCATGGGTTGAAGTTGAATAATTTTGGGACGTGAAACCCGAAATGTAGTTCGTGTTTTAGGTCACGATTTTGTATTAATGAGACTAAAAGAGATAGTTAATGGAGGGAAAAAAGAAAATTATGGAGACAATTGAAAATTTTTAAAATTATACTGTACAAATCTTACTTCGTCTTAAGTTTATATGTTTATCAAAATTTTATAATAAATTAACATCATTTAAATGATTGAAGCTTTATATGAACTTATTGCAAATCTAACTAAGTTGGATTTTGTCTGTTTAATTATGGGTGCATTTGTTTGAGCTTTAAAAAAAAAAATTCTTTGTATTTTTTAAAATAGAATTTATAGAATCATTTTTTTAAAATATTATAAGTTTTTTATATTCATTTTTTTAAATTGAAACATTAATTTTGACTTCATATAACATAAACACACATTATTGAAGATCAAAATATAGTCAAAACTTCAATTTTTTCAAAAAATTGTATTTCAAAAATGATTTTTAGGAAAATCTATTTGAAATAGCTTCAAAATTAAGTGATTTTTTGAAATTTTGATATCCAAAAAAAGTTTCGATAAAATAATGAAATATTTAAAATAATATTTTAAGAATAATTATTCAAACCAAATTTTATGGTGAAAAGGGACGGAGACAGAGGAGAGAGAAAGAGAAGGATTTTTTTTTATAACGAAGAGAGAAAGATGCATGATATGGTGTGGGAGGTGCATGATAAAATTTTATAGAATTGAAAATCTATCTATTGATCTAATGTGGCTCATGGTGGGAAATTTCAGTACTTTTCCATGTTAAATTCTGTTTTTAAAAGTTCTTTGAGAATCTAACGTATTTAGTGCATAAAATATGGACTAATAGAGAGAGAAGTACACTTTATAACGTTTCTTTTTTAGAAAAAAAAAAACTAAGTATGGTTATCATTATTATGTTTATTAGATTAGATCAAAGAGTCCCATGAGCTTAACTCAATTGATTGGATATATTGTACGAAAGTGTCAGAATCCGGGTTTGAATCTAGATACGTCCACTTATTCACCTTTAAAGGGTAAATTTCTAGCCAACTACGCTACCTGACAAAAAAAATAGATCCATGGATATATTTATGAGTGATTGAATAGGTAATATATTTTTTTTTGTCAGTTATAAATTCATCCTTTAAAAAGTGAATAAGTGGGCGTACCGAGTTCGAACTTCGGTCCCTGCAAAAATGTGCAGTGTCCATTACCAATTGAGTTAATCTCATGAGGACGAATATGTAATACTTATTATGATTAAATTTGAATTGAAGATAAATCGTTTTATTTTTGGATAAATTAATGCTGACGTGAGTTGAACGAAATGTATTTTATGATTAAAATCACGAACGAAACTAAAAATAATTGTTAAAATTATGGACGGAACCAAAAATAATTATTTTCCTAAAAGTTTCATCACGGTCATATAAAACTACCTATTATTTAATTATTCAAACAACACATATTTTATCATTTCTCTTTTTATTTTTCCAATTATATTATTTAGCTCGAGTGGCCATGTCTAAGTCTAATAGCCTACTCTTTCGCATATTCAATGTATTTTTAATAATTTTAAAATAATAATTTTAAATCTAAACTGTCTAGTTTTAATCTAATTAATAATTCCATACCAAAAAAATTCTAATTAATAATTACATATACAGTAAAATATTAACAGAAGTAAACCTCCTGGTCCAACTTTCAAGAATTAAATACTTTTCTATCAAAAAAAATTAAAAGTATAAATACTTTTCTTAGAACCCACTTGTGACCATAAAGCCATTAGTTTTCTTTTATTGCCAAATAAAGTCATTAGATTTACGTGTAAGATAACATTAATTTGGTTTGTCCGACGACTACAGAGTAGCGGAGAGTAGCGGTTGTTGAATGTGACCATAAATTATATTTGAATGTACCATATAATTTTGTTGCTAAATATGCTTACAGAGAACTGTATAATTTTAAACAAATGATGATCAATTTTTTATTAAAAAGAAAAACAAAGAAGTAAAGTAACTTGCACAGCTGAAATAGCAATTATTATTAATATTCTAAAACTAAATTAGAATTAGATACTATGTAATGTGGGTCAGATTTTTATGGTGCAACCAAAACCTTTTTTTCTAAAAACTCAACTTATTTCATTAAGTAACTAGGTAGCAATACATGGAGGAATAGTCTCAAAAACTTGACGACTAGTCATAGAATAGGCCACTCTAGCTAATACATGAGCCGCCGTATTCGTTTGACGTCTTACAAACTTTACCTCAAAATTAGAATTGGACAATAATAATCCTTTTACATAGGATATCAACACACTAAACTCATAAATTCCACTATAATGTCTAGAGGAAATAGCATCAACAAGTACTTTAGAATCACTTTCAAATATAACATGTGTGAAGCCAAAAAAAATATATTAACCATTTTTGTTATCTTACAAGTTTTCTCGACTTTTCTTTTGCTGTGCAAATAATGCTTCGATTAATTACTAGAATTATATATTAACCATGTGTTGAGGAATAATATTATCTACCAACTGTATCAAATCATATATTTTTACACGAAAACTGTATCAATTCATTTTGCTTGATTTGTATTTTTTTGGGGAACTTCTATAGTTTATCGGCTGGTATATATATATGAAGTCGTAAAATTAATAAATTAACGATTATTTTTATGAAATTAGTTGACTATTGTATTTTAAAAATAATAATAGCACCAAATAAAATATAATTTCACTGTTTATAACTATTACACTAATATTTTAACATTTTTGAATAAAAAAAATTGTATATCAACTATTATGAAGAATAAAAATTCAAAAAATGTCAAAATTTATTGTTTTGACAATTTTGATTAATAGTATTTGGTTATTATAAAGTTTGTAATGATAGAAAAATTATTTCTTTTAAAAAATATTCAATTTATTTATCATTTCAATATCTCATGTACCGGTAAATTTGAAATTGTCAAATGTACTGTAGAATTTCCCATTTTTTTAAGATATGATAAATCATAATTTGTTACGTTATATTTTATTTGACTTGTTTAATTTTACAATTGATAATAGCACTAAAATGTTGAACCTTACAGAATTTTATTTTGAGGCTCTTTATATTTCGGGGAAAAATTATTTGTCGTGTGCTCATACTTAGCAGCATTTTAAAGGCAATGCAAATACTATAAAAAGGCAAAAGTTATGATTTTTCTTCGTCACCATCTGCAAAAAGATTTAAAAAATGAATACCTTACGGTGAAAGAATCACTTGTGCTCTACAATAAACTGAAAGAAAGATACAAGCACCAAAAAACTATTATTCTTCCTAAAGCTCGTCATGATTGGATTCACTAACGGTTGCAATATTTTAAAACCGTATCTGCTTATAATTCTACAGTGTTTAAGATCACTTCTCAATTAGAGTTATGTGAAGAAAAGATAATCGGTGCAGATATACTAGAAAAAACATTTTCTACTCGATAGTGACAACTGACATTTACATGCTCCCTGAAGGATTTAATTTTTCGGATGTCAATTGTTTAAATTCTCGAGAAGACTATTCCGTCAAATTGAATAAATCTCTCTATGGAATAAAACAGTCTAGACGCATGTGGTATAATCGTATGAGTGAATATTTGATGAAGGATGGGTATATAAATGACTCTATTTGCCCTTGAATTTTTATGAAAAGGTCAAGAAGTGATTTTGCTATAATTGTTGTCTATGTTGATGCCATAAATATTATTGAAACTTCTGAAGAGCTTTCCAAAGTCATAGATTGCTTAAAGAAAGAGTATGAGATGAAAGACTCGAGAAAGACAAAATTTTGTCTCGGATTGCAAGTTTAGCATTTGAAAAATGGAATTTTTGTGCACCAAGAAGTCTATATATATAGCGAAAGTGTTAAAACATTTTTACATGGATAAATCGCATCCGTTATCTACTCCAATGATTGTTAGATCAATAGATGTGGAGAAAGATCCTTTCTGGCCTAAAGAAAAGGATGAACAAGCTTGGTCATGAAGTACTATATCTTTGTGCGACAGGAATACTAATGTACCTTGCTAATTATACAAGTCCAAATATAATATTTTTCGGTCAATCTATTATCTAAGGTATAACTCTTCACCCATTTGAACATATTAGAACAAGGTTAAACATATACTACTTCAGTCTCATATATAAGTAACAAAACAAAAAAATTGAAAGTCTTAAATATAAGTAAAAGTAACTTCTAATCATTACAATCAATGTCATTTTTCCAAATATATTACTACTTTTTACACACTTTCATGTTTATAACGGTTTCCAAGACCAAAAGTTGGAGTAAAATTAGAAAGTGTTTGACTTACATGCATTTAGAATTTTTCTTAAAGGGTGAGCTTTTTTTGCAAATTTGCTTATATATGAGACTAGAGGGAGTACTCCCTCTGTCCCATAATATAAGAGAAAAATGTCAATTTTTTTGTCCCGCAATATAAGAGAAAATACACAAACATTTATCTTTTCAAGAAAAATTTACTCTCTCTTATCTTTTCCATAATCAACACTCAATAAAAATTGTTAATGCATTTTTCAATGCAACTTTTCTACAAAATAACATACTTCCAATCATTATATTTTACTTTTTTGTTAATAAGTGTGGTTTTTTTTCTCTTATAATATGAGATAGAGGGAGTACTTCGGTACCTTAGAGGTACTATGGATATGAGTTTATTTTACCTCAAAGTACCTAAATTAGAAATAATAGGCTATGCAGATGTAGATTATCTGTCATATCTGTTGGAATATTTTATTATTTTCAATAATATTATGTGGGCAAATATTTTTGTTAATTATATTAGCTATTTATAAATTAGTAGCCTTAATTGATTAATGATTAAATTAAGTAAAATGTTAATTAGATTTCAATTTTGATAATTAATTAATTGATTAATTAGTTGGTATGAGCTCAATATGTGTGGATGTCCAGATGTTTGAATGACCCATTAACAGAATAATGGGGAACCCTAATGGTCATCCAATATAAAAGATGATATGGCTCCAATACACAAAAACTCTCTTTTTTCTCCATCTAAAGAGAACTTGAGGCATAAAAATATCATTTGAGGAAGAATCAAATCATTCGCCGTTAACCATGTTGATGTTTGTTCCAGCTCAATTCCTCTCTTTGTTGTTGTTGTCAAGAGGACTTTAATCAAAGTTTCGTTCAGGTATTCCTAATACCAATTATTAATACCTATCATTGATAAATCAAACATGTCGTATATCATGTTTTATATACATGCTATTTTCTTCCGCCTAAACTATAATTATTAATTTAATTTTTTATTGTTGAGCATGTGTATGTATTTCTATTAAATTAGTTTCAATAATATCCTCATAAAGGAAGATCAGAAACAAATTATTTATTCACAAGTGGAGATACAACATAACCATCTCATGGAGCAAAAGCTAAATTGTTCTTATACTTATTCTTATTTAAGTATTTTCTCTCTTCAGTATTATTTAAAAGAACTCACTTGCTTTTATATATATTTTCTTTTTTTTTACATCAAATTTAAAAGCAATCCATCAATTATAAGTAATGTAAAGTTATTGATGAAATTTATTTAAAACTTTATAAAATATTGCTGAATTAGAAAGTAGATATTATTATTAGAAAATTAAATATAAAAGTTGTGTAGACGGAGAAAACGCAGTTAAATATCCATACCAAAAAAAAAACTCAATTAAATACTGAAAGGGATTTTTTGTTTTGAAAAAAGGGTTTTTTTGGTTTTGAAAAGGGATTTTTTGGATTGAGTGCTCTGAGTATTTTAGTTTGAAAAAAGGGGTTTCTATTTTGACAAATTAGTATAGTCAATGTCATCACCTACGTACATGGTATCTCATTTTCCAGAATGACTGCTTCCTTACTTTCATACAGACGTATTTGTGCGACGTATCTCCCTCAAATCTAGAGTTAGGTATATAAGTTGACGTTCGTATGTCAACTTGTTTAATCTGTAGCCTGCTCAGACTTAAAATTAATATTTTTTATTTGTTTATATTTTTGTCTGTATCGGTTAGCTGTTAAAATCGCAGGCTATGAGGGTTTGCTTATCCGCCTTCATTTTTTTTTTATTAATTTCATTTTAAAATTAATTAATCATATAAAATATATTAATAGTATATAATTTTTAAATCAGTTGATATATAATTTTTTGTTATACTTTTAATTTTGTTTTGAATTATTAAAGTTGTTTTTATTAATTATTATAACAAGACAATTGAAGTTCTTATCAAATATCATTTATGTTTATCTTATAGATTTGAGGACGGATGTGTGTGGAGAAAGAAAGACAATGCGAATTAGTTGAATTTAGTTTTGATTGCAATACTTGCATAAAGAAGATAGATAAATTAAAAAAATGTCTCAAAGAGTTTTTATAATATCAAATATTTTTTTTTTAAATTATAATAGTACGCGAGTTAACCGTTTAACCTCGTAGGTTTACGCGGACTGTACTCAGGCCAACAATCATAACCCGTTTACATTTAGTGACGAACTTGTTCACCCTATTTATTATGCAGGCTTATGCGGGACGTGTTAAAAACTAGCCCGTATACCCAGCTCGCCATATCCACACTTTTTTCAAATTTCAACTAGTTGAATAATTTCAATCCCTCTGTCTCATTTAACTCCAACATTAAAACTCATCAATGTAGTTTTTTTTTACAAGGATCCATCGATGTAGTTATTCAACCGTTATTTTAGATTTAATACCCATCAATGTATATAGTCTTAAATAACGTTATTTTAAAATTACAACGATTTACTATAATTTTATAGGAGTTTTTTTTTGACAAAATATGATTTTATAGAAATTACAAAATATAATTTTTTAAAATGAATCAATTTTGACATATATCCATCTTGATACGAAATTCACACTAAATCCCCATTTTAATCTCACTTTTTCTATTCTTTCATAATCTCACTTTAATATCTCATTTTCATGATATTAAATTATTTTAAAAAAGAATTTTATTACTCTGTACAATAATACTCAGGTCAAATGATTAGTTGTTCTACAATTGTACTTGTTTTTGCGGCGTAAAAAAAAACATGTTGCAACTTTTGCAACTTGCAAGTGCTTTTGCAAGGATTTTTATGGATTGAGTGCTCTAAGTATTTTAGTTTGAAAATAGGGGTTTTTTATGTTGAAAAAAGTGGGTTCTATTTTGACAAATTAGCATAGTCAATTACTCAATTTCATCACCTACGTACGGTACATGGTATCTAATTTTCCAGAATGGCTGCTTCCTTACTTACAGACGAGTTTGTGCCACGTATTTCCCTCATATTTAGAGTTGGGTATATTAGTTGAAGTCCATAAGTTAATTTGTTTAACTCGCAGCCTGTGTAGACTTAAGATTAATATTTTTTGACTAGTTTATATTTTTTGTCCGTGTGAACTAACCTGTTAAAATTGTGAACTATGCGGGTTAAATCTGCGAGTTCGAGAGTCAATTCGTATAACCTGCTTTTTTATTTATTTTTAAAATTAGTTATTCATATACAATATATTACTAATATGTAATTTTTAAATCGGTTGATATATAATTTTTTGTTGTACAGTAAAATCTCTATAAATTAATAAAGTCGGGACCGGAGAAATTTATTAATTTAGAGAGTTATTAATTTATGGATAAATTAATAATTATTAATTTAAAGAACTTTTAATGACTTGTAAATCAATGATGACTTTAGTAATATGCATTGAAAATCAATAATGACTTTAGTAATATGCATTGGAAATCATTAATGACTTTTTATGTAAACAAGAGGAACAAATAAGTTCAATGTATTCTTAAGCAAATTTGTCATATATAAATTACATGAATGTGATAGAGTATTAACACCATATCTCACAAGTTTGTCATATTATTAATTTATGATTTTCTTGGGACCTAAAATTACAAAGGGATCTCCCGAAAAATTATTATCTTATTATTTAATCGAATTTTTCAATTTTTTACATTGGCCCAAGTCGGGACCGGACAACTTTATTATTTTAAAGTGTTTATTAATTTACCGAGTATTAATTTAAAGAGATTTTACTGTACTTTTAATTTTGGTTTGGACTATTAAAGTTGTTTTTATTAATTATTTTAAAAAGACTATTGAAGTTCTTATTAAATATCATTTGTGGAAAAAGAATGACAATGCAAACTAGTTGAATTTAATTTTGGTTGCATTACTTACTTAAAGAAGATAGATAAATTAAAAAATGTCTCAAAGAGTTTTTATAATATCAAATATTTTAGTTTATTTTGAAAAAAATGATTTTTTTTTAAATTGTAATAGTCGGCAAGTTAACCGTTTAACCCGCAGGTTTACGCAGACCGTACTCGGCCAACAATTATAAACTATTTACATTTAATGACGGGTTTGTTCGCCTCGTTTAATATGCTAATTTATGCAGGGCGTGTTAAACAGGGCGGACTAGTCCGTATACCCAGTTCGTCATATCCACACTTTTTTCAAATTTCAACTGGTTGAATAATTTCAATCCCTCTGTCTCATTTAACTCTAACATTAATACCCATCAATGTAGTTATTCAACCTTTTATTTTGGGTTTAATACCCACCAATGTATATAGTCTTAAATGTTTATGCTATGATATTAAAGTAGGTATTTTAGAATTACAGCGATTTACTATGATTTTATAGTAACTAGTTTTTAGACCCGTGCTAAGCACGGGTAAAAATACATTTGTAGATTTTTTTTTTCTCAAAAAAAATATATATTTAATATATTCACTTTAGTTTGATAACTTAAAAGAGATTTAGGGCATTTAGGGATTTTAAAGGGATAAAATAGAGTGGAGAGTGATCTCCCGCTCCCAGTTTCGAACAATATGAAATTTTTTATCTGGTCCCGTAGAATTTACAAAAAATATAGGATCATGTATTAATATATGAATATAAATATTGGTCCCGTGTAAATTATAATTAAAATCAAAAGGCACTCATATTAATGAGTGTAAATATAATTCATAGTTAAAAAAAATAGCTATCCCGTATTAATGTGTATAAATATTTAAGTTCCCATAAAAAAAATATTTTGTCTCATATTAATAAACTTCGTATTTAAACATTCGTAAAAATATAATTCCGTAAATATTACAAAAAACTAAACCATGTATATGAGTATAAATTAATAAATATAGGTACTCATAGAAATATATTTCTCATAAAATTACAAATAAAAGTCTTTGTATTAGTATATAATTTTTATATTTATATTACGTAGACATTCATTTTATATTGATTTTATTCAAATATAAAAAATAATTAAAATTTAGAGATTTTAAAAGGATAAAATACTCTAGAGAGTTATCTCCCACTTTCTGTTATCAAATATTTTCTCTCCCGTCATCATATAATTTTTAAAAAAATATATAGACTTGTATTAATATATGAATATAAATATAAGTCTCATGTAAAATACAAAAAAAAAAAAATAGGCACTTGTATTAATATAAATATTGATCCCGTGTAAATTAATTTTTTTTTTATAAAATATCATAAAATTACTTTCAATATGGAATAAAAATAAAATATCACAAAATTACTTTAAAAAAATATAATTTTAAAGCCCACTTGGGTTGGCCCAGTGGCGTTGGCTTGGGTCCTTGGAGTTTGCTCCTCACAAGGTCTCAGGTTTGATTCCCATCGATGCCAATTTCGGTGGGCTAGTCCATACAGAGCAAAAACTCTGGCTTTAAATAGGGTCCCCGCAAGTGGGCGGTGGAATTGAACCTCTCAGATTAATCTGTCCTTAGGTCGGATACTGAACTTTTAAAAAAAACAAATATATAATTTTAGTTATTGGTGGGAATTGAATTAATACTTACCATATATATTTGCCCATATTAAGAGGTGGCTAAATATAAAATATTAATCAAATTTATTTGGATCATTAGCTACCACTTATACATAAATTTCTCATATTCTTTTTTCACGAAATAAATATCATATTAAAGAAAAGGACAAATTAAAATTGTGACGTTGATTTCCTCAAAAAAAAAAAATTGTGACATTGATACAAATAGTTGAGTTATTATTCATGGCCAATTGGCCATGATTAACAAATTCCAATTATTATTATTATTATTATTATTATTATTATTAAAAATCTCTGTAATGACTCTAAAATTATCAGTTGCCTTATATACCTTATATCCTTAATTGGTTTCCTTATATACAACAATTAATGGATAATCTTGAATCAACAGTTAATGGATATTCAAGCGTATACATACATATGTTAGTTTTTGGTCAAAATTAGCATTTTGTAAAAAAGATTAAAGTTAGGAGTTAAATATGCGATTATAGCTAAAAACATTAATCTCCAATAGATAATTTGCCATGTCAAATAGATAATTTGCCATTCAAATATCAATTTGTCCATTAGAACCAAAAACATTAATCTCCAACCTGAAATAATAAAATTAAAAGTTTAAATAAAGTAGAATTTAAACGCTAGTAATAATTGATAAATACATAACATAGTCAACTACAAAAACACAAAAAATAAATAATTACTTGATCCATAGTCATGTTTAAATCACTAAGAGCCATAGAGAAAAAAATATATACCAATACAATCTTTAAAAAAAAAAATCAAAATACATAACGTAGTAATTTTTTGGAAAAATCCTCACCTTCACCAATGATAAAAACAAAACCATATTGTTGAAAATGAATTTAACATGTCCACCAAAATATCAAATCACGTACACTTAAAACAATATCTGAATACAAATGAAAAAAACATATAAAATTGTATTATATCATCAAAAATAAGGAAGAATGTCTTTTTAGAAGTTCTGGGTGTAAGTGCCATGAAAGAATATATATGATTTTTGCACACATTAAACTAAAATATTTTTCAGTGAATATTGTGAAATGTTGTAGAATTTGTACTAATTTATATAGTGTAAGGAATATGGCTATGATGAAAATATAATTGGCAACAAAATAAATAGCAATTAATTAATACCTTTTATGACAATTATATTCCATAACCAAATTGTTGACCAATCAATTAATATTAGGGTGGTGGTCATTTTTTTTTCAAATTTAAATAAACACCATAAGTTTATAAAATTAATGGCAACTCCATAAACATCATATGTTCCTAGCTAATGCTTACAAAAAAAAATGTTCCTAGCTAATTAATGCGTTTTTGTTTTTTTTTGCTTTATTTTGATTTTTAATTATTAAGGTGCGATTTTGTATTTTTTTAATGAGTTTTTATCATAGGATTTGGTATTTTGAAACATTTCTAATAAAAAATTATTTTAAAAAAATCCTCGTTTTTATTTTTATTTAAATCATTTTTATAAAATTATAATAATTAAAAGCATAAATAAATAGCATTAAAAAGAAAAATGTCTCTTTTTACATCCATATTTGTAATACAGGTTTTATTTTAGTATTTTTTTTTGGTATTAAAAGCATTTTTTTTATTGGTATTAAAGGCACAGAAAATTGGATGATAAATCAGTGGTTAAGAAAACATATCAGGGATTAGAATAAATATGATTATTATGTTTTTCATTATTTATTGTTTAGAGAAATAAAATTAAAAACTTCCTATTTTATTTGACCAAATCATGATTACACTACATTTATAACATTGTAGTAATAAAAAAAATAAAAATGAAATAGACTTAATTACAAAATCATGAGAGAAGAGGATTATTCTAGTTATGCCATGTGTACACAATTCCTTGAAAAAAAATGTCTAAAATAATAGATATATAGATATAAATTATAAAGTATAACTTTTGAAGGTGGACCAATTTTGACATATATCCATCGTGATATGAAATCCACACAAAATCCCCATTTTAATCTCACTTTTTTCTGACAAAACATGCTTCTTCTCTTCCGCCGACCCTAAAACCTGTTTCTTCTTCCACTGAGACTTTTCTTTTTTGTTCTTCCATTGAAAGGGTGATTTTGGATCTTTTCTTGATCCAAAACCACCCCTCTCCATCTTTTATCTTGTCATTTTCAATTTAAATAAGTGGTTTTCACATTTATAAGATTTTCTTTTAGTTTTTGTTTGTGATATCGTCGTCTTAGTGTGACGTTAATTTGTTTTTCCGTTGTCTGCTGTGTTCTTATTTTCCCGTCTTGTGCGGTGTTTTTGTTTTCGTGTGCGGTGTTTTTTAATTGGTTCGGATAGACAGATCAACGTTGATCGACTACAGATTCAATCAGTGATCAAATTTATCAACGATGTAAGCCCGAGAGCATATGTATTCCGGTTACTTTATGTTTATCACATTATTTATAGGCAAAAATATGTCGTTTTATGCTATTAACTTTGATGCTTTGAATTCATTCTATTTACTTTTTAGCGATATTGAATCTGAATTAACATTTGATGTACTTGTCTATTTTAATAAATGAATTTTTTTTTTGTCAAAAAAAGATCTCACTTTAATTTCTCATTTTCATGATATTAAATTATTTTAAAAAAGGATTTTATTACTCTGTACAATAATACTCAGTTCAAATTATTAGTTGTTCTACATTTGCTTTTGCAGTGTAAATGAGAGTGGTTATCGTGCATAAGCTTTTTCCTTATGCACATGTGTAAATAATAAAAATTATTTAATGCATCCTCATATTCTTAGTAGATCTCTCAGATTACTTAGTGCACCCTTCAAATTTTTAATGCACCCTTAAAAACTTGGGGGTGCACTAGAAATTTGAGAGATGCGCTAAGTAATCTGGGGTGTTTATGCACGGTGTATAAACATCTGGCTTATGCACCATAACTGTACTTATGTGACTTGTGAGACTTCTTCATAATTTTTAAAAACACATACTCCAAACCATTAATACTACTATAAGTTTATTTAACTATTATAAGCAAATTTATCTATCTTTAAAAATGATTAATACTACTATTCTAAATATATCATTATTTAATTTTATCTTTTTTAATGCACTTATTTTACTTTTACAAAAGTATGTAATTTTCAAGAAGAATCAAATGGGCAATATAGTAAACTTAATTATAATTATGTTTTACACTAAATCAAGAAAATTAATTACACTTAACTGAATTTCTTAAACACCGCGCAAGTTAAAATATATAAGTTAAAACCTCACATAATATAGTACAACTTTTATGAAAAAATTAAGCTTAATTATACATTTAGTCTTAAATGTTTATTTTAAATTTTAATTTAGTCTCAAATAGTTTAAATATTTTATAATAGTCTCAAACATTTATTTTATATTTTAATTTGATTATTTTCGTCAATTTTATTCATGCGTCTAAATTTTCAAGTGTCTGTCCACATGTGCAAACCGTCTGCCATATGAGACAAAATTGACGGAAATGACTAAAATAAAATAAAAAATAAATGTTTGAGATCAATATAAAAATTTAAAACATTTAGGATCAAATTGAAATCTAAAATAAAGTTTGAGATCATGTAATTAAGCCAAAAAATTAGTATTGAAGTCTCACATAATATTTGTAACTTGCAGTTTTTTTGTAAAATCTTTTTGAACTACCAAATTAATAAATACGACAATCAAACTAAACTAATGAGATAGAATAAATTATTTTTTTCGGTCTGAAAGATAAAATAATTCTTAAATAGTGTCTGCCAAACATTTTTCTAAAGTGCTAAAAGATAATAAGTTGGCACCTAACTAAGTTGCTTGTGGATTCAAGCGCCTAATTTTCTAAAAAAAAATTAAACTAGAGATTAATTTTATATAATGTATAAATTATAATCTAAGCAAATTCTTCCTAATTAACATTGGATTTCTAACTACTGTTTATTTCAGCAGACTTCATACTCCATGCTTTAAGGTTCTCCACAGTGATTGGTTCACTACCATTGTTAAACACATACAAATGAGCTTGATTCTTCACGGCTAGTACCGGATAAACCCTAGACAATATGTTTGTTTTCCCTTCTTCTCCAAAACTTTCCACTACTGAATGATCAATCTGTTAGAATTTAAACAACAATAATCAATTGATATGGTCATAATCATAAGTGTTAAATTAAATGGATATACAAAAACAGAGAAGGGTCTTGTATAGTATAAATGTGCACATACCAAACTCCTAAGAGAAAGTTTGTTAGTGGATAAATCTACATCTACAAATCCAGCAAATGATGGCTTGTAGATTCCACTCTTCAAAGAAGAACTGTTCAAAATGAAGAGGAAAAAAAACAGACCAAGTTTAAATAAAGCACTCAATGAGAAAAATATAATTAAGGTCCTAATCATAATTTGAATAAATAAATCATCAATTTAGTCTCTATTATATAAATTAAGTAGTTTTTGCCATGTTATATCTAACACGATGAACTTTATGATATTTCACTTATAAATTTTTTAATCTGTGTGAAATGGTCCAATGTGACGATTATTATAAAACAGAAAGTGTGTTTTAATATTATATTGACCACATATATTTTATGAAGTGTTTATTTTTTTTATATCTAATCTCCATTAGGGATAGATTGAAGAAAGAGTGATATTTTGAGATTAAATGGATGGTTTGTCCCAATTTGAATTAGAATTACCTACCTTCTAGCATCAGAGCACAAGAGAACTACATGTTTGTTTGGAGCTTTGAAGACTCTGAAAAACACAGGAGTGAACTCTTCCAATTTTTTTGAAGCCAAAGTCAAAAGCCCAAAAGGCCCAAGCCCACCTTGAACTTTTGAACCTTTTTGAAAACAAAGGTCTTGTGCATTTACCCAATTTGGGTCATAATCCTCTGCTTTTTCCAAGCTCGAAAATGAGAAAGTAACTTCAACATCTGCCTGCAATTTTATATTGAATAATTGTATGAATTTCAATTCAATATTTGAATTTCGTTAAATTTATATTATTTTTTAAAACTAATGTATCATTTGTATACGTCTGCATAGATTATTAAGAGTTTTGACCAAATAATTAAGAGATTTAAGTAACTATTATTTGTGTCACATCTTGGTAGTTAAATTTATAGAAAACTATTGAAGATGTAAATAAATTTGTTAAGTTTGACACATTATTATATTAAAGTATGTGACTCACCTGGGCAGCAGTAATTCCAGCTACTTCTACAAAATCACCCTTTTCAAGCTTTTTATTGTTCATACTAACTTCTTTATCTCTGAGTTTATTCAATTCTTCAACAGGCCATTGTACCAATTGTCTTTCACTAGAATCAAGCCACACAACTCTTGGTATTGCCTGAAGATTTTAACATATATATACATCCACATTTAAATCAATTAATATGCAAATGTATTGAAAACTATAATTTATGAAAATTAATAGTTCTAATGTATATCAAGCAAATATTAATTTCCATTCAAGAAATATATACTGCTACTTTTTTCCTTGAATAAGTCTCAGTTTGGAAAAGATTAATCTCTATGTATAAGCATTTTTTTAAAATTACTAGATATATTTATCATTATTTTTTAAATATACGTCTCATTAGTATTATTACTACTATGTACTTTTCACCATAAAATAGGTACCACCAAATACTTTGAGAAATGAAAATTACAAAAAGAATATTAAAATATTCATACATAAAATACCCACATTAAATATTTTACATATTTTTCTTGTTATGTCAACAAAAAGGACAAGAAACACTTATAATAAGTGCTAGGTATAGTAAAAAAAAAAAAGGTATAGTAAAAAATACCTGAATTCCAGCCCATCCTTTTTTAACATCATCTTCCTTGGAGTCAGACTCATTAGCCCAACCCCAAATGATTCTACGATTCCTAGTTGGATCATAAAATGACTTTGAAGCATAAAAGGTACCATAGTCATATCTAAGACCACCCCAACCATCCTCTGAAGTATTATTTGGAACATACCTATCCTTATCACTAAAATATGTACCCAATGTATAGTACTCAAATCTAGTTAAGTCAATACTATTCTTTAAGACATGTTTCACATGATCACCTTCAATTGATGTATCCAACCCTTCTTTACCTCTCAATGAAACCGGGTAAAAATCAGGACACTCCCACATACCCGTCATTGCCGAATGGATCGGGTGTTTGGCCCGAACCCATTTCTTAAAATCCCTACTCCTATATAAATAAGCCAACCCTCTATTTTTTCTTCTACTCCCAACCAACATTTTCCAATGTCCACTTTTACCCTTCCAAGCAGTTGTTGGGTCACGAAATGCGCTCCCATTTACGCCTTTGTCCGCAACCACAATCGGGTTGTGATCATCGGGTTTGACCCATTTTCTTAGGAGTGGATCTGTTATATCTTCGGGTATAGCATAACATTGGACTTGAGTATTATTTTCGTCGATAACTCCCGTGTAAAGGATAATGGGTCCTTTACCCGGGACTATGGTGGCTGACCCGGACCAACATCCATATTTGTCAAAAGGTTTGGATGGATAAATAGCAGCTTCAAGTGATTTCCAGTTAATAAGATCCTTTGATACTGAGTGTGCCCATTCAATGTTTCCCCAAACAGATCCTTTTGGGTTGTATTGGTAGAACAAGTGATAGAATCCATTGTAGTACATAGGTCCTACGTAGCACATAATTAATTAGTTAATTTTAAAGTACTATACAAATAATGTATGAAGGATCATTGACAATTGAAGTAAAAGAAATGTTGAGATGAATGTTCACTCACCATTTGGATCTGCATGTGATTGATACGTCCATTACATTAATTTAGACACCATGAAGGAATCAAAAGGCAAATATAGTTAGCATCATAGGATATGAAAAAATTATATGGAAAACTTATAATTAGATTTTTTTTTTAGAGCATATAATAAAAGGGTAATGCTAGTTATCACCGAAATTTATCTCGCGAACACAACACAACTTCACAAGTCACAACCTTGTAATAAGTTGTAAGTTGTAACTATAGCATTAATCTCTTTTTTGCGTCCAACCGCTCGTGTTTTCCACTAATTAAAGATCTAATGATAACAAATTTTCATGATAGATTTGTGATGCTATGATTAGCTAGAAATAGCAATGCTCATAAGCTATGAAGCCCAGAGACATTGACACCGGACACGATACCGATACTGACACGTCGACACGGATAATTTGTTTGAAAATGTGATATTATTCAAATATAATTGTAAGTGTTGATGTCATATCGGTGTCGGACATGACACATGTCCGAGACGACACTGGGACACGCCTAATCTAAAGAGTGTCGGAGCTCGTAAGAAAAAGAGCGGTACTACTATTTAGTGCGATAAATTATCATATGAAAAACACAAGGACATCTCACATAGTGTATTTGGCCAATAAAATTGAGTTTTTTTGGTGGAAATCATGTTTGTAATTGATTTTGTTTTTAAACACTGTTAGTTTAATTTTATAAAATTATAACCAATGTATTATAAAAAATTATTAGTGATGTTTTACGTTATTTGTATTGATTTCATTTTTTATTTTTTTTAGCACAACATCTTTTTGGTCAGAAATTTTTTTGGGGTGAAAGATTTTAGTATGTAAAAAACAAAAGAAGTGGTTTGCATATCCCATGGCCAACTCGTAGATGTCAAACAACATGAGAGTTAGATCGCATGCATTCTTTTATGAACAATTAGAAAGCCATGCAAAAGGCTTAAGTTTAGGCTAGTATAGTGTTAGTTTCATATGTTCTATGTCACTAAACATTTAATAAAAAAGATTAAACTATAGTCTATAGGGTATATTTGTATATTAGTAATAAAAAAAGTTAATTGAACAATCCCCACAAATACAATATTACGATACGAAACATGATGAAAATATAATTAAGAATCACAAATAAAAGTGAACCCAAAATAGATTATGTATACTTATAAAACGTAAGAATGTTACGAACCATTGATCCAGTTCCTAGGAGGTTGAAAATGGTATCCAGTTCTATGCACTTTACTCACGGAAATATTTGAAAAAGATTGAAGATGAGGATATGTTTTATGAAATGCTTCAACACCATTGTTTATCAGCAACAAAGTAATCGAGATAACCGCTACAAAGACGATGACACCCTTTGAGAGAAACATTAGAAAAAGCAATACCAAATCAAACAGAAATGAGAGTATTGTTTTCTATTAGAAATAGAAAGTGAAGAGAAAGAGACGTGAAAATATGTATAGACGTGAGGGAGTTGCGACTAAGATGGATTAAAAATAGGATTTGGATAAATTCAAATGGTAGTACTTAGTTAGTTCATTGCTTAATTTCATGGTTTTGGATGCGATTCTCTCGCCAAGAGGGAGACCCATGACTAATGAGAAATTAGGCCTATCCACTCAAACTCATACTAAGAACATCTCCAATGATAAGTTCTTAACTAGTAGTATCTATTAAGAACTATTACCTATTAGATATTTTCATCGTAGCATATGTAAAAATAGTACCTATTAGTACCTATTCTTAAATAAGTACTTTCTCTCTCTTGGTTCTTAAGGAGTCCTACATATTTTTATATATTATTTATTTTCTACAATATATTTTATAAAATAGTAAATAATAATTTATTATTAAATTAAATGATGTAGAGTTATTGGTGGAACCCATTAAAAACTTTTTAAAGAGGGGCTGGGTTGGAGGGATTGAGTGCTTAATAGGTACTATTATTAAAAAATTATAAATAAGTGATGTATATATGTAGGATCCTTTAAGTATTCAAAAATTGAGTTCTCCATTGGAGATGGTCTGTTTTTCTTTTCTTTTTTTGACAATATCATACTAGTGTAATTGAAATTTATATACATGATATAACATGCACATATCTTTGCTCAAAAAAAAAAAAAAACAATGAATGTTGATCATATCACACTGCATTGCCTAATTTTTTTTAGGGTTAAATATGTTTTTAGTCCCTATTAACATCTGACTCTTCTATTTTTAGTCTCTCTAAAAACATTTCCCACTTTTTGGTCCCTACAAAATTCTCTAACATGAATTTTGGTCCCTACTTTTAAGTCAACTCATGTATACTAATTAAAATTTGAAATTATGTATTACAGTAATGTTTAGTATATTAAAAATTGAATTGATTTGCAAAATTTAAATTTTTTAATTAGTGATGAATTAAATATGAATTTTTGAAGTGTTTGCGCTTTAAAATTCATAGTTAATTCTTCATTTGTTAAAAAATTATGAATTTTAGTTTGAGTAATTTTTATAATATTATAAACATGATCACAAAAATTCGTTAAAAAATTTGAATCGTACATATAGTTGAGTGAAAAGTAGGGACCAAAAATCATGATCAGAAATATTTGGAGGACCAAAAAGTGGAAAAAAGTTTTAAAGTGACTAAAAGTAAAAGAGTCAGATATTTATAAAGACTAAAAACATATTTAACTTTTTTTTTATTTTGACACATACTTATATATTAATATAAAAGACTTATTTTTTTGATAATTATTACAGAGACGTATATTTGGGGGAATTAGTAGTTCAACTGGTTAAAGCTGACCAATGGAGAAGGTTAAGGAGCTGGTGGAGGTCCAAAATTTGAATTATGGCAAAATAAATAATACACTAACAACTAACATTTACCAATAAAAAAATAAAAATAAATAAGAGAAATGTTATTACTAACCACGTGCATGAGGGTTGCCAAAAATATAATATTATTTGATATATATTTGATCCCAAGATGGGATTTAGACACGAGTACTTTTACCTTAGATATTACAAACTATTTTAAATGGTAAGAACACAATGTGATGTTACAAATAAAGATACAAATTTGATTCCACAACAGACAACTGAGCAAGTTGATTCCATCATCATTAATTCAATTGGGTAAGAGGAGAGCGTGGAATAAGTGATGGTTTCAACTCCTTGACATCAGAAGAAGATTCGTATGAATTATTTTCCCGGAATTCCTCAAGAAGGGCTTCGATTGGCAAGGTTCGAAGAGAGTCAATTGTACCCTTACTCGGAACCTCAGGTTCACATCTTACTGGTGTTGTACCACTAGGCTCATAGTCCTGCCAGAAACAACAGAAATCAATAAACCAAATTTCAAGATAAACAATGTTAATGATTCAGTGTAATAATATATAAATGTTTGATCATCGGACCAAGTAACCCACCATATACTCCTGCTGGAAAGTCTCGCATGCCCTTTGTTCAATGGAAGCAGCTTGCCCAGCATGATCCTCTCTGAATATCTCAAGTGTGTTTGCATGGCTTTTCGCCACATTTATGACACCACATACAGACTCACGCTCTTCTGTAGATGTGGCTGTAAAAAACACCCCACGAAAAAGGATCACATGAATGCATAGTATAAAATAACAACTTAATAAAAAAGGATGAAACAGCGGAGATATGACCTTCATAAAGGTTTAATACACCGTCATATTTATGATATTTGCATGCATTATGCAATCACAGATATTTTATGTAAGGCACATAACATCAGCTGTAATTACAAAAGGTATATTTTGCTGGAATATTGTCAAATCAGAGGACAACTATCCAGAACATGATACATACCATCAAAGTGCTCCAGAAAATCATCACTGTTCTTTGCCACGTCTTCCTCAGCTGCTGCTCGTGCAGAATTGACCTCGGCAACATGTTGCACATTACTATCACAAGCACTCCTGAACCAAAGTAATTGATATCACATTATATACTTACATGAAAACTATTAACTAAAGAGATAGCTGCCATAACTCAAGCTTAAACTAGACCAAAATTAATGCTATACAATTATCACTCCCTGCAACAAATGAACATATTGCACAACAACAACAACAAAATTATTTATGACAATCAGTCCACCACACACCTGATAAGTGACTCTGTCGCAACAATATGTTTGGCCCCTAACTCATTTACAGCCGCATGTGTCTTCTTCACTTGTCCAAAAGCCGAATGAGCAGTGTTAACACTAAAGGAAATAAAAAGGATTGTTAGAAGGTGAGTGAGAGGATGCAGACCAAGAGAACTAGTAGAAACTAGATACAACACATACCTTTGCTGCAAGAGTACCTCAATTCGACAATGCTTGGCTGCAGAATAATCAGCAGTATCTTTTGCTTCTTTTTCTGCTTGTTTGCAAAAGGACTGCCATTTCCTTTTTGCACTGGTCACAATATCTCCCACTGATGACACATGTCCATCAAAGAATGACTTGTTCTTTACACCACTTTCTCTAAAACCAACAAGCTTTGATTCTACCTGCAAGACCAACCATTAGATGACAGTCATTAAATTGACAAAAATAGATAGATATGAACAAACCCGCAAGGATCACCCATTCAGACAGAAATAAAATAACAAATAAGAAAAAACACCAAAAACTGACAAGATCGTTTTGACGACGAATGTGATCAGCAACCAAATTAGTCATATCAGCAATAAGTTTCTCTGATTCAGATTTTGATTGCTCCTGTACAGAATAGAATAAGATGTCCATGTCAGATGACAATAATCATAAACATCTTCAAAACAACACCTTTTAATGTAACAATATAACCTCATAAGCTTTCTTAAACTCATTGATGCTCTCTGTTTGCATTTGGTCAGCCTGTGCTACAAAATCTTCAAGCTTTTTTGATTCTTTGAAAAGCTTTTCAACTAATTCTTCAGATCGCTCGGATATCTCCTTTATTTGTTCCACACTGAGATTGAATCTCTGTCATTCACAATACAAACAAAATAAAAAAACAAGTAGACAGAGGCACAGAGCATCAATCAAAACGAAGAATGAAATAAAGGGAATTACACAATACAGGGAAACAATAAACACAAGGGAAAACTTCAATCACATACATTGCGTACTTCACTAGCAAAAAGGGTCAATTCACCGTGTTGTGTTGAAAGACAGCTCTGAAGCTCGTCAAATATTGAGCCGGCTTCTGTGGCCGCAGTTGTAAGGAACTGATTCATCAGAAATAAATAACATTAAGTGTTCAAAAGAATGAAAAGTGGACAGAATAATTAATCGTAAAAATAAAAAAAACAGTTGGAGCAGTTGAAACACACTTCTTCTATTGAATGACCGTGGGAGGATATGGCAGATGATAACTCCTCCAAGGATCCATCTGAGCTTGCCTTATGCAAACGCACAACATTTTGCACTGCCTCAATATGTGACACATACACCGTCCTCAAGTCCTTCATTTTCTCTTTCAAATCAATAACCGCCTACAGGCAACAAAATGAGGATTGAGGATTCTAAATTAAAAATTAAAAATAAATACAAAAGTTAAACTATGAATTGGAAAAACAGACAAAAAGCTCAAGTGAATCAAACAAATAAAAAAATCCTAACACTGATGAATTACGAAATTAAACGGAAGCATGAAAGAATGTCAACGACAAGAACTGCAAAGATATGTCAAGTGTGCACCTTATCATGAATGCCCAAAAAGGAATTGCAGAGCTTCTCCACACCTTGTAGATGTCCTTTCTGTTCACACAACGATGTTGCAACAATGTTGCAAAGAGAACCGACCTGCTGCGCTAGTTCCGCTTGATAATTGTTCACAACCGCTCTATTATCTGAGCTAAGTTTATCTTCTCTTCCTATACAATTATCGGAGGCATAAATAAATATATAATATATTATTAAATTCTAAGTTCTTAATCAATCAAAACAGAGAAAAGAAATTAATCACATACCAATTTTCACAAATAATGAAGCATTATCCTGAAGAGCTTTTTCTAAATCAGCTTGTAAAACACATGCTTGATGAGCTAGAGCATTTTCTGTTACACATAGTGAACATTTACCAAATCATTACAGAAAACAATTCGTCACTGAAAGGAACACTACAGAAGAAACAGTGATAGAAACACAATCCTGAATACCTGCTTTTCTTTGTTCAGATATGATGAATTCCTTTTCATTCAGGGTATAGCGACACTTTTTTAATTCTTCCTCTCTATTGCCAAGCAACTTGCTAGTTTTGTTCAAGTTTTTCTGTGTGGTTTACAATATTTCCCTTATAAGCAATTATGCAGAATTTAACGACAGTAAGTAAGAAGAAAAAAAAGACAATGATATCTGACCTCGGTGGTATCAAGTTTGTTGCTTAAATCAGAGCACTGACGAACTTGATCATCATACTTGTTTCTCATATCCTCAAGTTGCTAGTTGAAACATATAAAAAAGTCAAGCATTGCAAATACAACAGTGAGGCACTTATTATCTTAAATATAAGAAAATTGGTAGACTATATCATTTGTTAAGAAAACAAACCTTCTGATAAGATTCTATTGTGATGCCCATCTGCTCAATCTGATCTGTCATGGCCTAAACAGAAGAAAAACATACATCAATAGAAGCGACTTAGAGCGGTGGTTTTAACGACCAGATAATGCAAGTAAAACATTAATTAAATTTTACAAACCATGAACGGGAAAAATGAAGGATAAACAAGCTAAAAAACAAGATTTGGCCAAGGCATTAAAAATAAAAACATCAATAATTTCAGCAGCCGATAGTTGCATGGAACAAAACTGTTGGTCGTAATGAGTCTATTGAAATAATCATATCACAATAGCATGAAAAAAACCAAGAAAAAAATAACTACCTTCTTTTCAATCTCTTCTTGGTAGTATCTTTCCTTTGGAATATAGACCCCATTTTTCTCACGGGTAGCATAAACCTCTGATCAAAGTCACAAATTTTATCAATAATATGGTATTGCGTCAAAAAAATCTAAGGATTCATGGTATGTCTTTCTTTATCAACAAAATATTAAAGCAACTCACCTCCCTTAAGGCGTTCAATTTCACCATAAAGATCCTTGATAAGTGTTGATTTCATCATTTTTTGGTTGACCTAAAAAAATAAGAATATAAAAGCGGTTAAAAGACAATGATATAGGCGTGACAATGAATCATATCAGACCAATATGACAAATATATGCACATCTTTCTGATCTTAATCTAAAAAAATTGTTAAATTAGAGCTAGCTTGGTAGTGACAAGTCTGTTGTAAATATTGTGTAGTGGCCCTTAAAGCACTCTCAGCTTGTCACAGCGTAATTGAACATATTTAATTGGAAGAATCAATACTCTGGCGATTTTGCAACAAATATAAATATATTTCTTCCTAACAATGGACCGTTTAGAAATATCAAACCAGTCGCTTTGTTAATCGGTACTCTCTAAAATATACTCAGTCACACATGTTTCTCATTACTATTACTATATATTGGGTAAAAGCCAATACATAACTCAAAGATTATTTTTCATTCCAACAAAAAGTATTGTGAGAATTCATTACTAAAGTCACTCAATCAGAAACAAACCTCTGGCTTATTCTTAATGTTCTTTGCCCTATGTGCATAATCCAATGTGCTCAAAGTTTCCTCCAAGCAATGAACAGCAGGGGATACTGTCGCTATAATGCACGTCTTGGTTCTTCCTCCGAGTGAATCGCGCAGTAAACGAGTCAACTTGCTATCCCTAAATATGAACACATATCTATGTAAGCATACACGAAGAAGGATAATGTCAGCCATTCAATGAATCGTATTACTAGGAGTCCAGAAGTATAAACAACCTGTAAGGGATATGACCAAGGTGCTCCACAAGTGCATTAATCACTCGCCCTAATGTAAGCAGACTTTTATTAATTTCTCCAGCTTCTCTTGCACGACCCTAATAAATATTACTAAGCTCAAATTATTAAGTGAAAAAATAGTATTTATTAAGAAACCCGCAGGGTGTATAGTGTAAATGATTAAACAACTTGTATTCTACCAATGTATTACCTCCCTAGCACCAGAACGAGATATGTTTTCTGAACCGGCAAGATCTACCAAATTCAGTTTACCACACTTAATTAGTTCTTCACCTTCGGGAGTTGCTTCTTTGATGTGGATTGTAATTGAAAACAATGAATGTGAACGACTGAATAGCACAAAACGAAGCAGCATTATTGACAGAAATTTGAATATTGGATTTTACTTGCAATCAGACAATTAAAGAAACAGTCACCTAGATTGTTTGTTTAGTAAAGTTTCTGCCGTGCGCCTTTTGGAAGACCCTCTTTCAAGAAGAGTATAAATCTCACTAGCACACGTCACAATTTCCTCCTCCAACCCTCTTACAAGAACTCCACCTTTGCCATCCTCCATGAGAGGCAGCTGCTTTTTTTGCTTCTCCTCCAAAGTAACCTTTGAAAGCTCTTCCGGAGCAAGCAAATCAGTTATCTCCTCATTATACAATTCTAAAAACGTAACTTTAACACTATACTCGGCATTTTGGCTCTCAAGTGTGTCAAAAATCTGCTTAACAGCTCTAGGAATCACTCCCGCTTCCGGAGGCAACTCTCCATTCGGCCCACTCTGCAGTAGAAGAATCAAATAAAGTCATTAATATAACTAAATGTTGCTTGTGTATAACAATGATAGTAGTTAATTAATACTACTAATTAACAACACTTCAATATTGTTTATGCAGTAAAACATTGAACACTTAATCATACCTTAGACTTTTTGCATTCCCCTTCCATAGTATATGTTTTTCCAGTACCGGTTTGACCATAAGCAAATATGGTACAATTAAACCCCTCAAGAACTTCATGTACAATCGGAGTAACCGCTTGTTCATAGAGTTCCCTTTGTTGCGCAGACGGACCAAAAACCTACAAAAATATGCAACCAATTAAACTTAACAACACTTAACTTGGCATTCTAATATTAACTACCTAATCAATTTCTCAAAATCGCAATCCATTTCTCATTAATTTACAAATTATCAAAACAATAAGCTAGTTTAAATACAAATAAATTAATTAAGGGTTTAGAAAAAAATGAAGAACCTTATCGAAGGTGAAAACCCTATCGATGTGTTTGCCAGCAATATTCTGAGACACCGCAACTTCTCTACTGTAATCGTTGCAAGTAACGACTTGCGGCGCATTGCTACGTAACTCGTCATCGCTAAACGGCCTATGAAGAATTAAATCCACAGTTACAATTTGAAGTGAATAAAATCATAGAACACGAAAAAGTAAGAAGAGAAAAATGAACGAAATGTATATATACCTGCATCGAAGAAGAACTTGAACGTTAACACCTTTCTCTTTAAAAGACATTTGGTAGATCTGAAAAATTAAGAAGAGAAAATGAACGAAAATTTTCTTTGTTTTTCTGTGTGTGTGTGAGCGGGGTAGGAGATGGTAGCGTTTGAGATTTGAATTTTGAAAGACGCTCTTCTCTTTTTGCCCTTTCCCTATAGATCTCGGTGTTTTGAATTTTATGATCCAACGGTGCTCTAAATAATTTCTTTGTTATGACCGTTTTGCCCTAGTTGTTTTGGATTTTAGTCTTTTTCGAAGTGTAAAATTGTAAATTCAGCCCGGTGTGTCTTTCGGTTATAGGGCGTAATCGTGTAATTGGGCTAGTTTTAGGGCCTAACAATAACAACAGGCCCAATTCGTAATTTCTTTCTTGGGTGTGAAAAAGTAAAGGTTTTGTAGCAGATAGTGATAAAACTATTGAGATTAATTTATTTTATTTTTTTTGAAAGCTCGATATCCGGTTTAAGAACCGATTAATTTAAGAGGACCAATTCTACCGCCCACTTGCGGAGACTCCATTTAAAGTAAGAGTTTTTACTCTATATGAATTAGCCCACGGAAATTGGCAATAGTGAAAATCAAACGTGAGACCTTGTGAGGAGCAAACACCAATGGCTCAAGCCAACATCACTAAACCAACCCAAGTGGGTTAAACTACTGAGATTATTATATGCAACTTTTGAATAATTTTTGTTATTGTGAGTGCTTTATATATTGGTCAAATAAATAAAATTTCTCTAAGAGAATTAAGCAATTCACTCACTGAATCCATCTTTCTTAACCTTAAAATAATACTCTCTCCGGGCCAAATTAATTATTGTACTTTATGAAAATTAATGTAAAGTTAACGTTAGTTTACTATTTTTATCCTTACAAAAGTTAAAACATTAATTACATATATTTTCTTTTTCTTAATAAAGTAAGGGTAAAAGAGATTTAACTTATTAATCTTTGTTATTTCTTAATCCACATGCATAACTCTAAAATAACAATAGTTTTAAAACGGATGGAGTATATAATTTGTTTAGCAAAATTACTCTTGCAAATTTTGCTCATTTTTTAACTCGAATCGGTATTGCCCATGATTTAGATTTTGTGATCTCGACGGACGCAGATAATGTGTTCTCGGTCAAATCCGCTTTTGACTATTTTTTGGGGGTGCATTGTGTACTCACATTTGAGGGGGAGTGTTACTCAAGTGTGAGTAGTGTGAGGAAGTCTCACATTAGTTAAAAGTGTTGAGACTTGCGCATTTATAAGTGAGAAGACACATAAGTTCATTGTTTTAAGGTTTTGGATAAGAGTGCGGTGTCCAACTCACTTTAACAATGTTTTTGGTCATTGTGTGGATATTCCGAAACTACTCCCTCGTACTATAACACTTTTTTCTTGGTGTTTTGCTTCTCTTATAACTCCTTCGTTGGAGTAAGCTTATTAACAAATTTTGCCTTTATTCAAAAAAAAGAAAGATTTTGTGATCTTCGACACTTCAAGCATTCCTTAATGAGTTAAACCTAGCTATAAAACCAATGAGAAAAACCTTTACAATCTATAGTAACAAATCTAATAATTTAAGATGAAAATGAATAATTTACGCATGAATCTAATATAATCATTTGATTAAAAGGCCGAAACAAGCTAAGAGGGTGTTTGTTTCAAGTCTATAAATAATTTTCGTGGGAATATATGGATAGGAATAGAGATAGCCATGTTTGTTACAAGGTTGAAATAAAATAACTTCTCTTATTTCTATCATTTTATTCCCAAAGAAATAGGTGAGAAATAATAGTTCCCTTAATATGGGAATACATTTTAAATAACTTCTAATAATTTCTCTTTTACCCATGTTTAACAATAACTCTCAAGAATGTTTTTTTGAACAGTAAATATATTATTAATAAGATCGAGTTACGGCACAAGACGAACTAAAGCCGGTAAAAGAGAAGCTAATAACTCCCAGAAATGTAATTAACATTAACCAATCATGATTTTTTTTAATATACCCAAGATTAAAATTCCTATTATTATTTTCTGAGAATATTATTCGTCGGAGTAAAATTTGTTAACCTTGAAATAAACACACCCTAAGACTACTAAATTAATCGCACTAGTTGTATTGTAGTACTACTTATCATAACCAGTAAATTACTACGTACTCTGAGAAAATGGTGCAAGTCTGCAAGAAGTGTGGATTTTTATGGTGTTGGTAACGTGAAACACTTGTTTTTGTTCTTTTGAGTTTGACGTGTTTCTACTACTACTACTTCTACCACCATCATTTTTAATCATTTATTTCAACTAACCGTCCATATGATCTACCTGCGTGAAATTTATTGCGGAAACGTGGTGTAATCTCAGTTCCACTCCGTTACTATGGGCAAGAACTATAAGTAGTACACGATTCTGAAAGTGAAATCACATGCATTTGATGGTTACCATCAACTAAAAAGTAGTTGATCCTTCAACGTTTAGTCAACCAAGACGATATAGCTGAACAGGTGTCCCAATCAAAATTGCATGTGGTCACATCACATCTTCCATTTAAATATTCTTCCACAGAATTTATACGGTACTTCCTCCTCTCATAATAAAGAGAAAAAACTAAAATAACATTTTATTAAAAAAAGTATATATATAATAATTGAGAGTATGTTTATTTAAAAAAAGTTGTATAAAAAGATGTAAAAATATTTTTTACTAATTGTTGCTTATAAAAAAGTAAAAGAGAGAATAAACTTTTCCTAAAAAAAATAAATGATTGAATTTTTTCTTTTATATTTTGGGATAAAAAAATTCAATTTTTTTTTATATTTTGAGACAGAAAAAATATGTATATTTACTGCATTTGACCTTTGTTTGGTTTGAAAGAAATAAATAAAAAAAAACTAAAATATATGTATATTAGTTTCCGTGTTTCAATTTCTCTCTTCTATATTCTCTACGTCTCTCTAATCAAACACACCATGAAAGAAAATTATTTAAGCACACTTGTTAAATAAAAATTTCTTGGCATCATTCTTCTAGGAAACAGGGTGAAAATTTATTAATATTTTATTTAAAAATGTCAATGAATATATTAAAATATATAGTAAAAATATTTATTTGAAATTTGAATAATTAATCTTTTAAAAACATATAAAATGTTTATTAAAACAACTGATAAGAAAAAGTAACTATATATATATTAAAAAAAATTGTTTTAATATATAGTGTTTTTGGAACACCAATAGTGTCTTTAGAATTAGTTAAAGAAAGAAAGAAAATTTAAGATTGAGAAGAGCATTATTGACTTTGTTAAAACTAATTACGTAAATTTCAAATTTATTTACTACTTTTAGTTTTATTGTTAGTATTTTCCTTTAATTATTCCCCTTTCTTAAATTGGAAGGAACTATTATATTTTTTCCATTTTCTTGCATGTTCCAATAAATTACTCCGTATTTATTTTGTCGACAAAGATTGATGCGGCCATAAGAGTTTTAAATCATAACCTGCAAAGACGTGTACTGCTGAAACTCAATCCGTTTTAAAAAATCATACAAAGATGGACACTTATTTTCCCCTCGTTTTTACTCTCCTTTTATTCTCATTTATTTCACAACCGTTCTCAACTAGTAGTACTTTATCTTAACTATGTCCATTGAAACTACAATGAAAAATTATTAAACCACTCAACTAACACATGATGGACCATTACTAATTAATTACTACTGTAATTTGTTTGTAGTACGAGTTTATAAAATCCAATTCAATTTTCTATTCAAATCTCAAAACAACATTAATTAGTACTACTCTTTGTGTACCCATAGACATACTATAAATATGTGTAAATTAAACTATTATGTCAAAAAGAAATAAGTGTAAAGTAATTGGTAAAAAATAAAACTACAATTGATATACTCCTATATTGGTTTAAGTAATAAGGGTTTGAATATTTGTACCAAAAAAAATAAAATAAGGATTTGAACATTTTGAATATGTGATCATAACTTCGATTGAATAAATAAATGTAAAAAATTTGTATAACATGATAAAAAAAAGCTAAATGCATCCTTATGTCCTTTAAGTTTTCAGTTTGTACTACATAAGTCCTTTAAGTTATTTTTGTAAAACATAGGTCCTTTAAGTTTTTAGTTTGTACCATGTAGGTCCTTTAAGTTTTTTTTGTAACACATAGGTCCTTTAAGTTTTAAAACTATAACACATAGGTCCTTTAAGTTTGTGTTTGATTTGTTTTGATGAGTACTTTCAAAATATTAAATTTTTATAATTTTTACTATTAGACAATTAAAGATATTAGTGGTCAAAATTGTGCATTGACGTACGTGCAGTGGTCGAAAAGAGTCTTATAATTAGGAACGGAGGTAGTACCAAAATATAAGTCGTTTTGACTGTATCACACAAACTAAGAAGTGTAATTATTATTGTATGGAAAAGAAAAATAATGAGTTAGTTTACACAATTGTCATTCATTAATGAGATGAAAAAGATAATTTGTAAAAGTAAAAGAAGAGAGAGTAATAAATAACTAAATGTATAATAAGAAAAATAACATTAAATGCTTCGTTGATATTATAAAGTAACTTATATTTTGGTACAATTTTTTTTTCTCCAAATGACTTATATTTTGGTATAAAATATTTTCTTACTTTACAATTTACATGTACTGATGATTTTTATTTTCTTTTATAATTATGAAGGTAATTATTACAACTATTTTTCTTGATATCTGATAATTTTGTTAAAATAATCTTCTTCTTTTTTGACAAATTTGTAAAAAATAATCTTAAAATCGCTATGTGCTATTAAATTATTTGTAATTTAATATAAATCTATGAAGTATTTTTAAAGTTACGTGCTATTCGATTATTTGTAATTTAATATTTGTATGGGGACTAGAAATGAAAATTCATATCTAAATTTTTTGATGGAGTATATGTTTCAATGTATAGGATTTTATCACGCTGCCATCCTCAACAACCACACGATCAAAGGGGGAGAAAGTCTATGGGAACTAGCCAAAAGAACTTATGGAGCATTTGCAACCTCTAAGAACAATGATAAGCACTTTTCAGACATGGCTGACATGAACTTTCTTATGTGCAAGGCCATAGAGAATCCTAGTTTGACATCATCGTTAAGAACATCAATAATGTCCGTGTTCGAGGACACGGTGGTTGATGACGGAGGTGGGATGCAACGAGAGGTTGGAGTAGAGGACTACATGGGGTGTGCTTCGGTTCATGGTTTGGGACCATCTATGGCTATTTTTGATACCATAAGGGATGGAAAGCTAGACTGTGTGTGCGTGTATCCGGCGCCATTGCACTCTAGGGAACAAATGCAAGAGCTTATTAACAAGATGAAGGCTATTCTCATTGAAGGTGGAAAAACATGTGAGGAATATTGAGTTTAATTTGTTGAGGATATGCATGTGCACACTTTCACATTTAATTGTTTTAGTCATGAGTTTTATATGTCGCGTTGCACTAGTAACCAAATCAATTTATATTTACTTTTCATACCCCTCCTTACTACATATTGAACTGATTAATATGTTTAGAAAATGATAAGTCGCAGTTGAGTCTATGATAATGAGAAACCACGTTGTTTTTGTGAAAATTTGTGATTTCGTCACATTTTCCTAGTTAATTATCATATACTGATCACAGTTGCTGATGCTAGAAAAATAGCATTTAGCGTCTGCAAATATTTGATTAATATTTAGTACTTGAACTTTCGAACTATTTTAATTCATACTGCAAAGAATTATGATTTATATACACATGAACTATTATAATAGACACAATGAGCGGTCCATTTGGTTAATGTTGAATTTGTGTGGAAAGATCACAATTTGAACCTAACAGAATAATCTTGGAGTTTTAAATTGCGATCTATATAAACATCCAAGTGGAAATTAGTCTCAAAACTAATTCAAAGGATTGAAGTCTAATTTGTGGGAATACATACTCTTTGAAGCTATTGAGATGCTAAAGTACCATTAATCATTATTAATGATAAGCCAATTTTGAAACTTCATAAACTTAAAACGTACTAGTACTGTGTAATACCAGATCAATTACAATTGAAATCACTGCAATATCACAATATTCAAAGTGAAAGCTAGCTCTATTGTATTTGGGTGATAAATACACATATACATCTATGTGTATGATATATTGTTGGAACATAGAGCATATTTATATGTGAATTGAAAATAAAATTATTTAGTTCCACTTCGGGTATTTGAGAATACTATTTTGTTTAGTATTCTAGTGTGTGTAGTTTTGAAAAAAATATTTATTCATTTTTTTTATTTCACACACATTCTTTTAATTCTTAATAAAGAGTAATAATTTGGTTGAGAAAATTAAGGAACCGTTTTTTTTCTTCTTGAATACACTGTATAAGTGTTATTTATTTTTTTAGGGTAAAACCTAGTTTTACAACATAGAACAAAATATGTGAGAGTGCACGACGGATTGGATAGCAACTGCACTTTATATCATCCTCCATATAAAAACTAGTGGGAAAGTAATTATAATATTAGGCCTTGCATTAGTTTTATGTTTTATATGGTTTGATTTAGCTAAAACACAATTTAGCTTCTGAAAATTATAATATTGTGGTTTATCTCTTATTCAAGTGATGACATAATTTTTGAAACTTTGAATTCTTTATTGTAATAGTTTTTTAAGTGGTTTTGAAATTGATAAAATTATGTTTAACTATTTGAGATTGAGTGGATAATTTCATATTAGAGAATTATCATGAACCACCATAATTGATTTCTTCATTTGGCTAGTGCAAATTAAGTATATTTGTACTGGTTTTTTTTCCTAATTATTTAGAAAAATTGATATTTTTTATGTATTATGAGATATTAGTATTATGACTAATATTATTTTGTTTAAGAATGGTTAAAGTATCACAACTCTTTAAATTAAGAATGGTCTTATTAGTACCATAGTTCCTTCAATAAAGAATGGTCATATAGCACCATAGTCCTTGAATTTGAGAATGATTTTTGATACCGTATGAGAATGGTCATAGTACCATATTGGAATGATTTTTATATCATTATAAGATTGGTTCATATACCAAATACGAATTGTCTTTATACCATATTGAGGGTGTAATTCTTGACCGATATCTACAGTGCAGTAGTTATTCGGTATCAATTTAGAATTGAGCTGTTTTATCCTGGAGGCGTCGTGGTATATTTCGACTGCTTGCACAATTTGGCAGTACCCCGAAACGTCTTAAAGAAAGCGACCTAGTCCGCGACTCAGCCAGTAATAACTTCGGTGGTAAATTATTTTTATTTTGAATGGATTTTGAATCCAAAAACAACATATATCATATATGTGATCTAATTATAGTTACACTATAAACTGTTGTAAAACTAAGACTATTGTAGATTTGTAGTGTGGTATATGCACTTACTTCAAATCAATTCATCAAAAATCTTTCCCATATCAAACTTACAATTGTTATACTCTATAGCATTAACCACTTCCAAAAATGCTGAAACACTACATGGAACTACCAAACCATTCCTCTGTTCAAAACCAAATTCATTGTAAGCTTTCTCCAATAACATCTTGAATAACGGATGAGAAAGGTAGCTTGTTGGAACCAAGTATCTTTGCCGTTCCTCTCCAACATATAGTGCAAAAACACCACTTTTTTTGGGCCCAAATGTTTTAGCAATTGGGTATTTTGGTTCTTGCTCATATTCATTCAACAAACCACAATGAACAGGATCGTGGTCAACTTTAACTATAGTTTTCACCTTCTTTGTAAGTTTCTTGATAGATATAATATTTTTCCCTAGCATATTATTGAATTTTCAATCCAAAAGGAACTTTAGAGTATGTGTTAGGCAGATGCAAAGGAGAGATATGACTATGAGGGATAGGAAGAGTGCTATGCAGAGGAATTGGATATGGCTATTGTGCAAGGTGAAGTAATAATGTCTTATAGTATTATCCTTGGCTACCTATACATGACACATGATGAGGAATATTGTATAAAAAAGATTAAAGTCACTTTCTTAGTTTTGAATGTATGAGGGAGTATTAGCTTATCAATTTTTAAAATATGCGTTGAAAAAGTATTTTCATCTTAATTTTATTACAACTCAATAGGGCACAAACACATCGACATTGCTATGTAAAAAAACAGAGTTTGGACACTAACATTGTGTCCAAAGAATGTTACACTCTTGAAGCAAAGATTTTTTTACAACACTTATATAAATTCTCATATAAATCAAATATGAATGTCAAACATCAATACGTGCAGAACACAAAAACCGTCTAATTTTAAAATTGCTCGTGCTTTGGAGTTTATAACATGCTTGTGTTTAAGTAAGTACTTCTAGAGTACTTTATCTTTTTGCTAATAAAAAATCTGAGATATCTTCAACTTCAAAGAGAAGAAGAAAGTTGGTCCATGATCTATATATTACTGTAAAAAAAATTGAATTGAATTTATGAAGACATAGAAATCAACATCCGTAACATGCTGCACACCAATACACATTTTAAAGTATATATTAGCATAATAATGTAGTTGGTGTGAAAATGATGAAAATGACATCTTGCTTCAAAAAAAAAATGACATCTAATTATAGTATTATACACGTCTAATTCACACTACGTATATAAAGCAGGCGTGTTAACCAGTCTCAAGTGCGCTTATTAAATCTTAATACCTACAACTACCTTAGTATTAAAATTAAAACTAGTACAAATTAACCAAAAACAATAATAATTTTAAACTACAATTTTTTTTTAAATGAATTTTAAAGTACAAATGGTATATAAATAATACTTTTGGAAATCAAAGATGTGCGTTCTTCACCTCTAATCTCAGACTGCAAGGAGAGCCATATGTTAATGACCATTCAACTAATCGAATGGTTTATTTTAAAATGCAATACTCCAATGAATTGAAACCGGCCTTTGGATTTTTATAATAAATGGATCAGGATATTTAAAAACAAAGTGATTATTTTAGAAGTATAACTCCATCGTTCCCATTGAAAATTAAAGAGATATATGGAACTGACAAAATGTCAAAGTCATATTTTGATGAGTTTTTTTTTATGGAGACAAATTTGTCCCAGGGTAAAAATATAAACAAGAATAGCATATCTCTCCGAATGATTCTTATACACACTGTATTCACTTTGCACAAGCTTTCATTCACATACTATTTCTATAATCTTATTAAGATACCATGTTTAGCTGATTAGGGGTGTTCAAGTTCGAGTAAAAACAAACTTAGACGTGTCCACAATCAATTAAAATCAGTTCCATTTACTTCACTAATTTTTTGTTTAGAATTTTACATTTGATATAGTTAGTGAAGTATATGTGACTGATTAGTAAAAAAAAAAGTATATGTGACTGATTTTAAATGGTTGTGGATAATTTACCTAAAATTTTACAAGTTATTATAAAAAAAGAATTTTATAAGTTTAAATTATTAACTTAGAACATTTTATAAAAAAAATAATAATTATTTAGAACATTTTTTTCGACAAGAATTATTTAGAACATGAAAATACTAAAGTTATGGAATAATTTTAAATAAAATATAGAGATTGGGTGTTGATAATGGGCTTATGTTTTTTTAGGCCTTAGAAAAATTAATGGGCATTGATAATTAGTTTCTTGGATCGGGCTCAATATCATCTTCCAAAAAAATTCAAAATTAGGGTTTTTGGTGAAACAGAGTACTACTATTTTTCTACTACCCACCCTACCACACTCTAAAATCGAAATCATCTTCTTCTTTTTCTTCTTCACTCTGCTCTTGTTCTCTCTTCACCATGAGCAGGTCAGGGCAGCCACCTGATTTGAAGAAGTAAGCATTCTTCTCTCACTTCTCAGTTTTCACTTCGATTCATCATTACAATTTTTCCATCGCTCTTCAATTTTTACTACACTTGATTGACAAACAGCTTCAAAGTAAGTTTTTTTTTGCTAATTGTTCTTATCTTCTTTGTTTGGTATCTTTTTTGTTTTTGGTTTTTACATGAATTTAGGGTTTTGTAGTTTATGTGCTGATTAATGATGTATTTTATGTGAATTGTGGGATTATGCCTATTACTGATTGTCTCAACTATTTATATAAATCTTATTCATAACTGTAAGGGATGCATTGATTTTTGTTATGGTCTTGTGTATCTATTCATCTTCATGTCTGTTTAAGTACTGCATTGTGTGGGTTAAATATGTGTATATTTATGGATAATGTGTTGGTACTTTGCTGAATACATGTACCACAATTTGGCTGAGGAATTATACTTAATTTTGTGGTATTATCTTGCAGTCAAGCTGAATGCCAATCGTATGATTGTTGGTACTCTCCGCGGCTTCGACCAGTTTATGAATTTGGTTGTTGACAATACTGTGGAGGTGAATGGTAATGAGAAAAATGACATAGGGATGGTGGTAAGTCTTCACATTATGCATTACCAACTTAATATTAGCAGTTAAGGCATGGCCACTAATATAGTTTGAACATGGTTTTATGTTGTTAATTTTCACTCACTTTCTGCAGGTTATCAGAGGAAATAGTGTGGTCACTGTAGAGGCACTTGAACCAGTGAACAGAACCTCATGATTTCGTTTTCTTGTAAACATTTACAAGTAATGAAGTAAATTTCAAGGTTTCAAAAGAAACCGCATACATGGTGGGAGTAAAATGTAATTGTGGATCTTTAAATGGTCATCTTAATTCTTAGCGACTAATATGAGTTTCTTTTCTGGTTGATTGGGATTGCTGGGTACCTCTAGCCTCTAGGGTTTTTGTGGATAGTAATGGCTTAACTCAAATGATGTTAATGCATGCCTTTTTTTTAGTTAAATTCATATTCTCTGGTGCATATCACAAATCTTACCTTTATGTGCTTTTTAATCAAATACGTTTGTAAGTGCACTTTGAGTCATCAGGTCTTCCCTCTTTTAGATTGATACAATGCTGTTGCAGATACTTGTAGATTGCTGTTACGTTTATTGTGTGTTCTTAAACTTTGGTCTGCGGAATCCCTTATCTCAGCTTTTACCACCATATTGAGAAGAAAACCAGGGTCTATTTTGCATATGCGCTCTATAAATTGGTTTTCATTCATTCTGCAAAATTTACCAAAATAAAATGAAAACATATTGTAAACTTTTCCTTAACTCCACCCATATTCATATACACAGATTCTTAAAAAACACACTAATAAAGTTTTCAACTGTGGGTGAGATGCCACAACTTAGCCAAGGGGCAAATTTAGTCCTTTGATTCTAATATTAGTCGGAGACCATTACTTACAAGGCCAGCAAGTTTAATTAAATGAAATATATAACTTATAAAAGTGATTACATTTTGTCAAAAAAATATACGATTACAAAGAAAATTAGAATACATTGTTGAATTTACTCCGGTATCTGAAATATGATTATCTCCGATGTAAAAAATCATTGGAAAACCAAAAGAAAAACATATACTGTATTTTGATAAATGATAGAACAAATCAAATCAATAAAAAATCTTCAAAAACGGCTAATCAAATTGCAGCTGTTTATTCGGTCTAATGCTGATAGGTAGAATTAGTAATGGGACCGTATAGGAGCTTTCATTTCATATAGTAGTTGCCAGTAATCAATAATAGAACAGTAAAGTAGTTCAAATCACATAAAAAGGAGTCGAGCCATGCTTACTTAATACTACGTACTTAGGAAACTACCTACAACAAACCATGTTTGTACCAGCAATTTCAAATTTGAACGTGAAACAAGAATATTTTGTAAGATTCACAACGGTTTCTTCATTAAAGTTTAGTCTAGTTCAGTAGAGAAGCTCGTGTAAAGAGACTCTGTAAAGTAACATAGTACATAGAGCCATGTTGTAACTTTGCTAACTTTACCATGGCATGTCCGTTGAGGAAAAAAGAGTTTATGAATAGGTTCTTTGCGGGGACCAACATTGTAGTAACTCATTGCAATTTTTCCTTGTTTCTTGAGCAATGTGCTTTTCTTCATAAACCATACCCTTAAATCACAGTCAATGTACATGTACTTTCTGGTAAGGATTAAATAGTAGCATGTGTTGGTTAAATTATTATAGGCAAAACTACGGTCTTTTGGTAAACAAAAAAAAAAATTACGGTCTTAGATTGAGTTACGGCTCAATCTTGTCTTTAGGTCATCTAAAGTCATTAGTTTGTGTATTTTCTCTTATATTATGAGACAAAAATATTCAATTTTTTTTCTTATATTATGGGACGGAGAGAGTATCTCTCAACCCGAGAATCAACTATTTAGGCTAAGGTTCTTGAATCTAAAACCCTAACTAATTCTCTTGAATTAAAAAATCTAATTCATGGTTTAAGCTTAGGTAGACATTAAAAAAATCTTATTTGATTGTTAGAGTGTTTGCATGTACATACTCCATCTTTGGAAAATTGTTTTATCATATGGTTCTTTATTTGAATTCATGTTTAACTCCGTTGGAAAAACTAATGTGGCTATTAGACGTTGACTTGTCATTAACATTGCTTAATTGGACACACCTATTAGGGCTCAGGCTCTCTTTTTTCTTAGTTCATTAATTAAGTACAAATTTTCCTTTGTTTTTTGCTTGGTTGTTACTTGAGCAATGTGCTTTTCTTCCTACCTTTTTCCCATCTTAAATCCCAATCAATGTACTTTCTTAGTAAGGAATAAATGGTAGCATGTGTTTGGTTAGAATTATTATATCTCAAAAACTAATCAGAAAATACAATTTATAATTAATGGACAGCTGCATGTTGGTTTTCTCAAGCAACTTCATCAAGCAAATTGTTTATTGTCCTATCCTATGCCAAATTATTCGAAATATTATTCTTGTATGGAGATTAGTTATGTAGTAATATGTTTTATGAACTGCCACATGCATGTAAGCATCATTTAGACTCCATATTAATTACTCTCCAAAATTTGGACTATGAATGAAACAGTACTTATGAGGTGAAAAAGGCCATTAAGGCATGTTTCTAAAACTACACATTTTTCTCATTTTTTTATTATTTTGCTAACACATGACATGACCCTAACTCAAACAATGAAAACGAAGTTAATTAAAGACAAGTGGAGACAACATTATGAAGTTGTAAGCTGATTTAACTCATGTAATGTAATGTAATATAATGGGGGGCATAAGGCATGTACTGTGGACCATCCAAGGTAGGTGCGCACACAACCACCTCATTGCATGTTTGGGGTAGTTAGTTAGTTAGGTAATGTCTGTCTTGTTTATTTCCCCTCTAAATAAGTTGGATTGCATTGTCCTAATCCTAATTAATATAACATATGTTGCATGATAACGGGCACTATCATTCACTGGTGACACCACATCGTAGATTTACCGTGATGATGCTTTCTATCTTAATGGAATCACTAATTGATAGGGTAGTTATATTATATGAGAAGATATTGAGACTAGACAGATTTAAATTTTGTTTAGTAAAAACTACTCTTAGGAGTATAGAAGGAGATTAATCGTATTATTAGTAGCACTTGGAAATGAAAAAGAAAAAGTTACAACTACAATATCATTTAAAATGTGAGGGATGGTATGATAACAACGAATGGTTAGTGTACACCTAGGAGATCTAGCTCATTGTCACATGTCATGATCATCCACTTGGATTTTGACATGGATTGGTCTATTGTGAATGATACTTGTCATTCCCTTTGATATACACAAAATTAATAAATGTCACCCTATTACTGCCCAAGTCAAAACAATAATGAAATATTCAACAAATTGACGTTTTTGACTATAACTAATTGACTTATGCAGTGTTTGGTTTTGTGTTTTACCGTGGAAATAAATTTGCGTTTTCGTTTTTTTTTTTGGTCAGGAAATTTGCGTTTTCTTTACCCACCGCCAAAATAAACACTGCATAAGATATGTTTAGCGAGTTTTAATTTTAATTTTTAATCACAATTCGATCAAGAATATATATTGAAGTTGGTTTTGCTTTTGACACAATTGAAGTTGATTTTTTAGTTAAACTAATTATTGGTTAACTTTTATCGAATTTTTAATTATCAAAATCATGTTTGTGTACTTTTTTTTTGTTTATAAGAGAGCTGAAGATCAAATCTACTTTTATTTTTTTAAATAAATCCAAACAGAAATGGTGCAACATAAAAATCTCTTATTTCTAAATGTTGTTAGGTTAGCAACAATTTAATCTAAATTTTTCCCTCCAATAACAGCATTAAATGAGGCTATTTATAAAATATATTTTTAATGATTATTAAATCTAAAACTATTTTTTTAAGTTTTTCCTTCTATCTCTTACTCCTATTAATTAATTAAGCACATTCCAATGAAATTTTTATAGATAATATCTAATTTTAATTGATAGAGAAAAAAATAATCAAAACCTATAATGGGCCAAAGCACCGACCACTTATTAAATCAAATTGATCTTTTCATTTTTGTAAAAAGGTTACATTGATTATATTGATTTTTTTTTATTGTTTTTGAATTTTTATTATTCATGATAATAAATATAAATATTGCATATTTTTATGAAAAATATAAATAAATAAAAATAGTATTATGTTTTCTTACATTAGTTATATATTTTTTTGATACATAGATGAGATGACAAAACCACCATAAATTTACACACACAAAGTAGAGTAACTAGGAGTCGAACTTCGGTCATGATCATGGATCTGACTTAACAATTTCAACATTTTCTACTAATTGAGCTAAAATTTCTAAACTTTAATATTATACATTCATTATAAAACAATATATTGTTACAATTATCAGCTTATAATACCCGTACGAGCACGGGTAAAAGTCTAGTTGACATTAATCTTACAACAAGTGGGTTAGGTTTGAAATAAATTCAAGGAAAAGTACACATAGTAATATTAGAACTTAAAATATCAATAGATAAATAGATAGTTTGAACTTTTTTTTTATTTTTTGAAAAAGTCATTGAATAAATTAATTAAGCAAAAATCCCAATTAAGCAAAATGAGTGTCCAACTAGAATAATACAAAATTGAAAAAGATTACATAATTAGTTTAAACTCTTAAATAAATAATTATAGGTTAGATTTTTTTAGAAGAGAAGTTTGGTGTGAAGCATCATTCTTATTGAGTTATAAATGAATATGATATTATTTTAAACAAAATAATTAAATAGTTTATCAAATTCATATTAAATTACAAATAAATTCATATTCAATATTATTACAATTACAATTAAGATGATAATTCAGTGTTAAAGTTATTGTGAGTTTTTTTTTTTAGAAACGGCCAAAAGAAATTGCATTAAAAACATACTAGGCGAGTACAAGGCGTGCCCAACTAGCATGATAATTAACATGATATATTGTGAGCTTAACTTAGTTGATTGAACATTTACACGTTATATGTATGACTGAAGTTCGAACCTTATCACGCTCATTTATTCATTTTGAGTAAAAAAATTTCAGTATTAAAATTTAACTTCGTAATTTTAATGTGCCGAATTTAAATCCTCTACGATAATAAAATAACCCATAAAATTGAAAAATAAAATATGATTATGTCAAAATATATAAAAAATAAAATAATGATAAAATGGGAGCACGTTATTATATTTTCAATGCTGTCTCTATTCTCTAACATACACGCTGCATCTACGATTCACCCTAACCAACCACGGAATCACCTCTCTCATTCTCTCTCTCTCTCTGCGATGTTGTTATCATATGAATGAACGATTCTTCTCTGAATTAACATAGAAAACAAATAGATTAGTAGCGAATGAATAGTAAGTAACTATCTCTGAAATCGGGTCGGGTAAAGCGGTTAACCGAAGTAACCAACAAACAAACAGAGTGAGTGATGATAGTCACGTCTCACCTTCCTTCAATATCCGTTTCTTGAATGAAACTTCACTCTTTCAATATCTTCACCTTTTCGCCAACATCAACAAATAATCACTTATTTTAATAATCAATTATGACGGAAGTGCTTCAATTACCTTCACCTTCAAGCTGTTCTTCATCATGTGCTCGTCTCAATCCCAATGATTCTCCACACCAAACTTCTCTTCTTAACAATCATGAATCTCATCTGAATCTGATTCAACAACAACAACAACAACAACAGCAAGAAATTGAAGAAGAAGAAGAAAAAGATCAACAGCTTTCTCTTTTGACTCTTTTGATTGCTACTTTTAGAAAATCTTTAATTGGTTGTAGCACCATTGGTTTTTCTGCTTCTGAAATTTCTTCTTCTTCAATGGAAATTGGTTGGCCTTCTAATGTTAGACATGTTGCTCATGTTACTTTTGATCGTTTTCATGGTTTTCTTGGTTTGCCTGTTGAATTTGAACCTGAAGTTCCTAGAAGACCTCCAAGTGCTAGGTTTGTTTTTTTCACTCTTTTTACATTATTATTTTCATTTGGGGTTTGTTTAAATTCTGTTCGTTGCTTAAATTTTGTATCTTTTTTTTAATTTGGAGTAACCCATGACCAAATTAGGTAATTTTCTTGGAAATCTATAGTTTCTGATTTATGTTTTTATTGTTTTACTGTTATAAATTGTATCAAATTAACTTGTGTGATGTTGATTTTTTAACAAATTGCATTTTAGAAGCTCTATTTCCTTATTAGGATTTCAATTTTTTGGGTTAGTGTATGCTGATTATTGTTTTTATGTTATATAATTTATAGACATTGGGTTAATTTCTAGGTTTTTCCTATTCATATGAAGCTTGAAGTTGAATAATAGATGTAATTGAAGTCCCTCTATGGCATATGATTCGATTTTTAGATAAATCGATCAACTTATATCCTTATTACATTTCATGTTATTATCATACTCATAAAATGATACTTGTCGATATATGTTTTCTGATGTGGGTTTGGTTCATTGTTGTAAGTTTGTAACTAGTAAAAGATATGAGAAAAATGGAGGAAGGTAAAATCATTAATGTAGATGCTGTCTTCCATCTTTGTCAATCAAGCCAAATACACCTTTTTTTTCCTTGTAGGTTATGTTGTCAGTTTTGTTTTATTTGAAATTTGGAGTACTTGATCATGGTGTTGGATTAATCATTATACAATAATTCATTATTTCTTGGAACTGAGATGACACATAATAATAAACAAAGTGATGTTATTTTTGCATTTGTCGGTATAGCCTCTGATACTAATAGACAAAATGTCATGGGCACACTTGGTTCACAGCCTATCTATTTGTTCATCTGTTTTACGGCAGTATTATCTCTTCTTTACTCGGCTCATATTACATGTTTGGTGAATGCATCCTGAATTATATTATCATGTTGAATGCTGTAACTAGTAAAAGATAGTTTGAAAAATGAGAGGATGGTAAAATCATTAGTATAGATGCTTTCTTCCATCTTTGTTAATCAAGCCAAACATACCTTTATTTTTGGTGCACTTCGTCAAAAGTGTTGGAATTATCATTGAAAATAACTCATTATTTTCTTAGAAATCTATTGTCCCCAATTTGTGTTTTTTTTTATATCTGTTAATATCAAACTTACATAAGAGACGTAATTGAAGGCCCTCAACGGCATATGATTCGTTTTTTCAGATAAATGCAGCAACTTCCATCCTTATGAGTCATGACATGTCATGTTATTCATGTGTACTCTACACTACAGCATCATACTCATAAAATGATACTTGTATATTTGCAAATTAGTATTCTGAAGTGGGGTTTGGTTCATTGTAACTTGTACAAGATATGAGAAAAAATGAGAGGAAGGCAAACTCATTATTGTAAAATGCTTTCTTCCATCTTTTTAGTCAAACCAAAGATTTATTTCCTTGTTGGTTATGTTGTTTGTTTTATTTGATATTTTGGGGAACTTAATCAATGATACATTGCCGTTGGATTTATCATTGTAAAGTAATTGATTTTTTCTTGCAACTGTGATGACATATAATGATAAACAAAGTGCTTTTATTTTTGCATATGTCAGTATAGTCCTCGTTGATACAAATAGACAAAATAACATTTACACCCTATATATTTGTTCATATGATTTTTTAGCATTATTCTCTCTTCTTTACCCGACTCATAATACATGTTTGATGAATGCATCTGAGTTATATCAGCATCATGTTGAATGTTGATATATCTTCATCTATTGTCCACAGCACAAGTGTTTTTGGTGTTTCAACAGAATCTATGCAGCTTTCTTTTGACGCCAGAGGAAATAGTGTACCTACAATACTGCTGTTAATGCAAAGACATCTCTATGCACAAGGAGGCCTGCAGGTATTTGAACTAATACATACCAGAAATCTTTTGTGTGAATTGTTGTTTAATTTCCATAGACTTGAATCTTGAAATTGAACTTTTAAATGTATACATCTAGTCTGAAGGAATCTTCAGAATTAATGCTGAAAATAGTCAAGAGGAGTTTGTGAGAGAACAATTGAACAGAGGAGTTGTACCAAATGGCATTGACGTGCACTGCTTGGCAGGTCTTATAAAGGTATTTACTAAATTTTGCCCCTTCAAAATATGGAATTAGGCACTTAGGTTGTTGGGATTTGGTCCTAGTGTCCATTTGAATGTTGTCCCTATAGTATTTTTAGTCCATATCTCTTATTTTCAGTTCGGAGAAATCATAAACTGCATGCTTTTAGCCTCTCTTTAGGCACTAAAAACATGTGATTTTACAATTTATAGGGACTAAAAAGTGGATAAAGTGACTAAAAACCAAATTTGATATAATTATTATAGGGATTAAAAATATATTTGACCGTAATTTAAATGTACGAATGTTAATTGTTTTCCTTTTTTCTTACTGTGGGATAATATATTGAATGGATTAAAGAGGCCACTAAGGCGCTAACTCATTAAGATTTAAGGCAGCTATATTAAAAGAGATTATTTCATTAATTTTGATATGCCTGAGAATCTTTGTAGGCTTGGTTCAGGGAACTTCCAACTGGTATATTGGACCCTCTTTCGCCGGAGCAGGTGATGCAGTCTCAATCAGAAGAAGAATGTGCTCAGCTCGTGAGGCTTCTCCCTCCAACAGAAGCTGCCCTCCTAGATTGGGCAATCAACCTAATGGCAGACGTTGCTCAGCTGGAACATTTGAACAAGATGAATGCACGTAATATTGCAATGGTTTTTGCACCAAACATGACTAACGTAAGTCAAAGTCATGTTCCCTTGTATATTTGGTATACAGTTCTTCTCTTGCTCCCGATTTTTGTATCCAAAATTCGGCAAGACTGGAACAAACATTTTGTTTAGTTCTATAAATTTGGCTGTGATTTCTTGTATTCTTAAAATATATTTAAGTTTGTTGTTCAAAATTACAATATCACATAAAGATTGAGGTTGATTTATGTTTCAATTGCATCATTTCTGATTGACTCTGGCGTATGTCCCTTTAAACTCGCGTATTGTATGTTTAGCAAAATTATAGTATTGGGTTGAGGTTATGATTAATCTTTATTGTATTAACAGCATTTCTTACATGTCTACTGCAGATGGTAGATCCTTTGACTGCTCTGATGTACGCTGTACAAGTCATGAATTTTCTCAAGACTCTAGTAGTAATGACACTGAAAGAAAGAGAGGAGTCTATCACAAAATTAAACCCCGTTTCAAACCTAAATTCTTTTGATGATGACGGGCATCAGAGTGATTCACAAGTGCTTTTCAAGGATGACAGTGAATACGGATATGATTGTAGCGACGAGGATTCACTTTTTGTTGCCGCCGAACCTTCACAACAAAGCCCTACATATCTTTTTAAAGATGACTGTGAAACTGAATCCAAAACTCTGCCAACATCTACAGAAAATTTTATTTCGAGTGCAAATAGGTTGCTGGTTGACAGTTGTCCTTGCAGCGTTGTCTCCCAAATTTGCTCTCTGGCAATTGGGGATCAAACAAAAAATTTCAACAGCAAAAGCCTCCCGTTGAATACTTCTGATACAGAAAAGTGTTCAGCTGGACCAGTGGAAAAGAACAGGGGCATTGCACTTATCGGACGAATAAATTCAAGATCTGAGTTGGCTGAAGCTTGGCGTTGAACGTGATAAATTGTATGTGTTTTTTAATCTTGTTGTTGGGGGGATAGGATGGATGACAAGAAAATGGTACTCAGATAATATTGCTGCATATGCGAGTTGCATGATTCCTGATATCGCCGTAGTGGAGTCATTGTATAAGGTCCTTCTGGGAAGGGAAAGGAATGGACGGAATGACAAGTGTGTAAAAAGTTGTGTGTGCACATTACCACGTTTTGAAATGTCTAGTAGTGATTTGTTGTGTGTTTTTCTGTTATGTTGTTTGGTTGAGATCCTTAACCATGTTATTCATTCTATTTCATTAGCCATGCAATGCAGATTTCTCTAACATTGTTTTTTTTGGGTTCCTGAAATGTAGATTGTAGAATATGTTGAATCTGGAGAATTGCTACTCTATGTCACCTTTGTTCCAATATCAGTATGCAACAATTGCTTCAGCAACACTTACATAAATCTAAAAACAAAACTGTTTTTTATGAGAAAGAATGGAGATAGTATTATGTAGTTGCACCAACATTCAGAGACCGATCTCTAAAATCTAAATCCATAAAATTCTTTTAGATAATACTAATGTGCAGCTCTCCATTAGCAATAATTCAAAATCTTCCATAAACTTCTTTAGTAAAATAAAAAATCTTCCCTAAATTTACATTAATTATCATATGAACAATTAATAACATGTTTATTCTTTTATTAAAACTAAAAATGTTTACTTATTTTATTTTTTTTGACAATCAAATATGTTCATTCTTGAATTTAATTACAACCAATTAAACTATAAGCTGCTACGAATCTCTACATGCAATTCGCTCAGCTCACTTCGGGAAGCCATACCCAACCTCAGATGTACCCACTTTCAATTTAAATGTAAACGTCATGTTTTAACTGATTAATTATTTTTAATGACTGTTTTTCTTATTCTCACGAGTCAACTTAGTAGTGTGAAATTAGTAGTACATTTTTTAGTCTGGATAAGATACAATTATTCAAAAATAAAAAAGATAAAAAATTGACAAGAAAAGAAATAATATAAATATAAGATATAGTTTAGCAGTTGTGGATAAAACGAGAGCTGGTGGAGATGGAAGCAGTACTCGCGTCCCGCCATTTCTCAACGCCTCTCTCTCACCATCGAACCACCACTTCTTCTTCGATCAAGCTTGGCTCTTCCCTTTCTTTCAGGAATTCCTTCGCTGTAAGCATGCCACGTCACCTACTTTCATTGTTTACTTGACTTCTTTCAGTGATAGCATAGATAGATAGATCATTACTAATTTTGTTGGTTTGGTTTCAGAAAGAGATATGGGGTGTGGTTCAGTCGAAAAGCTTAACTTTCAGAAGAATGGACATGATTCGTCCAGTTGTGGTCAGGGCTGAAATGTTCGGTCAGTTAACCTCTGGTCTTGAATCTGCCTGGAACAAGCTCAAAGGAGAAGGTCTTTCCTTTCTTTCCTTTATTTTTTCAATTCAACCATTATTAGTTTACTACTTTGCAACTTCCACACACCGACGTAGCTACCGATCATAACTTAAGAAATTAGAAGTAATTGAATGTAATGGACACATTTCTAATGTGAAGTGTTGATGATACAAGTAGTGAATTTTAATTTGATTTGATATGTGCAGAGGTTTTGACCAAAGATAATATTGTGGAGCCTATGCGCGATATAAGGAGAGCTCTTTTAGAAGCTGATGTAAGATTATTATTATTATTATTATGATGATTAAATAATTTGGATTTTTTGTACTATAGTTTTGGTAGGTAGCATAATGTGCATGCATGTTGTGTTTACAGGTAAGTCTTCCTGTTGTAAGAAGATTTGTGCAATCTGTTACTGATCAGGCTGTGGGTGTTGAAGTCACTCGAGGAGTCAAACCCGATCAGCAATTGGTTAAGGTTCAATTAATCTTTTCTATTTTGTTCATTGGATTTACATCATGTAACCTACTGTATTAGCATTTCTGTTGTGTTTGTTTAAATCATAATTGGAAAATTCTATGTGCAAGTTCACATTGTTCATGAACTGGTGTCTGTTTTGTGAAATGCAATTTGTTCTTAGTTCTTACTCAACACAATGTTTTTGGACTCAGATGTGTATATTTGTTTTTGGTTTCAAAGGTTGGATATTGAAGTTCCATACAATAACAAAATGGATGTTGATTGTTGGGTTTTGCAGATTGTTAACGATGAACTTGTAAAATTGATGGGCGGAGAGGTCTCTGAGCTTAATTTTGCCAAATCTGGGCCTACTGTCATTTTATTGGCTGGACTCCAGGGAGTTGGGAAGACAACCGTGTGTGCAAAGTTAGCAAATTATTTCAAGAAACAGGTGTATTTCCAATATCTTTCCACATGCTTTATCACATTCTGATGATTTGTAGTTCCTCCGCCTTATTGAAACAATTTATATCAACTTGATCTCAGGGGAAGAGTTGCATGCTAGTTGCCTGTGATGTTTACAGACCTGCTGCTATTGATCAGCTTACTATTTTGGGCAAACAGGTACCGATATTTTGTTTCATTGAAGCTGTTGACAAGTTGCAATTTTTTAATGATACACCTTTAGAATAGTTAGCAATTTCATTTTGATTTTTCAATAGAGTTATGTTTTTTGAATGGAGCCTGCAGACTTTTGTTGCTTACTATTATGAAACACAAAGTGTATTTGTAGTAGAGGGAGTAGAAGTGATGCGTTTCGTGGATTATAGAAATTACGCTAATCTCGATAGGGGCTGCTTTTACATCTTGCACTGTATTTAACGATCTGTAAAATATGAAGGAAACGAGAAATGTTGTGCGCAGTCTTATTTTTTAACAAATTGGATTCAGCCATCTAACATCAAAATCCGATTAGCATTATTTGATTCATCTCTTAACCCTCTATTCTCTCTATTTGGTATCTAGTCAAAGGATTATAATTAGTTATAGCTTGTATCAGGTGGATGTGCCTGTCTACACAGCAGGTACTGATGTTAAACCTTCAGATATTGCTAAGCAAGGTTTTGAAGAGGCCAAAAAGAAGAAAATTGATGTGGTTATTGTTGATACTGCTGGTAGGCTGCAGGTAATTTTTTTATATGATTCGAAATGTAGAACGAATAATTATATATATATATATATATATTTTTTAAAATTTGAATAAATTCTTTTATGCTCATCAAGTTTCTTATTTCTTATAAACAGATAGACAAAACAATGATGGATGAGTTAAAAGATGTGAAACGGGTACTGAATCCAACAGAAGTCTTGTTAGTTGTGGATGCTATGACAGGGCAAGAAGCAGCAGGTATTCAGAAGTGAAGTTTTAAGCATTTACTCTTTTACGTGAAAAAGAAAATAATTATCTAAAAAAAGAAATTGTTCATATTTTTATGAACTGATTCTAAATTAAGGGTTGGCATATTATTAAACATATTTTTTACTACCAAATTGGTGTGGTCAGGGGGGAAGCAACTCGGGTTCCTTAAGTATTGGTCAGGGGTTCAATCCCTGACTTACACATACAGAAATTCATCTTTTAAGAGAGACAACTCTTGAATGCGCTCCAAATTCTCAAATGAGTTGGTCTTTGCATTTGCTTGTAGATGATACCTTGAAAAACATAAAAGCATTCTGACTTCACTGTTTTCTTGCGTGAACAGCTTTGGTGACTACTTTCAATCTTGAGATTGGAATAACTGGTGCCATCTTGACAAAGCTAGACGGTGATTCAAGAGGTGGAGCAGCTTTGAGTGTCAAAGAGGTTTGCTCGTCTTTATCTTAGCTTTCAGTAGATGTTTTGATATACTGACAATTGAATGTTAACAATCTCTATTAGGCCTTTTCAAAAAAAAACTCTTTTAGGGTAAATGAATTTTGTATCAGCTGCATTTCACTGCTATTAAGTGAATGTATGTGCCTAGGGATATTTTATTTACAATTCTTCTCGGAAATAAACTCGGTAACCCGTATAGCTTTTTTGTGATTCATTGGAGAATCTGCAATGAGAATGTATGTTTCCATAAATATATTATAACCACATTGAACCAGAAGTTTATTTTGAATGACATATTTCACAGCCATAAATATATTATAACCATGTTGAATCAGAAATTTATTATGAATATATAGATTTTGGTATGCCCTTAGCTATGAGAGGTCTTGTGCTATAATTAGTTTATTTTTTTAAATGACGATTTTGCCTATATTTCTAAACCATATTTGAAACTGTAAAGTGATTGATGTAGTCCTATATTTGAAACTCTCTCCTTTATCTTATATATTTTGTTTGATTGGGTAGTTCCATGATGACAGGTATCTGGAAAGCCAATTAAGCTTGTAGGGCGGGGGGAACGCATGGAAGATCTTGAACCTTTCTACCCCGACCGAATGGCTGGACGCATACTAGGAATGGGAGACATTCTTTCATTTGTAGAGAAGGCACAGGAAGTTGTAAGTCTTAATATATTTCTGCACTGTCATTGACTCAAAATGAGAATAAAACATTCACGTGTTAACTACATTTATTATAGATGCAACAAGAAGATGCTGAAGACCTGCAAAAGAAGATCATGAGTGCAAAGTTTGACTTTAATGATTTTCTAAAGCAAACTCGTACCGTTGCACAAATGGGTTCTGTGTCTCGTGTCATTGGGATGATTCCTGGTATGGCAAAGGTACGTAACAGCACATGAACTATCCTAAATATTTCTATTTACGACAGTTTCATGTATTTTGTGCCTTATTGTAATTGAGAACAAATCAGGCAATTCTATGCAAATTACCATTTTTTGTCTATGAACCTTAAAAGTTGAACATTGATTGTATTTGCAAAATTTTCCTATATTTTTCGGTTTTGATTCTATATTTATAAACATTTGTCATCTCATCTGAATGCTTACAGGTTACTCCTGCTCAAATTCGAGAAGCAGAGAAGAATTTAGCGAATATGGAAGTGATAATAGAAGCAATGACCCCTGGTATTTTCTTTATACTAATCAATATGTTGAATAAATAAATAAAATCATCTTAGTCTGGTTCAATTTTCTATCAATAGTAATTTTTCTGTCTGTTTAAAATGTTGATTTTTTTAACAAAATTGCTTACACCTGTTTTAAGTGAGGCATGAAAACTTTATTTTCTCTTTAGATTTCCAGTTCATGCAATCAATAAAATATCTTCTATCTCACAGGCTTCTCCTGGTAAATCGCTGTTTTCCATTTGAACTTGGTTTGAATGAGACAGGTGCATTTTACATGTATAGGTTTCCAATGGTGGTGTATGATTTGGTGTCTTCTTCTGTTTCTTTTTATGGTGTATTTACTTAAGACACATGCATGTCCTGTGCTATTGGTTGCACATCATCAATGAACAAATGGTCATCAGATGAAAATTTTCTTACAAAATTGGGAGATGCCAGTTTTATGTTTGTTGTTATTGAGAGAAGAACTTTATGATGTTCCCTTTTCAATTTTTTGAATCTGGATTAACTGATTTTCCTTACCAAACCTTTTTTGTTTACTTTCAGAGGAAAGGGAAAAGCCAGAACTGTTGGCAGAATCCCCTGTCAGGAGGAGAAGAGTTGCTCAAGAATCAAAGAAAACAGAGCAGCAAGTAAGTAGAATAAACTTTATTTCTAACTTTTACTTTTTTTGCCTTAGTGACCTTCAAAGATGTATTTCTTGCACTGGTGTTATACTTTCTAACAACTTTGAGAAATGCACAACTATAATGTCAGGTAAGCCAACTCGTAGCTCAACTATTTCAAATGCGTGTTCGGATGAAGAAGCTAATGGGTGTAATGGAAGGTGGATCATTGCCAACACTTAGTAATCTTGAGGAAGCACTTAAAACAGAGGAAAAGGTGATTCTATTATCTATGTATACGATTCCATAAACATGGGTGTGGTGTGAATCACTTATGACATTCTGCACCTTCTTTAGCATGAAAAATATCCTACTGGAATTATGATGTGGTAATTTGCATTTTCGCACTATGAATCTTTAAAAATAATGGATAAGGAGAAAATGCAGAACCATAATTGTGAACCGTGTGCTTGTATTTGTCTATGCACACTGTTTATCAGAACATTTGATGTCTTTTGCTTTCTGCCCATATCAGGCTCCACCTGGCACTGCAAGGAGGAGAAAGAAAGGAAAGTCAAGGAGCATATTTGAGGACATAAAGTCGGGCCTTATATGAGGTAGGGCGAAGAAGGTGACAGTTCTAGGCCCCCAAAAAGCAGTCTAAAATAAGGGCCCAATTTTTTTTTAAAATCAAGGCCAACTCCGTGGATTTGGAAGCAAAAACCGAAAATTTCTAAAGATGATCGACACTCTACAATATGATGGGAGAGTTCGGAATTTGGATCAAAATGCACTAGCTACCAACTGGTTTGATTTAGCTTTGTTTAGCTAAAATGATTGCCTTCAATTATTAGATCAATTCATTCATATAGAAATGAGTCCTGGAGTTTGGTGAAATTTAGACAGAAATGAGATGTAACATGCGGGATGTGCAAATATAATTAAGAAGTATTACCGTCCAATATTTTCATTTGATTATCTACCCTAACTTGCAAGCTTGACTTTATCCTCTCATTGTATTTTATTTTTTTTGGAGTACAAAAGGGCCAAAGCTCACAGATAAAAAAAACTACATAACCACTAAGCACAAAGATGAAACTCCTACAATATCAGCATTATTGAAAAGTTTGATTTGAATCAAGACAAACATCAAAGACAGAATACTCCTCCTCACAGTCAATCCCGGAGTTTACAAGACCATATGCCGAAAAGTTATTGACTTCACGATAAACATGCCTCATTTTGATTTCCCAATTTAGCTCCAACATCGAAACCAGACGATTAATCTCTAAAGTACCACTACTTCTATTATTGATAGAACCAATAATTACTTCTGAATCAACAGAACTCAATATATCTAAAACCTCCAACTCTCTCCAGACATAGACCTTCTAAAATATCCCATAACTCGGCCACAAAATTATTGCAATTAACAATATTTTTAGCCATTCGCCATTAGTGTCACTGATCAGCCCTACCGTTCCACCTACTCGCTGCTTGGCGTTAAGCATGACCCAACCTCGTGAAGGAAGACATCCATCGCACTCGAATCTGACCTTTGCTTATGATATATCGGTATTATTATAGCTTGACAATAGTCTTTAACCAAGGTAAATGAGGCAGCGAGATATTTGCATCATGGCACTCTTTATATTTCTCCACAAATCAACAAGCCAACTACCGCAAAGAGGGAGGCCATTAGGCCAGATTACAAACGAATACGACGATTAAAGAAAACATTGGCAACATCCTGCCAAAGAAGATTCAAACATCGTGGATGTTGTAATAAGAGGGAACTCGTGGGTATCGATAAAGCAAAATTTGCAATCCAATCAGCAACTTGGTTTGTCTGCTTATAAATATGAGAAAATTGTACTTGTCACTCCCTCATCTTAAGCGATTGATGAGGGAAACAATAGTAGCACAAAGATGCGATGGAGGACACCCTTATTGATCAAAGAGACCGCCACTCCCAAATCTAACTCCATTGAGACCAAACGATAACCTCTGTCCCAAGCTAGTTGGAGAGTAGTGAGGATACCCCACAATTCAGCCATGAGAACCAAACACGAGCCTAAAAAATAATAATATATAAAAAATAATAATAATTATTATCATTATAAAATAAAAAGATAGAATAGAAAATTTAAAAGGATTGTCGTTATAAATAGAGGGAGCGAGTACTATTGTATTGAAGATTCTAGAAAGGAAAAGGCGCGCTCGCTCGCTGGTATCTTCTCTTCTCTTCTAGTGTGCTTCTGAACTGCCTCTTTCGTTTTTCAGCATTTCGCATCTCCAATTGAATCAATCAATCAATCAGGTAACAATCCTTCCGATTCATCTTTCATACTCGAACAAACCATATCTGCTAGTAGTACTTCTTTACGCTCATTCTGTGTCTGGAAATGAATTTCTGCACCAACCAAATCAACCCAAACGCCAACGCCGGCTTCTCTTTGCTCCGTGATTTTTAGTGTTTTTCATGTTGTTAATCAACCGTAATTTCACATTGCTTAACATGATAGTAATTAAGTAGTATTGAACCGTTGATTTGTGTTGCTCGTTTATTTTTATAGAATATAATTCAATTCAATTCACTGTCGATTGGACTAAACGTAACAATCAAATAAAATATGAATGAGTTGATATTAGTTAGGTATCGTTGTTTCATACTTTCAATTATTTGAAATCAAATTTATTGAATGTAATCAGATGCATCAATTTCATGTCAGTGTCAGACACCTGACACGCCTTTGATCTGAATTGTAGGTGTTAAGTAGTATTGTATCCATTAATTACTATATGGTTAGCTCTATTGTAATTTTTGGCCTGACTAAGTTACTATCCACTCCTAATAGATATGCTCTCTTCAATGCTCTCTTTAATATATATGCTCTAGTTATAGTTCTACCTAATCAAGAAACACTTGAAATTTGTACATGAGTAAACAACTAGTCAACTAGACAAGAACTGTCAATTGAATAAATAACGGTTGTTTCAATTGAGTGTCAAATAAATCGAAGAAGGCAACGTTTTCATACCATCACGTCGTATTGTTGTGCATATTGCAGATCATGGATCCATTAAGTCCTGCAGTCTTTGTCAATGGGGAACTGTTACCATTTTATGTTGGAAGAAGGGTTCGTACAGTGATGCAGGTTGTGCGATCCGATGCTGTGGCTGTCATTGGAAAATCACCAGATGAAAAGCAGTTGATTGTAAAAGGATCACCCCCACCTGCTCCTCTTACAACTTTTGTAGAAGTTATTGGTATTGTTAACAGTGACAAGTCCATCAAAGCTGAATTATGGACCAACTTTGGTGATTCAATTGGTATTTTTCCCCCCTTTCTCAAATTGGTTACCGTATTGATTTTGAGACATGACTATTAAACTTAATGGAATGATTTTTATTTCACTATGATCCTTAATTCCTTATAAGTGAAATTTAAATTTCTTAGCATATTAAGATGTGTGTTCTGATATTTGTTTTCCCTGTTGGCAGATATGTTCAGCTACCATAAGCTTTGTCAGCTTGCAAATGGAGAATTTAAACACTTGTTCCTGTGAGTTGAGTGACAACAAGCTTATCTGACCATACAAATACCACTCTATCGTCATATGGAAAAACTAGAGGAGACATTACTGTTGTGCAGTTGTGCTGGCTAAAATGTTCAATCGTTTGATTTTGTTTCATGGTAAATAATATTTGCTTGTTGTAATTGAACTATAGATTTTCGGGGTTCATGCCCAATAGGAATCATATTCTGGTTTTTAAATACACTTGTTTGTTATCTCTAATTTTGTAGAATACCCCAGGATTGATCTCTTTCAGAAGCTTTATTGAGAAATAGATAGATTTGTTGGTTTATGCTGTGCATCTTTGGTTGTGAATCTATTTTTGTAAAGCTGTGATCAACATTGCTATGCCTATGCATGCAGCTTGTACTCGTGCTCATGCAGATTGTGAAACACTTGTATCAGATCAAATAAATCACATTCATCAGGTTTATAAACCCAACCCAACAAGGCAACAACTCTTTAACTTTTCAAATAGGTTCTCAACCTGCAACTGCATTATCTGAGATACCCCTTGTTGTAGATGATGTAAGGCACTGTTGAAGGAATGGATTTAACTGAGATACCCCTTCATGAAATTGTCCAAACGAAAATCTACTTGCCGTATAAAACATCACAAGTAGATTTAACTGAATTTATTCAACCATCCTTACCCTCTTAGAACTGAGTTAGAATTCTCTACTCATTAATCTTTCCATTTTTACCATTAGTCTATAGTTTTGGAAATATAAATGCAAAAGTGTGGCAGTGAATGAGCCCAAATTTCTTTTATACACCCCAATTTAATTAAAAAATAGTAATGGAAGAAATGAAAATTGTTTAGTTGAACTTGAACATATTAACATGGACAATTCTACTATATTAACATGGACTTCTACTTCTAACCTTGCAATTTGAGAAACTATGGCCTATTACTGTGTGAATTTTCTTTTTTAATTATTAAAATTAGTGTTTATTTTATTTGTTAATAAAGAGGTAATAGACTGTGTCAAAAAATAAAAATAAAGAGGTAATAGACTCTTTAAGTGAATAATTTTGTGGATTTTTAAGAAACAATGAATCTTACAATTAGCAATTTTTTATTTTTTAAAAATTGGAGAAGGAAGAAATTTTATTGACACTAATGGTCATAATAAAATTGTCTTTGACGAGATTTGAACTTGGCACCTTGAAGGTATAAGGCTATAAACTCTAACCACTAAGTTAACACTTCAAGTGTACAACTAGCAAATTAAAATCAATACATATTTTAAAAAATGAAAATAGAAAATCTGTTGGATGAGGCTTTCATTATTAAGAAAAAAATAGAGTTAAAACTCTTTATTATATTAAAAAATCAATAATAATTGTACATTTGGAACACAAATATGATTATAACTAGATTAAATCATTTTGAGAAGATCAGAGTTAGAAAATCTTATAAATTTAGTAATGTATATTCACATTTATATATTCTATCCTGTCCATTTTATAAGAATATTTGGAGGGAGTATATGAATGTAAATATACATCACTAAAAATAATTAGAAAATAATAGGGATCGATGAGATTGAGAGAGATATGAGAGAGTATTTAAAAAATAAAAGGAAGCTTATACCATACATTTGAATATTTAAAAAAATAAAAGGGAGTTTATTTTAAGGTTTAAACATCATTTTAATGGTACGCGAAATTTTGGTTTTAGTCCTTGTATCGATTTTTGTTCTAAATAAGTCTCTGAATCAACATTTTTTTATTTATTTTAGTCCTTAAAACGAAAATCTGCAGGAAATTTCGTAGGAAAATCTGCATGAAACTTGCAAATTTTTCTGCAGATTTTAGCTTTAGGGACCAAAAACAAAAAAATTAGTTGATTCAAATATTTATTTAGAACAAAAATTGATACAAGGACTAAAACCAAAATTCTAAAATGATGTTTAAACCTTATTTTAATAACTCATGCATGTACCGCTACATTTAAAATTGTAAATGTACCATATAACTTCCCCAACATATTTATCTATCATTTCAAAAAAAAAAAAAAATTCCCAAAATAAAATTTAAATCTAATAAAAAAAATAACGATAGATGACGTTGAATTGTCGATGTAGAAGGCCCGACCCATAAGGCCCAACGCAAAACCCCCTCTGGACACCGCCGTGCAATAGTGATTTCGGTCCCCATAAGAACAACGAACGCGCGAGCGATTACGAGTTTAGGGTTTCAAAAGCAAATCACCATTACAGTGCTTCTACTTCAATTTCGATTTATCTTCCAATCAGGTACTTTCCTTTTCCTTTCTCATGCTTTAAATCAATAATGCACAAATCATTCTCCCACGTCGTTGATTTTTTTTTCTTCATATTCTTATTGTAACTGAGCAAAGTAAATAGAAGAATCATGTTTGGTTAGTTCATGTTTAGATTACATTTTGCACCTCCTAAACCTCATTTTGTAGTGTTTAAAATGAGTTTCTTCCACATTTAACTTGTTTAGCAAAATCACATTGGTTTGAATTACTCGTGATTTTTAAGTCTCAAAAATGGTTTTGAGGTTGAGCATAATTAAGAAAAAAACGTTTATTGAAACCATGATTTGCAAACCATTGTCCAAACATGCCATGAGCATTATTGTATGATATATTTAACCACCTTTTATCTTTCTCTCTATACTATGAAGCAAGAATTTTGACACAGATAGGTCAAAATTCTTGCTTCGTATATAAATTATGATAAAACATAAGACACCGACACCGACACAGCTACATATATATATTATGATAAAAAAAAATTATATTATGAATTTATATATGATTTAAATTGAGAATCAAAATACATACATGTACATCTAAATTTATCAATTTTTTTCATTAATTTTTTTAAAACAATACATGAAAGCAGATTTATTTATCCATCTACTATTGAAAAACTAAAAACACTGTAATAACATTTAATGTCGTTATCCCACGCCTAGTGCTTGAGGTGTCTGTGATTCAAAGTTCTTTCTTGTATATATGTATGCTTCGTTTTTTAATTTATAAAAATGTGGTTCAGTTTCTTATTTGTTACTTTTGTTCCTTTCCCCTCTCTTCCTCTGTGTATATCGTCCCTTGACCAATAGTTATACAACAATTAAACTGGCCAAAATTTACTGGGCAACTCTCGGCATCTAAATTTTGAGAAATTCTGAATTTCATTTCGTTGTTGATTTTGTTTTGGGTCTTTGATTGGCCTGTTGAGCATTGTTAACCTCTTGATTTTTCATTCAAAATTCTATCTTGCCTTTCTGTTACTTTTGTTGCTATGTTATGATGATCCATGGATTTACCATTAAAATACATCACATTTCTATTCCTTGGTCCATACCTCATGGAACCGTTTCAATCAAAATTCTTACTCTGCTATTCCATCTGGCCACTCATTGTTTCCACCTTTCCATATTTGCAATCTCTTTTCTATGTATGCTTCTGTGCTTCCTTCACAGTTGCCCTGCAAGCTTGCTTTTTCTAGATGCATAAAATGCCCGGGACAAGACAGAGAGATGCAACAGCCCAAAATTCAGAGTCACCAGGAAGGAACAGCGAACCTGAAAAATCCACAAATTCTGGTGAGCAGGTAGATCTTAATGGGGACAATGATCAAGAGGAGACATCGGATGAAGAGGTCGAGTATGAAGAGGTAGAGGTGGAGGAAGAAGTGGAAGAGGAAGAAGAAGAAGATGAAGAAGTAGAGGAAGAGAGTAAGCCCTCAGATGGTGAAGATGAGATGAGAGTGGAAGATACTAAAGATGAGGTTGAGAAAAAGAAACATGCTGAGCTTCTTGCACTTCCACCTCATGGTTCAGAAGTCTACATTGGTGGAATTCCTCATGGAGTTTCTGAAAAAGATTTAAGGGTCTTTTGTCAATCTGTTGGAGAAGTGGCACAGGTAAGATAAATGAATTTCTTCTGTTTTTTCCCCGTTTACATGACTATCTAAGCTGATCAGCTTTTGTACAGGTATGATAAATGAAGTTCTTCTGTTTTTTCCCCCTTTTACATGGCTTTCTAAACCTGTCGGCTTTGTACAGGTAAGAATTATGAAGGGGAAAGAATCAAATGCAAATGGTTATGCTTTTGTGACCTTCAAGACAAAGGAATTGGCATCTAAGGCTATGGAAAAACTGAACAATTCTGAATTCAAGGCAAGTTGCCAAACTTAATTATTGTCAATTTTCTGAAATGTTTGGTGGTTATACAATTATTATTAAGTCATGGATGTTGTGTCTCTGTTTTTAGTTGGTTTGTCTTTTAATTTCTATATTTTTTATCCATTACATTGATTGCCTATTATTGTTTAAACTCGAGTTATTTTTGTACACAATTTTTGTCATTTTCTCTAATATTATTACATGAGTGTTATTAAGTCATGGATATTGTCTCTATTTTAATTTGTTTTGATATATTTCTAAATATTTTATCCATTACACTGACTGCCTGTAGTAGTATTATTATCTGAATTAAGTCACTCCTTCTGAGTTGCCAGGGGAGAAAAATAAAGTGCTCACCATCTCAAGTTAAGCATAGGTTATTTATTGGCAATGTTCCTAAAGATTGGACTGTAGAAGATATGAAGAAGGTTGTTGCCGAAGTTGGCCCTGGAATCATTTCTGTGGAACTGTTGAAGGTTTGCAAACATTTTTTCTGTGTTATGTGGCTTATTTTACTTGTGTTGCATCTTGTGTAATCTTTTCCTTGACTTAGCTAGCTGGTCCATTGTTGCAGGATCCACAGAGTTCTGGCCTTAATCGGGGATATGCTTTTATTGAGTATCACAATCATGCTTGCGCAGAATATTCAAGGCAGAAAATGTCCGACTCAAAATTTAAACTTGACAATAATGCCCCAACAGTGAGCTGGGCTGACCCAAGGAATTCTGAATCATCATCAGCATCCTCTCAGGTGATCTATTATAAGTTTTATACTTAAATTTAAAATTTCATATATAGCTTTCATCAAGTTTTAAAATAGTAAAAACTTAGTGCGCCATTATGTGTGTGACTGAATGAATGCATCACATCAACCCTATTCTCCTTCCAATTCACTCCACTCATTCCTTCTTTAAATACTTAACATAGGCGTGGACAATAACAAAAGGTAAAAGGAAAACATAACCCCCTTCGACTTTGCTCTAAGTACACTTTAGTCATGTAACTTTCAAAATGTGCATGAACTTTCTTTAACTTTATATTGTGTACATTACCCTATACTTGAAAACCACTGGCTTTGTCAACTTTTGGACAAAAATCACGACGACATACCAGTCTCTTGACATGGAAAGAAGGAATATGAATGGCAGATAAAGCCAATTGAACTTTGAAAAATTAACAGTTTTGCGCAACCCTAAAGTTCCCTTGTAATTGTCTTCCATGCCCACAACATACAGACATTTTGAAATGTTACTTAAATATATTTTCTAGATTTCGTGCAACAAAAAATCTTATTTATGATTGTTTGCAATTATAAGTATCACTTTTGATCATTGTCTCTTATGGCTCATCTACCACAAACTATTTCTTAGAAGCTATTTAAAGTCATTTTTCATTAAATTTCTGAATTTTACTCAAACTCTGATTATTTTGAATAATTTACATAAACGCTGTAGAGAATTTTCAAAAGTTATGTTTTTTCATAAAATAATATTCCAAAAAACAAACGCCTTATCTATCTTCCTAAACAGAGTAACATTGTGTAGCGCATAATATAGAGCGGAGACATAAAAAGGAGGACTCAGATTACTGAACTGAAGTCTTGAATTTGTTTTAATTAGCATAGATTTTAAAGCAAATTGGATGTGCTGTGCCATTTTTACCTTAGCCTTAATAATAGATCACCAGTAAATTGCTAGGTTTTATATGATTTTCTTTTGCATGACTTCATTGCTTAATGATCTATTTTTCCATTTAGTTTGTTGATTGGAAGTGTCCTCTCACCGGTTCAGGAAATTTGTATCTATGATACATTTATCCTGATTTTGTTGCCGATATTTATGTTTTATTTCTGCATATTTTGAAGAAAGGAGTATCTTTGGTTGTATTTTATATTTTATACTGTGTTTTGTCTATTTGTAACTGCTATTTGTTTTCTTGTGCATAAGCTGAGTTGAGTTATTTATACTATAGGAGTTTTGTAACTGTTGCCTGGTGTTTAGTACAGGTGAAAGCAGTATATGTAAAGAACCTTCCAGAAGACATAACTCAGAATCGTCTGAAGGAGCTGTTTGAGCATCACGGAAAGATCACAAAAGTGGCTATCCCTCCTGCTAAAGCTGGACAAGAAAAGAGTAGATATGGTTTTGTGCACTTTGTTGACAGGTCAAGTGCATTGAAGGCATTGAAGAATACGGAGAAGTATGAAATTGATGGTACTTTTTCTAGCCCTTTTTTTAATACTATTTTTGCAATCTATTTTTTTTTTGACAATTTTTGCAATCTATTTGTTGTTAATGACAATGAACATTGGAATGCTCTTTTCTGGACTGGACAGGCCAAACATTGGAATGCTCACTTGCTAAGCCACAGGCAGATCAGAAGTCATCGGGTACTTCAAATTCGCACAAGTCAGCTGTACTTCCTTATCCATCTCCTCTTGGTTATGGTATGGCCGGGGGCGGATATGGTGCTCTTGGTGCAGGATACGGTGCCGCTGGCTTTGCACCGGTAACTTGCGCTTTCTCTTCTAGTTTTAGTCTTTTTTGCCGTGCATTATACTAATAGAATGAGGGTTGGGCCTAGGCTAGGTAGATGCTTCCCATTAGTAACGTCATCTCACCTTCAGAAGAAGCATGAAAGTTTTTATTATGTTTGGTGATTTATGCCCTAAACTGTCTCGATCTCAATTTCACTGCCCGTAAAGGTTTTGAAGTCTGAACTTTCACTGAATTGTTTCTATAATTTGTTGTTGACCGGCCTATGTTCCCCTCATCATACGAAGCACAGACACCGGACACGACACAGACACTGACTCGTTGACACGGATAATTTTTTTAAAAAAGTGATATAATTCAATGTAATTGCAAGTGTCGGTGTTGGTCACTGGGCACGCCTAATCTAAGGAGTGTCGGAGCTTCATACATACAATGATAGAGATTAACATCAGTTCTTGGATTTAGCATTTCTTGATTTTTTTTAATAGTAGCATTTCTTAATTTATTAGCAGATACATTGACATTTAAGCGTTCATTTCCAAAATTTCAATGGAAAGAAATATGTTCATTCTATTTCTTTCTATTCAATATCTTCATGGGGCAAAGAGGAAATTTTTTGAAAAAGAAAGTTCATTTATTTGCTTTATTAATGAAAGAATTTGGTGCTTGTATATCTCATACTGATGTGGAGGTCATTAAATGTGCAGCCACTGATGTATGGTCCGGGAGCAACTCCTGCTGGCATGGCAATGATGCCAATGCTTTTACCGGATGGAAGAATTGCATATGTTCTGTAAGTGTTGTCCACATTTTTCTACTTTATTTAGTTGTTTATACTCTACTCGTGCATGGTTAGGATAATGTATCATCTTGTTGGGTGACTGTAGGCAACAGCCAGGTTTGCAGCAGTCAGGTTTGCAGCAGCCAGGTTTTCAACAGCATACTCCGTCACCAGTATCCAGACATGGTAGGAATAGTGGTGGTGGTAGCTCAAGTGGTGAAAAGCGCTATAACGATAATAACCGCAATCGTGGTCATGGCCGATATAATCCCTACTAATGTAATTGACCTCGTGTGGTCTTCAGGGTGTTTGGAGATCGAAGTTTGTTCCCAGTATCCTACTAGGTATCTCCCCCAATGTCGAAAATTAATGTGTATGAGAAAATATGCAGAACAGCCATGGGTAAAATGAATTGTTTAAAATGTATTTTTCCCCCCCTTTATCTTCATACATATGCTGGGAATTTTTTTCGAAGATTGTAATCTTACTCCCATCATTAATTACACTGTGGGCTTAGAAGGGACAATGACTATAGTCTCTAGATACAGACAGGCTCAACTAGTTCAAACAAATAGGGGCTGTGAATGAAGTTACTTGATTATTGTATGGTTAATACACATCTACATTAATTGAAGTCTAAGATTCAGTTTATTATCTTCACGAGTTTTTCATTGAAGGTTTAAATATTTACTTTTTATTTTACGCAATTTAAATATGTACTTAGTCCCTGCAATTGTGTCACCTTTTGGTATGAGGCACATGCACTTTTACAAATTTTACTTTTGGTCATACTACTAGTGTGGCATAAAAATAACAGTCTAATGGAGTGGGACGTGGTCTAATCAATTTAAGCCATGTGAGACCCAGTGAAAACAAGGGAGAAAATGGGGTCTAGGGTTTCATCACCATTGAACTCTAAATTGAACCCATAATCGTCTTTGAAATTGCTACCTAAATCTACCATCAAGTTCAAATTCATGTGGAAGGTCATCTTTGTATCTCTAATACGTAGTATTTGTTATGAGAACCGAAGGAGGTTACTGACCCAAAAAGAATATGTTGTGTTCATTGAGTGTCAAATTCAATTGTCGCATGAAGTTGGTTAGAAAGAATATACTTGCTAAAAAATTTGCAACTCACTTTACACCCTAAATTAACATAAACATCAATTCATGATTAGCATTTAAAGATGACTATTATAAAAATTACAAATATTTTGAATGTTGCACACTGAAGTGTTAGAATTAAGCCAAGAGCTACTCAGATGGCCATTTTTTAAAGAATTCACTTTGAATTTCATATATTACTATTAAATGATCTCTACAATAGTACAACATACTTATAAGACTGATACATATTTGTATTCAATGATAAAATATTGTGCTACCATATTTTAGTTAAGTTGCTTCACAAGATTCATGCAACTCACTTGACCATAATTTTTTCACATTGGATAGATAAAATAAAGAACAGATTCATTCTCCTAAATAATTTTTTCACATAGTAACGCATCAAGCAACATCATACTATCATTTTGGAATGATTTCGGCATGATCATATTATTTTCTTCTTTTGACAAATAAATGCTATGAACCTGAACATTATTAGATTGATACTTCAGCAAATAAAATAGGATGCCAATTTTTCTTTAATAAAAATAGTATGGTCTAAACTAAACCTTGCATGAGTCAAACTGTTGGATGTTGGTTAGTAAATCTTCAAGGTCCATTCATGGAGTGTCGTAAAGCACATTAAATACTTTTTCCTCTGTTTTACTCATGACGAGCTCAAGTGAAAGTCTACCATGAAATATTTTTCAACATTTGGAAGAAAGATATTGTTGAAAAATTGGTAAGAACAAAACTAAAAGACTATATTAGTAGTATAAAGAGTAAAGTCTATTGTTCCATATATTTATTGCTCGAGAAAAATCTTGAAATTCAGGATTTGCAAAGACAAAATAACCAATGCGACAGTTCTATTTGTTTCCTCCTTACAGATTATAGATTATCCATCCCTTCACATATACTCTCTCTGTTCACTATTGTAAGTAAATTTAACTTTTTTGGTACATTTGACAACTGATGTATCTTCGAAGGAGTACCTTTTTGTATAAATATTAGCCTCCTATGGACCGGCTGCAAATAAGTTTTACTAATTAACTCCTAAAAGCCAATAAGCAATAACAGTGAACTCTGAACCTGTGACATGAAATATCCACGTTGTGCATTAAGAATTGGAAAGGACTTGAATTGCTGAATCAAAACGCTGCATTGAAACATAGATATCATGTTAGACAATGATGTTCCTCCACATATGCCAAAGCATAGAAATGTTTACTATACTCAAATGTCATACTTCAATTTGACAAACCAAGATCGATTTCCCCATTCCTCATTTGAAAATATGATATAATTATATAAATGATGATCAACAGATTAATCCAACAATATGTTCAACCAGACAATATGACTAAGAAGAAGCTAAATAACCATTTAGCAATCATATACCGGTTCAGCATTGAGCAGAGAAGACTAAGTGTGCCAACAGGGTTTTTCAAGCTATTGGAGATGGAGGTGTGTGGGTATCAACGCTCTCGAAGGTATTCTATAAAATAGGGAGTGAGGGTCAAAGTCAAAGTGATACACTTCCAAACAGGTTTTGTAAGTTAGTTAAATTCAATTATAATATGAGAAGGTAACAACATAATGCAAAGCTTACAACCTGACAATTTTCACACTCAAACTTTTTTATTTCCAAAATCAGTGATCATGAACATGTTACAGTAATGACATGCTTATGATATTTCATAGCAACATTGTACTCTGTCAGAAACACACATTCAAGTGTATCCCATACCAACAACAGTTTAATGTATTACATACACTAAATGTATTGTAGACAATAGTTATAACTGAAATGGAGATGCTATTAATGCACATGTAACCATTGGAAAAATCCTTAAGATTTGCATATAACTCAACAAGAATAAGATTGTATGCAACATGGAATAATTTGTATGTAGCTAACAAAAAGACTTAGAAAATTTTCAAAAATGTTGAACATGCATATATAAAATCATAAGTAAAGCATAAACCAGAAGCTCCATAAATGTCTACAGCCTACAAAAGCATGTATATAATAGTTATAATATGTAGTTTACAGCTTCAATGACAAAAAGAAAAGCTCTACACAAAATTGATTTCAGAAATGCTTACTTGCTCAGTCAAATTATTTTAGATCCATCCAGCAAAGTCTTTTGGTGGTTCAATCCAGATGTTCTCAAAAGCATCCCATTCTACCCAGTCACGACACTGCTTACTGGGATAATATCTGCGGTCATCAAGAGAGAATGATATGCAACGCTTTCCATAGAAACGGACTTTTGAGAAGTAGACACTGTTTCTCATTAATCCAGCGACGTAAGTCCTAGAATGAGATGACATAAAACTAGCAAAAAGTGTCACTCCATCTAGCGTTCTAACCTCTTTCCATTCCTTCTGTGTCTGATCTAACTTGAAAATAATCGGGTTCTCACCACAACATACATTAATTAGAAATATATTCCCTTCATGCTCTGTTATAAATTTCTCTCTTGACCAGTTTTTGGCAATAAAACTCTCTACTAGGCATTTAGGTGGATGTACTTCCGGAACACTCCAAGTACATTCAAGTGGGTCAAACACCCCTAGCCAACCTGTGAGGCTCAGACAGTAAAATAACCCATTACAAAAGACAAGCTTATTCCATATGCTCCAAAAAAACATTGGGCGGTTTTCGTAATTAACAGTTGTCCATTCGTTTGCCCCAGGATAACATGTGCTAATAGCAACAAATGTAGAACTAATATAATCAACAGTTAATATAACACATCCAGTTGACGTTGGAGCACAAGAGAAGGCAGCAATCAAGTATCTATCTTCAAGTATTGGAAGCGTGATCAGCTCCCTTGTAAAGGGATTAAAGAGAAAAAAATGGTGATTTATGGCCCACTGCTGCCGGCATAGCAATAACCAACCATCTTTTGCATAGCAAACACGACATTCATCCAACTCTGGAAACTCAATGGAATGTGTCTTACGCTGCACAGGGTCATAGAAGTCATAACAGTTACCATTTTTTGGGAAATACATAAGCCAAGGTGATTGGTCTACTGCGCGCACAGAACTGGCAACTGATTGCCATCTCTTACAAACAGCTGAAGCACGGATATTATCCGCTACAACCAAACGAGATAAGATCAATTCTAAGAGTTCGGCAGGGAGATTAGCCCAGGTTTGCAGCTCCAAATCGTCACTTTTCACCTCAGCAGCAGCTTTTTTGTTGTCTGTGGTTTTATGGCTTACCCTAAATAATAAAATGAGTATGAGTATTAGATATACATGTGCAAGACTAAGTGGTGAAATTCAACTAACTGAACTTAGAAAGCAGGAAGATTAAAAAATCACAAATTCCTAACTACAATGGTACTTCGTCACAACAGATATGTATATCGATTTAACTTTTAAAACACAGCAAAATCTCAAATGAAGAATGGTAGAACAAACAAAAAAAGTATACAGAACAGTGGCCTTGACATAAATTTAGAGGTTTATATGACAACAAGGTTATAACATAGCAATGTCAATTTAAGTGGGCTAATTTAGCTTCTTAAAAAAAAAATTATAACATAGCATACCTAATACCTTAGTGGTTAAAAACTCTAAATGCGGAACATTCCGAATTCCCAACCCAACAATGTTTGGGTTTATTCATAATAAAACTAGGAGAAATGTTTTTTGACACAATATCTGAACACACACCGTATTTTTGTATGGTTTATGAATTTAAAATTCTTTTCTCTCTCCATGGGTGCTTGTTTTCTCTCTTCAAGACCCATTCTTCAACAAAAAAAATGTTGAAAAAAATTAAGACTGGTATGATCTATACAAACCCTAGCAATATTCACAATTACAACTAAATTTTATTCCAAAAGTCAAAGTAACTATGCAGACGATTTTTATTTATTTTAAATTTATAGGAAATGGCACGAAAGGTACAACATAAAAACCACACCAGTGCTTCAGATAACCCAAATTATACACAAATAAAACAATAATAATTATCACTTATAAATTAAAAGTAAGCACAACATTAGTATAGATAATTTTATTTTATTTTGAAAACTCAGTATCCGACCCAAGGACCGAATAATCAAAGGGGACCGATCCCACCGCCCACTTGCGGGGCTCCATTTAAAGCCAGAAATTTTGCTCTGTATGGACTAGCCCGCTGAAACATTAGTATAGATAATTAAACAAAATCCAGATTCCAGCATATTTATACCATATAACATTCCAATTGTCAACAATTCAAGTTAGAAGAAGCCAATTCTTCAACAAAATTGTAAAAAAACTAAGATTGATATGATTTATATAAACCCTAGCAATATTCACAATCACAACTGAAATTCATTCCTAAACAACTATTCAGTACAAATTTTAAATTTTTAATTCATAAAAGGAACAACAGAAAAAATGGCTGATTCTACAAATCCATATTGATTGATCCTAAAAAGAAAAATCACAGCAATGGTTCAATTATCCCTAAAGTTATCTATCCTAATTATATAAAATGAATAATAAGAGAGAAAAACATTGATTGAGATATAAAGGTGAATTATGGATTAGGGATGAAGAGAACGTACAATTTCGTCTTCTTTCTCTTTTTCCCTGTCATCATGTGAGTGAGAGAGAGAGAATGTTGAGTTGCTTGTGCTTGCAATGTTATGTTAGATTGGAGGGAAAGCACGTGGACAGCACGTGTGTGTGAGCAACATATGTTATGGGCCTGTCATTGATTCCAAGCCCAACTTTTCACTCTGGACTGCTTTCCCTACACATTATATGTAATATTCCTATCGTCTGAACTAAATTTAAAAAATATTTTTTTGAAAAATGATTTTTATGTTAAAAAATAGCTAATTTTTTGATAAATTGATGAAAATCCACACACAAAATGAAGGAATCAAGACTCTGAATTGCATGATTTATGATTGCTCGTCACGTCCTCTAACAAATTCACCATTAATATTCGATTGCTTGAGTCAAACTGATAATCATTACTACTAATCTTTCATTAAGTGTCTTAACATGAATAGAATACTCTTCATCTTAACTCATGATTTCTTCATTTCTTGCGCCATGTAGTACTTCAGTAGTAAAATGTCACAGGCAGAATAGAATAGAACATGTAGCACATATAGGTTCCAATCCAACAGACGTCTGTCATGATATTTTCAACATTACAGACGATGCCTATTGTGGAATTAATATACGAGCGAAACTAGAAGACTAATTATAGATTAGTATTATATATAATGTATAATGTTTCGCATTAACATTTGTGAAAAGTCTGGAAATTAAGAATCTACAGAGACAAATCTTTTTGCTTCATGGAGTAATTTGTATGTAGCTAACAAAAAGACTAATAAAATTTAGGCAAAACAACAAACATGTATAAAATGAGTGAAGCAATAAACTAGAGCTTCAGTAAATGTCTTAATATGATAGCTACATCCTACAAAAGCATGTATCCAAAATATTATATGCAATCAAAAGCTTCAATGACAACAAGAAAAACTCGACACAAAACTGATTGCTCTGCGAAATTATTTTACATCCAGCAAGCAAAGTCTTTTGGTGGTTCAATCCAGATGTTGTTAAAAGCATCCCGTTCTACCCAGTCTTGACACTGCTTATTGGGATAATATCTATGGTCATCAAGAGAGAACGATATGCAACGCTTGCCATATAAACGGAATTTAGAGAAGTAGACACTGTTTCTCATTAATCCAGCGACGTAAGTCCTAGAATGAGATGACATAAAACTAGCAAAAATTGTCGCTCCATCTAGTGTTCTCACTTCTTTCCATTCCTTTTGTGTCTGATCTAACTTGAAAATAATCGGGTCCTCACCACGATATACATTAATTAGAAATATATTCCCTTCGTACTCTGTTATAAATTTCTCTTGACCAGTCTTTGGCAATAAATAAATTTTCTTTGTCTTCGTGAACTGCCATAAATAGCTCCTCCGGCCAGTTTTTGTTATAACTCTCTACTAGACATTTGGGTGGAGGTATTTTCAGAACACTCCAGGTACATTCAAGTGAGTCAAACACCCCTAGCCAACCTGTGAGGCTTAGACAATAAAATAACCCATTAGAAAAGACAAACTTATCGCATATGCTAAGGACAAAAACTGAGCGGTTTCGGAAATTAACTGTTATCCATTCGTTTGCCCCAGGATAACATGTGCTAATAGCTACATTAGAAATAACATCTTTAACAGTAAATATAATACATTCAGTTGATGTTGGAGGCTTGGAGCACAAGAGAAGGCAGCATTGCAGTATGTCTCCTCAAATCTTGGCAGCTTGATCAGTAAAGGGATTAAAGAAGAAAAAAAACGGCCGCTTTTCGGCACACCACCGCCAGTATAGCAATAACCAACCATCTTTAGCATAGCAAACACGACATTCATACAACTCTGGAAACTCAATGGAATGGGTCTTACGCTGCACAGGGTCTAGAAGTCATAACAGTTATCATTTTTTGGGAAATACATGAGCCAAGGTGATTGGTCTGCACGTACAGAACTGGCAACTGAATGCCATCTCTTGCAAACAGCTGAAGCACGGATATTATCAGCTACAACCAAACGAGATAAGATCAATTCTAAGAGTTCGGCAGGGAGATTAGCCCAGGTTTGCAGCTCCAAATCGTCACTTTTCACCTCAGCAGCTGCTTTTTTCTTGTCTGTGATTTTATCGCTTACCCTAAATAATAAAATGAGTATTTGATATACATGTGCAAGACTGAAGCCGTGAAATTCAACTAACTGAACTTAGTAAGCAGGGAGATTAAAAATGTCCGAACTTCTTAACTAGAAATAGTACTTCATCCTAATAAATACTCCCTCCGGTCCTAAATATAAGAGAGATTTTGCTTTTTAGATTCATAGAATGATTGATGTATTTGGTTCATAATATGGACTAAATACATCAATCATTCCATGAATCTAAAAACATTAATCTAAAAAGTAAAATGTTTCTTATATTTAGGACCGGAGGGAGTATATATTATCATTCTAACTTCTTACTCAGCAAAAATCTTAAAAGGAAGAACTATAGATCAAAATAAAAAGTAAACGAAACACTAACAATGGCGTCAACATTCAACCCAATGTATTTCTTCTCAAAACTTCTATATTTTCCCAAAGTCTATAAATTTAGCGGTTTATATCATAACAACTAAGAAGTATATAAAGTTAGTACCTGCAAATATAATGTGTTTTCTGGTTTTAGTCCCCGCAGATTTTAATATTTTTTTTGTTTCGGTTTGGTCCCTGCAAATTCAAAAATTATTGTTTTTAGTCCCTGACGTCAGACATGGCCCAATATAATCATGCCAAATGGCGCTGCATGGCCAATAAGGTGGTTAAGATTTTGTTGAGGCTTTAAAAACTTACTGGTTCCGCCGGTTGTTAGGACTAAAAACAATCGTTTTTAAACTTGCAAGGACTGAACCCAAAAAAAAAAAACTAACGGGGACTGAAATCAAAATGTGTTATAATTATTGATAAAGCTAGTCATGGTTTAATAACAGTAACACTCCCCCTAATAATTATCAGTTTAAAGTAAGCACAATATTAGTATAGATAATTAAACGAAAAACAGCTTATTTAAACCACATAACATTTCAATTGTCAACAATTCTAGTTAGAGAAAACTGGGATTGGTATAATATATATAAACCCTAGCAATATTCGCAATCACAACTGAAGTTGAATTATGAGTTAGGGATGAAGAGTACTTACGGTTTCGTGACATCATGCGAAGCCGCCAAATTGCGTATGACACGTGTCGAGAGAGAGAGAGGGGGGGAAGTTAAGTGAGCATGGATAATTGGAACTGCTTTTTTTTTCTTTTCACAACAACAATATCTTATGGGCTTGTAATTGATTGAAGCCCAATTTTTCATTGTGGACTGCTTTTATACTTTTTTTTTTTTTTGCCAAACTTGGTATTTGATTTAAAGACTAATTAATCTAAAGAGTTTAATTTCACCTGCTAATACTAGAGAGAATCTGTCAATAATGAATTAGTTCAAGTGGTAAGAGTTTTAGTCTCTTTAAATATGTGGTCATGGTTTAATCTCTGATTCAGGTGTTTGGAAAAAAATTGGTTAAGAGGAGAGAACCCACTTTATATGTCTTACAAATTTCCGACAGAGGTTAGTTATTGCTAATAGAGGTGAAAACTTCCTACTAATATCATGGTAATCAAAAAATATACCAAGAGAAAGTCAAAATAAGATATTAAGAAACATATAATTCAAAGTTGTAAATCATCACTACTAAATCAACTGAAATGGTTCTTCAAAAAAAAAATCAATTGAAATGAGTTTAGTTTTATATAAATTTTGGATATAAGATTAAGATGTACTTGCTTTGGTTTCAAATTATTGAATGAAAAAAAAATAGTTGCAATCTATTGCAAAATATAATCATTTTATTTTAAAACTCTTGTTATATTGTTTATAAATAATGGGTCTTTAGTCAAAAATAAATAAATAATGAGTCTTGCTAACCATTGTACTCTATGCAATTGTTAAGGAATTCAAAAATAGTAAATTTTATATGTAAACAAATATACAAACAATATTCATAGACATACGTGACACGACATTGCTAAGCATGACTCTTTAAAAAATAGACGGGCAGCAAGATGTGCCGTTAAACATTTTTGTATAGCAAAACCTAATATTTGAAAAACAACATTCATAGACATACGTGACACGACATTGTTATGCATGACTTTTTGGACTCTTTTCAAAAGATCTACGACCTCTTTAAACAAATATAACTTACACTCACTATTTTTGATTCCTTAAATAATGAGTCGAGAATAATATGGAAATCTCAATAAAAAATATATTTAAATTTAATGTCTAAATTATATTCCATGATTAGCAAATTAAGTCATAAAATTCATTAAAAAAATAACAGTTATAGATAGTTTAAAAAATCTATAATTAAATATGAGAAAATTTGTTAACTTATATTTTATTCTATATTTACTACACCTAATGGTTTAGCATTGATATATAGTACTTGAAAATGATTACTTGAAAAATTATTATTATTTTTTATTAATGATTCACTTTTGACATCAGAATCGAACCTCTAAATAGTTGAGATATGCTATAATTTTTTTTAAAAGAAAGATCAGCTATAAAAAAAAATTGTTGGGTAGTCTAGCGGCCAGAAATTCACTTTTTAAAGATGAATAACTAGGCATGCTAGACTCGAACCTTAATCTTTAGATAAATATATAATATCTTTTACCAATTGAGTTAGACTCACGAAAACAAATCAGCTGTAATTTTAGTACTACATTTACGTACACTCAATTTACACTATTCTACAAACATTTAAACATTTATTTTTCATCTTTTCTTCTTATAGAAAAATCACATATATGCATGCAATCATTCATTCATACACAAGACAACAAAATATAGAAAATAAATATAATTTAAATTATCATGATTCAACAACATGAATAGTTGGCATATGCAAAAAATTCAAAACGAAACATAACCACCGCTATAGCATGACTCATGCGCAAGCAAGTTGAAATCTCTCCCTCCAAATTATATATTCTCTCTCTATCTTCACACTTCTCACCACTCACAATACACAATTTCCTTCAACAAAAAACTTCATTCTCTCTCTCTCTCTCTCTAAACTTCATATTTTCTTTCTTTTTTCTTTCGTTTTCTCTGTTAGATTTGTTGACCAAGTGAAGAAGGATATGCTACAAGTGGAATCACTGGTTTCAGCCTGTTCCGGCGGTTCAACTGATCGGAAAATCGCCTGCGAGACACAAGCCGACGATAACAAAACGGATCATCCACCGGAACCGTCTCATCCGGATTCTCCACCGGAATCATTTTATCTCTCCAGAGATGAAGAAAACGAGTGGTTGGATCGTAATTTCGTCTACGAACGCAAAGAATCCACCAAAGGAAACTCAAATTCAACAAACTTAAACCCTAATTCCAGAGATTCCAACTCTCAACGCTTCGCGAATCTCAAATCAAAGAGATCAATGATTGGCTTACCTAAACCTCAAAAACCATCGTTCGACGCTAAAAACCTTCGCAACCACAAGCCTAGCAATATTAAGCTCTTCCCTAAGCGAACCGCTTCCGTCGGAAAATCGTTTGTCGAACCGTCGTCACCGAAAGTGTCTTGCATGGGAAAAGTCAGATCTAAACGTGGAAGAACCGCCGCCGCCGCCGTTAAAGAAAAATCGTCGAAGGAAAGTAAGCGAAGTTTCTTTGGAAGCTTTCGTGCTATTTTCCGGTCCGGTAGAAGAAATAAACATGATCGGAGAACCGATTCTTCAACCGTAACGAACTCGAACATGGATAGCGTGAGTTATTCAAAACAGCGTGATAGCACGGCGAGTTTAAACGACGTGTCGTTTGTGGAATCGGTGAGAAACAGCGTATCGGAAAGTGAGCCGCCGAGTTTGGGTGGGATGGCGCGGTTCGCGTCTGGAAGAAGAGGTGAGTCGTGGGGAGTAGGTGATTCTGAAATCCACGTGTCCAGATAGTATTCGTAGTTGGTAACCGTTCCGTTACGTTACGCGGCTGCTACTACGAAGTGGGACCCATCGCGAGTGGAGTGAGTAAACATCACGCGACTCGCGAGTCAGTCGCGTGGGACCCAAGCGTTTTGAAAGAAGAATGTGAGGTTGTGCGTTGACTGTTACTACCGTTATTGTTGGGGAACATTTTTTCTTCTTCTTTAGTACTACTAGTATATTGTATATTGTGATTGAATTTGCTATGGGACAAGTTTTGTTAATATACAAGAGCCATGAGTGTTTTTTAATGTGTAAATGTTAATTTTCAAATTTAGTGTCAATAATTATATAGGTACTATACCAAAAAAAGTAATTATATAGGTTTTTGGTGGAATAGTTTCAACTAATCTATCCTTTTAATTTCCATTAAACAAAATCAAGCAATGATATGATATTGTTTTAAGGTTTATATTAGATTAGATGCATCATGTATTTAATTGTATTTTTTCATTCTACAATTTATTTCTTAAAAATTAGAAAATATGACATGTTACTATTAAATCGTTGTAAAAGAAATCTCTGATTTAGTTTATTATAATTTCTGATTTAGTAATCCTTGTAAAAGAAATCTATAAATATATAGTTAGTATTGCCATCAAGACATGGTATCAACATCTTCATAGCATTAGCGTAGATAAGTATTATTATTGTTAATAGACTCAAGATTATTTTTAATGAATTAGTCTTGATGGAAAATTGACCATATTATTACCTACCTCTGTCACTAAATATAAGAATTTGTTGGACTAAATCGTACAATCTATTTATCATGTTTTAACCATAGTTGTTAATAATATATAAGATTTTGTTTGATTTATTTTGATAAATATTTTTAAAATATCAAATTTTATAATTTATAATTAAAACAAAGTCTAGTTGGTATGATACTAAAAAATGGAGTTAAATTTAAAATCATAATCAAATAGTCAAGGTCGCAACGTGAAACATCTTGATGAGAGTATGACACCGTCACCCATAGAAACAAGAATGAAGGATTGTTGACCATGTTACACGGTATGACCTGGAAGTATAATTCTTCAAACAGATAAAAATAAGGCATGAAACGTATGGCCAGGTCATTAACCCAAAAGATAAACAACACATCTTCCACTCACAGGTTTTAATTAATGCAGGAAAATAAATTGGCCAATTATTAATTGGGTTAGATAGACTACAAAGATTTTGCTTGAAAGAACGGGTAAAGGATTGAACAACATGTTGTTTTCATACACTTTCAACTTCGATAGCTTTCCCACGCCATATCGTTGAATGTTTGAGAGGCTATATATTGAGAAAAACGTAATTGAGTCAAAAACAAAACGTAGAAGTAAATAATTACGAACAAATCTGGAGGTGAATGCCATTTAAGTCAGTCTTAGATTGGAGAATGTGTTCTAAATTTCTTGTTGAAGCCGTTCATTTTGGATGCACTAAGACTTTATCATTTCATTTCAAGTATATATACCCATCACCAATTTCCGATGTACCAAAATATACACCTTAATACCTTATCATTCCATTGACAAATGACAAACTCCATATAGTCGATAATTTTGATTACTAATATCTTTAATTGTCTAATAGTAAAAATTATAAAAATTTGATATTTTAAAAGTACTCAAAACAAATCAAACAAGATCTTATATGTCAATATTTACATCTATGAATTATTAAAAAAATACAGTCAAAACAATATAAATGAATAATACAATTTTGTCAAAAAAAGTTTTATAAAAAGAGACGGAGGGAGTATATACACATCTTTTGGCATATATGTTTTTTTGTTTACATCATATACAACAATATGAAAAACAGAAACAGAATTAACATAGTTTTATTAACAATATGAAAAACAAAATGAAAATTGTTGGCATATACATAATTTTATTAACACAGTTTACATGACAAACTGGTTGGGTTCTCATTATGAAAAACAGAAACAGACAATGCCATCGCCTAGCCTCATGCCACCCAAAGGTGCATATAATTCACTCTAGTCTAAACTATGCAACCTTGTGAAAGTGCAAGGGCCAAACACACATGATACACAAAGGTTTCACTTTACAACAGGTGGACTATGATGTTTACCAATTACCATTGTTTTGCTTGGACAAATAGAAACATGGTTGACCCAAAAAAAGCATAACTAATGGTGAAAATATGCACATTCCATTTCATAGCAGCCGGAACAAACAGCATTACAATAATTTCCTAATAGAATCTGACAACAAGTATATTATTATTCAATCAAATCGAAATCAAGCCAACACACATCAAGGATAAATTAAACTTTTGATGATAAAAAGTAAAAGTAGTACTGTTAATTAAGCTAATGATACGTGAAATTTAAATTAGATTAGTGAAAGAACGTCATTTAGTGTCCCAAATACAAGACAGAAAAGAATCAGCAACAAATAAGGGACTAAAACACTCTTTAGAACCCTACTCCTAGCAACATGAACAGATCAAGTGTCATATTTGTTGCATCTCTAGCTAGAAATTAACAACATAAATCATCCCAAAATCCAAACTAACACACCACACAGCAAATCAATTTTCTTTCAACAACATATAGAACATCTAATTATTCCATTCTCATTACAATAACCACACTTAACCGTTTTCTTTTGCTTCTCATCCATAACCTTACAACTTCCATTACATTCCTTACACATCACAAACCTCAAATCTCCACAGCCTTCACAAACTCCTAATGCCTTTGGAATCCCTTCCAAAAGAACACCCAATTTTTCCTCATCTTCCAATTTCACAACTTCATCAATTCCTCCAATAAACCTTCCCTTAACAAACACTACAGGAACTTGAACTTGTTTCATCCCCATAAGCTTCTTCAATTCTTCCTTAAACCCGGAATCCATTGACACATCGCGCTCACGCAAACAAACACAATACGATTCAATAATTGATCGGACTTTGTTACAATCCTCAAATGTTTTTCTAATTCCTCTCAACGTGGTAGTATAGATCACAACAGAATTTTCTCCTCCAGGAGGACAGTTTTTCTCAAACAAGTTCAAGAATGTAACCGAATCAAGAGATTTTCTCGCTCTTCGTGTTCTTGGAGTAGCAAAAACAACTCTTTTGATCTGTTCTTCCTCTTCAGAAAGTTCCTTTTCATAGGATGCAATAATCTCTGGATCAAACAAAGGACTAGGAACAGAACCAGGACTTTTTCTCACACTATCATTCCCAAAACTGTTTCTTCTTGCAGAAAAAGGAGACCCTTTTAGCGAAAAACTCGAATTCTTAGGAGAAGAATTAGTGGTTGGTTTCAAAATCCCCTTAGGATTAGGACTATAATCCAAGCGTCTAACACCACCTCTTACCAAATTAGTAACTTGAACTTTATTCTCTTTCCCTGAAGGCTTCTTGAGTGAGGTTTTGGGTGACCCAAATTGATTGAGAAATTTCATAGGAGTTCTTGTGTCAGAAGCCAAAAACCCACGAAGAAAAGGTGCAGACTTTGGACTTTTCTTGGGGATATTTGGAATGGGTTCTCCTTCTTCAAGACCCTCCATGAGTTCCCAAGCATTGATGTTGATAACAGTTTCTGGGTCTTTGTGGGGTGGTGATGGGTTTGATTTGGACTCTGTTTCAACCTCTGTTTCTTGCTCTGTTTCTGAAACAACAATGGAATTGGATGAGTCATTGTTGTTGTTGTCTAACTTGAGTGCTCCTAAGGTTGAGGAAGTGAGAGAAACTACATGGTTAATGTAACTGCCACCATTTTTTTCTTGGTTGATGTCTTTTTTGATGTGTTTTGAGGAAACGCAACCCATGGAGGATGGTGAATTCTCTCTCTAAATCTCTCTCTGTGTCTTAAGATTTGTTTGTTAGTTTTATTAAGATTGTGTTGTGTTTGTGTTAACAACACAAAGCAACGGCTATTCTTTTGTCCAATAACCGTTACCTTGTCCTCAACGGGCCCCAACGGTCAAAAAAATTCGAATCTTTTATGAAGAGAAATGTGTTTTTTGGTACCTAAAAAAAGGCCTCGTGTAAGTAAACAATGGTATGTGTTGTGTTTTGTGTCTTGTTCTTTTTGTCAGTGCTTTTTGTGCGTGAAACACAAATCTGAACAAACATTTGGGCCTTTGCTTGGTTATACAAAAGAACGGTCCAAATATAAACTTTATGGGCATTTTAGCCCAAATTGAGGTCAATAATATGATCCAAAATTCAGGAAAATTTCTCATCTCTCCCTACATTCTCTTCCTCTCTAACTATTGTTTTTGCTCTTAAATATGAATTGAAGTTCATTACGAAAAGTTTGGGATGTAAAACTCAAAGTAAGATTCGAAAATCTAGATCCTAAAATTTTGCAAAGTTTGTGCGGAATTTTTGGGGGTTATAGGCAAAATTTTGGGATCTAGATCTTGAAATATACTTCGGATTTTAAATGTTGAACTTTACTTCAGGTTCTACGTCCCAAATTGAAAGATAATTTAGAGTTTTAAATAATAATTAGGTGAAGTACTTTAAATATACGATCATAGATATATCGCATTTATGTGTATGAAATAAGAAATGCAACTCTTAAATCTTAAATATAATATGCTCTTTTAACTAGGTTAATCTTCACAAATGTGAACACATATTGTTAGGAAAAATTACTCTCTTTTTTTAAAGTAGTTTAGTAATTAAAATTTTATATTTTATGATGAATAAATGAGTGTATACCAATATCAATTTTAGTAAGGAGACCCTTATTATAAGAATATATAACAGAAATCATAGATATTAAAAAAATGATTGGAATAATGATTTTATCAAATATGTATGACTAATTACTAAATTATGCTTGTATATATATAAATGTACTCAATGTTGATTGTTGAAATTCTAAGGATATATTTGAAAAAAATTGATCTTATAATTATGAATAGATGGAATAAATTTTGGTTGTTATATTATACAATTAGTACGAAATTTCAACTACCGTTTAACTATAATTAATTTTTGATGAAGAATCTACGGAGCACACAAGATGTGTTCTTAATTTCCTCCTAACTAAATTTTTTCCACATATAAAAGTTAAATATTGAACTCTTGCTCTAATTTAAGGTTCAAATCATTGCAATAGACCAATTGACCAATTCATATATGAATCGGTGGGGGGATATTTGATATAAGTGAATGTAGAATGGGACCCCATTGCCATTAATCTACTATAGTGCGGCAAATTATTTATGATAGGGTCAAAGGACATAATATGGGACATGCGTGATAAGGGATTGATCATCAGTTATAAATTTTTCAAAGAAGAGAAAAAATTGAGCCTAGCTATATATTTAAGGGACTGAATCTGATCAGTGGTGTGGTGCCGCCAAACCAATGAGAGCCAAGTATATCACCACCTTCTCTTGTGTCCACAATTTGGTCCTCAATTCATACCTTCAATTGAAGTGGCATAGAAGTTAATTAACCTTGGTTAACTTTTTTTGGGTCTATTTTGCATGCGTATGGCCTAATATATTTTTATGACTTTGAGCTTGCATGTGATGGTGAAAAGCATCAAATAGTTTCTAGATTTTGAAATATGGAGATCCGATTCAAGTATAATAATTTCCAGTTTGGTACATTAAGTTCAACATGATATATTACATGAATAACAAGAATATTGGAATATATGTTTGTTCTTTGATAAGGATAGATCATAGATTACATGTAGAACAACAGCAAGAAGACATAAAGGAGAACAAAGTCATGCTTTGCTGCTGCACATGCGCAAAACCGTCCCACTTCGCATATTACCAAATAACCGAAACCTTCCAATTTTTATTTTTATTTTTTACTTGCAAAACTTAGATTCTTCTTTATCGTTATTTTAATGTTTTAATTTCAAAAAATATTCAATATTGGAAAAAATGAGGATCAAGATACCCCATTTTGAACTAGTTGCAATGATAATCGTGTCAATATGTATGTCTGAGAATAACTTAGTTGATAGACATTTTATTATATATACAAAAATCAAATTCAAATTTGGACACTGCACTTATTTACTTTGAAAAGTAGAAATTCTAACTTGTATGTTACTTGAAAAAAATTGTGTCAAAATGTTGATGCAATGATATTTTTTGCAATTAATCAAATAGATGCCGCAAAGTAGATGCAATGATATTTTTGCAATTAAGTTGACGTTTTATTCCAAGTAGCTTTTTTTCTCTCTTCGAACCCTGATCATAGATGTCTGAATCCGATCTAATAATTTTAATATTTTCTATACCTACTAAATTAGAATTCGTAGACAAATAACTAATTTCTTTTGAAAATAAAATACCAATAATAACATAACATGTTATTTTTTTTAATATATATGATGGTTATGGTACCATCATGGCGCACAAATATGTAGTAATTGGTCTAATTTCTTAAAAGCTCTATAATTTTTTATGAAAAGATTTATACAGTTAATATCGTTTTCTAGCCGGCTAATGCAATGCAACAAGTCAACAAATAATCATTTCAAAAAGAATTATGTAACCAAAAAAATAAAATTAAAGTAGGTCATTGTTAATTATTGATGTCACAAAAGAAAGAAAGTGGGGCATTAGGAAGAGGAAAGAAAGGTGCACTCGTCAGTATGATGTAATTATATTATAATTTTTATCAGCCAATAAAATTAAAGATTAAATATTTTGATATTATTGTGTCATCTAAAATATTATTTGTGTGTAGTCTAATATTCGATTTATGGCTATTGCAAATCAGCGTATTGTCTTAAAAGAATTCAATTAAAAAGAAACTTATTTAATTTGTATACTCTATATAAATAAATTCTTTAACAGATATTAATCATCAATCATTAACAGAAACTTCATATCGTTTTTGTTCTTCAAAAGTGTGGATTCATTTACCTTCAATTGTATTGGTCTCAGATTTCAATATGCTTATTAGAGTGGTGTAACATATGCTGGCAATTAAATCAACTATAGTCATGCTATAAAAAAAATTTAAATTAAATCAACTAGTGAGTGCGTTATCCAGCTGAGGCCAGTGATTTGTTTGCCAATTTAACCATTAAATTTTGATGTTATTTCCATAAAAAACATAAATATCTTGTTTGCTTTCAATTAATCAAATCCTCTTCACTTTGCAAAGTAAAAAAATATTTTTGCAACTAGCCCTTTAAAGTACAACATATATGAAAAACATATTCTTAAGTTCAATAATAGGAATTGGAAGCAAATAATAATTTCCTCAAGTTATTATTGATAACAGTTTAGTCCACTAATAAAGACGGGACAAACACGCGCTCACAAATCTTATAGTTCAACTTATAAAAAATGTTAAAATTATTAGGTTGAACGTTCATAAAGTTAAAATCTCAATTCCACAGCTGTATATGTGAGTTTACAATAATACACCATTTCATATATTTATTTAGAAAAAGGGCAACCCCTAGTAGATTTAATTCTCAATAAGCTACGAACCAATAGCAAAGCTTCAATTCATATTTTTAAAATTATTGTATTGCCATTAAACTTTAAGTGTTAAAATACAATTTGCACTCTACCCAATTGCATCTTTTTAAAGCTTGGCAATGACTAAATTAACTCGTTTTTAATTTTCTCAACTGGACCAGGACCACCACTGTGCTATTAAATGTTCATATATGAAGAATGAATTGATGGGATAGGTAGAGATAACGACGCTTTTAATAAGTATCAAGTGGTATTCAATTCCAAATATGTTTCCAAACAAAAACCGTAAAAAGCAGAAAGCAACATTTCTAAAGGGTATTTGCTGCATGCAGCATAAGCATACACACCACAGCACACACAATAAGAGCCATTCATTATCAGTATCACCAAAGAAGATAAAGGGAGGATATAATATTGCTTGAGTTTCTTATTTAAAACGAGGATTCTAAGAGTTATATAAAGACTAAAGAGTAGTACAAAACTCATATACAAACGACTAGTCAAATTAGTAGGCATTGCTTTAACGTGGTCCAAAACACTAATGAAATTAAAAATTACACATTGAAAAATGCATATGTTATGCATAAGCTAAGCCCATAGTAAAGAGATATCTATGTTGGAGATGGTAATGATCTTGATCAATAAACCCATTTTGAATTCTCTGAAGCTACGTAGTGATTGTGTAAAACCCATTTCTTTTGAATTCGAACATTGATATACTATTATTAACATCATTTTTCCTTGCTCCAATACCATGATTGTAATCGGATAATATAAAAATCAATCAAAGTTAACTTAAGATGTTTAGTAGTACTATTAATCATGTGCCAGTGTTAGAAATAATATAAAACCATTAATGTGGCCTTTCTTAACAGCTTAAACTTTTGGGATAATCGGTCATTTGACATGGTATCAGAGCCTCTATGACTAAGTGGTCTAGAGTTCGGTTCCCGCTCCTCTCACTTTCTAATTAAAAGTGGAATTTTAAAGCATATGTTAGGTGGACCTATGCACTATCCACGCTTCAAGCCCAATGGGTTCTTGCGTGAGGGGCATGTTAGAAATAATATAAAACCATTAATGTGGCTACATCCTACATGTATATACTGCGTACATGACGTGGTGAAACTAAGACCTATTTTTCTCTTGTACATATGATTACATGTTTGGCGGTTGAGTTTGCGACATCCTTCCTCTGATAGCTTATGTAAAAATGTATTTTAGATTCATTGAATAACTAATATATCTAATTTACAATAGTGAAATTTCTTTTTATTAGTGATAAGAGGGAGTAAGCAACAATCTTATTCTGAGATCTGAATCCTCTCAAACAATCTCTCTCGTGTTTCTTATCACGTGTTAATCTCAATTGTTTATTCACCAATTAATATTTTTGATTGCATGAACGAGACCTAGATGAATGACTGAGATTGCATTAACACACTAATCTACCATGGGAGAGGATCCATACCCCCTTATTCAGTCATTCTTCTCATTTCTCAATTATTAATACATACATGAATATCATTTTGGCAAAACAACATACTCATAAGACATAATATGGTGGTTGTCAAAATAAGTAGTCATAATAGGTGCAAAACAGAGGACGGACCATTTTATTCTCTACACTACAACCTTAATCAATATGTTTTGATGTGATGGTGTAGGAAATGAATATTTTCATTTCTTCTAAGTGTTGTGTTTAGTTCTCAAAGTGTACGTTGTGTGTTGTTCTTATTAGTAAGTCATGCATACAAAAGCTTTTTAAGGCTAATATAATTTGGCCTTACTAGAGATCAAATTCAATATTACTTCTGCAGAAATGTATCCCTTAAGGAAAGACATATTTCAAATAGTCAATGTGGCATAGGATTTAGTCAACACAACAAAATCTTTGTAGTGCACACAACACAAGTAGTCAACCACTTGAGCTTTTAAGGGCCCCACACCATCCAACATGTTCTTATTATGACAATGATACATTTCGGCCATAACCCACTCACCCTCCCTACAATACAACCGCCCAAGATAGTGAGTAATTGATTTCAACTTACCTTACTTGATTCACTTCACAACTAATCCACACTTCAAAAAATGACAAAATGAGGTCTTTTTGTAATATTTGAAACACCATAAGGGTATTTTCAATAACCACTTAGTTTATATATTGCACAAACCATTGCTCCAATTCACTCCCATCATTCAAGGAATTGTTTATGTACCAAATAAACTAACTATAGCATAGCATAGCATCTTTTCTTTTAAGCAAACCCACTAAAGAAAGAAAAATATATGGGAAATTGCTTGATGCTGCAACAAATTAATGTGGTGAAGATCATGAAAATTGATAGGAAAGTTCTTGAGTACAAAACACCTATTAAAGTTGAAGAGGTTTTACCTCTTCCACCATCATCACCATCACCATCACCATCACCAAAAGGGATCAAGAAGGTGAGGTTTGCAGATCCAGAAGTTCAAGATGTACAGAAAAGCAATGTGGTTAGGATTAAGCTTGTTATTAGTAAGCAAAAATTGCAAGATATGTTGGAGAATGGAGGGATTTCGGTTGAGCAGATGTTATCTCTTGCTAATGGTGAAAAGGGAATGGATGGTGAAGATTTGTGTAAAAATAGTGATGATGCTGATCTAGGGTGGAAACCAGTATTGAAAAGCATACCAGAAGTAATCTAGCAATAGATTTTAAGTATTATGTTTTAGCTTTCTTATACTGCTTAGGCCTTAGAGTTTTCCTTTTTCAAACATGTTCTATACAGTAGTGTAATAACTAAGAAGTAATATAAATAGAGGATAAGAAAGAAATATTCACTCTTCAGTTTCAGCACACTCTCTCTTCAAGGCTAACTTTGTATTCTCCATGAATAATCACTTGGCCAAAACACATTAGATCGCATCAAAATTTGAATCTAACAACACATTGAAGTGTTCTTGTTGTTTAAAGCGCGTGTAACTCTAACCAATGCTTCAAAAGCGTTATTAAGGTTGTGCAAAAACCATACGATCTTCTTCTGTCTGACATATTCATATATAGCTAGACAAGTGTTATGGAAGATGAAGTACAATAACGCTTGTTTAAAACATGTTATTTACAACATGTTATTAAGCAAACACAATAAACATATTTGCTTAATTTTTAGAATTGAACGACTAACTGACTAAGATTGCTCAAAAATTAATTGCTGAACCAAAAAATTAAAAATGTATTGCCAAAACTAGATGGACTAAAATAAAATTCAACCAAGAAAGAGAACAATAAGTGGTATGATAACAGCATAGCATAGTGAAAGTGCATGATTGACACAGACATAAGATGGTTCAAGTTGCGAGGAACTTTGTTCTCTTTAGGTAAAATCTTGATTTTGTGTTTTGTGAATGGATAAAATAGGTGTTGTATGAGCTTTGTACCCTTAAATAAAGTTCATCTGACTGAGCTCAAATTAGTCATGTTCACGTATGTCAATATATAAGATAAGATAAAAAAGAGTGTCCTTAAGGAATGTACAATTTAGGTCATTACAAATCAGGTGGGTGTCCTTCATAGAGTAATGATCATTTTTTGTGCAATCCAAGCCTATTAGGTCATCTGTAATTACCTTTGGGATAAGTGGAATATACTTCCAGTTCGTGAAAGACCACAATATTCGTCTGTATGAGATGTGTGAGATAGGAGCGACCTTGGGGGCCATGCAAGAATCTAAGGGCCATTAAAGTACAACGATCGTCATCATGTGGATAAATGTTGTAACTCGTTTATCGATCACCTAGTGTTCAACTTTAATCTAAATGGTCGCCTGAGCGTTCTACTATGTCCTGCATAGTTGGCCCTTGGCCAAGTGTTCAACTATGTTCCAAATAGTTGGTTGGATGTTCAACTCTAACATGAATGGTTGAACTCCGACCCAAACAAATGGATCAGTCGACAACCCACCAAAGCTTGTAAAGGCGTAGGTGTTTATCTTCAACTTTGGTGGGTCGAACCAGTCGAAGTCACAATTCAACGCAACTTCTAGTTATCTAAGATAGAAAGTGCATGCTTGACAAATATAATTAGAACTCAATTGTTTAAACTTTCTTACTTTCATTAACTTCATGATGTTAATAATACAATAAGTTCAATAGAAATCACGTTTTGAAATATTTCATAAGCTATTAGCCCCAACACTTTAGGTAAAGTGTGCATTCACAAGAATCTTTCAAATGCTAATATAACTTACCCATAAAAAATAATAATGGAGAAAGTATGATTATGTTTGCCGTTCACACTTGGGTTAATGGAGAAAATATGATTATAATGGTGTAACTATACTGATCTTACTGCTATTGCAAAGGTCATTTTTCAATTATTACCAGTATTCCATACATAAGTTGATGAGACAGGTCCACCTCTAGTATAACGTTTATTTTTGTTGAAAGAGTATTTGATATGCATAATGGGAAGGTGAAATCAACATGGAAAAAAAGAAAAGAGATGGGTGGGTAAGGTTAATGAGTCATCTATATTTTGACATAGTCTTACTCTAACTTAAGGTTTTTTGAGATAAACTATTATCAGTGGAAAAAGTAAGATAAACTGTCCATGAGGGAAATTAGTTGGGGGGTGGGATTGTAGGATAAAAGTGAAAAATTTAACGTCCAAATAAATCAATAACTATTTACTTAGTGAAAATATTTTCTAAATTTTGTGTTAGTTTTATTTGTTAACAATGAGAAAAGAGACTATTGAAATAAACAATTGTCTTGTATTTTAAAAAACAACGAAAATGTCTAAAGAGCAATTTCCATTATTTCTTGAAATGTATTATCCCCTAGCCAACATTTTTCTTCTGTCCATCATAATGACTCGAGTATATTTTCTTGTTAACAATCGAAACTAACACATGTTAGAAAAGGAAAATAGACTTATAAAAAAAAACAAAGGAAACTAGAAAAACCATGGCAACCTGTGAGGTTCCAAAATTTACAGATGGTCAATTCTTAATTTTTATTTATTTATTTATTATTTTGTTATTGGCCTAGTGACCAATATATACTCAAATAAACATACAAGAAGGGAAAAATTTGCAGACCCGAAATTTAGCTTCTGTGTGTTGTTTTGTTTGGTTTTTCACTGTTTTCTTTAATAAACTCATTATCTCTTTTTGTTTTGATCTAGTTCTGTTGGGATGTGCTTTATTTGTAATGGGCCTTTGTTAGTAAGTTCTCATGGCAATGACATCAAAAACATGTTACAAGCCAACATGCAGTTTCCATGTGGTGGTGGTGGAGGAAGTGCTAAATGTTAATGGTAACTGTGGCAGTGGTGTATTGAAGAGAGTGAAAATATGATTGGTATTTGGAAAAAAATAAGGATTGAGATGCATAAATGTTCCACAGCCTCATAGTTACCAATTGAGAACAACTGTGGTTGCATCTTCAACAAGATTGAGTACACTCCACTGCTGGGAGGACTTTACTGCTAAAATTTACAGATGAAAGGGGCTCGTGTGTTAACGGAGAATTGGTAGACCACTAGAAAGCATCTAGGTATTAGTTCTCATTCTCATTTTTTCCAATTAGTTACTTTCTGGTTTCCCCTTCCCAAATATTTCCACATACTTTGGTGGAAAGGCCAATCCCATTCAGATTCTGCTGTGCATCAGTATGTTCTTTGGAAAAAATGTAATTTTATAATGCCACACTTTCATAATGCTAGGTTTACACGCATATTATTTTTATCATATGCCTAGAAGACAACATTGCATTGTTTTAACTTTTAAGTGGAATCGGACTTGGATCTCTTAGGGTCTGTTTGGATTGAAGGAATGTGGTGGGATGAGATGAGATGGAATGAAATGTGTTTATGTTTCGTTGTTTCGTTTTGCAAATAATGAATGGGATGAGATGGGATGGTATGTGATGAAACTCATTCCATCCAATACCACTCATTCATTCAATTTTCCATTCCGCCCAATTTGGGGTGTGTGCAATGGAATGGAATAAATTAATAACATAAATACAATTTTATCCCTATTTGTTTTATTATTATTTTTTTTTGAAAAGGCAAATAACAATAAAATAAAAAAATTTGTTATGAAATTTTTCTTTCTTCCCTCTCTCTCGTCTTCTCTTCTTCTGTAACCAATTTTATTTTATTTGGTACAAACCAATTTTATATTAGTATATCTTCCCTACATAATCTTCTCTTCTTCTGCAAACCAATTTTTTTGTGTACAAATCAATTTTATTATTCTTGTTATTATATTAGTGTATGAAAAAAAATTCACATCAAATATAATCTTCGTCTCTTCTTCTTCTCTTCGTTTTTTATTAAATTAGTACTACTATTTGGTCTGACATACTACAATAGTATTATTTTAATATATGATAATATATATTTTTATCAATAAGATAGTGTTTTATTTTTGTAGAATAAGATAGTGGCTTTGGCTATTTGTCGATCCTTTTTCTCTATTAATTTGGTAGTTTATGTTCAATCAAGAGTGTTATTATAGTTTGGACAATGAATTAGTAATGAAATATGTGAAATTTATTGGTTGAATTGAGTATAAAATGTATGATATTAAGATTTTATAAATAAAGGGTATAATTGGAATAAAAAATTTATAACTCATTCCATTCCGTTCACTTTCCAAACAATGGAGAGAGAAATTTGTTCCACTCCATCATAAAATATCCAAACAATGGAATGGAATCTATGTTCCATTCCGTTCCATTCCATTCTATTCCATTCCGCTCCGCTCCATTCTATTCCATCAATCCAAACAGACCCTAAACAAAGTATCGGGTTCATGCTTGGGATGGGAGACTCCACTAAAAGGTGGCCAAACTAGTTCCGCAGCAAGATTAGTTATACTTTGTGTAAGTTATACTTTGCGCAATAACATAGTTGCCAAAAACAATAATTACACGCACATTATTTCCAAACTCAATACCCACACAAACACATCTGTCTACATACATATATAAACATCAACATTCGGTACAAAACCTATTTACAAAAAAGACAAACATCAATATTAAGTACAGGACCTAATGAGTATAAAATATCTTGTATTGGAGTCTGATTTATGGTAACGAACAAGTAATTTTTGCAGCTTACAGTGAAATGGTGAAAATTCAAAAGTACCTTGAAACTGTATTGGCAAATATTGTTCCTACTTATTTTTCAACTCCACCTCCAATGCAATCTCATTACGGCGTTGAAATGGAAGAGAAAATGGAGGATTATACTGAAACAAAATAAAAGAGTAACTAACATTTGAAAAAGAAAGGGATTGACGAGAAAGAATTAGACAGGTTTAACCTCAATATTGTGTTAAGGATCTAACCTGTGCAATTTCTACTGAAGTTCCCTCTTTAATTTTGAACTGTCCGTCATTTTTCAAAGCTTCTCTTAATTTCAGTTCACGCCTCTTAACTTCTTCATCATTCACAAAACCTGTTTCAGTCAAAGGAAAGAAAAGTATATATTTGATTTAGGACTTCAAATGAAATTTGAGTAATTATTTGATCCACTTATAAATAAATATTTAGAGGTGCCCGATTTACTCATTTATAATTTGCGCCATGCAAAAATTGAGCCACACCAGAGCACAAAAAAGAAGAAGAAAGAATGAAACATATCCAAATGCGCCCTCGCGCACACACACGTAGCTTCATAGGAAAACTCACTGAATCACATGAGACTACATATACATAAATATATTGAAATACTAGCAACACACACACATAAAAAGACTCACTGAATCATGTGGGAATACATTTATATAGATAAATACATAGAAATACTAGCAAATACAGGTGAATGGAACAAACAAAATTGGGTGTTATCTGTGCTTTCTCTTGTACTTAAATATTCAGTCATAACTCCTTTAAAATCTTATTCTAATACACTGAACTAAATAAGCAACGGCATGGAAAAAATTAAATTAAATTGAATTTGTATACAAACTATATAAAAGCATTAAGGCAAGAGCACACCTGAAAAGGAAACTACAGCAACTATCTTTCTGGCCACCTCTCTTATTGTCACAGATGAATCTTTAGGCAGCGGCAAGTTAGAACCGTACTTTGAAGGCAGGACAAAAGACATTTTCCACTCATCTTGATCTCCCGTCTGAGATAACATCATCGATAAAGAACATCATAAAACAAACATATGTTTTAGAAATATCTCCTAGTGAAGCACTATAATTAAATGTGGAACTTCCCGAAGATATATAATAACATGTAATTGGGATAGATATCATATGGTTGATTCCTGAGGAGAAGAACAGTATCAATTTATCCAAACTGCAAACCAATCTCAGACATTTCGAGCTTGAACTTTACATATTACTGACCCATATTTAAAGAACCTATGAATTCAAGAGACTTCCCAGGTGCTAGGTAGTCATAATTTGTCAGCTTGATAAAATATTCGCATGTAGTTTAGTCTGTTTATTGTTTAATCACCAGATGAGTTTAATTTAATTGAATCTGGATTTGAGGAGTTTGGTTTATAACATTGTGAACTAAATTCAAATCGTGAGAATTAGAATTTCACTGCCATTTTTGAAAAATAAAGAATAAGTTAGCAGTTATTTCAATGCTGTTGTTGGTAAAATGGTTTTATAATGAATATATCAAATAAAGAATACATTGAAGTAACTTTGATGGAAATCCATATGAATATAAATAAGTAAAGAGTAAAGATGTAGCCGAGATATTTAACAAAATCCATGAAAAAGAATCATAATACCTTTGTTGTTATCACAGGAGTTGTCATATCCATTTTAACCCCATCGGATTGATTCTTACTGGTAATAACGGGTGTAGTCATCTCCATTTTCTCCTTAGTTGTATTCTACCATCATAACAACATAACACATCTATAACTGTTCTCAAAATAGAAAGGGGAAACAAAGAGACGCAGCGTCCAAAATCAACCCAGTAAAATTTCAAAATGTACAATTGTGACTCAGTTCTAAAATGTAATAATACCTTACCAAAAAGATACTCAGCAAGGGCATTAAATGACTGAGAAGCACCTCTGAAATCAAACCCACTCTTCCCAGGCATTGTAGTCTCTGCTACAAAGTAAGGCTGCAAAGATAATCAAGTCAAGGTGGGAATTGAAGCAAGTATGATGTCAAATTGAAGCAAAGATAAGTAAGTCACTGCTTCAATTTCCCTAATCACACAAGTATGATGTCGAATTTTGCTCATATGCGAGCGCTTTTGTAAAGTAAAATACCTCAATTTCCCTAATTTCATACTGATCCCTTCTAGTTAGAACATTGAACTTGACAGTCTCAAGGTCAGGAACTACAACGAAGCTCAAGCACATAATAATTAAATTACTACTAATATGCAAACAAATTTATAAAATTCTATTCAATCAATAATAACGGAAATATGTTGAATAATTGAGAAGGAAAATTAAGCACCTGTCATCAACGCCTCTTCGAGAGTTCGATTTTCAAATCTTTTCGGAAACAAGTATTTTGCAGTCTCAGTAGCCACATCAGAAACAACTGCAAATAAAAAGAGTGAAAAAAATATGCAGCAGAAAATAAATCATGAAGAGATAAATAGATAGTAGTGGTGACATTTACGTCGCTGGGAGAGAGCGGTGGATTGAGAAGCGAGAGCGAAAATGAGTGAAATTCGAGCTTCGAAGGCTGAAATGGGTTTTCGGTTGGTGCTTATTCTGTTGCCGGAAGATGCAGAGTTAGTAATAGAGATTATTTTGTTGTTAGGTTTTCCATGAATTGAGGTCGATTGAAGAGAAAGAGAAAGAGAAGGGTTGCAAAGAGAAATTAGCATCTTTAATTTGGGATTGAATATGGTTTTGGTATATTCTTCTGGGTTTTGAATTTCTGTTTGATTTTGGTATGATGCTGTTGTTTGGTGGTTATAGTTTTCCCGGCACAGTATATATATACTCCTATTTCAGATATTTATTTTGCACTAAAATTTTATTTTTTGCACTACACTTGTACCTACAAAATTTTGTTCTTGTATTGAAATTTTTTGCATAAAAACTAAAAACTTAATTAAAGATGAATAAATGAGTGTAAGTTTTCCTTATTATTGTACATTATGTGCAATGTTTTTATTAATTGGGATAATCTCGACAAGGGAGCATGGAAATTTACTCATTTTAAAACTTAAAAACATAGAAGATATCACATGCGATTATTATAAAATCTAGTTTATTTTTTGAAGCAAAAAATTTAATTTCTTAAATCAATCAATCATGACTACAATGTAGAGTTTTAATGAGCTTGCATTCCAATTTTCTAATTCTCTGTTCGAGATCAAATCTCTAAATCAAGTTAAAAAAGATTTGATTTGATTTGATCTCATTTTATATAACTCTCAAATAAAATTATGTATATAAATACAACGAAATTGTAATGTCAACTCTTCAATTAATTATTTAAAATTATTTGAATGAGATGATAAGTGATCTATCAAATATCAAATGTCAAAAAAAAAATTGTTGAACTAGTAATATTTTTTTTTTTTTACAAACGAACTAGTAATATTTTTAGAGTGTGGCAAATGAAAGTTTGAATGGCCACATAAAAGATGTCTTCATAAGATAAACTCACAAAAAACCACTCATTCAATTCTATAGCCAGCTCCCGCCGAGAGTCCGACGACCACAACCGGAGAAATAGAATCGACATGAAGAAGCATTTACTAAAACCAATAACAAAATCACAACCACCACCAGCACCGCCACCAATCCTCAACCCACCACCACCACCACCACAACCAAACCCACCTCTCTTCCCTCCCACACTCTCTCCCACCCAACACTACACCCACTTCCTCCAATTCCTCAACACCCACCTCACCCCTCCACTCACCCCACAAACCCTCACTCATTTCCTCAAATCAAAGCTCCATCACCACCCTTCATTCACCCACTACGATTTTCATCTCTTCAATTGGGCTTCAACCCTTGACACTTTCTCTCACAATCACACTTCCTATGAATGGATGACACGTACTCTCGCTCTCTCTCATCGTTTCTCTCTCCTCCGCACCCTCCTCAGCTTCATTTCATCAAACCCTTGTAATTGCTCTCAAGCCATTTTCTCTTGCCCTAAAACTGAACCTATTTTCCGGTTTGCTATTCATGCTTATTGTAAAGCTTCGAAATTTGACGATGCTCTTTTTGCATTTAACTGTATGCGTAGGTTAATCGATGGAAAGCCGAGTGTTTCTCTTTGTAATATTTTGATTCATGGGTTTGTTAAATCTGGTAGGTTTGAAAGAGCTTTTGAATTTTACAATGACATGGTTAAGGATAGGATTAAGCCAGATGTTTTTACTTTTAATATTTTGATTAGTGGTTATTGTAGAAATTTTAAGTTTGGTTTTGCATTGAAAATGTTTGAGGAAATGCGGAAAATGGGGTGTCATCCAAATGTTGTTACTTTTAATACTTTGATTAGAGGGTTGTTTAGGGAACGTAGGGTTGATGAAGGGATTGGGATGGTTTATGAAATGATTGAATTGGGGTGTCAACTTTCTGATGTCACTTGTGAGATTTTGGTGGATGGGCTTTGTAAGGAAGGTCGGATTTCGCAGGCATGTGATTTGTTAATGGAGTTGTCCAAGAGAGGGGTTTTGCCTAAAGGGTATGATTATTTTGTTTTGGTGGAGATTTTGTGTGGGAAAGGAGATGCTTTTAAAGCTTTGGAGGTTATTTATGAGTTATGGAGCAAAGGTTGCGTTCCTAGTTTGATTTCTTGTATTGTGATGATTGATGGTTTGAGAGGATTGGGGAAGATCGATGAGGCAATGAAATTGGTGGAAAAAATGCTTAAAGAGGAGGGTATGTTACTTGATGTTGTGACTTTCAATTCTGTACTTCAAGATGTCTGCGATGTGGGGAGGACAGAAGAGGCGAATAAGTTGAGACTACTTGCTTCAAGCAAGGGTTTGGAACCCGATGGCATGACTTATAAAATTATGGTTTCTGGGTATAGAGGAGAAGGAAATCGGACGAAAGGTGAGTTAGTGGTAAATGAAATGTTGGACATGGGTTTTCTACCGGATCTTGCTTCATATAATAAATTGATGGATGGACTATCTAATTGTCAACGCTCTAGGCGTTATCAAGTAAACAAATTTGGCAGCTGAAAAAATGAAAACAATATAAGATTTAACTTAGTTGTCATTTATGGTTCTTGTTTGCGCTAAGATGATTATGGAATGATTGAGAAGTGAGCCTTTGAGAAATTCAGATGATCAACACAAGTTGTTTGCACAATATGAAGATAGCCTGCAAGTCCACTTTGAAGAGGTTAGTGCTCTAAACTCCCATCTTTTAAAAATTATTGAATTATCAAGGTTTTGTTTTCCTCATGCTAGTGAGCATAGTAAATGTAAGGATTTCAATTGGACTGATCATTAAAACTGATATAAAATTACAGAGCGGAATATATGACCAGACTCCCATGGCTATTTGCTTTATGGTTTTATCATTATTCCAAAGACTAGTTATCACAACCATTTGAGAGAACATGTGATTCCATGAATAAGTTGACAGTCAACTGTAATTAGGACTTCTACTCACTAAGTTGCATAGTTTTTATGAGATTAGGTTTCAGGAAACAATCAAACAAACTTGTTAAGGTAATCTAGATTTTATTTTTTACATTAATTATCATCTTACCTTTTGTCGCTGTTTTGGTTTTTGATTGATGTACAACACAATTACTTTCTGAGGTTCATTTTGATCTTTCGTTTCTCTTCCTTTATGCTTTAAATACGTGTGAATTTTTTGTCATAGTTAAAATTGTCAATCTGTAAAAGTGAAATTAAAAGTGAAATTATGCTGTATTTCTTTACTCATTGATTTACCATTGGAATTTCAGGACCTTTAGCTCATTTCTTGTTTCCTGTGTATTATCGCTGGTGGTGCAGCTACCACACGGCTTTCTTTAAATGCATAGCTGTGTCCATGGTGGAATGGAGCTGAGTGAGTGATTCAATCTTCTCGATGGGGTTCCCACAAGCGCAAGTATAGCAAAGATGTTCATCAAAAAGTTAGGCTCCATGGATCATATGTATTCCACTTGATGAGGATCAACCCCTTACATGAAGTCTAAGGAGCTTCACAAGCTAGGAGTGGAAGGGACGTTGAAATAGAATAGAGGGAATACTAGGAAACTAAAGGCACAATTTAAGCAACAATTTAAGATCAGTTGATTCTAGCTCTTGAACCAATGGTTCATAAGAACAGTTCGATTCGGAACTTGAAATATGAGTGCACCGAACCATTACCTAGTTCAATTCTGTTTGGAACCAAGAATTTTAGTTTAGTTCGATAATTATAAACTGTTTCGAAGTATGATTTGTTTCAGTTTAATTTTCTATTGTGAACTGAACTGTGAACAACAGAAGAACATGTTGCCTAATCACTTAAAAACATAATAGTTGTACTAATACTAACAATTACACAAGCACATTCAAATCTAACATAGTTCGTAATCAAAAAGTACAATTATTACATCTCAAAATTAAAAGAAAGTCTTAAGCCAATTTTGCGACAAAAATTAATACAATGTGAACAACGTTATCACATGTGTCGCTGTTCGACATCAGTAAATGACGTCGGACATTAGACACGCCTTTAATCAAACAAAATACATAGCCATCTGAACTTCTTTCTGCTTGAACCCACATTTCTCATAGAAAACCCTATTCTCAATATTACAATCAAGAATAACCTTATAGCACCCAACAGAACGAGCATGATCATTAAGAAAATTAATCACTTTCTTCCCCAATTGCTTCCCACGAACACTTGAATCCACAACAACATCTTCAATATGCCCAACTTTACCACAATTTCTCAAAAATTTCTTCTCAATAAACACACTCCCCGTTGCAACAATCTTCTCAGTAATCTCATCCTCAATAACACAGATAACATGATCATCTCCAAGCGAATCAAGCTCTCTAAATCGATCCTCAAATTCCTTTTCAGAAACTGAATCACAAATGCTAAGTTGTTGCAGTAACTCTATGAAACCTTTTTTTTTGTCTGTAATCTTTAATCTTCGCGCTATAAACTTTTCTTCCTCGCTATTTTGCATCTTCGTCTCCATAGTGAATAACTAGAAGAAGAAAAAAAATGAGAAACTCAGATCAGAAACTGAAACAAAAATAATAATAATAATAATAATAATTTGTAATCAAATATTAACGGTTCAGATTTCGCCACCTCATTGAAAGAATTAACGGCTCAGATTTTACCAGGTTGTATTAATCTTAAACGTCGTCGTTTGATTTACAATTTTTTTTTTTTTTGATGCAGTTTGATTTACAAAATTAAAATTCGTTCATCGTGTAATTTTTTTCCACAAACACGATTTTGAGGTATCAGCTTAGAGAAGAGAAAAAGCGATTATCAATGGTTTTATAGAGAGAGATGCAAACGTCGTTGTTTCGACGACTTGCTCCATCGTTGGCAGCACGATTTCAACGCAGCAACGAGAGTTTTATAAGTTCTTTTTCTTCTTCATCTTCTTCTTCTTCTTCCGTTCTTCACCATGTCACGTCTTCGTCGTCTTCTTCTGCTGACGTGGAACCTGTTCACATAACAGAGAATTGCGTTCGTGTATGATCTATCTTCTCTCTCAATTGCTTATTTTTATGCTTTTCTATATAAGTGATTTTTTGTGATCTGATTGCGATTTTTCAATTCTTAGAAGTGATTTTAATGTTAAATTTAAATAAAAAGAGGTTCATGAAATTAAAACATTACTTCCTTCTGTATATCAGTTATTTCAGTTATATCAGTTAACTTAAAAAGTGAATTGTTGCTTATATATGAGACCGGACGGAGTATGCTATTATTGATGGACCTTATCCCTTACTTGTAATTGATTTCAATTTGTTTGTACAACTTATGAATGTGGAGCAGAGACTGAAGGAACTGGATGCCAATGAATCGTCTGCTGGTGGGAAAATGCTTCGTTTGAGCGTAGAAACTGGTGGATGTTCGGGGTTTCAGTATGCTTTTAATCTGGACGATAAAGTTACCTCAGATGACAGGTATTACGTCTTGGATGGTGAAATTTGAATGTTGATGTGCTTGCCATATGTTGTAAATCCTCGTCTTTTATAAATTACTACAACTTATTTATTTACTTTAATGTATTGGCAGAGTTTTTGAGAAGGAAGGAATTAAATTGGTTGTTGACAATATTTCATACGACTTCGTGAAAGGTGCAACTGTTGATTATGTTGAGGAGCTAATCCGTTCGGCTTTTATAGTAAGTCGAGTGCACTTGTGATATATGTATAGACTGGTGTTAATTTAAAATTAATGATGTATAACTATCTTCACATTCTTTCCATTGCGACTTATAGTAGATTGTCATCTCCTTGGAAATTTTTTATGAACTTATAGTAGCAATTCACATTCACGTCATGTTGTCAAGTTAAATCCTGAAACATTTGAGAACTTCTGTTTGATATAAGTCATTCATCAGCTTTCTCCTGTCAGCTTAGGATTTTAGTATAGTTGGTCCTCTGAGAGTCGACGCGAAATCATAGCCTCTCTAAAGTCTAATCAATTAATAGAAGACCCGTTCATCTAATAGAAAATTGAAATAGCACAAGTTAGAGTAGGTATATGTGTAAATTGAACATGCTTCCTTCAAGTCCAAATGACTCTTCCAAGAGTTGGTATGTTAGGACATAAAATTGTGCACGAGTAGATTTAACAATTTTATCTTTTATAAGAGTTGAATTAGATAAACATCTCAACTGTATTCAGGTTCAGTATTGAATTAGATAAATTTCAGGATGAAATTGTTATGTATGGAGGTGACTTATTTCGTCACCATCCAAGCAATGCCTTTATATGATTGTAGAGACTATATGGGAGATATTATGGAAACTGCTTATGACATGTCCATAAACTGTTTTCAGCTTATTTTCGTAAGCTCTATAGGATAGCTTATAATTTATATGAAAATAATTTGACTTCATTTTATCTTGTATTATATATGTAGCTTATACATAATAAGAACTTAATTAATTTGGCTATCCAAATAGGGCCTTAATCTTTTCCTGTGCCTTATACATTTGGTTGCACTGTAAGCTATTTTGTGAATTACAGACCAGCATGTTTCATTTCTTGTTATGTGGATGATGCAGTTGCTCTCCTGACTATGCTTTTGCTTTGGACTGCTGTCTCCCAACACCATTCATATTTTTCAGGCACATCTCCATCAAGTTCAAATAAAAGTAAAGCTACCATAGAGATATGTGCCTGGAAATGTAACTAACATTAGAATAAAGTTGTTCATGCAAAAATAGTGGTCAGGAGGAGCAACTCTAGCACTGCGATGTAAACCAAGCCCACATGTCAGTTTTGTAATTTGTTAAACAACTTAAAAGCAAGATGTGCTCCTAAAATATTTAGAGCACCATAGATACTTCCAATCTTAAGGTGCGTCATTCCATGAACTTTGATTAAAGAATGCTAGTTATAATATAATATTTTTGAGTATCCTTAGTGTTTCTGGGTAATTATTTAGTAAAAAAAAAAAAAACTACTCTTAGATGATTCCACAGTAATGGTTTGTCTTTTATGTTTGATGGCATAATTTTTGAAATAGAAGGCACATTTATACACCCTTGAAAGTGGAATGTGTGTTTCAAACCGAGTTCAAAGTCTTTAGATTCTATGTGAATGTGAACACAAAAGTGTTGATATAATCGCTTACATCTAATAGCATTGAAATGTCTAGTCACGAGCGTGTGGCTATCGGTATCACTTCTTGTTTTATAACATTGAATGTCATTCTTTTATTTCTTAAGACATTTAGCCTATTACAAACTTACATTTATTTTCTGGTTTCATTTTCAGGTGACTGAAAACCCCAGTGCAGTTGGTGGTTGCAGTTGTAAAAGTTCCTTCATGGTGAAACAGTAGTTAGCTATCTTGGCACTCCCATCTTCACTTTCCTTAACCACTCTGATATTTATTCCGCCAAACTAGATTATACTATGAAACATTATTTTTGTACTTCAAAATCAATTGATTGAATTCAAGATTAAAGTATTGCTTGTATAATGATATTAATGTAACATACATTTGTTGTATTGGTAATAAATCATCAGGCATTGCAATTTAGCATTGCAGTTTAGCCTGTTCTTGTGTTCTAATATCTTCTGGTGCTTATTACTGATTGTTTGAATATTAAATGAATCCTGCTAATGTATTTACAATTTTACAGTATGAAGCAGCAAGTTGCTTGATTGCCCTATAAACAATGAGTTGAGTGGATTTATTCCATCAAACATACCCTGCTAACTAGGGTTTGGACATCATGGTAAAAATGTTTAGGAAGTATTTTATGCTTTTTAATTGTTCCTATGGTTTAGTCAATGCAAAGGTTAATCGCAATAAACCAACAAAAGTTTTCAAATGTTTTTAGCTCAATTGTTGCTGGTATTATTATTTACAATATTATATATGCTGGGTAGCATGGTTTTCATTGTGTTATTGGTTTAGCAGTGGTAAAATTTGATTATAGATAAATTAATATTTCCTAAAATGAAGTTGAAGACAAAATCCTAGTTTCAAATCAGAATTAATTTTAGAGATTTAATCATTTGTATTAAAATTAAAAAAACATACAAACATGTCAAAATCAAGTATGCTCAAACCAAAAAACTTCATTTGGGGGAAGATGAATGTTGTGGCAGATAAAACAAACTGGTTTGCGTCCAATGTTAGTTGCTGCCTCGGGTGTGGGGAGAGTACCTCGAGTTGTTCAAGTGTGCTGAGTTTAAGAGTTTGTTTGGTTGAAGAGAAATAGAGAAGAGAGAAATTGAAACGCAGAAACCAATACATGTATTTAGATTATAAAATAGTTCAAATACATACATTGAAATCTGTGTTTCAATTTCTCTCTTCTCCATTTCTCTCCAACCAGTTCCTTCATTTTAGCCAAACTTCAGTTCAGTTGATTGTTAAAAAGCTTTTGTTCCTATTTTTTTCATGTGCCATTTCTGTTAAGTAGGTTTATGTTTGGCTAGGGGTGAATACACAATCTGGGTAGTATGGGTCACTTGAATTTCTTTATGCTTTGGAAGGCTTTGGCAGGTAGAAGACTACAGAAGGTAAAATGATTGAGAGTGCTTGGCACCGTCATCCATCTTTGTTGTCAATTTCCAATCAACTAAGTTTCTACCAATACAATAGCACTCGATCTGTGTATAATAATTGTCACTCGACTATGTACCTACAACTAATAGCTCATGAAAGAAGTACAACCAAAATTTGTAGAAGCACAAGTTATCCAAAGCTCCAGGGACAATAGTATATCATTTACAGAATTATGCAGCCGTCGCGGCATAAAAATTACAATAAAATTGGACCAATTTAAAAGTACTCTCTCTCAATCTCTTATATATTATAAACAAATGATGTCAATAATTTTTTGTCTAAACATTTATTGTACAGTTGCTTTGAACTTCCAGAGTGTAGATTTGTAATGTAGATACTCATCAGTGAAATTAGTTAAATGAAATCAGTGTGCAGTAACGATTTTGCACATATAACTATTACAAAATAAGCATAACTTATAAGAAAGTGATTTTCATAATCCAATATTATGGATAAATCATTTAAAATAAGACAGAAAGTTGCATCAGTTCAATATTTTATATTTCCAACGGCCGGTAAATGAAACCATGCATGAATTAGGCACCACAAAGACAAACATATTCACTTATTGCAAAATGGAAATTGCTTCCAACTCTAATGTTCACATCAATTTTCCATGAATATAATAAAACTTCAAAATGGCTAACAAGATGGCCGGACAATTCACTCGTCTACTGGCCTTTGCCCTAGCACAGAAATGTCTTCATATCGTTTCTGCAGAAGAAAATATAATTATTACACAAAAGTAAAATCATGGAGACAAATTAATTGTTGAATCATGAATAACAAATGGTATCAAATCATAAGAGTTAGAAACAAACGGAAAGGAACTGTAGTTTCAAATTTGACAGTAAGTTTAAACTACAAATGGACAAAACAAATAACATAATTCTCACAAAACAAACTCAAGTCATAAGCCTATATTAAAACAGTGCAATGATATCAATGCAAAATCACACTAATTCGTCATCTATCACATGATTCAAAGTTATTTATGAATCATTATCATTATAGGATACAACCTATTTGCTTACCAGATCATCTTGAATTGTGCAATCTTAATGACTATTTTTATCATCAAAGACCAGTGTTTTATAATTAAAAAAACAAATAATACAAGTGGCAAAAAAAAAACACCTGAGATCAGAGTGACAAATAGACACTCCTATCAACAGAGGGCCAACGAAGATCAGTTCTATTATGTTTTTTAAAGCCTAACCAACAATAACATTTGTAAACTATAACTGATGACTGATCATTCAAATATTAATGGATAACACAAAGCAATTACATACATGAGTTTGATAAATAGATAACACCAACCAATTTGTTCTCTTGTTACGAAAAAAGTCAATCATGTAAGCTAGATTACCAACAGGAGAATGCAAGAAGACAGGAGAAAGAGATAGCAGCAGGGAGTGAAGACCACTTCATGCCCCCTAATGAGTTTTTGAGACAACGAAATGTAAGGGCAAACAGTTACGTTATAAAAATTTGGATATAAGGGCTATAGGTTTAGCACATATTAGAGGAAAAAGACATTTGCTTTCATGACTTTTCTTCTGAAGTAGGGAGTTACCAAAGCACAGTAATAAATTTTCAACAAAACTTGAATAAAACGATTGATACAGAAGATGGTGTTTCAGAATTACTTTATCTAAACAACAGGTGACTAGAATGCAGAAATGATGTAAATCTTCCAACGGAACTGTTTTCAGTTTTCACAGATTTTTTAATGCAATGCAATATGTTGACATTATTAAGTAGAATCATAAATCATAATGTAGGACACAAGGAGTGAAGGTCGGAAGTACTAAAATATTTCAAAACATGACTACCAATTTGGGAAGAAAACCAAAAGAAACAACCAAAAAAGTAGACACTAATGAAGAATAGATCAGTGGCACACAAAATTCAGCCGATCAAATGAAATTGAAAACTAATCTGCCTAATGTATTCACACTGTATAGCAATAGAAATGTAAAAGAACTTTTCCAATTCCATATTCAGTTGTCTGTTATAGTCTATAGAGCTTCTAATTAACCCAGATTCTTCATAGAAAAACCAAGCAAAATCCAATAAGATACCTTATAGCCTAATTCAACATCTCATAATTAACAAGGTAATCAATTATGCGGCGATCAATTACACACTATATAGAGATTCCAGTTTCATTTCCAGTGGCCGCAATTGATAACCGCAGTATCGAGTTAAAACTAACGTTATGATGAAGATCGAGAATTTAATCACAGTTATATTATCAGAATAATTTTATAAATCGATAGATTAAGATATAGAGAAAACGATTCAGTACCCCAACGTTATTGTATTCCCATAGCTTGTGAACTCCGTAATCCACACCCTGAAACAAATTCAACGGATCTTCTATTAGCAAAAATCGGAATAAACGAAAATTGAATAAGAAGGAAAATGAAAATGAAAATGAAAATGGAAAAATGACAAACCCGTTCTGCGACGAAAGCGCCGGCGATGACGAAGGTAACATAGACAGAGTTACGGCGCATAAGAACCTTGTAAAGGCCTTCGAAAACGCCTCCACTTCTTCTTCTAGCGGCGGATTCCATGGTGAGATACGGTGGTTCCGATTCAAATGATTTATTTTCAATTTGATTTGCACACTCTAGGGTTCTCTCTGATTAATTTCTCTCTCCACCGTTCTCAGATGTTAAACAAGGGTCGATAATTCTTTGACCGTTTCAAACGGACCGTACCGGTTCACTTGGACCGGACTGTTGTCTCTTTGTGCATTCTCGATTTGATGGGTTGGGCTTGATGTCTGGATCGTTTGTAGGAAAATAAAAAGTGAAGATTACTTTTTGCACTGTTAGTTTTCTTCGACATTCACCCTAAAAAGTTGAAGAAAAAATTGTGCTATGTGAAGTTATGATCGAAATTTGAACCTGGTGTCTAATTCACTATCTAAAGCTGCTCCATACACAATGTGAGGATCAAACACTCGACCCTTAGTTAAGGGAGGATAAGCCCCAACCGCTCAACCACACCCCTTGGTTTGTCTATCTATCTATCTAAGACAATTGACAATACAAACGAAAAATAATTGTGTCATTAGTTTCATGTCGTAAATTTAGTTGGTAATATCATCACATTTTATATATGTGATTTGCAATTTGAACTATGTATATTTCACTTATTTTGGTAATTTGTTAAAGTTGAAATTTCTAATTAGACAACTTGGCAAAAAACAATTATTAAATGTTAGTAGTTGATTCAGTGACGATTGACGCTTGATTTAGTAGTGCAGATGTTTGATCAATCGCAATTGTCGTTGGAAGATGACTGAAAAATACTTAAGATTTATTTGGTTTGAGAGAAATAAAGAAGAGATAAATAAAAACACGCAAAATCAATACATATATTTGGAATTTATAAAAAAAATATGAATTTAGACTTTGTGTTTTTATTTCTCTTTTCCCTATTTATTTCTAACCAAATAAAGGCTAAATATTTAGGGTTTTAATATCATAACTCGTCAGCCAACCAGATATTTGTTGTAAGAAAAAAAAAATAGAAAAAGGAAAAAGGGAAAAGAAAAAGAAGTCTTGTTTTGCACACACGCCAGTCATCCACCGTGTTCCACCATTCCTCGCTAGTCTCCAACTCTTGTTTTCCTCTTGTCTCCTCGTTAGTGGAAGAAAATTCTCTGCATCGTTTTCGCGAGAAAGTAGGAAATAACAGATTGAACTAAACTGAAGAAGAAACAAGTGTATGCTTAGTCAAATCAATCAATCTTTACTTACAATGGAAAGGTTAGAGTTGAAAGAGGTTCAGAAACTCGAAGGTCACACCGATAGGGTTTGGAGCTTGGATTGGAACCCTGCTACCGGTCATGCCGGTATTCCACTCGTCTTCGCTTCTTGCAGCGGCGACAAAACCGTTCGAATCTGGGAACAAAATCTCTCCACTAATCTCTTCTCCTGCAAGGTCTCTCTGTTATTCACTTCTCTACTTTCTTTTTTGCTATCATAATTGTTTTAATTTCGATTATAGACTAGAATCACTTTTTAATACTAACTATTCTCAATTTTACTTAATGGAACAAAATTTTCACTTGTAATCAACCAATGTAGAATTGATTTTCAATTTTTTTATCGTCAAATATCCAATTCATAAATTTTAGGTAACAATCCCATAAACAAATAGAGCCTTGTTTGGATAAACAACTTCATAAAGTGCTTATGCTTTGAGAGTTTATCATTTAAGTGTTTATACTTTATATATAAGCAATAAGTTGTTTTCATAAGCTAGCTACCTTGAAGAAATAAGCTGAAAATAGGTTACGGATATGTCATAAGCTGTCTCCGTACGCTATTTTAAACGGTCTCGTAAGTGTTTATGATAGTTGATAAGATTAAATAAGTCCATCCAAACAGGTTCTAGATACGTAGCTAGTGGTTTCTGTGGAGTATAGTTCATAACTGGATGTTCAATACTCTGATTGTTTGGTTGCAATTTCATAATGATGATGTTGGAGTTTGACGATGAAATGCAGACAACTTTGGAAGAAACGCACACTCGAACTGTTCGGTCTTGTGCTTGGTCACCGTCTGGGAAATTGTTGGCCACTGCAAGCTTTGATGCCACCACTGCCATATGGGAAAATGTTGGGGGTGATTTTGAGTGTGTCTCTACTTTGGAGGTATGTTAATGCTTACTGGCATGCTGTTAATATAGTCTATTTGTTTCTTCTTTCCATTTGTATTGTTGTTCTTGTTTATGTGAATTTTTATAATATATTTAAATTTTATGGACAGGGACATGAAAATGAAGTAAAGAGTGTATCTTGGAATGCAGCTGGAACTTTGCTTGCAACTTGTAGTAGAGATAAGTCTGTTTGGATATGGGAAGTGCAGCCAGGCAATGAGTTTGAGTGTGTGTCAGTGTTGCAAGGACATACTCAGGATGTGAAAATGGTGAGGTGGCACCCAACGGAAGATATCTTATTTTCATGCAGCTATGATAATAATATTAAGGTAATCCAAATGCAAGAAAAAGTTTAGCCATTTTAATTTAGTTTCCCTTCCTTAGTTTTACATGCTATTTTTTGAACGGGTGTGATTCAACGGCGTGATAACAACATAGTGTAATCAAATTTCTTCCAGGTTTGGGCAGATGAAGGTGACAGTGATGACTGGCAGTGTGTTCAAACCCTTGGACAACCTAACAAGTACTATTTCTTGATCTCTCCCATCATCCCAGATTTTTTGTTTTCTTCTTTTTCTTCTGCATGATTGTTTAGGCCAGTTTATGTAGGATGGCCAATTTTTTAAACTAATTTTAATGTTAATTTGTTCACAATTATGTTATTTGGCAGCGGTCATACGTCTACTGTTTGGGCCCTCTCCTTCAATGCTAGTGGAGACAAAATGGTTACCTGTAGGTATGTGAATCATCTCTCTTGTTCATGCCTGGAATTATTTTTCACATTTTCTTGAAGCCATTTTAACTCCAACTTCTTATGGCAGTGATGATCTTACCCTAAAGGTATGGGGAACAGAGGGCACAGTGATGCTATCTGGTGGTGGATTTGCTCCTTGGTAAGTTTTCTGCAGTCTTAACATTATAGCTTTTTGTTTGTTTTTTAAAGGGTTTTAAAGTTGTTATTGGGGAAGTTAATCTGAAAATACCGTATTCCCTTCTTTTCTTCTTTTTTCTGTAAGTTAAAAAAGAAAATATTTGTGGATTCCCAGGCAAATGGCATTACCATGTTTTACTAATTTCTATTTACGTGATGAGGGTAGGTATCCTCATTTCCATGACATGGCTGTGGAAGTTATGTTTAATGCAAGTTATAATGCTATAAATGTTTACATCCATTCTCATTTCCTGTCACTCTACTTGCTAGTTTGCTAAAGTTACTATTGTATTGCATTTGCGCAGTGACCTTATCTTAAACTCATGTTACTTAACTATAGGTTGAAAGTTATTCTAATATAGTATCAGTTGATGGTATCCAATAGTTTCATTCAAATGTGGCTTTCCAGTCATATCTCTTATTTACTATGTCACTTGTACAAATGAGGGATCAATCATTTAATTATGGCATATTTATCCTACCCCTTTTTTTTGGGGGTACACATATTAATCCTACAGACAATATTAAATTGTTTCTTGTTTTCTTTTGGGATTTACAGGAAACATCTATGCACTCTTACAGGGTATCATGAGCGAACAATTTTCTCAGTTCATTGGTCAAGGTAGTTGCATCTTGGTTCTGAAGTAAAATTTTCATCTCAATTTTTGACATTTATGTAAATCTTTTAGTGATTTACTTATTTAACCAACTTGTCATATTCAATACTCACGATTTCTTGTGTATGTATGTCTTTAAGAAGTTAACTTTCATAGACTTTACCTATGCCCAGTCCCACTTTAAAGATGTCAAATTAAGTTAGACTCGTAATGGAATAGATATGACCTACTACCTCCGTCCCTAAGACATGAATAAATACTTAATAAATGTTGTAATGAAAAAGTTAAATTATGTATCTCCATTTGAAGATTAGGGAAGATGTGTAAAGAAACGTATAAGCAATAAAATTAGTTGATGAGTTTCAATTATCTGAAAGGTGAAAATGAAAAATTGAAACAAATTATTAACAAATTCAATATTACTATCAACTTTTTTAATTCTAGTGAATTAGCCAACAAGGTACTATATATAGGTCGTGTGGAGATCGTTATGATCATATTATGTTGTACAGGTATATCAGCCAATGTTCGTATTAGGAAGGTATGCTGACGGTTCTTATTTGTATTGTAAACTAATACCCTCTTGCGTTCTTTGGATCACGTTTCACGGAGAAGTTAATTTCATTTTTACAGCATTCTGTGGATTCAATCATTTGTTATTTCCTCCTTTTGTTAATCGAAAGCAAGATGAAAATAGCGATTCGTGCTATCTTGCACTTCATGTCTGTCGTTGAGAATCCGATTTTGGCTTGTATAATTCTGATGCTTTTGTATCTTGCAATTTTTGCTGGTATGACAGGGGAGGTATCTTTGCCAGTGGAGCTGCTGATGACGCTATACGGCTTTTTGCGGATAACGATGAAAGTCAGGTATGTCACTGATTTTAGTTTTTCAGGATGTTGTGTGTAATACTGTCATTACTTATAAACCAGACCATTTGTGATTGGTACTAGTATTCCATAAATTGAATGCTTAGGAAATTACAGCCGGGCATGCGGAATAAGTTGTTAGTCCCTCCCACGATGTCCTGCCTTTAAAAGGCGGGTGCCGTCATTTTAGTATGACATGAGACATGTCATTTTCACTCACATGGGATGCCACTGGGAACATACTGAGGTTTTATCATCGTACGTTTTTATTCTAATCTGCATGAAGAATTCACAGAAAAGAGAATCATCAGATTCTTTATATATCAATTGCAAGTTCATTTTCCTGGTGTAGAATAATTCACTTTAAGTCATGGACACAACGATTCTATTAGCTATTTGTGCTTGAAGATAGACTTGGAATTTTTTGGTCTCTTTGTAATTTGTATTTGCAAGCACAAGGCCAATAGGAACAAAAAAATACTTAACTACTGAATGCCAAATGTTTCTTCATTTACAACTTAGTGCAGAGAAAACTCAACCTATCAGCTACACTGTTAATTGTATTAGCAACTTCATTCCACTTCAAGTTTTTTCTTTGAACTGTGTTTTATTTTGAAGAGATTAGCACAAAGGTTACTAGTTAACTGGAATAGCTTGTTTCCAATGTTTTTAATATAATGCTCTTCCTTCTCATTTTCTTCATATATTTATAGACTTGAATCAGGTCTTTTTCTTTAGGTGCTCTTCTTGGCGTTTGAAAATTTGAGTGTTTTGAACATCAACATTTGTGCAGTTATTATTAAGAGATAATTCCTTATGTACACTGAATTCCATGTCCCTGAAAGAAAAATCAAACTTACATAAGAATATGCGGATCTGCAGGAAAATAATGATAAACCAATAGAAGTTTTTGTTAAATAATTTATATCTTTGTAGATTGTAAATGCATCTCACTCTATCAAGAAATAGGTTAAAATTGACCAAACATTACTGCTTGCTCATGACATAGGTTGATGGTCCTCTTTACAAGTTGCTACTGAAGAAGGAGAAAGCTCATGACATGGATATAAATTCTGTGCAGTGGAGCCCTGGGGTAAGATTCTCTTTATACAATCAAGTGGGTGGAATGGTAGATTTTGCTAGTGTTATTCTTAGATAATTCTCATAGCCAACTGTGTGATTCGGAATCACGACCTCTTAGATTTCGCTCTAATTAACTAGTAGTTGATCAATAAATGGTTGTGATTAGTATGCTATCTACTCCTAGTGGAGTGGCAGAGAATTCGGACCAGAGAATCATACCTTTGGGAATTAAGTTTATTGCTATTGCTTTTATTACATACAATTTGATAGCTTATAAGAACTAGCATATATAGAGAACGGTAAACTATTCTAGGATTGATTTTGCTTTATGTCTTTCTCTGCACTTGGTTACTAATGAACATATTTTGGCTACTAATGAAACATATTTTGCCTATTATTGCTTCCTAAATAGGAGAAGCCACTGCTAGCCTCTGCAAGCGATGATGGGACAATCAAGGTGTGGGATCTGGTATCATAGTGGTGATACTAGTTTAGCAGAAGTTTATACTGGAGGGTAGAGCCTAATAGTAGAAATGCTATATGTGCAAGCATCCTTATTTTTTTCTCTCTTAAATAGATTTTGAATATTGTATTTTTGAAGTCAAGGAGTGTGATTGTAAATTATATTTACCATCAACTAAACTTGGCATTTTTGCTCTAGAGTTGCTTAAAGTTATTCACCTAGAGTGAATTAGTACTGTAATTATACATCACTTCAATCTGTTGGAACAGAGATTTTCCTTAACAAGAATAACCGGTAATTTAATTGACTCGATCGAACAATTTCATAATGCCCACAATTTTCTGATGGGTCACAAAGTGCATTTGTTGTCTGATAATTTTTCATTCTTATTTTAACTGATAACTATAGAAATGTTATTTTAACTGATTGATATGAAAATGGTGAAGAAAGCATTTTCAACATGAAAGCAAAATAAAAGAAATAATTTTGTAATTATCAGTCAAAACAAGAAATGAAAACATAGGTTTTGTCAAAACATAACAGACCTTAGTTCTCTACAATGTATTCTGAACTGGTTAGTAGCAGTAGACATCACTAGTAAATCCAAGGTATGCCATTTGAAAAGGGCCAGTATATATACTGCACATGGAGGACTAACATATTAAGAAATGAGCATCATAATTACAAATTGAGCATCATAAAATTAATTAGATGCACTTCAAGGTTAAAATGCTAATTATTCCATGACATTTTGAAATTTGGTGAACCTTGATCAAACATATATGTATTTAGTATCTTCTTAGTATAGAACCTTCTTAAAATAGGTTATGTTTAGCAAATTGTTGACACTAGCATGATTCAAGTTATAATCATAGCTATTGCTTCGTCTTTCATAATCACACTATATGGGAGTTGTTTGTCAAGTTGCTGAAAGTTATTTTACATTATTATAGATGGCCATGCTCAAAGGTATGAAATGTGGTTGAGATCATTTGGAAAAAAATCATCACATTCGGGAAATTCACTAAGCTCATAACTCTTTCACTATTACTAGAGAAAAGACATTAGTGCTTTGCTGAAAATATTTGTTTATGAACAACAAATAATCAAAGATTTGGTCATGCCTCTTCAACAACCACAAAAATAAAACCCTCAAGGGATAAAAAAAAAAGTAAATGATGATTATATATAAAAATCAAAATTAATCAATAAGCCATATCCATAATGAATACTATATTGTTATGAATAAACAGAATTACAGAAATGAAAAGAAAAAAATTCTAACACCTGTTGTCTATACTTAGAGCAGCAGCATTGGTTTTAGTATCCTGTTCAACCAAAGCAGCACGTGCCATAGTGATCTTGCTTGGAACTAAAGGAGCATCAAATGCAGTGCAATCTATCCAATCCTTCAATAATTCCTCTTGACCCCATATTTCAGGTATCCAAACACTTCCAGCTACTTCAACTCTATGCCTTTTCAGCCTCTCTCTTTCACTCTCTTCTTCCAACAATTCCTCATCCGCAACACTTGTTAACTCTTTAGCTTCAACATCATTATCATCATCATCTAATTTCTTCTTGTTGCAAAGAGATGAGTTTTGTGTTGAATCTATATCTTTATCTTTATCATCATCATCATCATGGTTGTTTTGGGCCCTTTGAGTGTTGAAGAAAAAAGGGTTATCTTGTTCTTTGTCAAAGTTGTCATCTTTAGATGAGTGGGGAACTTTTGAGTCCAATGGGTGAGAAGGAATATTGTGATCAGATTCAGCTGAGGATTGGTGAGACATTATGAAAAGGTTGTTGTTTTCTTTCATGCAGAGAGAGAGAGAGAGAGAACAGAAGAGAGAAGAATGAACTAAGTTATAGTTAATTAATTTGTGTTAAGTGTTGTGTGAATAGAGAAGATTTGAAATGTGAGGGTTGCATTGCATGTGTTGTGTGGGGGAATAATGAAAGAAAAAGAATGGGTGGGAAATTAGTTTACACGTAGTCCACAAGACTTTCTTTTCTATGGTAAGTGACAAATCTACGTGTCCTTTTTCAGATATATGTGATTTTTAGATGTGTGGCTTCATTCTTATTTGGTGAGCAAAATATGTCAAAATATATTGAAGCATACATACATTAAAATCATGTGGGATTCCTTAGATTGATTTTTGGAGGATTGTGAGGTTGATGTTGATTTGAATGTCAAACTATATATGTCTCTTGCCTTTCAACCACATAGGTTCAATTCAATGATATATAATTTTTCTTTCAATATGTAATTTTTAATATTAGCAAAGTAGAAAATAGGAAATCTTTAATTGTTTTGTCTACAACTTTACTTTCGTTAGTTCTATTTATCTTTTTCGTCTATAGACAAAGTGTCTTTCAACCACATATATGTTTGTTTTTTCTTAAAAAAAAAAAAGAAGACAAAGTGGTAAGAACTACTGAAATTCACACATACAACTGCGAAGTTACCTATTTAAACTTGAGTAAAATTATACAATTTAACAATATCAACATTGTTAATTAAATCCAAACTTATCAAACAGTGCTTAGTTGTGAATTTGTGATATGTATTTTATGAGACCCACACTCCACCATGCTTGAAGAGATTTTTTTTTTCCTTTCTATTTTAGGAATGGAGAATATTTTGTGAGGTCATCTTTTCTTGCTTTCCCTTTCAAAGGATAAAGGGATGTGGATATTTTTTTCATTTTCTGCCCTCAGAATCTCAGATACTACCTTAGCTTCATGTAATTAGCACATCAACGATTATTGCTACATCAATATTAGACTGCTCTAGTACTACAAAAAACAAAAGACTGCTCTAATTTTGAATTTGGTAATCAAAATTTAGGAGTATATTTTTAAAGTCAATGCTTTCATGCACATGCACCACATGAAGATTTAGTATTATAATGAATATGAAGATTTTGCAAAACTCATATTTGTTATAATAAAATTAACAATTTGTGCATCATGCACAAATAAAATGAAAAACAATTTAATTTCAGTTAAAAAAATAGTGAGACATACATTATCCCTTAAAAATTGTGGATAGTTTATCTAATAACCAATAAAAATTAGCCACATAACCATATTTGCAAGTAGTCCTCCCAAAATTAACTTTTGTTATTGAGGAATCACTTGCAAATTTGTTTGTGTCTAATTTTCATTTGTTGTTGTATAATCTATGCTCAATTCTTTATAGGTAATCTACGAAAAACCATAAAAAATATAATTTATTTTAGTAGGACTTTTCCACAAATAATAATAGAATAAATATTATTCTCAAATCTCAATCACAATTATAGCAGTTGTTAGTCTGCTGGTGATTATATCATGCTGTCCATTCATAAGCAAGTTGCAAATAAAAAATCCAAATGTATCACAAAGAAAACCCGAATATTTTTAAAACAGGCATATTCAGTTTATTATGATTCTTTTTTTTTTTTGACAAAAGTTTATTATGATTCTTCTCACTAGATAATTATGCTTGTCACTTGTATTATCTACAGCAAGTTGGATCCAACTCAAAATTAAAGTGAACAGCAAGAGAAGGTAACCGTGAAAATTCATAAACATGTTCAATATAATGGTTAGAGTGATGTGTTAGAATTACGGTAGTTCACTTTCATTTTAAAATTTCACCGTTATATTAAACATGTACTTAGCATATATCAGATGCTTCATAATTTGTTTCTTTTCTATTTAAGTTTCGGTGTCTTTTCGATCGCATATATTTTAACAAAACATAGTTTTAGTTTCTTCATTGCTAAATAACACAAATATTACGTTATTTAGTATATCATTGACTAATTTATTAAAATAAACAAAACATATATTTAAGATCTGAAAACTTGATCAAACCATCTTTAAATAACTAAATTAAAAGCCCCTAATTTTAGACAGGACGACGAGAAACCTTCAGGAATTCTTATTTACTTTAAAACCAGTAGCTTACTTGAAGAAGGTAACAAACATCTATGACTATAACAAGCCCTGGCCATTACTATTCTCTGTACAAAAATATAAGCTAACTTACATGTTCACATGTCACCAAACCTCAAAAACACACAAGTTTGGAAAGTACTTAGCTTTCATGGACAATACAAACCTAAAATTGCTATAGAGGGCAAAAACAGGGATCTAATACCTAGACCAATGTTATCTCTATCCGTAAAATTGATGCAGTGGTAAAGAAATGCAAGGAAATAAAGTTGGGGAAAAGAGTATTAAACTCTTGGATAGCGTAAGCGCCCTTTCTTCTTTAAGAATTCTGGTATCTCAACCAAACTACCATCAGTAAAAGTGGAAGGTCGTCGACTGACAATGGTATCTCCCTGTGTGAGTTGACTTGTCTGCATTTTCAGCAAAAAACACAATTATGGTGGGTATGACATCACAGAGGGAGGAGGGTTAGGGGGTTAAGACTTAAGACATATACCTGTACGGGTCTTGCTTCACTTTCCTCTTGACGCTTGAATCCCGTGGCAATCAAAGTTATGCTTACCTATATGAAACCAAACGACATGGTTCACCATGGGCATACAATACACACAAATTAAATTAATGAAAAATTTTATTTGATACAACTTTATTCATAGAAGTTGCATGAAAGTCTGTGAGTGAGCATAGATAGTTACTTCTCAAACAAATTTTACATGAAACTCATCATTTATGGTCATGCATTCCTTTTTTTGGAACTCAATTTTGTACTAAATTCTTCGCATTAGATTAACATTGTTAAACTTATTGTGGGAGATGGTAGTTTAATGAAGATTCATCCCTAAATGTCAGCAACATAAAAGAAAAGGGAATATTGCACTCACCTCTCCTAAGATATACTTAATTAAATAACATACACATATATGACCTCTATTCTATATAAAGCATTGACTTTTCCTCAATTTCACAAACCTACTTCCCTTCTGGAGCAATAGAGGAAGTGTGGGTGTCATTTAAACAAACCCGACCAAAGATGGGCAATTTTTCGAACTAAAAAGGGTATTGAGTGTTTGTTTAAGAAATAGGAAGAGTATGAGAGGATCCTGCTAGAAGCTAGATTCCTTTGACAAAAGTAGCACAACGATCTGGCTAAAGAATTTATAACTTAATATCCAGAGATGATTGCGGTATATCTGCTGTTTCTTGACACACTGAACCAGGGTAATGTTGCCTAATTCATTTCTGGAAAAACATTTGCATCATAACATACAGAAGTTCACATATAAATAACTTTACATAGTTGTATTTACTTACTTGACCACTGAGCGATGGATCTATTACTGCTCCAAATATTAAATTAGCAGTGGGGTCCACAAGGTCATATATAACTTCTGCTGCGGCATTTACCTGTACATAATAAAAGGCCATCTTAATAGAAGAGTATAGTGAATTTAATATCTCGTATATCATGAAGTAGCTAGTCACTTAAAGTTCAGTATAGAAAGTTTGTCATTATATTTCTTTGCTCATAGCATAGATGCCAAAGCTCGCTTTATGCAACCACTCACTTCAAAACTCAAGTTTATAAATCGTTCACTCGAAAAGTAAGATAACATAATTATTTTAACTGGACTACATGACAGAGGAAACATCTTTTGCAAAACAAATTATGAACATCGGTTTCTTTCCAAGCTATTAAAAAATAAACATTCTGGCCTTCCTGGCAGCAACTTTCACAGGAATATAGTTATGATAGGACACCTAGACTAAGGCAATTACAAAAACTGTCTGGTTAACATTCACAATTCTTGGGAATTAAATTCCAGAAAATAACTAGAATATTTATTTGATTTCAATGCATATTGACATAAATATGTTATAATTCTGAAAAGCTCCTACTACACATGTTAATTTATTCTGTTGGATGTAATTTGTGTGTTTTTAATTGAGTGCGCGTTGCTTCTGGCCACATTCCATGAACCTTAGGTGATCTAAATTCTGAAGCAATAGAGGGAGAGTAAATTTTTTAAAACCAAAAGAAAGGAGACAGATATATCATGCAAACAGATGTAGCAAACAACAATTTAACAAAGATAAAACTGTAAGAGCAAAAGGGGTAGCCAGCTACCTCAAACAAGGTCAGATCACTTCCACCAGTTATGTTCCATACAATTCCAGTGGCCCTCTCTATACCAATATCTAGTAAGGGTGACTGGATAGCATTTAATGCAGCATCTCTTGCCCTCGTTTTCCCTTGCAATACAAAAAGAAGCTAGAAGATGAATTTCAAATTTCAATAATAAATACAACCATGCACCACAATGTGTTTATCAACTCTGAGCTAATTATCGGGTGGTATATGCCAACCTAGGTGTAATACATTCACATTCGTATAAGTTAACAGAAATGTATTTAAAGATGTAAAATTTTATGATTGAAGAACATTAAAGCATATTCACCATCAACACGTGTGCTTCTGCTTCTCCAGCATTCTGAAGTGTGCATGACTAATGAGAGTTAATTTTACCACATTTAAATTGTTTTGTTTGGATTTGTCATGTTAAGGAATAGTTTCAAGGCAATGCCAGCTATCATCTAAAAGAACTTTCGATGTACAAATTCTGTCTATTATGATTATGTACACCATATAGTCCTACATATGTAGTTTAAGTATCACACCACACTCTACACACATTTATGTAAGAAAAACACATGTTTCAGAGTAATTATTTGGATCCAATAGAAGATCTGGACTGAGGGGAAGCATTGCAACCCAATAAACGGTTTACATACATACCAGTTGCAGTTCCTATCCCCATTAGTGAAGAACCTGCATTGGCCATTATAGCTCTAACATCGGCAAAGTCAACATTCACCAACCCAGGTATCTGCAATCAATTAACAAAATTAACAAGCACCAAAGTATTATCAGAACCATGGGAAAGTATTATCGGAACATCTTGTTAGTGCGTTGACAGAGGTTGTTTCATCAAAATGCATCTAAAATTGATAACATAAATATATCAATTCTAGTTAATAAATTAATAAACTAATGGTAACACAATTTTGAACCAACATTATAAACAACTCAACACCCACATGTGGATCAGGGTACTAATGGATTTGTCCAAACAAATGAAGACATATTTAAGGTGCCCCTACTCCCATACTTTTTCTTTTAGTACTTAAACTTGACAATCAGAATTTGAAGTATAACCCTAAACAAATCAAAAACTCATGTCCAAAGAAAGTTATGACTCCATACCGTAATAATATCAGAAATGCCACGAACACCTTGTCGAAGAATATCATCAGCCAGATTGAATGCTTCAGTTACAGGGGTAGACTGAGAAACTGCAGTCAGCAACTTGTCATTTGGAATAACTATCAGGGTATCAACATTATCTCTTAAGGCTGCAATTCCTTCTTGTGCTTGAACTGCCCTTCTACGTCCTTCAAACGAGAAAGGGGTTGTGACAATACCAACAGTAAGTATACCCATTGACTTTGTGATACCAGCAATAACTGGAGCTGCACCAGTGCCAGTTCCTCCGCCCATTCCAGCCTACATAAATAAGTTTCGATTTTCAAATTTACCAAAATATACCGATGACTAATAATATGGAACTGCGGCCATTTCTATTTCCAATTCTGAAAAATCCACATCGGCGTTGACTAATGATCTAAATTTAAAAATGATCTAAATTTAAAACTGTAAAGACTAAAACTTTATACATATTATTTAAGTGAAGAGGTTTGGACTGACAGATATCCTGATATTGTTGATTCATTTGGTTTGCCAGTGCAAACTTCTGCTTTACCCCAAATCAATACTACTTAAGACTGAACATTGAAATGAATGAATAAGATAAAAGGCATTACTTATAGTTGAGAATAATGTTGAATTCTAACATGTTGAAGAAATGCAAAAAAAACAAAAGAATCAGTGACATATGTAGGCAAATAAACTATGCATGATGAGGTATAACTTAATCAAACACCTAGATACTGCCATGGCAAAATTTAGAAGAGGCATGCAGAAAAGAGCAAGTCTTTACAATGAACCATATAAAAAAATAAAATTATTAAACCATGTTAATGCAAGTCATCAGATGTAGTCCTTTCTGTGGAATATCAAGGCCTATTTCTTCACACACTACACAATATACTACCACATCCTTTCTTTTCGTATCAAATATATATTACTATGTCCTGAATTAACAAAAAATAATGTATTTTGGTATTATAATAAAGAACATAAATCACGTCTACCCGTGGTAACATTTAGAAGTGAGCACTGCAGTGCACTAAAAATAAAAGTCATAACGCAAAGATGTAATGTAGTTAACAACATCGATAATTGAAGGAAAGTAGTTGAACATACAGTAACAAAGACCATATCTGCTCCATAAACCGCCTCTTGTATTGACTCTTTGCTTTCTTTGGCGGCATTCATACCAATCTCCGGGTTACCACCTGCGCCAAGACCCCGCGTAAGCTCTTGACCAATTGGCAATCGGTTCTCAGAATGGACAGGAGACATCCTCATCGCCTGAACATCAGTATTCACAATCCAAAACTCAACACCATTCATGGAACTCTCAATCATACGGTTGACTGCATTTGACCCACCACCACCCACACCAATAACTTTAATCTTCGCTTCATTATAATTACTCGGAATAGAAGTGTCCTCCAAATCTTCCACCACATCACCACCGGCCATATCCTTCCTCGGTCTAGTAGTGCTGTTCAATCCACCACTTCCTTCTCCTCTAAGCATCGAAATCTCAGGATGAAGATCCAAAAAAGGATCTTTATTATGATGATAGTGACTCACACTATGAGAATTCGGTAATCCAGTAGACTTCACTTGTAACAACCCGCATTTTCTATTACCACCCGAAAATCCAAACTTATTTTCGTGAATTTTGACGAAACAGGGTTTATTAATTTGACGATGATTTTCTAACAGTGTTCTTCCTCCATTAACAGCTAAAACCCCGGCTGAATTTCTAGAATTGGCAGGTGCAAAACATGTTGCCATTCTTACAGTATCCAAACTCATAGTGTGGATAAAATCAGTTACAACTGAAAATTGCAATTCGGTTACAACTGTTTCTTCTATCTAACTAACACCTGTTCATGAAAAATAATAATAATAATTAAAAAATTTAAGGTAAGAGCAAAATAATAAAGCAACTAACAGTACTAGAAAGTAAGTGAAATAGTAGCGTAACAACGATGATAAGAATAAAAGTGAATGAAATGCAGAAAATTGAAGATGAGAATAAAGTTAAAAGCATGAAATTGAAGAAGCGTAATAATGAGAAAGAATCGAAAGAGAAGAAGAAAAACCTGAGGAATGGGGATTGAGGGAAGTGTGGGGAAAGTGAGTGATGGAACCAACAAAACAAAAAGAGGGTTTTGTTATTTCTTTCTTTCTTAGCTGTCCATTTTTGTTGATAATGAAATCTCAAAATCTAAATTCACCTCACTCCCATTTGCATTCATTTTATTTTATTTTCAACTTATTCAATCAATTCCATTTTCATTAATTACATTTCTTTTTTTTACATTTTTATTGTTTCTTATCAAGTCACAAAAAACCCAATTATTACATGTAAAATTAATTAAAATTGTAAAACAAAAATGTAAATTTAATTAAAATTTATTTTTAATACCGAAGTTGTCTTTTTACATATTGTTAAAATTCAGTCCGCATAATATATGTATGGATAAATTCATAGTCTGAGTGAAGATTGTGCCCGTCTTTTTTTCTGATGTACTTTTATTTATGATATATGGCAAGAAATTTTTCGTCGGATAAACCAAGGTTTGCCGTGTGATTTCATTTTTCTTGTTTAGGGAACCTATTTAAAGTCAAGAAACACAACCAAATTTGTCACTTAATTTGGCTTGCAATCACTTGGAGTTTATGGAGACTTGGAAATAATGTGATTTTTAATGGGGCGGTTCCAAATTTCTCTTTTTTATTGAATAATATTAAAGTCATTTCTTAGTTGTGATTTAGTGAGTGGGCAAGACGACACTCCTCTGTCTTTTTTTATTTGATGTAATATTAATGATCTTCTTCTTTCTTTCAAAGAATTTAACTTTTGTAAGAGATTGAGTACTCTCATACTCTCTTATAATATTCTTTTACTTAAAAAAAAATAGTCTACATAAATATAATTTATATACGTATAACTAAACTCACATTCAAAAAATTAAACTCTGTTTTTCTTTATCAAAATAAAAATACTCAGTTTGCATGTAGTTATGTATAAATTGAGCTTATGCAATCTTTCTAAATTCAATTTAAACGGTATGAATAAATTTAGTGTGTACTCAATACTCATACATAAATTCAATTTACTGTATATAAGGTAAATAAATTTAATTTATTTAGAAGTTCTATTTCAACTAATAAAAAATATTGAAATTGTTAAACCAAACATCTATGAACAAGTTTGAACCCGACTAATTTCATTTTATACATTTAAGTTTATGATGACTATATCATTTCACTTTATGTATCAAAAAACATTAATTTGCACGTACCTATAACGCAAATAACTTTGGTCTACCGAATAATGGAAAAAACGAAAAATACCTTGGTGACTCTTAAGCATTGTCACCCCTATGGCATATATTAGTTGTTAGCATTGCCTCCATATAAATTTATATGTCTCTTTCAACTTTCTTTCTCACACGACATAATTTCCAAGGTACATTTTTGTTTTGGAGGATGAAAGGAGTGTCCCTATAGAAAACGACCAAAATCAAACACATGTATGTACTAGGACTAACAATTTGGAATCTGAGAAGTGGAAACCTAAACCAGAACGCTGGAGTAAATTTTATTTTCTTCTTTACATACATTATTATTCAATTTGGCTGTATTATAAAAGATTTTAGTTTGTCAATAAATCTTAGTCCAGGATAGAAAAATGTCTAAATTAAAAGATTATAATTCATAATAGGATGTTTCAAAAAAAAAACATAATAGGGGTTTCAAAAAAAGAAAAAATTCAAACCATCCACTTCTTTATTTCTGCAATTTCGATCCTTAATATTTTAATATCCACAATTTTGATTTCTCCAAATTTTGACTTTCAATAACGTACAATCGATAGTATAACATCAATTGCGTGTTTGATTGAAGAGAAATAGAAAAAAGAGAAATTATTTTCTATTTCTCTTCAACTAAACACGAATCGCACATAGAAATATTTATAAAACACAAAGAGTTTAATGATATTTCATAACTAATCGATCGAGTAGCAGCTCGCAGACCACCCAAAAAAGAATATTTATTATTTGACTCATAGAAGTTCAATGGAAGCAATACTCAAAATATAAGTGATAACATAACAAGCTACATATACATTTTTTTTCTGCTTAAATAATTATTTAATTTACAAAGGATTAAAATCAAATTGTATCCTTAGAAAAAAAAAATTGTATCCCTGTCAATATTTTTTCTTACAGTGTAAATACTCCTATTTCACATACTCCCTCCTGTCATTATTTTAAGAAAAAAAAAACAACTTATGCGGTGTTTAAAAAATTTAGTTAAGTGTAGTTAATTTTATTGATTTGGTGTAAGATATTAGTTAAATTTACTATATTGTCTTTTTAAATTACAAATATCAAAACATAAAGTGAAATAATTGTCTAAAAAGTAGTAGAATTAAATAAGGGTATATTTGAAATAGTAGTATTAATTATTTTAAAAGTAGTTAACTTTTGCTTATAATAGTGACCAAAATTCGAAGTATTTTTTTATTTACAAAAGTGACCGGAGGGAGTATATGTGTTTGATTTGCTAAAAATAAAGGATCGAACAAGACAATTTCAACTATATTATGTTTGATTTTAAAACTGTCGCTGAAATTGGACAAACTGAAGATCAATAGACGAGACAAAAACATTCAAATCACAAAAGAACCTTTCATCTTCAACACAAATTTTCTAAATCATCAAAATAATATTTTTTTCCACCAAACATCATATAATACAAAATTTGTTCAATTACTTAAAAACATTGTGTTATCTAATAGTGTCATTTTGTAGATCAAACATACTCCCAAGTGATTTACTCCTTGTGAGTACTTTTTAGATTTATTGATCAAATAATATCTGAATTGAATTGTTCAATGAATCTAAAAACAAGTTTTACTTTTATAAATTCAACATTATTATATTAAATATCATGTGACATTGCACACGGATTGAAGACCCACTCAATTTAACTTAGCACAAACCCTTCTCCTTCGTCTTCACTTCTCTTCTCTTCTCTTCCACCTCTCTCTCTCTCTCTCTCTGCATTCTCTTTGATCGATTTTCAATCTTTCTTTGCCAACAACACCACCCTTTCATCCTCCAAGTAAGCCCCTTCTAACTTTTTACTTTCTTTCTTTTTTCAATACCAACTTCATGTTCTTTCAATTTTTCTTTTTAGTAAATTTTTAATGACCCAGATACTGATTCACTCATATTACTGCATATTACTTCATTATCTTCTTATTTAGTTCATAAAGTTATCATTTTTACTTAATTACTTCATAGTAATGCCATCATTTGCATGAATTTTAAATTAGATATGGTGAAATGAAATTCAATTTTTTTAATGATCCAACGGTTATTATTAACTGAATAGTATAGTGTTAAAAAAATTATGTTGAATTAAATTTTAGTTAATTATTGTTATTATTTTTGCTCAATCTATGCTTACATTGAGTTTATTTCGTGATTTTTGTTGTCAGGTTTTGATAAGTTAGACTGTTTTTTTATTGAATTTGAAACATTGGTTCTGTTAAGTTTTGTTATGCTATGGAGAATCTTCCTGTTGAAGTGATTGGCATAATATTATCCCATGTTGGGTCTGCTAGGGATATTGTGATTGCATCTTTAACTTGCAAGAAATGGACTGATGCTTGGCAAAATCACCTCCACACTCTTTCGTTTGATACGTGTGATTGGCCACTATATCGCGAAATTTGTTCTAGTCACTTGGAAATGGTTATCACTTGTACCCTTTTTCAAACTAAAGGGTTGCAGTGCTTAACAATTTTCATGGATGATGAGCATGCGTTTGATGTTACCCCTGTCATTGCTTGGCTTATGTATACAAGGGATTCTTTGCGCCAGCTGCGTTTTAATGTGAGAACATCCTCTAATTTCAATATCATTGACAAATGCAGCAGGAGAAGGTTAGAAGTTTTGTCATTGGCTCACAATACTATCTCGCGTGTTGACCCAACGTATCACAAATTTCCTTGCTTGAAGTCGCTTTCGTTGAGTTTTGTTACTATCTCGGCGTTGGATTTGAGCCTTGTGCTTTCTGCTTGTCCGAAACTTGAAACTTTTTCTATAGTTAGTCCAGAAATCTCTATGTCAGATTTGCAGGCTTCGATAGTGCTCAGCAGCTCTTCTTTGAAGGATTTCTTTATCGAGTCAATTGGTGTCGATAAATTCGTATTGGAAGCGGATTCACTCGAGAATCTACATCTGAAAGAGTGTACCTTTGAGGTTTTCGAATTGATTGGTAAGGGGAAGTTGAAAGTATTGATTATTGATGATGTGAGTCTCATCCATATTGACATTGGGGATAGTACAGAGAACCTTGAGATTGTAGATGTCTGTCATTTCACAATTATGTGGCCTAAATTTTATAACATGATCTCGAAAGCGTCAAATTTAAAAAAGCTTCGTCTGTGGAGTGTTATTTTCGATGATGAGGATGAGGTTGTTGATATAGAGACAATATCTGCTTGTTTTCCAAAACTGACACACCTTTCTTTAAGTTATGATTTGAAAGATGGAGTGCTTCATTATGGCTTGCAGGGTATGTCTTCTCTGATGAATGTGGTTGTATTAGAACTTGGATGGACTATAATCAGTGATCTTTTCTCAGTTTGGGTAGCCGGACTTTTGGAGGCATGTCCCAATCTTAAAAAGTTGGTCATTTATGGTTATGTTGCTGAGGTCAAAACACATGAAGAGCTTCAAACTTTTGCTAGATTTTCTGAATTCATGGTTCAACTAGGAAGAAAATACAGTCATATAAAGTTTGAGTTTGATTATGAGTAGTATAGGTTCAGCCACACTCAAACTCAATTTTGCTGTCAAATTATCATCGGTTTGATCTCATTCAGCAAGAACAAGGTACTTCCATGTCTCATGACTTTCTTGTGTCCTTTTATCTCAAGTAGCACAAGCATTGTTGTAATGAGTAGTCTAAGATGAACCCAATAATATAGTATTTGTTAGGTCCAAATCCATTTTAGGATATAAGTTATTAGTTTCTAGAATGTTCTAGATGAGTCTTAGTGAATCATGCTAGAGAATATGCTACTATCTAGCTTATATATAGAGAGGTTATCAATGTAATAATCATCAATCAAATGAATGAAAAATTTAGTTGTAGTATTTTAGTGTAGCTTTTAGTTTATTTTAACAATATTGTTCTCCATTAATGAACAACTAAAAAGTTGTTCATAACAAGTGTCCAATTGTAAAATTACAGTTTTTTTTGTAAAGGAAAGATTTTCGTTTTGTTTATCTTTAGCTCTACCTCTGGATCATAAATCTTGAAATACCAATTTACCACCACCTTAACTTAACAGTATTAAATTGCAAGGTCACGGCGCGATTTTTTTTATTGCGGAGGATCATAATCAAATGGTTTGATTTGGCCTTAATCGTTGGCCGTGTGGTGTTAAGCATTATGTTTAAACCGTTTCACTATCCTTCATTCTTTGTCCAAGGAGAAAGGGAGGCTCAGGACTATGCAGCAATGATTTTCCTGTTGCTTGTTACTGCTTTCACTATACCATTAATGTGATAATCTTTATAACAGATGAATCTGGCGCTATAAAACTCATGCCATAAAAGGTTTAGGGAGAATTGATTCGGTGTTTTTTTATTAATTCATGAAACGAGTTTGTTTTTCTAATATGGATACAGAGTTGGATAAACTGTTGCTTATGGTATAGTGCCTATTTACATTTAGATACACCAATGCTTCAAAAGAGCTACCATGTAGTAGTAGTATATGAAAGAAGGGTTTTTTCTTTATAATTTGAACTCTAATGCACTAAAACAAAGATGTTATCCAACACACCACGTTTACAGCACTATAAAACTTTTTACCATAAAAACTCAGATTACTTCATTTAAAAAATTGATTGGTTTGACAAATAATCAAGAAAATCATATCTACTTGCATCAGTTGCATTGCATGCATTCATTTCTGGTACTATATTGTAGCTTTAAACAAAAACAGTTCACACACATAACAATATAACTTCAAATATTAACTACTACTACTATATTGTTCAAATTTGAGTAGCTAGTTTATATCATTTGAAAAAGAGTCATCCAAATTAGATGATCCAATCCTTGCAAACAGTGGAAAATTTGCTCGCCAACTCTTTCACATCACCATTCCATTTCTTTTACCTAACTTATTTCAGTATATTTTCTTCTTGGAACTTGATCTGCATGGTGTGCACTTTTTCTCAGTTTGACTACACAAGAAAATGCACTCATGCAACAAGGATTTCACTGTTTCCCATGTGATGGTTTCTTCAAAGATGACAACTTGTATTCCTTCTTAAGCCTCTGAGTTTCTCTTTTGCCTTCTGAGCTTTGGTTTGAACTCTCACGTTTGTTTCCTCTAAACACTGCAGCAGATAATCAGAATATAGTAATTTAGATGTCATTTGCTTCTAAAAATGGTGTTTTCATGTATAAATTTTCTGACACTATTAGAGAAACTAAAGACAAAAAAATAATATGTAATTTTATCACTAATTTTCGTCGCTAGTTTTAGTTTAGATCATCAATAGTTACCTGTTGTCTTCTTCTCCTCTCGAGTTCGGCCTGAAGAATAAAAGAATTGTGATCCTTTGTCAGCATAATTGAATCACTAAAGAAAAACTAACAATGTGCTGTTATATAGTTCATGTTTTTTGGCAATACCAGTGCCTGTTTCAGTTGAGAATTCTCTTCTCTTAATTGGTTCAGTTCTGCTTCTAATTCAACTGTGTATGCCTGCAAAAGCAAGAGAGTAAAAGGTTTCACAAAGGAATCTTATTAAGAATATTATGTCAAATATAAACTATAGATTAATCTCACTATATCCAATTTGAATGCAGAGTTAATAAAGTATTTACACATTGCCAATTCTTAATACAAAAGAGGTAATTTCAGGAACCTGTTTTCTTGCTCTAGATCTTGCTGCTGACTCTCTGTTCTTGATCATCCTTCTCTGTCTTCTCTCAACAACTCTTTCGACAGGGCCGTCGACCATCCTCTTTCTTCCTCTTAAACCACTCATGTCAAGTCCAAATTGACCACCCGAATTTTCGTTACCAATCCCATCTGACGAAACCGGACTAACCGGTCCACCCATTCCCATAGTTTGTGCCACTGGGACGCCATAGCCGCCCGCCCCACCATTCACCATCCTCCCTCCATAACAAACCCCCGGTGGCGGAGGAGGATACCCCGTACCTATATTATCCCTCTTACCATTCCCAGCATACCCCGAACATGAAGGCTCTCCAACTGGCCCGCCTCCTTGAGCCACCGCTTGGTAAGGTGGCACAACCACATTCATATTCCCAACCCCGCCACCAATAGCAAAAGAAGCAGCCTGAGGCACTGTAGAGGTGTTATTCGGATACACAGCAGCATAATGCTGCTGTGGTCGGTGAGAGGATACTGCCGCTGCAGGTGGAGGTGCTATTGCGACCGGCATTCCAGACTGTTGTTCCCGAACTACCCCTGCTTTCACCAAGAAATCTTCCAATGTCATCTCTCCGAAAGTCGGTTGTCGAGGGGTAGACTCAGTATTCTGAGCAACATTATTGTTGTTGTGATGTTGTTGCTGTTGTTCTTTGTGTATCTCAGACCAAACTTGTTCGACAGTTTTCCTGCAAAGAGGAGCTGGAATCGACAGCGAATTTTGTCGAGGAAGACTCGGCTGTTTGCTAATCCCTTTCTGAGTTGCAGAAAAGTTATTGCTGTTGTTATTATTGTTGGAAGCAGCTTGTTGTTGATTTTCTTCTGCATTCCAAATACTACTGAGAAACTCATCCATGTTCATTGACCCAAAATTCTTGCCGCTCTCACACAGGCTGTGTTGGAATTCATCCAGTGTGAGTGAATATATCGATGATGATTGTCTTCCGAGCGATGATGAGATGACATTATTGACGTCATTCTTCATCGCTTCTTCTTCTTCCATCTGCAACGATTCCACCTGCCCATGTTGCCAATTCATCTCACCCTCTCTTACCACCATTTTCTTCTTCTGTGTTGTGTTCAAAACTGCCTGCACCAGACTACATATTTGTTAATGCTCATAACAAAAAGAATCAGATAATACAATGTAATGTGGAAAAATCTTTTTAATTGTAACACACCAATATTTTTCTGATCAAATTGAAAATTGAAGAATTTCTAATCAATGCAAACTAAATAAAATAAAATAAAAAACCCTCTGCTAATTACAAATAAGTCAACATAAGCTTTTTGTTTCTTGTTTTGTTTTGTTTTGTAACAGACCATTAACAAAGAACCTTAACAAATTTTAGTTGCATTTGTCAACTCTTGAAAAAGTGGACTGCTTCAAAACAATAATAGTAGTACAATACAGCCATCTTGCTTTTGTCATGTATTTGGATTAGGAATTATAATATTATATATGCTTTAACTCTTGGTGGTTATACATTAATAGTGCTGAGAAATGGTTGAAGGTGTATTTTAGTACAGTTGACATCGTTATCGTTATTAATCAACTCTGTACGTAGCTGAAGACGGTCATATTTCACTCAGATCAATGTGATTTTCAATTTTTCTAATTTTTTTTATAGATAATCTATACGATATAAACTTTAAAACAGTTGATTTTGTAAAATTCGTATTTATTACGACACTATTAGCCGCTTGTGCACCAAATGGTTGTGCATGTTAGTCTTTGTCCTTTTTTTAAAGAAGTTTGGTGAATAAGTTAAGGGTTGGTACTTGATGGGGGTGGGGCTGCACTTCTCTGTATGTCACACTCAATTCATTTTTCTCTCTTATTATGGATGGATGTAAAAAGATGCCCCTAATAATAGGTTTTAGATTATTTAATATTATCCAAAGCTAGATCAAGATACTGAATTTCACGTAGAAAATCCAGTTCTTGATCAGAAAGCAAGCTCAAACTGCATCACCAATAACTGAATATCAAAGCTACAGAAGAATGCTTCAGGCAAAGGAAACTTCACACTGCAGATCTATTTATAGTAAAAAAAAAAATTACGTAAGTAAAATATTATTTAATAGTTGAGGAATACCATTATTTTAAAAACCATTAATGTATTTAGGGTAATTGCTGATATTTTTTACTGGATATTTAGGATAATTGCCAAACTTCATTTTTTTTTTGGTACATAGACGAGATGGCAAAGCCACCAATAAACTCACACAAATAAGTGGAGTGACCGGGGTTCGAACCCAGGTCATGGACCAAACTTCATTTAAATGATGTATTTTTGTTAAATATTTTTCCATGCATTTTTTTATTTGAAAAGTTCTCTTCTCAAATTGAGACCTTTGGTTAAGTTGAAAATCTAATTATGAAAAATCTTAAAATATTTCATCTAAAACGCACTTGCTCTTATAGCTACCTCTTATAGTAATTTGAGAATAAAGTAATTCTATATTCACATGCATTGAAAAACTACATGAGCTTTTCTTTCTGGATGATCAGTTAAAAACAATTATTTAAGTAGTGACGAATATAAAAATTTGGTGGATAAAAGGTTTGGTGTTTGCCTACAAAAAGGAAAAGATGTTGCCTCATTTGGAAATGACTTCGTGGCTAAGAGATAGTAAAATAAATTAATCTGTATTATATAATAACAAAATATCATATTTAACCATTACCTAAAAGAAACATTATTCTCTAAATTCTAAACTATATAACTCAACTCTAATGCTAGCACTAATTAACATTCAAAATTATGGATAATCCAATAAATTAAACAAAAACCATTTGGTTACTAAACTTGAACTCAAAAACTAAACTTTAATTGATCCAATGAATGATTGACGTTGGACTTGATTGGATGACCATGGTTCGATCTCACAAATTCGCATTAAGAGGAAACTATAATCATTTGATGTCACACTTCGCCCAAACTGAATTGGAGCCCAATAAGCCGGATTGATGGCGAAAATTAAAAAAAATAAACTTGAACTCTAAACTCTAAATTATGACGAATAAAAATACAAATCTACCACAAGATCTTCATGCATACAACAAAATATAGAGAAACAAAAGTACCTGGAAATGCAAGTTGAAATTGGTAGCTACAGATAAGTTGTTTTTGTCTCAATGTCAAAAGTTTTAGAGCTTACAATTAAGTTTGAATAGTGAGCAAAGAGTGAGCTAAAATGTGTCTAGAAAACAAACACAAAGAAAAGAGTTAGATATATAAGGATGGATGTACTAAAATTTAGTAACTATCTTACACCATAAGATATGGAGTATTTTGGACTAAGGGTACCCCACAAAATAAGGCATCGAAATGAATAAAAGGAAAGAATAGTGAAAGGCCGCAATAGACAGAAGAAAATTCAGATGGCAAGTTCCCAAGTTCGATTGCATAATTAGCCACGTATTAGACATGTGTCGTCTCTTCAAACCCATTTTGGTGCAGTCATATTTTTAGCTCAACACGTATCATGCTCATATTTTATATTTTCAAAAAATTCAACAAAGACTATAATTTTTGTCTGTTTTAAATAGTTTTATGTATTATCAATTAAATGTATGTTTATATTTAATTTTAAATAAATAATGTATGAATATAACTAAGATTTTTTTATAACGTATAAATTTGTACATATTAAAAAATTTAAAATATAAACTCCACATTTAATTTCTCCAATTTTCACATGTACCAACATTGTTGATTGTAATATAAGTTTCAACATTGATAATGAAGTAAAAATAATTAAACAGATTATATTTAAGAAATATCACATTGTTTACAGAAGTGAGATGAAAGAGTTCAATACCATATATATAATATATATATAAAGGGACCTCAAGTTTCTTGTTTCAACAAATTATGAATTAACACTTTGTAAACATTTTATGTTTATATTTATATCTTTGTTTTTCTTCTTATGCTCTTGTTTTAGAATATTGTGAGATGTAATTTAAATATTTTGGAGAGTATGGGTGTATTCGAGTCATGAGATGGTTGAGAGTAAGTCTGTGTAACAATTTTCACATATTATTTATTCTTTGCTTGTCGGTTAGACAACTGCCATAATTTTTTCTCCAATTTCAGAGATTGTTGGGGTTGATTACAAGATAAAAAGAAAGGTTAAGCTTAAGCAAATTACATTAGAGAAGTCTCACATTGCTTAGAGGAGGAATTGAAGTTCAATGCTATATAAAGAGACTTCAAGTTCTTTATTTCAACACACTATTGATTAACACTTGTAAACATTTTAAGTTTATATTTGTGTCTTTGTTTTCTTCTTATGCTCTTGTTTTAGAGTATTATGAGATATAGTTCAAATATTTACTTTGAAGAGTGTGAGTGTACTTGGGTCACAGGGTGGTTGAGAGTGAGTCTATGTATTGTAACAATTTAGACACCGGCCATAATTTTTTCTCCAATTTTAAAATGTTTACAATATATTATTTTGTGTTGTTGATTGCACTCATGTTTATTTTTTTTACTTATTCAGCCATTATATTTCTCAACACATGCATCATAAAAGTGGTATGCTTTGTTGTCTCAACCCCTCTCTTGTTAATGTTAGAATTGAAAACCAATCCCTACAATTAAAAGAAAATAAATCAACAATAAAATTGGAAGGTACAAGATGAATTCATCCTTGAATTGCATCCCCGTTGCTACAATTAGGATAAAGCCCATATGAAATGGGAAAAAATTAGACCCACTTCCAAATGGCCTCCAATTTTCCTCTACAGCACTTTGGACAATGAATTGGTGGTGGTGAGTGTTAATTCCCTCAACCTAGCTAGAGTGTCTAGACTATCAGTATCAATAAGAACCAGTAAAACAAGAACCTTAATTAGCTGCCAAATTGTTCAAAAGGAAATCAATATATTCTCCTCAAAGAATAATACTACATAAGAACAATATATTGGCACAGTATGGGAGCCTGTTTTAATTTTTCCTTGTCTCATCCCTCATCCACACAACACATGAATTGAAAAGGGAATATATACACAAATGACAATTTAGTGATATCCCTACACTAAAAGTAGTCTTTAATTCACTATGAATAAAACCTATAAAAATGTACAAATATAGTAGCTAGTATGTGAATTTAGTAATATCATTTGAGTGTTACATCATACATAGTATTATTGTTTAGTTTCATTTTTCTAAGCACCAAAAATAAAGTGACCCAAGAATATGCCCATGTTAATTGGGCAATGGCATCAACAACTTTTGCTTATGTTAAACGGGGGAGAAAAGGGAACTTAAACATGGAGAGCTTCTAGCATTTTCATTAACAAATATTGGAATCTTTAGCGCAAAAAAGAAAAGGATAAGTTAATTATCTACATTTGAAAAAATAGATGTCAACTTATACCAAAATAAGCAATATTAATTAAGGATTCAATTAACACCAACAAATTTTAAAATCATGTCCCCACATATGGTACACAAAACAACTTCTAGTTCGTCTAATTAAGCTAAACAATACTTATTTGTTAAACATACTAAAAAAAAAAGTAGTGCACAAATTCTAAGAAAGAGATATTAGATGCACAAATTCCAATACAAAATTTTCTTTTTAATAAGTTTAACTGGTGTCTCAGAGACACTATTAAAAAAATGCTAAAAAACATTCCATGTAATATATTATTTTACTAATAAAAAAAGGTAAATAATTGAAATTAGTCCTTACAAATTCTTAAGTCTTAACTCATACTGTATAAAATAGTAGTAACTATGGTTAAATTCCGATAATAACTTGGAAACGTTGATGACAAAAATGATTGGTATTTAAATATTTCCTTAGTTTCTAAATATAAGATCTCGTTTGATCAGTGCACGTACACTAATGCATAATTTTGATCACAAATATCTTTAATTATTTAATAGTGAAAATTATAAAAATTTGATATTTTGAAAGTACTTATCAAAACAAATCAAACAAGATCTTATATGCTAATATTTACATCTATGTATTATTAAAAAAATACAGTCAAAACAAGATAAGTGAATAATGCAATTTTGTCAAACAGGATCTTATAAAAAGGAACATAGAGAGTGCAACTAAACACTAGTAAATTACAAAGGATCAAAAATCAAAATGACAAAATTAAACATCCAAATTATGCCATATACACTAGCGTTCCTATCTTCAAGACAAATTCACCTCTCAAATCAAATTCATCAACTCTTTAATTTTAGCAATTACTGAAACATATAGAAGTGGAATTTCTTTATATAGGGTTAAAAATGAGATCGATTTTCATTTTTTGGAGTCTTCCCCAAGCTTTTTATTTTTTAGTTTGATATATTTATATTAAGGTATGCTGCAAATTTGAAGTACCAACATAATTAAAATGTCAAGACTTATTAAAAGAAATTAATTTATCTATGCTATGATAGTCAAAATTACATTTTCAATATTTTTCTCGTCTATCACGCTCTATAAAATCATAATTTTTTTTGAAAAGTTATTTAAACATCTCATTAAATTTAATCAGAAAAATTCTTTTTTTTTTTTGGTAAGATCATGATTAATTTTAAAAACTAAAACATACACAGTTACAAATCAAAATATTTTTTACCTCAAATACAGTATATAATAACCAGATTCTATGAAGTCAAAAAGAAAAACAACCAGATTCTATGATTCAAAAAACACAAACTAGATTCTAGATCATTAATTAAACATGTTGGTTACATCTCCAATAACCAGATGCTTAGTTATAATTACGGCTAATGGTAGAAACTGTGAGCATCAAAGCAAAGAATGCTCCACCATATGCATGCACAAACGCAAACTCCAATTCCCAACAAAAGAATACAAATGGAACATTATAAGAACATAGTCACATAATAGTATGTTTATTTTATGTGGAGGAATGAGGAGCAAAATGGTTTATGGTAAAAGGACAGCTCCACCTTCTTCTTTTGATACCAATATTGGAACTTGGTTTGAATCTTAGTTTTTTTCTGACATGACACTCATGCACTCGCACACATTTAGGAATTAGGACTAGCATCATGGACAAAACCAAATTGTTTGAATAGTGTAGGTCATATATATATATATATATATATATATGTGTGTGTGTGATTTGTTTAATACTTCATTCGGACATTATTATAAGTAAACTTGACTTTTTTTTATACATTTGACAAGTAATGTATCTGGTCCATATTATAAGTCAGATACATCAGTAGTCAAATGTACCAAAAAAATCAATTTTTTTTTTGGTCGAGACCGAGGTATCTACCGCCGAACGCAGTGACTATTCACTCGCTAGATTGGAGGCACCTCGAAGAGTGGGATAGCTGGCCCAATGATTTAAAGCTGCTCCGTACCCAAGGTAAGGATCGAACCCTCGACCCTTGATTAAGGGAGGATGAACCCCATGCCGCTCAACCACACCCCTTGGGTTACCAAAAAAATCAAATTTACTTATAATAGTATATAAATGGAGTATCATTTTCTCTTTTTGTGATAATTTATTTTATATATTCAATAGTACTATTTTTTTTCTCACCAATATTGTTACCATTAAAACACACACAGCAGATACACTCCCTGAATCCCAAAACTATTATCTTTTTTACTTTTTAAATTTATTTTAATCGTATTTTTTATTAATATGTAAAGACAAATATTAGCAAATAAGATTTGATTTGATTTGTCTTAATAAACATTTTCACAATATGAAATTTTTATTTTTCATGAAAGAATACTAAAAATATTAATGATTCAAACCATATACATTGATATGTGTGAAGACAATAATTTTGAGACGGATGTAATATTTTACATCTCTACTTAGCTTCTAATCGAAAATCAGACAAATTAATTATGTAATCATAGCAATTGAATTGAGATAGAACAGTGTCTTAATAATAGCTAGGCTTGTATATAGTCTTGATCGAGCATGCATTAGTGGTGGAGTTCCTTTAATTATGCGCCCTGTTCCTAAAGAATATTGATAAACAAAATTAAAATAAAGAAAATATATATTGCGGAAAGAAAGAAGAATCAAACGATATAAACAGAAAAATAGAATTTTGTGTGCATGTAATTAAGGAAGGTTCTCTACTTACTAAATGTGCTAAAGAACATGGTAAATGTGGACGTTCAAGAAACAAAAGCATGAAAATAGAATTTTTGCCTTTTTTTATTTTCAATATTTAATTAATAAAACGCAAGAGAGTGACAACTTGCAAAGGTAGAACCCACATACATAATGCATTTTGTGACCTGGGAAGAGAACTGCCTTTTATTGGTCGATAAATTCATATGTCAGGTTTACAGCCAATCAAGAACAGATTCCAAGTGACCCGTCATGGAGCATTCCTAATTCTAGCATCAATTCGGTGTTAATTGGCAAAGTTCCGGTTCTCGATAACATAGCTCAATTTATAGGGAAATTGATATTTTATACTACTTACTTATGTTCTAAAATATAAAATTTAGTTTGACTACTGTATATTTGTTAATGTATAATTTTGATTATTAATATCTTTAATATTGCATTAGTAAAAATTATAAAAATTTGATATCTTGAAAACACTCATCAAAACGAATCAAACAAGATCTTATATGTTAATATTTATATTTATAAATTATGAAAAAAAATACGGTCAAAACAAAATATGTGAATAATGTCATTTAGTCAAAATGATTCTTATATATTGGGACAGGTAATATGTAAGAGTTATGATTGATTTCTGAACACTCTACATATTCATATTATAGGTGAATTTTTTAGTCACTAAATAATATAAAAAATCATCTCTGAATACAGTAGGTGTTGCAATTTTAAAAATTTAAATATATATCAAAAATAAAAAATTATTGTAACAATTGTAAAAATTTTAATTTGTGTTGTGTTGTGGATGAAAATCAGACCAATAATCTCCTTATATCACTTTACTTTCTATCTCATATATGGTACTTCAGCCACACCAAACCATCGTTATAACTCTCAAAATCTTTTATTTATTTTTTTACAAATGTTAACCATTTAAATTAATAATACTTCAAAATTTTAATGTTAAATTTGTTTTTCCAAATAACAGAGATTTTTTGTATATGTTAATTATTGGTTTGTTCAACAACAAAATATTATAGTGGTTCATTTCTTAGTCGGTGTTAGAGTCAGATATATATTCATATCTAGGGTTTAACAATCACTTAAATTAACCAAATGGATTTTAAAGTTACTCATAATTTTAGAAAAGAAAATTATTAAACTGATAAATTGACGAATACTCGTTTATCTTTATATAAATCATGTTGATCTCATTGTTTATGATTGAATCTTTATTTTATCTCTGAACTCTTTTTCTCTTCATCACGATTTTATCTCATTGATTTTTCCTTGATAAGATTTTTAACGAAGCAAAATAATTTTTACAACTTAAATTTTGGTATAATCCCTTCAAAGTTCTTTTGTATGTACTCATTATTTTATTTTAGGCTTAAGTATGATTTTTGTCCTTGTATGTACGCGGAATTTTGGTTTTAATTTTTGTATTGATTTTTGTTTTAAATAAGTCCCTAAATCAACCAAAAATTTTGCTTTTGGTCCCTAAAGCCAAAATCCGCAAGTTTCCTACAGATTTTTCTACGGATTTTCTTGTAGATTTTTTGTTTAGGGACTAAAAGTAAAAAGTTTGATTTATTCAGAAATTTATTTAGAACAAAAATTGATAAAGGGACTATAAAATTAAAATTCCACGTACATACAAAGACGAAAATGATACTTAAACCTTTATTTTACTTTAATATATTTCCCTAAAATAATTTTTAGGTAACTTTTTAGAGTACCAACATAATAATTAGAATGCCTTAGATGTCATTTTTTTTTACACATGTGATCCCTTTATAAAAAAACCATGTGTATTACTTCATCATGAAATAGTCTTTGCAATAATATATACACAGACAATTGAATCAATAAAATTCATATAATTTTACTGTAAAAAAAATCATATAATTTTGGTTCTATTTATTGCAAAAAAAATTATTAAAAAACTATTTTTAAGAAAATAATTAATTTTAGAATTTTGCATTCATTTGTTATGAAATGATCCAAAGATGTTTTGATCAGTTGCTTTTATGAAAAATATGATGGCAAACACACACAAAACATCTATAAATTATTGATTGTCAAAAGTAACATTCTAAATTCTAATAATCTGTATCAAATGGCTAATTAAAATGTTTTAATTATGCCTAATTTGGCAGAATTATTCCCATTGTGTACGTGTGCGTGCAGGGGAAAAAGATTAAATGGATTGGATTTGTAATGTAACATGATGAGTAACTTGATTAAGCAGAAACATTCCTATGTGACTAGCTAGTTGAAATGAACCATGGGTCCACTTAATTCAATTGACAATATCAATATTATTAAATTAAATATCGTTATCCGAATCAAAATCGAAAAATATCAATTGTATATACTCATTTTAGTTGTATTTGACACTTATCTTAACGTTTCTGGTCTACAATATAGATTAAATATATTAGTTATTTAATATATTTAAAATGTAGAATTTGCTAATAAATAAAGTCGGAGGGAATATGTTGCAATTAATTAACATATTTTGAACAGAAAAAATAACCTTTGAAAGATACTTTTGAGACAATATAAATATGGGAGCTTAACATAACTCATTTCCTACACAAGAAGAATTATCTGAGTTGTACCCTTAAGTAGTTATCCACTCATCAGCTTTTCTTTTCTTCTCTCTTTTGTGAAATGGCAAGAATGTCTCAAGAACCACTAATTGTTGGGAGAGTGATAGGTGAAGTTCTTGATTCCTTCACCACAAGCATGAAAATGACTGTGAGTTACAACAAGAAACAAGTCTTCAATGGCCATGAGTTTTTCCCTTCCACCATCAACACCAAACCCAAAGTTGAGATTGATGGTGGTGACATGAGATCCTTCTTCACACTGGTATGTACTATACATATATTATTTCAAAAATCCCACATTTATTATCTTTTCAGTTTTCATTTAAGTAAAAATACATTAGTTTAATTAGTAGTTGGTTATAACAAATCTGTAACTAATTAACCTAACAACATCTTCCCTCTATAACAAACTAACTATGGTTATAAAAAAAGAATCATTGTGTTTATCTTTAAATGGAATACTGTTGACAAAACCAAAATCATTGACCTAAAAATATACTATGTCTTTCATTTATGTTTGTAGGTGATGACAGACCCTGATGTTCCTGGCCCTAGTGATCCTTATCTCAGGGAACACTTGCACTGGTAAATATAATATAGGAGTACTTAATATAATGATATTCCTATATATATAGCTTGAAATTATTGATTAAATGCTGTTGTATTTATTTAATGTAGGATTGTGACAGATATTCCAGGAACAACAGATGCTACATTTGGTAGGTTTTCTATCTGGCCAAAAAATGTATATATATGGATATGATGATTGATGAGACAAATAATTTATGTATGAATTTAATTGTAGGAAAAGAAGTGGTGAGCTATGAGATACCAAAGCCAAATATAGGAATACACAGGTTTGTGTTTGTTCTGTTCAAACAAAAAAGCAGAGATTCAGTGAGTTCAACACCATCTTCAAGGGATCATTTCAACACTCGTAGCTTTGCTTCACAGAATGATCTTGGTCTCCCTGTTGCTGCTGTTTACTTCAATGCTCAGAGAGAAACAGCTGCAAGAAGACGCTAGCTTAGCTTGAATTTGGAACTAGAACCAAATAATTAATTAATGATAATAAATAAAGTGATTATCATCAATATTAATTAGTATTAAATTATAGTATATGGTGCTATATATAATCTACCTAGTTTGCTATATTAATCTCTCTCACGTTGTGTGTAGCAGAAGGAGAATCATTTTCTGTTTTGACTAGCAGTACTATGCTATTTGCTAGCTTGATATACTATCCATTGGATATATATTATTGTACTGTATCTTTCTTATGTGTCGTATCAGTATTATGTATCAAAGTAGTAATCTTTTATCTTGTCTTATTATATACATATATATCAAGAAATAAGAGAGTGTTGTTTTATTTTCATTATTTCTCTTTTCTTATGTTAGGGTTTGCTTTACAATTATTTAAAGTTTATTTACGGTCATGAGAGTACTAACTATCTATGGAAGAGTAACAATGTGAATATGAATACATGAAAGATTGAAAGTTAACCTTAAGAAATTGAAAATAGAAGCATATATCTATTAATATCATATCTTTTTATAAGTTACATTATTTTTTAGTAATGAAAATCAAACTATGATCTTAAAATTATTTAAAGAAAACTTATCTATTTTTAATAAGACACTTAGGTTGTTTTTTATATATGGTTTGGGGCTTGGTAATGAGGAGACATATATAAAGTTTGATACCATTTCAAGTTTTGAATTGATCATAACTTATTGATACAAAATAACATTATTATTAGATGAGAACCAAACGTTTAGTTGATTTGGTAATGATTAACGCTGAACTTGATAATGAGCATTACCGTTTGATCACTGCAATCTCTCATTCGGGAGAAGGTTATTGAAAAAACTTTATGTCATAACTAACTCCTAATACACCATATTAAATTGATGAAAACAAAAAATAATAAAATAATATTATATGAGATGTATACTTTCTAATTTTTACACAAAATATGTTTATGTTATATATCTTGTAAACGTGACACTTGATTATACTTCCTATTTTGAAATAACCAAACAAAATTTATCTAACAAAAACATCCTTTTGAAATTAGGTCGAGAAAAAAAAAATCCTTTTTAAATAAATCTTCAGACCGACTACTGTTACTTGTATATCTTGTCAAAAAAAATCTGTTAATTGTCTAATGTCGATTCTATTTGGAATATGATCCACTCACAACTAGAAACGTGTAATATTGAATGTACTTACACTTTCTCACATTCACATACAAGTACAAACCTTTATGGAGTTTGATGAGTTTTCACTTTTCAAGGCACGGTTGAAATATTAATTATTTCTTAAAAAGAGCATGCTTTCATAGGGTTCTTGTAGTTTTTATAGGATTTAATCTTATTTAGTTGTGAGATGTACTGTAGAAGAAGTACTGTGATATTGATCATCATCTTTGAAGCTGAATTGCTGAACCAAATATAGTAGATACTACGTAAAGGTATCCTTCCTCAAATAAAAGAATAAGAATAATTTATGATAAGAAAACAAATTAATATTAACATTAATTTTTAGTACATTTTAGTTTTATTTAATTTTTTGATTTTGGACTTAAATTAACCCCACCCACATTAATTTTAAACTTTAAAAAAATTTGAATGAACTCCCTCCCAAATTATAAGCAAAAAGAATTATTTTACGTTTATTAAAAAACTCACAATATAATTAGTCAAAAAAATATATTTTTTCATTGATTATTCAAAATGGAGAAAATGAGAGAGATAACTAAAAATAATTCTTAAAAATATAATTTTTTTTGAATAACATGATTAATTAAATATGGTAAAAAAAAATTCAATTACCTTATAAAAATGAGTTTTTTCTTATAAATTAGTAGAGTGGGATAGTATATAAAATTACATGTGTTGATTAGAAATTACATACTCATTTTCAATGCAATTTTAGAGTTTGGGTACAAGATTTGCTTTTTCCAATACAATTTAATGTTTCATTTTGAGAAGAAAATTATTGTGTTCATAAAATAAGTTCTTGTTAAAAATTCATCTCTCTTAAAATAAATAAGTGAAAATTTCTGAATTCTAATTCCAACTATAATACAATGTTCCAACTTTTGCATTTGGTTAAGTGGCGCAAACCTATATTGGGATGACTGATCCACTTTGAAACCACTTATTTTTACCCCAAAATAAACATAAAATAATTTAGGCCATTTATTTGGGTCTACTTTATCTTGCGAAGCACCCCAAAATTAAAGGAGAGAGGAATTTTTTTTATATTGGTTTCAATAAAACATTTTTTCTTTGCCAAAGGCACTAGTGCCCCAAGGGCACTAATTAACAAGACTCGAGAAATAATATTTCCATTTTGATTAACAAATAAGTTATAAGTTAGTTCTTACAAAAGGAGGGGCATAAGCTTCTTCCGGTTTTTTGGTCAACGGAGGACTAAGCTCAAAGGTAAAAAAAGACTATGAATAAAACCTCCCCTTTTTTTTGGATATAAAGCCCCCCCTTCATAAAACCACTCCTCATTAAACAAAAGTTCAATACAAAAAGACTATGCTTTTTTTACTTGTCCTCATGTTATAGCTTGTTGGGCAGCTGCTGGCCTTTCTCATGTTATGCTTAACAGGTTACATAATTTTGATAATGTTGCGGAGTTAATTCTTAATATTTGCAGCAACGAAGATGTGGACATTGCCGGGCAAGCTGCACTCTTACTATGGCATATTTGGAAAAAATGTAACGATGCAGTTTGGAACTCTCATGTTACAGCGGCTGCAGTGGTTGGACAACAAGCATCAGAGGCGTGGCAAGCTTGGCATAGCGCACAACAACAGCTGCTACAGCGAGCCACGCGCACAACACAGCGGCAGCAACACACCAGCCACGACACCAGCTGGTCTACACCGCCACCGGATTGGATTAAATGTAACGTGGACACGGGTTTTGCTTTTGATGAAGGTAACACGGCAATGGCAGCATGCTTTAGAGATCACAGAGGTGCTTTGATGTGTGCTTAAACTCAACATTATAATGCAAGAATGTCTTGTGCAAGGTGCGCGAGGTGAGCGAGGTTTTAATAATGTTATTTTTGAAAGTGATTCTAAAACTCTTGTGCAATGTGTTACCAACCGCCAAAGCAACACTGGTTTTTCTAATTTTAATTATCTTGTTACTAGGATTAGGATTAGACATGCTCTTACTAGTATTCAAAACTTTGAGGTAAAGTTTGTTAGGAGATAAGCAAATATGACCGCTCACACTTTAGCACGGGCAGCTTTATCTTGGTCTTGTCACTGTTTCTTTGATTATGTACCTCCTTGTATTGCTACTTTGATTAATAATGAAAGTTAAGTCTGTTGGTTTCAAAAAAAAAAGTTCAATACAAAAAGGAAAAACACCAATGCAAGGAGGAATAACATCAAAGAGACACCGAGTGACTATTGACTAACCCAAAAAATGGTAGCCCTCAAAAGAGTATGAACAACCATATCCGTTTCCGTTTGCTGCTTTAAATCATTTCAAATACTAGTAACAACTGAACCAAACCAGATTGGGATTACTCCTAGATCAGATGGGCCTAAGGATTTTTTTAACAATGTAGCTTTCACATAACTTATTTTCATAAGTTGTCAAAAAAAAAACTTCTTTTCATAAAATAATATGGATGGATTGTTTACAAAAATTAACTAAAAAACACTCGTGTATAAGTCAGGTAGACGTGAGTTTGTGAACTTGACTTTTAAAATTTTCCAATCACACATTTTGTGCTCTTTGCTAGAAATCCAGATTTAGAATTAAGAAAAAAATCTCTATCTCTAGCAACAAAATTGGTTTTCAAAACCCACAATGGTCCTTTTCAACACGAGAATAAACCGGCCTACAAGTTACACAGAAACACAAATCAGAAGGTCCTAATCGTGAAACACCTAAGCTAGAATCACTAATACAGTAGCAATGCAGAAACATGCAACCAGAATACATGCAGCAGCAGGAGCTACACATTTGACAGAAATAGATAACACCAGAAAACAATATATGTGCAGAAACAAAACAGTCAGGGATGGAGATGGACACAGGAATTTACAAGGTACGGTCAATGTGACTAACATTTTCTTGTGAGAGCAGCATCACTACCAATCGAAGAACCTGGTTACCAAGATACCCTTGATTCTTGCCATTTTTAAGTTCAAGATGAACAAGAAACAAAGAACCCAAACTTTCCATACTCTATTTTCTGTCATACCTGCGATCCCAAACTCAGATTTTTCCTCAATTCTTGTTTTTCTCTCAAAAGTGGAGTTTCCAGTTTTTTATTTGTTTCTCTATCAAGAAAAAACAGACTTTCTTTTTCTTCTCTCTTGATGCCATTCCCTTGATTCCAATTTCGGATCCAACTTGTTTAAACCAAGTGAAAGGAAAAAACTAACTCCACTTTCTACCTCATAAGCCCAAGAGACTAAAGGAAGACCAACACAAAAACAAGACCCACAAGAGAACAAATGAAACGGCTCCAATAAAAGATAATTTGAGGCACTCTTCACATTAGTCATTATATTCGACTACATAAATGGAATTGGATCTTATCCTAATTTTGAATTACAGAAGAAGGTCTTATAACAGAGAGAGAAATTTGTAAAACAATTATTCATCATTGCCTATAAGAAGTTACAATAGGTTCTTGTGTATGATAAAAGTTGTGATTTTTTTCTCCCCAGCAGAATAATATATCTCATTATTGTAGAATAGGAGAAGATCCAATCCAATAATATTTCACATGCTTATGTTAACAAAGAATTGCACTGGCAAGGAAACAGTGGCACCTTTTTATCTCTAATAGTATAGTTACATTTAGGAAGAACTCTTACCGAATACTCAAATGACAAACCCCTTGCCAATACGAAGTAGCCTAAACTTAGTGGTTTATGCCTTATGGGTTTACTTTAACCTACTATAGAGTTCATTGTTAGAGTTGTTACTGATATAAGTAATAAAACTCATTCCCTGAATCTCAAGATCTGCTAATAATTAGATTATTATTTGCTCTTACAACATTGCTACTGTGGCAAATATCTAACCTCAAATGACAAATTTCAGAACCGATGATTGTACAATGCTATTTCTAACAATAAAAATGTATCACTGTTGTGTAATAATATAAATCTCAAACACAAAGCATGTAGAAAATGCTGCACATACATTTTAGAGTTTAAAGTTTAAAGGCAACGGGACTTCTATCACTAGATCTTAATCATACATTGTAAGTACTTCGAAAACTACCTACATCAAAAGGTTTTCTTTATCGTTATCAAATCAAATTAGTTACAATCTTGTCAGTCTTAGTTTATCAATTACCAATATATCATAGTTGGCATTGGGGTGCTAAGTAAGTAGAATAGACACAAACCACAATCAGCACCTTCAAAAGATTAAGAAAGCTAATGAGTAACTGTACTAGAGCCTAGAGGTTTGAGCATGAATCTTGATTTCAAGAAAGTCTGGATGAAATTCACTAGGCACAAGGGCGTGAATTCATTCTTACTTTGATTATGATAATTGATAAATTTAAGAACCAAAACCGTTATACTAACTTACTAATTATGGCTAAGTTATGCACACAATCCAATGTGCAGTTTTCTGCCACCACACATATAAACACCCCAAGTGGAATGGTCTTTGTGTAATATACTAGCCTGTGAGAGCATCTACTCAGAACCTAAAGTAACATAATTTTCAAAAACAAAACAATAACAAGATACGCTTCCATAGACAGACTCAAGCAATCACATGTAAATATTAAATCAAGTGCAATAACTCCATTTTCTATACCATAATATGACTGCAACACAAAATCATAAAAGGTTCATAATGCAACATCAGAAGAAAAAATAATTGTTCCCTAAATCAAAAAAACATAAGCACTATGATCCAAACAATCTCAGCACTTAAACACATCCCTAAAATATAACAAGCAACGAAAACAGAGTGTAAATCAAGAAACAAGCGTACGCTATCAACCCACGATGTTCATCACCACCATCAGTAAGAGAAACCACCAGACCCGTTGAAGCTCTCGTAGCCCACAACACGAAAATTGCCGCAATTGCTAGTCCAAAGAAACCTCCCTGTGGAAGAAAAAGCGAAAGCGCAGAGAAAATCACCACCGGCAACATAGAATAACCAACAACACTGGTACAGGTATGTAGATCCAAATTTCCGGTTCGACCGGCAAGCATATTGAAAACCACGTATAAGAAGATCGAAGAAACCACGATCCAACCTAAAATCACACCGAATTGAATCTTTCCGGCGAGTAATTGGAAGAGGCAAAAAGCCATGTAGAGAAGAATAGGACCAGATAGATCAGCGTCTTTGTGCACAGTGTGATTCACACGAAACGGATTAAGAACCGATCTGACTTTGCTCCAGATTTGTTCAGGATGGATACCGAGTTCGTCGAGGAGAGGCTCTTCATCGTCGAAACTAGCGGAACCACCGCCGATTCCAGGACCGGAGTAAATTGGACCGGAGGAGGTGGAAGCGGCGGCGGAACCTATGTCGAACGACATGAAAGGAATGCCGGAGTTAGGTTGGAAAGGTGCCGTTGGTACACGGCGGTTTTGAACATTTTGTCCGGCGAGATTAGGGTTTCCGGCAGATGCGAATGATACCGGTGGGACTTTGAACTCTTTCTCCATGATTATGAGATCTGATTGAATCTGAGATGAAATTAGGGTTTTGAAAAGGTTGAAATTGAATCTTCAAAATTTCTGGGTTTGTTCGTAGAGAGTGTGTGCGCGTAGAATAGAATGTGTGAGGGGAACGTTTTACTTTTTGATCTCTTCTTGCTTTGAAGCTTCCATTGTCAATGAAACCAAGAGATTATTACTTAGTAGGAAAATTGGACTTCAATAAAATTGTGGATGAAAAAAAACAATTGCTAATTTAATCACTTTTGCACATTTAATTACTTTTAAATTATTACGTCATTTTTTATAAAAAAAAAATAAATGTTACGTAATTTTGTTTTTGAGAATGGTTAAAAAAAAATTGTTACCAAAAAGACTTAAATATATGTGCTAAACATATAAAATTTTGACCAATAAATAATAGTCTATTAAAACTTAAAATGTGTCTCAATGCAAAAAAAAAATCTTAAAATGTGTTGCTGGTAATCTACTACTATTATTTATCAAAATGAGATCGTGTTTAACAAAACTACTTTTAATCTTTTTATAGACAAGAGGATGTAAGTCCGTGAAAAGAAACTATATGGAATCAAATGAGGGACACTAACCTAAAAAATTAAAGTAAAATACAACTTAAATTAGCTTAGAACATTGTTTGGTTGGGTTAAGATTGTGTATCAAGAAGGTTGTGTGAAATTTTAGAATTTTTTATGAATTATAATTGGTTGTTGCATATGCATGACATGTCAGGTGACCAATCACAATTGGTTACATGATATTCAATATCAACTATATGGGAGATTGTATTTATTAATTGCGGCAAATATGTTGTTTAAAATGCGTTTAAAATGTGAAGGTAGTTTGCTGTGCAGTCACTAATTTGTTTTTATTCATATTTTTATAAGAATAGAAACACATGGGTGTGCTATAATATTGGAGGCTGCGAAAAGTAATTCTCTTAAGAAAATTACTTTAAATTTTTTTTTATATACAGATAAGAGAACATAAACCCATTAAAAGAAATTACATGGAATTAAACGAGGGACAATGACCCAAAAAATTAAAGTAAAACCCAAAATACAATTTAAATTGGCTAGAACATCAACACAAATGTTTGTTTGAGGTAGGATTGTCTATCTTTAAGGAAGAAAATACATTCATCTTTCTCTCTATCTCTCACCTTTTATTTTCTCTTTACAAAAAAATTGGGTTGGACCTTATTCAAAAAAACATTAGACTTCTTCAAGAAGATTGTGAAATCAATGTTCAACATATATATCCTTAAGCTAGCGTAGAAATAGATTGTCTAGAGGTTCATACCTTTGTGGTGACTTTAGCCAAAAAAAAGGAGAAAAAATGAAAAAATATAGATAAAACGTACTCTAAACATTTGAAAATCTTCCTAAACATTACAACTCTTCGAAAATATAGAAAAACTTTTAAATCACTCTCACTACTTCCACAAATGAGACCGCCACAACCCGCAATACAACCCTCTTTACTAGCTCCATTAGAATTTCAAAGCACCCAACCCTACCAATCCTAATTAACATGCTCTCAGAACAAGGCAAGCAGCAACAAAATTAGTCCTCTCCACCAATGCACACTCTTGAATATTTTGCAATTTCTGTTGAAGGTTGAATAAGACATTGAAAATTTTTGTCATGAATTTCTTTGTTTCTCCAAATTCACATGTCATAACAAGCCGTGTTCCAATAGGCGTGTCAATCAACATAATCATCACCATAGCAGTCATATTAAAATTCATCTCTAACTAGTAAAGCAAATCACCATTGAAAAAAATTAAGTTAATTTCAAATATTGTTACTATTGTTTAAATTGCTTAAATGAAAGTTTGGGAGGTTACTTATATTCAAAGTAAAGTCCCTTGTTCATTGGAAGAATTTGATGTTGGAGTGTGGGTTTACTAATATTGAGCTTTTGGGGAGTATAATATAATGGATTCAATTTGAAGTTGCTTGTAATGTTGAATTAGAAATCAAAGCTTTGGCTAGAATGGGACTAGAAGTTGTTATTGAGTACATGTATATCATGGTGTTAGTAAAATATTTATCATATGTTTTATTCCATGGTGGAAAGAATCAAACACCACCTTTATGGTAGATTAGAAGCTCTCATTTTTATAGACATAGTAACAAACTCTCTACAGTATGTACTTTGTTTTGTTGGTAATATGAATATCTATGTACTTTATTAAGGCACATGTTAAGAGTGATCATGTTGCGTTTAATGATGTTCTCACCTTTTGGATTGTCTACATGATAGTAGAGGTATAGTTTGTATGTAGTTTTATTTTGGGCCTATTGGGCCTACTTAATGCCCCCAATATTTTCACCCATATAAATTGTGGGCACATGTAGGCATTTGATTTTTGACAATGTGTAGGCATTTGATTTTATTCTTGTAAATTTAAGTCATTTGATTTTATTCTTATAAATTTGAGTCAAAATAATCAAAAACTTAATATAGTATTTATTCCATAAAATAAATAAGGTGTTGTTTTAAAACTTCTTTATAATAAAAAAACTCTTTAATATGAATACGTTATTTTTTATAAAAACATTCAAAGGTAACTTTTAGAAGTTTTCTTTTTTTGGTAACATTTAGAAAAGAAAATATATTTTTGTGGTAACATTTAGTAAATGGAGTGTAGTTTAAGAACTTTTTTCATCCCTTGTAATTATCTTTTTAATTATTAATAAAAATACAAAATCATCACAGTCAGACTCTAATAAAGACAACATCTCAAATCTTTCGGTGAAGTATCATAACACTTCAAATGCGACAAGATGTCATAGATTGACGCCAATAATGTTGGCGCACACGACATTGTCAGCATATGTAAACATTTTATTTTAATTTTGTCAAAAATATATATATTTTGAGAGTTTTTCATCGCCTACAATTATCTTTTTAATTATTAATTAAGATACAAAATCATCAAGTAAGACTCTAATAAAGACAATATCGAATCTTTCGGTGAAGTAACATAACAACTTCAAATGCGACAAGATGTTATAAATTGACGCCAATATTGTTGGCGCGCGACATTGTCGGCATATGTAGGCATTTGATTTTATCCTCACAATTTTGAATGAAAATAATCAAATAACTAATAGATAAGGTTTAAAAAATATAATAAGTTTCTTTCAGTCAAACATATTCGATTCATTCAATTTAAAATATGAATGACTAATACAATAATACAAAAATAAAGGTTACTTGTATTATATGCCAACAAAAAAGTGTAAGAAATTAAACAAACTTTCTACCTAGCATTAGCAACAAACATGTGACAATCCGGACTCTCATGACCAATTGTACATTGCTCAAGGGTAGGAATTCATCCTTGTAACATAGTTCACGTTTTTTAGAGTATGCATGAATTGTTAATTCGTTTCATTCTTTATTCATAGCATTTACTAGATACCTGATTTTAAAATATAAACAAGCTTGAACATACAAAAATAAAATAAAATTCTTATAGCATAAACTAGTATAATTTTTATAAAATAAAATTAAAAAAAATAATCAAAGCGCAATTTGCACACAGAAGAAGCAGATTATTATAAGACGAACATATAAAATTATATTATAATATTGAAGATTTAGATAGTCCAATACATATTACATCTTTCATAACTAAAACAGATAAAAGATATGATAAAACAAGGAATTGGGAGTGATAGCACTTGAAAATATTACATTGATCATAATATAATTTTCTTAATTAATTAAAAAAGTCTCCTCTAGTTGGATCATATGATGATGGTGATGCTTCTTATTATCTCTACTTGTTGGAATTGGAAGCATTTTGACTGGAACCAGATCCAATGGTTTTGTTTGGAGCATTGGTTTTAGAGTTACTAGCACCACCATCTGAGTACTTTTGTTTGAGTTGAGACAAAAGTTCTTGATTCTCTTGATTCAGAAGTTGAGCTTGCTTTCTTAGCCTTTCGTTTTCTCTCATTATGCGACAGTTTTCTTGGTACAACTCAAGGTTCGATCTTTCCATCACTAAGAAAAAAAAATGGAACAATTCTCACAACCTAAAAAAATATTTGGTACGATGAAAAATAAGAAAGAAATGTGCCTATTTATAAGTATTCACCACAACGTGAAAAGCATGAAATGAGTATAATTGAAAATAACAAAAAACATAACAAGGAAAGGTCATCATTAAAAAAACCCGAAAATAGTTTTTTAAAGAAAGGTTAATAAGTGTGTACAAGGTTTGAATCATGATCGTTGTATATTTTATACAATGTCTCTACCAATTAAACTAAATTTTACGGAAACCCGAAAATAAATTATTCTGTAAAGAATTAGGATTGTTTTTGTGTTTGCAAGTATATAAATCAATTATAATATATGTATTAGTTTGAAATCATAAAATATTATATTCATTAAATTTAAATAATAAAAAAAAAATAACTATAGAGTAACAGTTTTTGGTCAATAAAAATAAAATAATTGTATACCTTTGACTTATTTATAAAAGAGAACAAAATATAGATATTTTTTGTAAGTGATTTTTAAAACAGCAAAAGTTAAGAACTTCTTCGCATGCAGTCGATCATTTTAAAAAAAATAAAGGCGCGAAATTATAAAGTTACGATAACGACAATATCTTGAATCTTTTGCGAAGTATTTAACAACTTCAAGTGCGATAAAGTGGTATAAGTTAACACGCCCACCACATTGTCGGTATCCATGAAGGCATTTGATTTTATCCTAACAAAATTAAATTAAAATAAACAAACAGTTAATACATAAAATTGAAAAAAATAAATATAAAAAGCTTCTTTTGTTAACTATTTATTCATACCGTCGATCATTTTTCTAAAAATAAAGGCGCAAAATTATGAAGTTACGATAACAACAATATCTTAAATCTTTTGCGAAGTATTTAACAACTTCAAATGCGATAAAGTGGTATAAGTTAACACGCCCACCACATTGTCGGTACATTGAAGGCATTTGATTTTATCCTAACAAAATTAAATTAAAATAAACAAACAGTTAATACATAAAATTGAAAAAAATAAATATAAAAAGCTTCTTTTGTTAACTATTTATTCATACCGTCGATCATTTTTCTAAAAATAAAGGCGCAAAATTATGAAGTTACGATAACGACAATATCTTAAATCTTTTGCGAAGTATTTAACAACTTCAAATGCGATAAAGTGGTATAAGTTAACACGCCCACCACATTGTCGGTACATTGAAGGCATTTGATTTTATCCTAACAAAATTAAATTAAAATAAACAAACAGTTAATACATAAAATTTAAAAAAATATATAAAAAGTTTCTCTTTTTTTTTTGAAATTTATTTTAAAATATGAATAATACATTAATATATATGAACACACAAACGGTTCCTTGTTTGTTATACCAAAGAAAATAGTGTAAGAAATTAAACAAATTTTCTACTTAGCAACATGTGTTAGTCCTGACTCCTCATGACCAATTCTACATTGCTTCAGGGCATGTACGTTCATCCTTGTAACGAAATTCACGTTTTTTAGAGTATACATATCATTGTACAAGTTAACTTGTTTCGTTCCTTATTCATAGCATTTACGTTTTACTTCATTTTCTTTTCTTCTAGATAATACTTGATATACTAATATTAGTTTTAAAACATATTAACATACAAGTTTTGAACATATGAAAATAATATAAATTTCTTATAACATAAATTATAGTATAAATTTAAAATATAATCAAGCACAATTTGCACCTAGATATATACAACGTCAGCGTAAGATGCATGAACATATAAAATATATTCCTTTATTGAAGAAAGTCTAATACATATTACATCCATGTTCAAAATTTCATATCTCTAAAACAAGATATGATAAAACAAGGAATTGAAAGTGAAAGCCCCTTGAGACTACTACATTGCTAACAAATTTATTTTATTTTATTTTTGACCATTGTTTTTAATTGTTGGAATTGGAAGCATTTTGACTGGAACTTGATCCAGGGATGTTGTTTGGATCATTGATTTTTGAGTTACTAGCACCACCATTTGAGAACTTTTGTTTGAGTTGAGACAAAAGTTCTTGATTCTCTTGATTCAAAAGTTGAGCTTTCTTCCTTAACCTTTCATTTTCTTTCATTATGCGATAGTTTTCTTGGAACAACTCAATGTTTGATCTTTCCATCACTAATACTGTGAAGAATGAAATTAAACAAAACAATTGGTATGAAAATAGATAGGAAATGGGGCTATTTATAAAATTTATAAATAATCATCACATCATGAAAAACGATGACTACGTATAATAATTTTAAAAAGCCAAAATAAGGAAATGTCATCATTAAAATAAATAAATGAAATTTAGACTACATGACCAACAAAATAATAAACAAATGAAAAAGAAATTTATTTTTGGTCTATTGACAAAATGGTAAACACCATCTAAAATTCACATATAAATGCAAAATCCTTGATTTGAACTTGATTTTTTGGTTACTAGTGATTTGTTTGAATCTCTACAAAAAATATTCGTACTGAAATTGGTCCTTATATATTACTTATTTTCAATAAAGACAATATCTCGAAACTTTCATTAAATATGATAACGACTTCAAATGTGATACGGTGTCATAAATTGACTTATATAAAGTCGGCTTAACAACATTTTTAATCTTTCGTGAACTATGATAAAAACATCAAATTCGGCTAGATGTCATAAATTGTTCGGTAACGACAACTCCCACATAAAGTCAATATCTGAAATCTTTCTTGAAGACGTGAAATATGATAACTATTTCAAATGCGGCAATTAAAAATAAATTGACATCGGTAATGTCGGCATGCCACATTGTTGGCATATTTAGCCATGAGATTTTATCCTCAAAAAGTTGAATCAAAATAAACAAATAGCTAATAGAAAAAAAGATTTAAAAATTTTAGATTTAGTCAATATGTGTAATTTACTAAAACATGTGAATGAATAATAAATACAGAATAGCGGTCTAGTCCGTACAAAATTTAAAAAAAAAAAAACTCTAGTTTTAAATGGATCCCCAACAAGTAGACAATAATATTTATCTTCTCGTATTAGTCAATCATTGAGCCGGATACCGAGTCTTCAAAAGAAAAATGATACAATAATAAACATGTAAGAGTTACTTGTTTAATTGTTATGCCAATGCCAACAAAAAGAGTGTAAGAAATTACAAGCATCCTATCATGACTCCTCACAACTAACTCTACATTGCTCCAGGCAGTATACTTGCATTGTAATTTGTAATAACAAAATTGCAGTCATGAGACTAATAGTAGTTAATCTTGATGATTTAGAAAAGGGTCATGCTAACTAGTATACCGGGTGCACTAGTTAAGACCATTTGATTGTGATCGAATAGTCACAAATGAGTGTTAATCTATTCTGCAGATGGTGATCCTTGTAATAACATATAACTCAATCTCAAAGAAATTAAATAAATCTTCTTATTCTATAAAAATAAAATTCTTATACCAAAACAGAACAAGAAAGTGTTACACTGCAGATAAAAGAGACAGAGTAAATACTAAGATAAACATATAAAATTATATTCATTTCTAGAAGATAGTCAAATAGTACATCATTATATTCATGTTTCAGAAATTCATATTCATATCTAAAATAGATAAAAGATAATTCAAGTCATAGTACACTGAAACCACTACTACATTGCACACTTTGGTATTTTCACAAAATAATAAAAAAGTCTCCTAGTTGGGTCATGATGATGATGATGATGATGCTTCTTATCTCTAATTGCTGGAATTGGAAGGATTTCTGCTTGAATTTGATGCAAGGTTAAGATCAAACATGTTGTTTCCAGCATTGGTTCTTGAGTTACTAGCACCACCATTTGAAAGCTTCTGTTTGAGTTGATTCAATAGTTCTTGATTCTCTTGATTCAGAAGTTGAGCTTTTTTCCTTAGCTTTTCATTTTCTTTCATTATGTGACAGTTTTGGTAGTACAATTCTGTGTTCAATCTTTCCATCACTGCAAATGAAATGAAACAATTCTCACAGCCTGAAAATAAATAACTGGTATTAGAACAAATAAGAAAAACAAAAATAGTTTACATTTATAAATATTAATCACATTGTGAAAAACATGAACATGAGTATGATTGAAAAAAAAAAGCAAAAGAAGGATATGTCATCATTAAAAAAAACTGTAAAGAAGAACCTTATAATAATTATATTTGTATATGTAAATAAATTTATATATACAAATATAAGCTTCCTTGCGAATGTGTTGCTTTATGATTTGCTTTGGTAGAAACAATTATGACACATAAACAAAAAAATCAACTACCATAGGAAAAAATGCATTTTGGACCACCCTGTCAAATAAATAGACCATATGGGTTGTCTCTGTAATTAACTAAAGAAGGAGACACAAGAGGAAAAAAACCAAATCTACTATCACTTGAAAGGACATTAAAAATGGTTTCTTTCGGTTGTCCCTAGATTGAAGAAAAGGATAAAGTTCATACATTAAAGAGACAAGTTTCATAGGAAGATCTTCATGTGTTTGTTTAATGTAACAAGCTAAGTTCTTGTTCTCACATATTTAACCACATACATTAAAATTATATTCAACTAAATTGCCTAAAGTTTTAAAATCTAGTACAAAAAATGATTAGGTGGGGACCTAATTAATCAAATCCCTACATGCCTACATGTACATTTGTATATACAATACAATTATACATAAAAAATGATAGTACATTTTTCTAGTAAAAATTAAAAATGTTACTCCTATCTTGCATCTTAGAGCTAGAGAAAGATAGAGAAGTCATTGAGAGGATCTTTCTCTATAAACAAAATAATATTAGTGTATGTTTGATATCACACCCTTTGATATCATATCTAATTTATGTATTTTTGATGAAGCTATAAATGTAATTTTTAAAAAATTACGATAGATCATCAAAATTTCTTCTAACATATCAATGTGATATCAAACATAGTCCTAATAACTAAATTTAAGTGAAGATAAAAGGTATGAAATAGAATTCACAAGAGAAAATTGTTGAAACTTGAAAGCAAAAAATATTTCTTCCACTATGTGTTAGAAAAAGGATAGAAGATGCCAATAGAAGAAAAGAAAAACACTAGAAAGCTTTTCAAAATCATAAAAAGATTACCTTTTTGGATGAGGAAAGAAAGTACTAATAAGAGGGTGAGTTATAGCAATGTAGAGAGATAATGAATGAAAATGAAGAATGTGAATATGAATTTATAGAAGAAAAAATGAAGAGAAGAGAAGGGGGTAGGGGGAAGGACGTGGCTCTTCTCAATCTGACACAAGTATGATGCATGTGTAAGCATGGAAGGCGGCTGGTTATAAGAACCTAAAAGATTTTCATGTTTCGGTTTCATAATGATCATGATTATGGTTATGGCGTCATGTGAATGATTATTTTGAATTGAATGGAAGAGTAGCTAGAGGAGTTTTTGTTTCTGTTTATTTTTACCCTTTCCTTGTGTTTCTTTCTAGTAGTACTCTAATGCAAAAGGGTATATTGGGAATATAAATAAAATTTAATTTTAGAGAGAGAGATAGGAACAATAATGGATCTTATTACTTATAGGTTTTGTAAAAATGATGGTGGGCTAGGCCATCCCAAGATTTGCAATCATGATTTGGATTGGGTTTTTAAAACCCTCTTCTCTTCCCATCAATTACTCTTTTGTTTTTATTTAAATTATTTTTTTAATTTTATGATTCTTCTATTTTTAGTCTTTCATGATTCTCACTTTTATTTTGCAATTTTCATGTGTTGGGCAGTGTTGGAAATAATCATTCTCATTGCCGTATTACTAATATTCCTTTTGTTGAAAAAATGCGGTTTTCATTTTTGTGCTTAATTTTTCATGGAATTGTCTTTAATTTGCTTAAGTGCTTATTTTGAGTAAACAAAATGGACATTGAGTAGTCTAAGTAGCTCGGGCATGTTGATATTGGTCATATATTTTTTTAAAAAAAATATTTTAGTAGTTAGTTTATCTTATTAGATTTTGAACTCCGATCTTAAGCATATTTTGTTCCTAACAAACTGAGTTATATCATTTTGACCGTCGTATTTATTCTTTTTAATAAAAAAAAAACTATTAGGAATATTTTAAATTTATGGTTAGGAGTTATATTTGGTTTTTTCTAAGATATGGAATATGAAATCATTAAAAGGGTACTAAAAAATGGGGGGGTGTAATGCAATTGTAATTATTTCAAAGCTAGGTTCTTTAAGTTGAAGTTCCTTCTGAGAATCTAATTTTACTTTTATTGGAAATTCAATCAAATCGGTTATATAAATTACACGTCTTTTCTTACCGTAAAAATTGTGTGAGCTAATGAGCGTTTTTGAAACCATTGATGGTATTTTGTTTTACGTTATTATAATGTTACTAGTAATTATAGGCAAAGGCAGTATCATTATAATTAAAGGCCTCATTGTCTTGCCAAATTGAGGCTATAAGCATGATTTTATTTTCTTTTGGAGGTGATGGATGGGTAATAGTTGGGGCCAGGTAACTTCCAATCCCCTCACCTCATGGATTATGAGTGGCATAACGTGGAACATCATACTTGACACATGGAATTTAATTTGTATGTGCCTGCCTAATTTGCTTGGTTTATTTAGCTTCTTCATTTTTATTATGTCGACCATGACTTTGCTTGCATCAATCTTTAATTATAGTTTTGGTATTCATAATCTGTGGATTGTCTGTTTCAAATCACATTTTTATATTGAGTAAATTATCTTCATTTCTTATACCAAAATAATAATAGTATGAGAGATTCAAATATTACACTCACTAACATTATTTTCGGTTAATTTTACTTAAAAAAAAAAAATTCAGTTAATTTTGTCTTTATTTTGGCAAAAAAATTTCCACCTTAAGGCGTTGCCATATCTTATGAATATAGGCAATTGCAAAAAATTGAATATAATTGTTGCTTATAACTACTACTTCCCTTCTTTATTATAATTTATTTTATTTCTTAAAATCATATAATGTTTTACGTATTTAGATTATATTATAAACTATATATGTCAAACATTCTTTGAATTTAAAAAACAATATTTTTTTATAATATGAGTATGAGGTGGAATGAATGAAAATGACATTAAATTAACTATACCATGGTGTGGTTGCAAGCTACACTTATATATAAAATTTATGTGTAGGGATTGACGTTGCATGTTGTTGGGGCCGCAGCGGAAATTTGACCTCTAATAATGATATGAAATTTCACCTTCACTAAGTTGAGCACAAAATAATATAGCTAGAACAATAAACTTGTATGAATAAATATATGTCTTAAAGAAGAAAGATTGAATATATCTGAGTAAAGAACTATTTTGTATTGCTACTTCTTGTTGTTATTATTGTTACACACTTGATATTATTATTACACTAAACATATGACAATATATAGTGTGTTACATGCTAAACAATAAATGGTGTTCCTACATTTTCTAGTTACAAAATAGAAAATAGTATATTTAGCATGCATGACTCCTTTTTCTTCTGCTTCTTTATTTAGAGAATTCCATATAACCATACATTCACATAATTGAATATAGCCATACATTCTCACAATTCTCCACCTCGTTCATAATTTGAAAACATTTCAAATTTTGGACGAATATGGAATAATGTTTAGCAAGTTCAAGCAGTGTTGGAACTTGCTACCCGACACAACCTTGGTTAACATGTCAGCTGGATTCTCATCAGTATGCACCTTCGTAAGAGAAATATGACCTTCCTCTACGACATCCCGTACAAAATGATATCTGACATCAATATGCTTGGTCCGAGCATGATGAACCTGATTCTTAGCCAAATGAATTGCACTTTGACTATCACACATCAGTTTCACACATTCTTGCTTAACACCCAAATCACCTAGAAGACCCCTCAGCCATAATGCTTCCTTTACTCCTTCTGCTACGGCCATGTACTCGGCTTCCGTAGTAGAGAGTGCCACTGTAGACTGTAACATCGATCGCCAACTTACTGGAGCACCATGTATTTTGAACACATAACCAGTAGTAGATCGTCGTCTATCTAGATCACCAGCATAATCAGAATCAACAAATCCATTTATTTGACATGTATCTCCACCAAAACACAAACATGTGTCAATGGTACCCTTTAAATACCTCAAAATCCATTTCACTGCTTCCCAGTGCGCCTTTCCCGGATTAGCCATGAACCTACTGACAACACTTACCGCTTGTGAAATATCTGGACGTGTACACACCATAGCGTACATCAAACTGCCAACTGCACTAGCATAAGGTACATTTTCCATGTATGCCTTATCTTCTGCTGTAGTGGGAGACTGATTACCAGAAAGCCTAAAATGTGGAGCTAATGGAGTAACCACCGACTTAGCACCTTTCATCCCAAACCGTTCAACAACCCGCTCTAAATAGCCTTTTTGACTCAAGAACAATTTTTGGTTTGTCCGCTCTCTTCTAATCTCCATACCCAGTATTTTCTTTGCAGCACCCAAATCTTTTGTCTCAAACTCTTTACCAAGTTTAGACTTCAGCCGATCTATCTCCACCTTGCTTTTTGAAGCAATAAGCATGTCATCGACATACAATAATAGATAGATATAATCACCTCCATGAAGCTTACGAATGTATACACAACAATCATAATTACTTCTAGAGAAACCTTGCTTTAACATAAAGGAATCAAATCGCTTGTACCACTGTCGAGGAGATTGTTTCAATCCATAAAGTGATTTCCTCAAGCGACATACCTGACTCTCTTTACCCTCAACCTTGTATCCCTCAGGTTGATACATATATATTTCCTCATCTAAGTCTCCATGCAAGAAAGCTGTCTTCACGTCTAGTTGTTCCAGCTCAAGATCACCATGAGCAACAAGACTTAATATCACCCGAATAGAAGTATGTTTTACCACCGGAGAAAATATCTCATTGTAATCAACACCTTCCTTCTGTGCAAACCCCTTGGCCACTAGTCTAGCCTTATATCTTGTACCACACGACTTAGTATGATCTTCTTTTCTTTTATACACCCACTTACAACCAATAGCAGACTTTCCTACAGGCAATGGGACCACCTCCCATGTCTTGTTCTTGTGAAGAGATTGCATCTCTTCCTCCATTGCAACCAACCAACTCTCTCTATCTTTGTCTTTGATAGCTTGTTTGAAGGTGACCGGCTCATCATCTTCAATTGAGAGTGCATATTCCACCAAGTTGACCTGCCCATAATGCCTCAGAGGTTTGTCTGACCCAAACTTCTGAACTGGTTTATAATTTCTCTTTGGCCTAGTGGTAACCAAAGGTTCCTGCTACTGTTGTTCTAACACATGTATATTTTCCTGCTGAACCTCCTCCTGATCAAGTTCATCCTCTTCCTCGTCTTCGCTGGCGATAGGATTCTCCACCTGACCACGACTAGAATCTAGTTGGTCTTTAGATTCTATATCAATAACTTGTTTCTTTGATATCGTCACATCACCATCCTTAGGTTCCATAGCTTTTGACAAAACTACCATAGATTTTTCGTCAAATGTAACATCTCTGCTGATCACAAACTTAGAATCTTCTACATTCCAAAGACGATAGCCTTTGACCCCTATTGCATATCCTAGAAAGATAGCTTTCTTGGCTCTATTATCAAGTTTGTTATCCTTGACGGGATAATAAGTCGTGCACCCAAAGATTTTTAGTTTGTCATAATCAGCATGTTCACCTGACCACACGTTATAGGGCGTGTCTCCACCTAAACTAGAGTGTGGGGATCTGTTTACAACATAACAAGCTGTAGCAACCGACTCTGCCCACCATTCTCGACCTAAACTAGAATTAGAGCGCATACACCTTGCTTTCTCAAGAAGTGTACGGTTCAGTCTTTCTGCGACTCCATTCTGTTGTGGTGTACCTCTGACTGTCCAGTGTCTAACAATGCCTTCCTGATCACAAAACCTCTTGAAAGCTCCATCCGTATACTCTGTACCATTATCCGATCGCAGAGTTTTTAGCTTTCTACCCGTTTTGTTCTCAACCATTGCTTTCCAACACTTGAAAATATCAAATACCTCATTCTTATGCTTAAGAAAATAAATCCAAGCATACCTCGAATGATCATCAACATATGTAACAAAGTACCTGGAACCACCCTTAGAAGTAACCGGAGTCGGACCCCAAACGTCAGTATGCACGTAGTCTAATATTCCCCTGCTTTTATGCTTGCTTGAAGAAAACCGCAACCTATGTGCTTTTCCATACACACAATGTTCACAAAATTCCATGCATGGCTTTTCCATGTTCTTCAACAAACCTTTCTCACCAAGCAGTGATAGACCCTTTTCTGACATATGCCCAAGGCGCATGTGCCACATCCTCGTACATTCAGTCTGGTCTTTACTTCTATTGATTCCAACTGCCAAATCACCCGTGACAGTTTCCCCCACAAGAGGATAAAGATTCCTGTGACGAACCCCCTTCATCACAACCAACGAACCACGAACAACCTTTAAGCCTCCATTTTCTAAGATTATTTTGCAACCATTTTCCTCCAATACACCAAGAGAAATAAGGTTTTTCCGCAAATTAGGGACATGTCTCACATTCATCAAAGTCCTTACCGCTCCATCATGCATCTTGATTCGTATTGTACCATACCCCATAATTTTACAAGCATGGTTATTCCCCATTAAAACTGTACCACCATCAATGCTTTGGTAGGTAGTAAACCACTTCCTATTTGGGCACATGTGGTGTGAAGCTCCTGAATCAAGCATCCATCTCTTGGAGATATCATGATATTGCTCTGAAACCGAGAAACAATCATCCCCATCATTTGAAACATAACTCGCCTCCGATAAATCTTGTCGTTTGCCACTGGAGTAGTTGTCGTTGTTGGTCTGCTTCTTAAATAATACCCTCTTATTTGTACAATTAGCTTTAAAGTGTCCAAGTTCACCACATTTAAAGCATGACCTTTCCGCAGGAGCTCTAGATTTTGATCTAGACTTCCTTCCCCTGCCTTGTCCTCTTTCATTTGTCCTCCCTCTAGTAACAAACAATCCTTGAGCTTGTTCTCTACCATTGCTAGACATCCCACTTTTAGCAACCTTTCGAAGATCATCCGCTAAAAGTGATGTCCTAGCCTCATCCATGGTAAGAGTGTCTCCTACAAGCATCAATGTTTGGACTAAATTTTCATAGGACTCGGGTAACGAAAGCAATAACAAAAGTGCCTGGTCTTCATCATCAATCTTCACTCCTATATCCTTCAAGTCTGATATAATCCTATCAAACTTGTTGACATACTCCCGGATTGGGGTGCCTTCCTCCATCTTGCATGTATACAATTTGGATTTCAAGTAGATCCGATTAGTTAGAGTTTTCGTCATGAAATTACTCTCTAACTTTGACCACACGCCAGCAGCTGTTGCTTCTTCATTCACCAAGAATGCAACATCCCTCTCAAGGCATAAGATTATGGCTGCCCGTGCTTCAAGAACTAACTCTTCCCAATCCTCATCCTTCATACTCTCGGGTTTCTGTTCTGCTAACGCCTTGTGCAACTTTTGTGATATAAGCAAATTTTTCATCTGCATCCTCCAATAGGAAAAATCATTTTTCCCATTGAACTTCTCAATTTCATATTTACCGACCTTGACGGTTCCACTAGTAGAAGCCATTATCTTCGATAACCAATAAAATAATAAAGTTTTACCACTCTAAAATTTTACAATTGGCTCTGATACCAATTGTTGGGGCCGCAGCGGAAATTTGACCTCTAATAATGATATGAAATTTCACCCTCACTAAGTTGAGCACAAAATAATATAGCTAGAACAATAAACTTGTATGAAGAAATATATGTCTTAAAGAAGAAAGATTGAATATATCTGAGTAAAGAACTACTTTGTATTGCTACTTCTTGTTGTTATTATTGTTACACACTTGATATTATTATTACACTAAACATATGACAATATATAGTGTGTTACATGCTAAACAATAAATGGTGTTCCTACATTTTCTAGTTACAAAATAGAAAATAGTATATTTAGCATGCATGACTCCTTTTTCTTCTGCTTCTTTATTTAGAGAATTCCATATAACCATACATTCACATAATTGAATATAGCCATACATTCTCACACATGTTGTGAAAGGCGGGGAGTAATTGAGATGAATCGAACGGCTATGATTAATGTGATGTTCTTGAAATAAAAAAAATAAAAAGAGTGTTGTTGGGGATCCCCTCTAATTTTATGTTAAAATAAAAAAAGTACACCCTACTCTAATTAACGATCTTTTATATGAAAATCATTAGTTATACCAAATGTAAAATTATACTCATTTTTATATTTTAATCTAATTTTATTTTCACTTCACTTAAACATATTTTGGTAAAAATCATTAGTTATTATACCAAATGTAAAACAGTAAAAGCAATGATTTAAGGAGCCGCACATATTCATGCTACGTTGGGGGGGAGCTCTTTATTTGAGTGGCTCTATAGAAATTGAGTCACCATACCCACCCTTATTTAAGTAACCCACCCACCAATATATATAGTGTTGCGGCAAAAGTATGGATTTTGATTAACCAAAGCTGTATTGTATGTAGGCTCATGATTTCCAATCCCATCAAACAAATGTTCAAATTGAGCTTGGTCAACAACTCCCCCATATGCCTTACAATAATCAAATTCAATTCTGATCATAACAAAATGGTACAGTCAGAAAATGTAGGGAGGCAAAAGGAGGGTATCCCCCAAAAGTAAAGCCATAATCACACGGCATAGGCAGTAATTAATTTTAGTGAATGAGTGACTGAATCCAATTTAATTAAAGTTATGTAAATTTCCTCAGAAACTATAGGAGTATAATCATGAGAATGCCCCAACAATAATCCTTAGTACTAGTAGTCCCTCTTAAAAAGTCCTTTTACTTTTTCCTTGCAATTTTGTGTCACTCCATATTTAATAATTTAATGAAAGAAAATAGTATTAATATGTTACCTTTTTGACCGAATGTAAAACTATTTTCTTTAAAATTCTAATTTTTTATATTTTGATATGTCAATATGTGTCATTCGAACACATATTAACATGACCCTTTAACGAAAACTAGTTGCAGTACTTATTCATGATTTAATGTGCTTTAAAATTGTTCTAACTGGTAGTACCTTGTTTTTTTCTTTCATAAATGTGTGTGACAGTATGCAAGTTGTTACTCACGGCTATGCTAGATGTATAATTTGTACTCATGAATACCCCATCCTCATCATTTACATTTCTTCTATAATTACAATTATTATGCAAGGTGGTAATCATCTCAAACTTTAATTTTGGAGGGAGTAGTTTGGGAGATGATTAATGCACAGTGCATCACTATGTGATGTGAGAAGGAAAGTAAATTATGAACGTGGAACATCAACTATCAACACACGTGAAGACTTTGAAATTTCACCCCATAGTAGCAGTAGTAGTTATTGCATCAGCTCATCATTGGTGTGTTTGTGTCATTGTGATTCTATTTCTATAGGATGGAGAATCAACAAAGAGGACATCATTTTAGTTAGTCTTTTTTTTAGTCTAATTTTTGTCTTTTTATTAATGATCATTTTAGATAAAAACTACATTGACACATAATGGGGAGAGATCAAGATCAAGATTTAAATTTTGATATGTTTTTCCATTTATTTATTTATTTGTAAAAAGTAAAATTTTAACTACTATACTACTTGATAAATAAATAAATAAAAACTACATTAGCAAAATTATATGAATCAAATACAAAGTTACTCTCGGGGAGTGTGGTTGAGTTATCTCATTCATTAAAGTACCTCTAATTTAACGAGAGATTAATTATTACATTTGACAGTTTGATGCTCCGATCTTGACAAAAAAAAAATACAAAGTTACATTGATCGATTGATGGAGTATAAAATTTCTAGTTCTCAATGGCCTTTTTGTAACATTTATATGTAGAAAAGATGTGGATTGTGGTTTATCAACAAAAAAAAAAGACATGGATGGATTGTGGGTTACAAATGACAAACAAAAGCACATTGGGTCTTTTTATCTCGTTGGCCCTTTCCGTTTATGTTTTTATGGGCTTTGCTTAATTAAAGGATATTCATAGGGGGTACACTTTTTCGACGAAAAAAAAAAGGGTACACTTTTAAATAATAAAAACTTAAATGTAGTAATATTATAGTCCCATGAACAGATGAACTTATTTACATATTTCTGATGTACCAAAAAAAAAATGAATTTATTTACGGGAACATTGTATGCAATATATAGGGACTGAGATGCAAACTCTAGTGTTCAACTATGAAGATCCTAATTTTGTTGCAATGCTATATATAACGTCTTTATTATGTGACACTCATACATTGCTATGATTGATAAACTCTAAGCTATGATTGCACCAAAATATATCAATAGTACTATTTCATGAACATGATCTACAATTCAATAATTAACTTAAATAACACCTCTTACTAGCCCTAACGGCCTAACATTCATTTAGTGGGAGTAAGTTAAGTGGGTAAACTGAGTTGTTTTTTGTGAGTTCAAAGTGATTTGTACGATTTAAGAATTTCATAGTTGATTTGTGTAGTTTTTACTTTAATGGTAGTTGCTTATAAAGAACCAAAATTTGACCTCACATATTTATATTTTTTATTTGTAATTAGTTTTAATTCAAAGTTAACATCAATTTAATTATTTTAATTAAAATGCATAAAATATTAGTAGCATATAAGATATTGTTTTATTTGTTTTGATGAGTACTTTCAAAATATCAATTTTTTATAATATTTATTGCTAGATAATTAAAAATATCAGTGATCAAAATTATGTATTGACGTATTTACACTGGTCAAATATGATCTTATATTTAAAGACGGAGGTAATATAATATTATGAAAAGATGTAATAATAAGTGTATATATTTTGCAATTAAAGTATTGGCCGTGAGCTATATAGTTGCCTCAGCCAATGTTTTAGTTCACCCACTCCTCCACGTCATGTTAGCTACAATGGTAAAAATGTTATAGTTCACATTCATTGTAAGAAAAGAATTTATATGTTAGATAACTAGCAGTAAAGTTGGTCTTACGATATTGTTGTAGGACAATTTATTTAATTTCCTAAGTAATATTACGCTTTACAAGCAGGAGTAGAAGAGAGGCTTCTTAGCCAAACAGAGTCACTAGTAACTGGTTCCTCATTATCATTCTTATGCCAACTCCAAAGTGCATGTGATGCATTAACCACCTCTAATATTCCATGTCCAAAGCTAGCCTCTCTGAATATTGATATCTCTGGCTTAGGTTCTTGATAACTGTCATCACATACCACACATATTTAATTAAAATCATGACTTATATATATAGACTATATTGCAAAATTATAACTAAGAATGATCATAAAAGATTAATTACTTTTTGGCTAGACCTTCGCGATTGCCCCCATCCCCGATGGTAATATGCACCGGACCACAATTGTTGGCTTTGTCTTTATAAACCCGCGTCTGTAAAAAACAAATGCAATAATTTATAGGCATGAACATGTTAACAATATACTCTTAGTTATAATAAAAAATACTCTCTAACACAGATGAAATAAAAAAAAAAACTCACAAAGCGTTCATAGGCATGAACATGTCCGGTGAAAACAAGATCAACGCGAGCACTGTAGAGCAAATCTTCCATATAATTCTTCATGTTAACAGATTCAGCCTCGCCCCGATGAGCTTCATTAGAGTTATACCATGGAGCATGAACCAACACCACTACCCAAGGAGTATTTCCTCTGTTTATCTTCTTTAAGTCCCCTTGAAGCCATTTGTATTGCGAAGATTCGCGGTCAAAATCGGTATAAGATCCCAACATGATGACATGAACACCAGACACATCAAAAGAATAGTAAAGGTTAGAGTTTGATCCACTTTGTTCAAATGGCATTTGCCATCTTGCATTGTATGCTGTGAACGGCTCTGAGTGGACTAATGGAATCTTCTCAACATCATGGTTCCCAATAGTGACCATCCATGGACGTTGACTTGCCAATGGTTCAACCAAACGACCAAATGAATCCCATAGCTTTTGTACAAGATCTGCATATGATAAATCCCCCGGTAATAATAACATATCGTAATTTGAGTTACCTAAATGCTTCAACGTTGAAACTGTCCACTCCGTTTGTCCGAGGTCTCCTGCACATGTAAATTTTAGACATGACTTAAATTTGTTACCATTTAAATACTCGTGTGCGAAAATAAGGATAAATAGATGTGTTACATTTATTGAATAATTGATGTATATGGTCTAGTTCACATACCGACTACTCCAAACTTGATTGGAAATCGAGAAGGCGTGGTCTTGAAGTTGTATATTCTGTTTGAGTCACCCAAACGGTAGTAGTAAACAGTGTTGGATTTGAGGGGGCCAATTTCGACATTGTGAATTTCACCAGACTTGTAAAGAAGATAATGGTAAGAAGAAGTGGTGCCAGTTGCAGAAAATCCTTTTGCTGAAGGAGATGGGCCATATTCTACTTTTGCTTGGGTTGGGCTTTTTGTTATCCAAGATATTCTCATCTTGTCTTGGCCCACTTGGGATATGTGTACCTGCAAACCCCACATTGTCTTTTTAGCCTTTTCAAACTCTTTTTTTTTTTTTTTTCATAGATACAGTGATAAATTTGGTATCAAAATGTCCAACCTAATCTAATATGGACATTGAGCCGTATGAGTTATAAACATAAAAGTATATATATTGACTAATAATTTTGTAGTACGTAGTAGTAATAAATAACAAACGATGGTGTTAAGACAAAATAGATTTCATGTACCCAAAAAAAAAAACAAAACAGATTTCCATTACAAGTATCAGGAAATTATTAACAACTTAATTAATACATTAATACAGGAAAAAATTGTCTTCTATAATTACTTTCCTACAGCATGCATATGGCATATAAAAATGACATTTAAATATCAGTTTGGTATTTATACCAAAAAAAATTATAAGTTTGGTTTTATCCTCTCGTAAAAAAATGGTATTATCTACAGAGGTGCTCAAATTCAATCCAATCCAAAAAATAATTCGAAAATCGAAACAAAATAATCGAAGTTTTTTGGATGTGTTTGGACCACCTTATAGCAAAACCGATTGGTTCAGATCGAATTTATTAGATGAATTCATGAAAATCGAACCAATTCAAACCGAAGTTTGTGTCATAAACTCAATTATTTCTTTATTTTTGTTATCAGAAAAAATATTATCTCTCTTCTTTTAAGGCGCGCTAAAATAGAAAACTATTTTTCAACCGTAGCAACACACATAAGAAATGTTTACGTTCTCTCAATCCATCACAAGTCACAACTACTGTCGTCTCACTTAGTTCTCTATTTAGTTCCATCTAGCAATGTATTTTTAATCTAACAATATAATTATTACGGTAGTTACTTGCATAATTTCTTTTAACAATTAAAATAAATTTTTTATATTGACAAATATTTATTTCTATTTAAAAACCGAATAAAACCAAACAAACCGAACTGAAGTAAACCACATAAAATCATATTGGATCGGATAATTTTTTTGTCATCGAAAAACCGAACTAAATCGCATACTATTTTCTATTTGAATCGGATGACTGTTTGCCTCGTAACCGATTCAAACCGAACCGCAAGCATCCATATATCCACTGCCTTTATTTATCATTTATTTGTCATTCATTTTAAGGCGATTAAGATTTGTTGCAATTTTCTTTGAGTTAGATAGCCTAATGGCTAAAATTTATAAAGGTTCGAACTTTAATCTCTACACATTAGATGCAATATTCCTACCAATAGAGCAAATCTCACAAGGACAACAATTTTAAAAATTGAAATTCAACTTTATTCTTATTTAGCATACATACAGTATATTATATGTATAAATAGTTATGAATTTTTTTTTTGAACAATACATGTCCACAAAATTAATGCAAAAAATATTGTTCCTTTCGTTTTTGTACAATATTTTTTCCTTTCTTTAGTCAAAAAAATGTTTCCTTGAATATAATCAATTAGCATAGTCATAATAACTTTAATTTGGCAAAATAACATTTTATTAAATAATAGTATATCTTTTGTTGCAAAAAAAAAAATAGTATATCTTTTTGAAAAACATCTCTAGTAAGTGAATGTAGTACTCAATAAAAATAGCATATCTGATATCCCAACCAATGAATGAATTTGAAGAATCTGGCGCAACACGTACATATATGTAATGTGCCGCCACGTAACCACATGCAATTCTCCCACATCGCAACAATCCTAACTACCAATGGTTTCCATGTTGTTTTCAACTTATGATCTTGTTCCTTAAATTTCTCCACCTAACTACCGACCTCAACAATAATATAAACATCAACCCGTGTTGATCATAACATAACATGCAAGTGAAAGCTGTTAATTTTTTATTATTTCCATTAAAAAATGTTGAAAAGATTTATCGATAAATTTCACACAAGAGCCAACACATACATGATTGAATCGAAAATTTTAAAACATGAGTAGGATTGAACGGTATTTTGTCGTGATATGATTGAAATGCATTTATTGATTGAATACGAAATTTAAATTATAAAAATGTGACAGTAACTACGTACGTACCTGTTGTGGAGATGAGTCATCACAATCGTGAGGGACATAAACGGTTTTACGAGGCGGTGGTCGGTTGTAGCAATCAACAGTGTCGAATCCTAACCCTCCCATTATTACCAAAACCGATAGAACCAAGCATGGAAAATGCGTTCCCTTCAACACCATAGTTATTTTTTCTTCTTCAAATTTTGATATATGTGTGTAGTGTTTACTACAATATAATCAAAAAATGAAAAGGAGTCAAGAGGTTTTCTTAATTTTGTGCAACACTAGAAGAGAAAGGAAAGAGTTTGAAGGAAGAAGACGAGAGAGAGAGAGAGTATTTATAACCTGAATGAAAAAACCTTGGAAATGAATTTTATTTGGCTTTTGATTTTCTCCTATATATAGATGTTCATGCACTGAATATTAATAATGGAAAATGCTATACTTGTTACTTAGATTGTTACCCGACGAAAATTTTAAAAAAAAATGTGTTGACCGCTAATTCTATCCACAATTCGTCATTTGTTGTTTTTTCGTTTCTAAAACCATCGTACCATATATATATAGCATTTTTAAATTATTTAATTTTGACTTTTTTTATGTCATTATTTTTTTTACTAAGATTTTTCTTTATGTCATATTCCATTCGGTCCTAAATATAAGAGACTTTTACTTTTTAGATTCATATAATGATTGATGTATTTGGTCTATATTATGAACCAAATACATCAATCATTCCATAAATTTAAAAAGCAAATTTTTTTTTATATTTAAAACCGGAAGTAATATATAGCATTTTCTTTAATTGATATATTATTCTTATATTGTGTATGCAAAAATATTTCAAGATAAGTGTTCAAACTAGTGATTTTTTTCCAAGTATTAACAAAAATAACTAGTAATTTTTGACTCATTTAATTTGAACTTTGGAGTGTATCTACTAAACTTAACATAACATATACACATTGCACTTTTGATACATCTATTTTATCTGAAATGAAATATTAATCACTCTCTTAAATTTGAGATTTAAAATTTTGAGTTTGAAATATTAATCACTGAATATTAAAATTTTAGTTCAAATTCATTCCGATGATGACGAGCGATGTTTTGGATGTAAAATTTGATAATTACAAACCAAGCGTAGAGATGATCAATGATGAAGAAATGATGTGTTTGTTGTAAAAATTACTCTGACGTCTCAGTCAGTATGAATTTAAGGTGGAAGTAGAGGTCAGAATGAAGCATACATTATGAGGCTGTGAATGTCTGTTTTATAGGCCAGTAAATGTAACATTAAGTCGATGAACATGACATGAGTAGTCATTTTATAATTTAGAGTTCAGAACAAGTTTTGATATTGATTAGTTTTAATCCCCTCCCAAATGCAATTTGAGACGAGTATTTGTACAAAAACAAGAATTATTTTAGAAGGTAGGAAAAATGATTATAGTTCTAACTAGTCTATTTTATCTTCTAACTAGTCTATTTTATCTGCCTTGGCACCGCGTTTACATTCACAGATCAAATTCAAAATGTAGTGAATTATGACCAGAATTTCGTGAATTATGCGAAGCCTTAACGTGGACGTGTACTAAAACCCCATCTGTGTATGATAATAAGATACTCTTCGCGCATAGTTTTGTTTGGTACAAAAAGTTTACCATACAAGTTATGAATGTTTTTTCAAGAAAACTATCAATAGACATCATGGAGTTTATATGCATCTATAATTATAATTATAGTATTCTATACTTTTGTAATTTCGTAATAGTCCGAATAGAATTCAAGTCCGATGTACTAAAATAAAATTCAATTTTAACACTCTCTTCGTTTTAAAATGAGTGTCGTTTTAGTTTAAAAATTTTGTTGTAAAATAAGTGTTGTTTTTCAATTCTCAATGCAATACTTTCCAATTATACTCTCTAATTATTATTTTATACATTATTTTCAAGAAAAAAAATTAGAGTTAATTTAATAAAAGTGCTATTACTTTTAACATAATGACTGCATTCTTTAATAAAATCTAGGTACATCAAACATTCCATATATCTAAAAAGCAAATTTCTTCTTATAATAAGGACCGGAAGAAGTATGTGTAGAAACATCAAAAGATACACTTATTTTAAAACGGATAAAATAATAGTTTAACTCAATTGATAAAAATTATATATAAAATGTATAAGAACTAATATTCAAACTCTAATATAAACTAAAAAGAGAATTAAAAAATATATTTATTTGAATACAGTGAGTTTACTTTATTCACAATTTTATTATTCTTAGGGATTTTGAATTTTGATTTATAAAACTTTTCTTTTTGTCTATTTAGATATATTAATTTTATTAGTATATTTTTTCCGAAATAAAAAAGAAAGAAAACAGATAAAGGGAGTGTGGTGACTGGTGAGTAACAGAGAAATGAAGATGAGCGGCGGATTATTGTGTGGCGGAGGTTCACGCGGCACCGTCGTGCCTAGGTTCTTCAGCCACCGCACTTCTTCTCTTCGCATCTCTTCTTCTTCATCCACCATTTCTCGTAACTCACCACTTCTCACCTCATTCTAATTCTTTTGCTTTTCCCATTGTTATTAGCTTCATTCATTCTTCTTCACTTTCCCATTGTTGCAGACCATGTTTCTTTTGTAAAGGATGTAGCTGCAACTCAACCTCCTCAGCATCTCTCTCAGCTCTTGACTATCTTGAAAACTAGAGGTGCCAACTTTCATATTTTGCAATTTCACACAATAACATTCTGAGTGATGATGAATTTGATTAAAATTTTGCAATTTCTGAGTGTATTTTGAAATATTGATAATGTGAGGGACTACATTGATACAATCATGCAATTTATGAGAGTAATTATTTTGGTATATGAAATGAAACCATGCTGATGCTGTAGATAATGAACATATGTGGTTTGAAATTTGTAGTACTTCTTATAGGATTTGATATTAATTAGGTGATAATTATTTGTTTGTTTTGTTATGATTTGTGTATAACAGGTGAAACAATTGTTTCTCCGGGTGCCAAGCAAGGATTAATCCCCCTTGTTATTCCTCTGTCAAAAAGCAGCTCTGGTATGAGATTAAGAAATAGGGTTTATCACATAAATGTTTATGTATAAGTCATTTCTATAACAAAAGAGTAAATAAAGTTAAACCATAAGTTATAAGCTACCATGAAGAGCTTATAAAAATACTCTAAAAACAACATATTGACATGTCATAAGTTTCTTACACGCTCTCCCAATTAGTAGCATAAATGCTTATGCCAATAGATAAGCTCAAATTAGTCAATCCACCAGGCCCTAAATCTTAAACTCACGTGTGGAATTGTTTGTGATTATTGTTTTCACAGGTGCTGTAACTGCACTGCTGCGATGGCCCACGGCTCCACCCAAGTGAGGCTCCATGTCCATGTTCATCTATATTTCATGGTTAATTTATTGTTCCGAATCTGATAGTCTCATAGTTGCAAACACCTGCAGATTGGAAATGCCGGTGGTGGAAGTGAGAAAACATGGAGTGTGGCTTTTAGCTAAGACTGTAAGGGATACTACATCGCGATGGCTATTGTTGATACTTGTGTACTTGATAATGTGCATACATAGATTAATGGACACTTCATCTTGTGTTTATTGTGATATGATATTATTCAATTGAAGAAGACGCTAGTTGATAATATACATTGATCAATGCAAGTTGTCTATTTGCTTCATATAGGTAGACCAATATATTCACAGGATATTGGTTGAAGAAGACGTGAAGGACAGTCAAGAGAGAAATGAAGAACTTTTTGATGCTTCAGCTGATGCTGGTGAAAAGCTTTATAGAAGGGGCGATTTTGCAGAGTCTGGGATTTCTAACTTAGATAGCTATCTTCTGAAAAAGGTATTCATAAATTTGTAAACATGTTTTGTTTACTTTCACAATCAATCATTCCGAGAAGGCAAGAACCTAATTTGTTTTTAGGTAGGTATATTTCCTGATATCTTAGAGCGCAAAGTGAGTCGGCATTTTGATGAAGGAGATCAGGTATTATAAGATTAAGATTTCTTTAAATTTAATCTGTTCCTCAAGCATTAGTCTTAAGTTAATTGATACATATTGGCTATATCTTTGTGTGTAAGGTTTCAGCTTTAGTAACGGGGGAATTTTATGCAAAGAAAGAACATTTTCCAGGATTTGGACGACCTTTTGTGTTCAATGCTGAGGTTATGTTGAGGTTGGTAGTAAATTTTTTTGATTACATCTCTAATTTGTTCAAAATTAGAAATAACTTACTGTTCTAAATTTCTAAGGAGTTTTTTTTCCTATCTTTCTTTCTGAAAAACAATTATACAGGGTTGGGCGTAAAGCAGAAGCTAAAGATGCTGCTAGAGGAGCTTTGAAATCACCATGGTGGACTCTAGGTTGCAAGTATTGGGTATGGATTCTTTACTTTTGTGCAAGCTTATGATTCATTTCTTTTCCTTTCTGTACTTACTCTCATCTGATTTATCCTTTTTGGGTATTTCTTTCGTCAAATTTGTTTGTTTAGGACGTTGCTAATATAGCCCAATGGGATGATGAGCAAATTGAGTATATTAAGGAGAAGGTGACTGAAGAGGGAAGGCAAGAAGATCTTAAAATAGGGAAGGCGCCTGAACAGGTTTTGGACTATTTAATGATTAATTTGAATATCACAGCTATCAACATCAAATATGTATGACAGAGCATTATACTGATTTGTGTTAATCTTTGGTATTTTCACTTTCAAATCAATTGCAGGTTGTACTGGACGAAGCAGCTTTCTTGTTAGATTTGGCTTCTATAGAGGGAAATTGGGACGACTATTTGGAACAAATTGCCAAATGTTATGAGGAAGGAGGACTCGCTGATATTGCAAAATTCATTCATTATAGAGATTAATTTCCCTGCAGATTTTTGTCCATCAACATGCGTCGGTGCATTCCCTGTTGCGGGTTTCCAGCACTTTATACTAAGTTATGGATATTATTTTCTTCTTGAATTTGCATTTCTTTCAATCAATATACCTGTACTCCTCAATACCTATTATTTTCATGCTCTACGTGTAAGAACAATGTCACTAACTCTTATTTCATGTTAATTTACACGCTCACATGCGAAATAAGTCGATACTCAATATTAAGTCGAAAATAAGTCGGGCCAAACGGGGCCTAACAGGATATTCACAATGTCTTTTGATTATTTGCATCCCTTACACCTACAATCAATAGTTGGTATGTTATTGCAAGTTGATGGGAGAATGCATGTGGTAAGTTTGTATGAGCAAATGTAACCACTAACCAGCATGCAGCGAAAGGTGTACCTTTATGCAGTTACTCAATGCCTTGACCAAACAAGACTTGAACCTTAGTTAATCAGTCAAGAGTAAAGACTAGTATAGCTAGTTTGGATTATTTGTGAGTAAAATTTCTCTTCTGGTTTTGGTTTAAGTTTGAGCTATTATCGTTCACTATCCAAAATTATCCTCGCCATTTAATTTTGATTAACTTTTTTGACTGGTTTAATCTTGATTTATTTGGTATGCTGTTGTTTTTATTCTTTTTGGAAACATATACAAGTTAAGCAACTCAAAAAGTGATGAGTTCTAAAAATATGTACCAGTTTTGAACTTGTTGACGCTTTTAAAATACTTTCTAAATCAGTTGCGACTACAGTTGAATATCAACTTAAAATAAAAGTCTTGTTTTTTTATCCTTTGTCCTAAAATATAGCATTTTCTGTGGAAGCATATTCAGATATTCTAAAGATATTCAGATACATTACGTATCGGAAATAATAAGGCAACACTTGAAATCCAAAGTTATAGCCTAACATGCGTCCTAAATTAGGCTTGCCCAAAAAGTGATAGTAACAGGTGTTTTATACACCAATTTATTAAATATAAGTTACCTGATTTAATATATATATGTACTATGATAACAGAATAGATAATATGAGGTATAAAATTTACAACTCACATTTTAAATGATCATCTACACACTATTTGTAAAATTTTGTTAGGATATATCAACTTTCACATTATCATCAAAAGTCTAAGGACGCTTCAACTCATCACCAATTTCTCTATTTATAGATAGATAAGTGACTATCATTCATGAATATAACAGTGCTTATTAATTGTCTCTTATAATTTTTACTCAAATTTTTTTGTCTCTTATTTCTCAGTAACTTCACTTTATAATAGTATAGTTCTCTATACATACAGTCATGCATCCACCCCTCTTGATATGTATCATTAGAAAAATTCAAAATTCATAAATTCAAATATATATTTTTATTTTAAATTCAATTAGATTTTGTAATGATAATCTAAAAAACATTGTGTATCAAATCAACTTATTTTTTTTAAGTACCGACATATAATTTGTAGGCATTCTTACGTGTCCAAGAAAATGTTCAAAATTAGCCAAGCCAAGGAAGATCTAAAAAGTGTGTGGCCCTTGCTTTAAGATAGTACCAATAGATTTTCACATGTCTTCTTCAACTTCTAAGCCATTGCAGCTAGCACAACCCCTGCACGTTAATGTAACCTCCCCAATATTCACCTTAGCTTTAAAAAGAATAATTATACTTTTATGCATTCCATTTCATTTTCTCTTGCTTCCACAATCCCGTTATATATATTTCATCCTCCATTTTAAAGAAACTTAACACCCTAGACTACCACCACCTCTTGCATCAATTATTAACAAGTCCAACCCAAAACAACTTCATGACAAAATGCACAAACTCTTTGTTATCGTTCACAATCCTCTTACACACCCTATGCTTCCTTTTGTTCCCACAATACCTTCTTTCTCAAGAAAACAGTTTTGTTCGTCAGCCAGCTAGTCAACTCATCATCACTCCGCACCAACGCTCAAATTCAGACCCCCAACAGGTTTATTACTCTCTCTAGTCCTTATTATAAGTAAAAATTCATTTTTTATAACTCATAATTAATTTATCTATTTCCGCGACACTAAATAAATCGGTTACAAAATCAATCAGACAATGGATTTAAAAAATCAAAAACTAAATTTTAAATTTTCAGTCTCTAAAATAGTAAATTTTTTTAATGTGACTAATTAAGCATAATGTAAATTGTACATGTAGGTGCATATTTCATTGGTGGGAAAAGATAAGATGAGAGTGTCATGGATAACAGAAGACAAGGAAACAAAAAGTGTGGTGGAGTATGGAACAAAATCAGGGGTGTATAGTGAAAAAACAAATGGGGAACATACCTCGTACCAATATTTTTTCTACAATTCTGGTAAAATTCACAACACTGTTATAGGACCTTTGGAACCAAACACAACTTACTTCTACAGATGTGGAGGTTTGGGTCCAGAGTTTTCCTTCAAGACACCACCTTCTACGTTTCCCATTGAGTTTGTCATTGTTGGTAAGTTATGTTTTTGTTTTGTTACTTTTGCTTCACGATTTGGTTAAATTTAGTTTTATATGATTAAATGATTATTGGTTTTGAAGTTATGTTAAGTTTATGGTCCTATTGAGGTAATTAGTTGGTAAGATTTGATACTAAAAGGTAATGAGTGCTTCAATCTAACGCAATGGTGGAAGTGGCTTAGGATAAGGTCTTAATAATTGAAATGAAGGGTGCATAAAGTGTACACGAATCACGATCGTTTGATAGTTACATAACTTACCAATAAAATCAATTTTCATGATAACGTAAATGTGGTATTGAACTATTGTTACTTGTTAGCAATTATTCCCTCACAATTTCAAACTCGACAACAACTTTTATAACTGGGACGTGCAATATATTACACATACATTTCATATGTAACATTGAGATTATTCTTTTCCGACACAAACACTTTTTAGATTAGATAGGGTGTTTCCGTGTCCAACGTGGCATTGATGTTTACGATCACATTGAATTACATCATTTTTTTTCAAATGTTTATACATGTTGACACGTCAGTATCCGTGTCGAGTCCAGTGTTAGTCTCTATGTCCCTGCTCCATAGTTTACTTTACTGCTCATTGTGATTTTCACCCCACAATACACATTTCAAAATGTAATGTCTTATGAAAAATATATTATGCTGTATATATATGTAGGAGACTTGGGACAAACTGAATGGACTGCATCAACCCTAAAACATGTCGACAAAAGCGACTATGATGTGTTCTTGTTACCAGGAGATCTATCATATGCAGATTCACAACAACCATTATGGGATTCTTTTGGTCGTTTAGTAGAACCATATGCTAGTAAAAGACCATGGATGGTTACACAAGGAAACCATGAAATTGAAATTTTTCCAATTATATACCCAAAAGGTTTTGAGGCTTTTAATACCCGTTGGCTCATGCCATTTCAAGAGAGTGGTTCAAACTCAAATCTCTATTACTCTTTTGATGTTGTTGGTGCCCACATAATTATGTTAGGTTCATATGCTGATTTTAATGTTGAATCACAACAATATGAATGGCTTCAATTAGATCTTGCTAAGATTGATAGAGTGAAGACACCTTGGGTTATAACATTGGTTCATGCACCTTGGTATACTACTAATGAGGCACATCAAGGTGAAGGTGAATCCATGAGACAAGCTATGGAAGAGTTGCTTTATGAGGCTCGTGTTGATTTGGTTTTTGCTGGACATGTTCATGCATACGAAAGATTTGTATGTCATGTCTTTGATTAATTAATATTCTTATGTTTATTCATTCATTTCAATTTATATATTGGTTTATTGAATTTTTGTTTTGTTTTACTACAATTGGAACCTTTTGCAGGATCGAATTTATGATAACAAGGCTGATTCATGCGGTCCAATGTATGTTACAATTGGGGATGGAGGAAACCGCGAGGGACTTGCATTAAGGTGAGATATATATTTTTTCTTCAAGGAACTTAGTGTATATACAACACCCTATAAATACAAAGAAGTGAGAAATCTGAATTAAAATCGGTCATACCAATAATATATATGAGCAACCAACAATGAATTAGTCAAAGTGATAAAGGTATCGTCCTCTTAAGTAGATAATTAGATATTTCATTCCTAGTTTATATGTATGGAAATAATTCGATTAGAAGAGTATAATCGGCCTATTGTGTTCCATGGGTAATAGGTTCACTGGCAGAAGTTAATCATCGCTGATAGTAGAAACTTCGTGTCTATATATCATGGTATCTGGAAAAAAAAGAGTTAACTACATATACATTACTCCATCCAATCCTAAAATGTTTTTACATATATACATATTAATGGTTTGTTGTGATTAAATATAGGTGTAAAGAAGTTGACATCTAACATATTATTATGTATTGCTTGCTGACAATAGGTTTAAGAACCCTTCAAGTCCACTCTCATTGTTTCGAGAGCCAAGCTTTGGTCATGGAAGATTACGACTATTAAATGAAACTCATGCACATTGGTCATGGCATCGCAACAACGACAAAGATGCAATTGTAGCTGATGGAATCTGGATAGAAAGCTTAAGCAATTTGAAAGCTTGCTCAGAGACACCAAACAATCAAGTTGCTCATGATGAGCTATAAATTTCAATTTGGATGGTCCTAATTTCCTCATCTTCTTGAATGCAATCTTCAATTTGGAAGAGAAGTGAAACATATACATACTAATACTTGAGTCAGTTTTTGTAAAGTTTGTACGTGACAAAAAATTGTTTTTTACTAATTTTAAAGATTTAATCGGTTCCATTTAAAGTGAAATTTTTTAATCATTTGAGTTCAACTTTCTAATCAGTTCTAAACCATCTAACTAATGAAAAATATAAACACAATGCTCTAAATTTTACTTCTATGAAGTAAATTTAAATTTTTCATCAAACATTAGTTGATCCAATAGTGATTGACGTTGAACTTATTAGGACCTTCGACCCCTACAACTGTATTTGGGAAAATATCGGAACCACTTAATATCAGAATTCTTCACAAACTCTAGACAATTAGAGCTCCTCTTACAACTAAAGAGTGAAAATCAAAAAATAAATTAAAATTTCCCAAACAATTCATCCTAACATCAATTTAAACCAAAAAATAAATAAATTAACATTTTCTTTGATATTTTTTTTTGATAATGGCAAATATTATTGTCTCATACTCATTTTCCTTGATATAATAAGAGCTCTTACAATAATGCTTCAAAGTTCTTTTTTTTGTCAGATAGCCTAGTAGTTAGAAATCCACCTCTTAAAAGTGAATAAGTGGACATACCAGATTCGAACCTCACACTTTCGTACAATATGTCCAAACAATTGAACTAAGTTATAATTAACTCTAATTATTAATTTATTATTATCAGCATACAAATGAGAGTCCAACACAGAATGACATATACTTGTTTCACCACCGTTCAATTTCAACGGAATCAAATAACCACAACTAATCTAAATCAATAATATTTCCATTGCTCTCAATGAATATTAGAAATGTCTCTTTTGACTTTATTATATTCATTATTCATTGTATCCTTTCAAATATGGCGAATATTGTAATTAGACAGACACTAGTGACAACAAAAAAAATGAAAAATACTTGTTTCATTTTTCACACAAACCAAAAGCTATAAAAAAAGTTCCACCAACTAGAAATTGCCATATATATACTACTAAAATATTAAACGGCAACGCTTTACATTTAGACCACACCAAATTTCCAAACGAGTGGGTGTGGACTTTAAAATTTTCAATTCTATCTAACATTAAGATAAGAAAATAATCACTTTTTTTTTTCTTCCCTTTAATGTAAAGCAAAGGCACTTAAAAAAAAAGACTTATTCAACATTTTTTTAAATAGATAGATTTTTATACATTTCATTTCATTCAAGCGTAGCCATAATAACGGTCCAGAATAACTTAAAAGAAATCACAACATTCATCATCCAACGGCTTAGATCGAATCAAATTCTTCTGAGCTTATCGCCTTTAATCACGGGATTCGCTTTAGCTATCTCATCTCTCCCCACCGCTTTGAAATCAAAACCGCACTCGTGTTTCTCCGGATACCTGTGGGTCCCACAATACGTTATTCCACATCTACACTTGAATCCGGTTAACCCGACCCGCTTTCTACACGTTCCGCATCGATTCGGTTGAACCGATCCGATCGATGACTCTGATTCTTCAGGTACGATTGGTGGTATAGTCAACGCCGGAGGTTGAGGGAGAGATTCGATTTCCGGTACCGGAGAAGCGACGACTACGGTTGTAGCAGCGGAGGCGGAGGAGAGAGCGGTTTCGATTGTTGATTTGGTTTTGGCTTGTTCTTGTTCCTTCAAATGAATATCTCGGTAACATTTAGAGCAGAAATTCATGGTAGCTGAACTACCGAAGAAGCCGCAGTTGTTAGCGCAGAGTCTGTGACCTTCTGGTGTTTCACATCGGTGCTCTTCCGCCATAGATCGTGGTAGATCTGATCTTTCAGATGAAAGAAAAACTCTTAACCTGCGTAAATTCACAACAATAAAAACAACGTCACGATGATGGTGAAGATGATGATTAATATTGTTTAGATTCAAATATTTGTATTTTTAATCTAATTGACACCAGAGAGAATCGAACATGAGAATAATTGAAACGGTGAATCTTACAATAGAATAAAAATTTGAATAGAGAATAAAGAAGAAGGGAAAATTGGACGTACCTGAGTGGGTTGTGGAAAAGAGAAGGAAAGAGAGATAAGAGGGGAAATGGAAGAGAAAGAATGTTTGGGAAAGAATGATAACAGAGTTGGAAAGGTTATGAGAGAGAGAGAGAGAGAGGAAGAAACGGCGAAAGGGGAGAAATAGGTATTAATTAATCGTATTGAAATGGTTATCGAGAAGAAAATAATAAGATAATTAGTAATAAATAGAATTAAAAAATGAACAGTTGTTGTGTTTGACGATTAGTGATAATTAAAAAAGGTAAATAATTTAATGGAATGGGATTAGAACAAATAAACACAGACAGGCTGGCTGTGACGGCAGTGTTGCGGTGTGGTGGTGAAGAACGAACGTACGTAGCGGCTAATTAGTTTCTTAATTCTCATCCAATGAAACTAGACCTATATTGAAAAATCATATGAATCGATAATTTAATTATTTATTTTTTTAAGATAGTTTTATTTTGATTTTACAAATAATAATTTAATGAAGGGCGTTGGTTGAGAAAAAAATGGAGAGTAGAGTAGAGTAGATGTAGATGCGTGTGTTGGATAAAAGGCGTGGTGGCAGCAGCAAGTTGGAGAGTGGGGGAGGTTGGTAGGGCCGTTCCTATCTATAATTTGAGATTGAGAGAGACAGAGGTAATGGGAAACAATATTTTCGGTATAGCACTCGGTTGATACTTGGTATAAAAAAGAAAAGAATATAAATGGCAAACAAAATTTCCATTTTAATTAACATTAACAAAGGCAAAGTATATTTCATATGATATTCAAACAAAAACCATATACAATACCAAAAAATAAAAAAAATAACAATACAATGTATCACATTTACTAAAAATAATGTGGTACATGTTATTGAATATATGCATAAAATAATTTTATGCATAGTAATTAAATTCAAAAAGAAATTTAGGATAACAAATGGAGTTCATTTTTATAAGTGAACATCGAATATAAAAAATGGAATAAATTTGATTTTTTTTTACATGTAGCATTACTATAGTGTTAATATAGTCCTATAACTGCTTACTAGTTTTGGTATATTTATTATTGTCAAAAAAAAAAAAAGTTTTGGCATATTTATATTTTTGCTCGTTTGCTTGATATGTAAGTATGATTCTTTGCCGTTGCTTGAGACTTGAGAAATCTTCATATTGGTGCAAACTAGGATGTTTAATTTGGGGTTAAGTTTTTTGTTACGTGAGTGAGAAGGTGCCATGGATTTTAGCTCATTGCTTGTTATATAAATATTACTCCGTATATAAGAACTAATAATACTTTGAGTTTAATTGATATGCACGGTGTAAAATAATTTTATACGGTCATCTAATAAGAAACCTCCAACCTTCCATGTCATATAAAAAAAATGAGGTGTAGTGGGGTGACATGACGCAATACGTGGTTATCATTGATTGACAGTGTAAAATTATTTTACACTGTCGGTGCATACAAATTAAATCCTAATACTTTTATCCCTAATTTATATTATGTTTAAATACATTATTGCATCTAATCAAATTGTATCATCATATTGTTATTTTTATAGATTAATTAATAAAATAAACATATTTACATGACTTATTTGATTAAATGTATATGTAAAAATATTTTACATTGTTGATGACCAAACATCCATAGTATAGAGAATGTGCCAAAAAAAAAAACATACATAGTATAGAGAAAGTCTCTGGTTGGTTCAACCGAGGAGGATGAGAGGTGAAATAAAACATCATTTATTTTATTGACAAAATTACTCTATTTTTTTGTATTAAAATCCTAAATATTCCTTGTTGTAATATTAAAAATGTGGGTTTTTGTTTTTTTGACAACAAACTAATTTAAATTTTCTACTCATTAGATTTTGGTTATTCATTAGATTTTTTTGACGTAATATATCTATTATAATTTAATTCTTATTTAAAGTTTATAAGATTAAGAGTAAAAAAAATAAACTATTTCTCCTTTTCCCTTCCCTCGTTAAAAAGTTGAATCAAACATAAAATTTTAAAATATCATCTCCTCTCTCTTCTACAAACTCTGAACCAAACAAGACTTAAGTGAAATGAAATAAGTTGAGGGTGAGCAACTTATTACCATCACATCATCAATTTGGACGATAGAATTCATAGATTGATCAAACAATTTGAAGGAGAACTAAAATTGCATAATTAAAAATAGAAAATCATAGTTTTAGTTTCACCTTATAAGATGGTTTAAAAATACATTTAAGCCTTAATTTTTTATTTTGCACCCGTAGACAAAATGGCAAACGCCATAAAAAACTCACTCATCCAATATTAAAACGTTTGAATTATGATTTAAAAGAAATATTCAACGTAATAATATTAATATTTTCAATTGAGTTATGACTGCAAACGTAAGAATATTATTAGGGAGCTTCTACGGTACACTTGAATAATTCAAGTGTACCAGTACATGGAGTAGTAAATTAATACATTAACGGTTGTTTTTATGAATTAAAAACACTATTAGTTAATTTTTATATTTTAGATATAATAATAGCACAAGAAAAAATAAAATTTCATTGATTATAATGATTACACTAATATTTTAACATTTTTCAATAAAAAAAAATTGAATATTGACTATTATGAAGATTAAAAATTCAAAAAATATCAAAATTTATATTTTTGACAATTTTGGTTAATGATATTTGATTATTATAATATTTTTAATGATAGAAAAATAATTTCTCTTAAAAAAATATTTATTTTATTTATTAATGTGATACTCATGTACCGGTACATTAGAAATTATCTAATGTACCATAGAACTTGGCCATATTATTAACCAACAAATTAACCATTTGGTATTTAGTTCAATTTCCAACTTGTACTTATAAAAACAAATTTGTTGAAAGATGTCAAATGTTAAATCATCTCAATTTAGATAATAGAAATGATTTAAAAAATACACACAACAAAACAATACATACTAGTTATTCCACTGGATTCCCTTCACGTTGTTCCCACCATTCAATTCAAATAACACAAGAACGGTAGCTGCATGCACGTATGCCTCCAAACTTCAAATTTCCATCATTATTAATTTGTCAAATCACGATGATATTCCGCTCACATTCCATTGTTGTTATAAACTTATAAAAAAAAAAATCAATAATGGATTGGACTACAATGAGAAGTTGCTGGAGTAGCACTCCAACTTTAAAAGTCCTTGGCATACTTCTTCTTGGTCAACTACTTTCTTTCTCACTTTCTCTCATGAGCATCACTTCTTCTCTCATTGCCCAATTTGGTATTCTTAATTTGTCATTTCAATCGTCTGATTTTTAATTTCATACTCACAGTCTAGTGGTTAAACTCGGACACCTTAAGTGTGTAGAAGTGGATTGTACTTACGTGACGATTTCAAAGTTTATAATTTTCAGCTATATGTATTTTTAAACTTTCATATGATTTTTATATTTTTATACGTTTCTCTCTATAATGAATAAATGTAGGTATTGATGCACCTTTAACTCAGAGCCTATTTACATATGGATCTTTAGCTTTGGTTTATGGAAGCATATTACTTTATAGGCATCAAAAACCTTTGGTATGAAAATTTTCAATCTTCATTTTATTTCTTATTCAATATCTTCTGCAAATGACTCAAAATTATTGGAGTGTTTTTTGAAATCTTGCATTGCATTAATCCTTATATGATGTGCAGGTTTCTTGGTATTGGTATTTATTATTAGGTTTTGCTGATGCTCAGGGGTCTTACTTGGGTATGTTGTATTGTATTCTTCAATCTATCAATCATTTCATGTATTTCTATTTCACTTGAGATTATTAGAGCTCAAATTATATAACTATAGCTACGACTGTTTATGGTTCGGCTTAAGAAGGAAACCAAACTGGTATAAAGATTTTGTGCATCGGTTTAGTGTGGTTTTGAATCGAACCATAAAAACAAAATAGACCGTGTGACGTGTGAATTTTAATTAAATTTTGATTTAGCATTTTGTTATGCCCATTTTGGTTTTTTATGCAGTAATCAAAGCATATCAATATAGTTCAATTACTAGTGTAACATTACTAGACTGTTGGGTAGTACCTTGGGTAATTCTACTCACATGGATCTTCCTTGGCACAAGATATTCCCTATGGCAATTAGGTGGAGGAACACTTTGTGTAATTGGTCTCTCTTTAGTCCTACTTTCTGACACTTGGGATGGTGGTAATGGAGGTAACATTCATTTATTCAAACTACGTAGATTTTAAATTTTAGTACAATCAATTAATTTTGGTACTATAAGTGACAAGAATAATTGTTCAAATTAAATTTTCAGGCGGATCAAAACCTATCTTGGGTGATGTACTTGTTGTTGCAGGGACAGTTTTCTATGCACTAAGCAATGTTGGTGAGGTAGTACAAAAAGACTAAACAGTACTAATTTTACGTATTTTTGTTCATCTGCTCGCTGGTAGTAACAAAAATGTTATGCAGGAATTTTGTGTTAAGAAGAAAGATCGAATCGAAGTAGTTACTATGCTTGGTGTTTATGGATTCCTAGTTACTGCTATTGAAGTGTATCCTTCTTAGTGATTTTTGTTACATGGCTATTACCTTATAATTAGGAAATTTAATTTAAATTTAAGTTATTTTCTGTTCTATAATTTGGATTAGTTCCTTTACAACATTATTTCATAGATCTGTTCTAGAATTGAAGACTTTGGAATCAATCAAATGGTCTGCAGATATTGTAAGTGATCAATTTTCATATCATTTTAGGTATAGTGCATTTAATCTCTAATTTTTTTATTGTCAAAAACAGAACACTAAATGTACATATCTGCATATTTGAATATTTATACTAGACGTCTAAATTCCTTTGCAGACACTTGCTTTTGCTGGCTATGGTGTGTCGAGCTTCATATTTTACTCACTTGCTCCTTTTGTTCTTAAGGTTTGTTTTCTTCTCATGGACTTGTTTATGATAATTTGACATAATTACACTGAGAATTTGACAATGAGTCAACCAATGCTGTTTGATTTCAAATTTTCTCCCTACAAATATTGTTGCGATGTTTAGTCCCTAGCTATATTGGTGATTACACTGAAAATTTTCATCTATGTTATGTCGCTGGAATCACCAAATTGAGAACTAAACATCTCGAAACATATTTAACCATAAATAGAATGACGGAATTTGAGTGGAACTTTGTCTCGTGCAGTTGAGTGGATCAACAATGTTTAATCTATCTCTGCTAACATCTGATATGTGGGCAGTTGTCTTCAGAGTTTTCTTTTATCATCAGAAGGTATTAATTTCCAAGACTAATTAGGCACTTTGTTAAGTAATTTAGATCAAGATTCATTTGTCATTTACATGTGACACAGTCTCTATTAAATTTGATGTTACAATGTGATCAGACACAAAGTGTTAATATTGCAGGTGGATTGGTTGTACTTCCTTTCATTTTTAGTTGTGGGCATTGGTCTCATCATTTATTCTACAACGTATGTTTGTTTTTTTACATTTGTGCATCTTTATACTAAGTTTTGATTATATTACCTTTATAATTGTAACTATAATTAATTCATTGTTTTTCAAAATAAAATCATGTCACTGACTATTAGAGTGTTTTGTATCAGAGAGAAGAAATCAGTTCCTGTCTCAGCTGCTATTGAGGAGGATGAAAATTTGAACACAGAATACCAAATACTTAATGGTGAAAGTGAAAGCACATAACTTTGAAGTTAGATCAAACTGATTCTTTAGCTTCATGAGATAATTTGTACACCATAAATGACTATTTACTATATATAATGCAAAAGCCATTTATAATGAGAACTATTTACAATAGAAAATTAAAGATTCACAATATGAGAGCAGAAGAAGGGAGTGAATAAAAATGAGAAGTTAAAAGTGTGACAGATGATTTTGAAAGGGGTATGTTTATTACCTATCAAAATGCTTTTTGTTTTGGGAAGGCCCATATGCACCCTGGTAAGTGAGGCTCTGTATGTATGATATATGCACCTTCTTGTTGTTGGCGACTCAAGCTCCATGCCAATTTGCTAGCATGTCCTTGCCTGCCCACGTGAAGAGATTTGATATGGCCTCTAATTGACTCACGATTCGCACGTGGCCAACTGTTTGGTGCATGATTTTTCCATTTTTAATTGACCGAGGTGCATGATTATATATTTTTTTCGATTACCATGATTTTTTTTCCTCCTGTTCAACCCAATTTTTGAATACGTATGGATTCCGAATCGAATTTTAGACTATATTTTTTTTTTTTGAGAAATTTTAGACTATATATTTAAGCACACCAACTTGGACTAATTTATTATTGGTTTCATGATGATTATATTTTTATGATTTGTTTAATACATGTTTAAGTTGCTTTAGTTAAAATAAGAAGAAACTTTCTTTAATCAAGTACACAAATTAAGACTACGATGATTTGTTGATAATTTATATTACAATAAAGAAGAGGAGAACCATAAACAAAATGCTCGAGTATAATTATAAGTAACTTTCACGAAAATTGCTTATAAATAGTCGGAAGGAGTAAGAAGAGAAGTAAAAAATAATTTGAATTGCTTATTGTTAAGTCTAGATCCTTACTACATTACATGAAGAGACAATAAATTGAACTATTTACTCGGTAATGATTCCACTTAAAATTACCCACAACACAATTTCTTAAACATTTTGGCAGAGGTTACCAACTAATCAACGTCTAGTGTCTAATCCAATCCTTTTAGTAGTTAATAAAAAGATTTCTTCTATTATTCTTCTTCTTCTTCTTCTTAAAATAAAACGACAATGACATAAGTTTAGAAGAGAAAACCAATCGAATGACATAGAAATTACGGTAATCCCAACTGATTTTTTGGCAACAGGAAAAAGGATATTCATAAAAAGAAAGATGATCCGCCACGTGTAATATCGTAATTGGTCAAAACAACATAGACGTGTTATATCAATCAACATCGTCCTTTTCCGTCTTCAACTTCATCGTCTCCCCTCTCTGCATATTCCTTCTCTCTTGCGTGTGTATGTGTATGTATGCGCTTTCACATACATACATACATACATACATAAATACACACACATACATATATTTTCCTCCTCCGCATTTTGCTAAATCCCTAGCTTTGTTGCGATTCGATTTAAACTTTCATCATCATCATCATGGAAGGTATAGTCAACAACGTTAACGGTGCTGCTGTCAACGGTGGTGTACTCGGAAACGCTCAGAAGCTCATTATCGATACTGACCCTGGGATCGGTTTGTTTTATCTCAACTCTTTATATCTCAAATCTTAATTTTACATTTGTGTTAGTTATAATTTAGATTAGATTAGATTTGAATTTGAGGTGGTGATTATCATGATATCTGGATTTCCTTGTTTATTAGATTTACTTTGATTTGTTTAGTTTAGTTTCTTTTCTAGAGATTACAGAGTTTTTGAGAAGAAGTTGAATTGAGATTAGTTTGGTAAAATTGCAGATGATAGTATGGCGATTATGATGGCATTTGGTTGTCCAGAAGTGGAGGTGGTTGGTTTGACAACTGTTTTTGGTAATGCTGCTACTGAAGATGCTACACGTAATGCTTTGCTTTTGGTATGTATGTCTTTTTTCTTTCTCTGAAATAGAAACTACTATATATTAACCATGGCAATCTGGATCATGGCTATTCATTCTGAATATATGTTTTTGGAATATGTTCTTGATTGTGTTTTTAATATGCAAAAAGGATAGTGTGAGATCGCTGGCCGTCAAAATGTTCCTGTTGCAGAAGGAAGTACTGAGCCTTTGAAGGTATCTATCTATCTATCTATCTATCTATCTATCTATCTATCTATCTACTTTTGACTTTTATTATAACCGCTTCTAAAACCACTTACATGATTGTTTGTGATGTGTTGACAATGTAAAACTCTTTACACCGATAATCGATGAAATTTAAACTACGGAGTATGTTTTATTTATATGTGTGCTTTGTTCCTTATGTTGTATTTTGTGGAATAGGGTGGAAGGCCTCGTGTTGCTGATTTTGTTCATGGTAAAGATGGATTGGGGAATATATTCCTACCTGATCCTAAAGCTAATAAAATTGACAAAAGTGCTAGTGAGTTTTTAGTCGAGAAAGTCTCTGAATATCCTGGTGAAATAACTGTTCTAGCACTCGGACCACTTACTAACTTAGCTCTAGTAAGTTACACATTTTTGTCTTGTTCATTATGGTCCTGGCTTTAGTAAGTTATACATTTTTTTTTATCTGATAGTTTTCATTTTGTTATTAGGCAATTAAAAGAGATTCTTCTTTTGCAAGCAAGGTGAAGAAAATAGTTGTACTTGGTGGTTCATTCTTTGCCTTGGGGAATGTCAATCCAGCTGCAGAAGCAAATGTAAGTTTTAGAGTTCTGTTTGTTATGTTTCCTGCAATAAGAAAAGGCTACAGAGACTTATTTGCTTTGGAATTTTTTCATTGATGTTTTGTAAGTTACATATCCACTGCTGAGCTCCTCTTGCTTCACAATAACAGAAATGACTTTGTATTGATATATCCTATTTCCTTTTCTATTTTTTTCGCCTTAAAAATAGGTATGATTGTAACTTGGTTTACTGTTGTCAAATAGTAACTAATAACTATTGTTCTACAACACATCAAAATTTGAAAACAAATTACTATTGTTTGTGATCCATGATATGATGTGCCTACCATTGTTGTCAAATAGAGGCTATATCAGTGCTATAATGCTAAAGCATAGTGGAACATGAACAAACCGTTTTTTAACATTGATTTGGTTGTCAACTTATGCTATGTACGAGGGTAATAGCAATTTTACCAGGTTAAAAATTAAGCAATCATTTTTATGCTGGTGGTTGTACATGATTTGTTGCAAATCACAACATGTCGTAGTAAATTATACTAATGGCAAATGCTGACAAGTGTCCCAAAGAAATCGAATGTGAAAATATTCTTTTAAAAGTTGTGTATTCAATACTTTTAAAGTCTAAATTTTATTTTTTCAACATAAAATTCTTTTTTCTAAGATCCATTACTAATAGTGTCTAAATAAGGGCCTACTATGGGATGATTCAAAAGGCAATCTACACTTTTATAAAGAGTAAGCTCCTTTTGGCTTCTTTCCAGTGAGGACTCCACTATGTCCATTCACTCCGCACTATACATTAATTAAAACATATTTTCTTAGGAGAGTGGTTATCCAAAAAATAAAGATTCATGTTAGACAAATAAGATCTCTTATCGTATTGGTCCTAATCCAGATGACTATTCATAAACCTGCAGATATATGGAGACCCAGAAGCAGCAGATACTGTGTTTACCTCTGGGGCAGATGTTGTTGTTGTTGGAATAAACATCACAACCCAAACGCAATTTACAGGTCGGGTTGTAATCTTAACTGACAACAATTTCTATGCTACTGCTACCTTGTGCTATTAGTTGTTGCTAGTTATTCATAGTCAGATACTGGAAAGTGATCATTTTCTATTGGTTTCAGATGCTGACCTCCTTGAACTGAAGGAATCAAAAGGAAAGCATGTAGCTCTTTTAAGTGACATGTGCAAATTCTACAGAGATTGGCATGTAAAATCTGACGGCGTCTATGGTAACTTTACATACTATTTTGATGCAGCTAGTTATGCCGCTAATGGAATATTAAAGTTCACATGGGATTGATAATTGAATTTCTTCCTTCAGGAATTTTCCTCCACGACCCTGTTAGTTTCGTGGCAGTTGTGCGTCCAGATCTTTTCACATACAAGAAGGGGGTAGTGAGGGTGGAGACACAAGGCCTCTGTGTTGGACATACACTTCTGGACCAAGGACTAAAAAGGTTTGTCCAAATTTGAAACTATTATTATTCTTATTCAATCTTTTTGGTGCACAATGGTTTCATGGTTAACATAATTGGGTTCATTTCATACAGATGGAATTCAAGCAACCCATGGACAGGTTATTCTCCTATTTCAGTTGCTTGGACTGTGAATGTTGAAGGAGTTCTTAATTACATTAAGGAGCTGTTGATGAAACCGTGAAGTATAGGCATTTGTACATGTCAAAGCTTTGGAAAAAGTTATGTATAAGGGTCATTCCATTTATTTCACTAATTATCAACCAGAACTTTGGGTATCAAGGCCACGTAGTTGCTTCCCTGATCTTCAGGCCTATGACTATGAGTCCTTGTCCCATTCAATCTTGAAAGATCATGTACCAATAAAACTCTCTTTGCATGATATAATTTATTTTCAATTTCACTGCTCTGTGAAGTACTGATGCAGGGTCAGCCCGAAACCTGCTGAAGCCTTTATTCTTGTCTATCAAAATAATTTATGCTTATTAATATTCTCTCCTTATAAAATAAAAAACGGAAATGAAGTTCTGATTTCTCCTTAGGTAATGTTGGGGGTTAAAGATTTTCTTCTAATTAGACCCCTATATTTAACTATTTTTTAATTATTTTTTCACCACCAGTATTCTGCCCACTCAACCAACTAATCCGGTTCAGGACGAATAATGACGTGGTTTCAGTTCCTCCCAAACATAATTGCAGGGGATCGAGAGTGATTATTTTACGTCTTTAATTTTGAACATTTAAATTCAAATGGAGTGACTATTTTCAACAATTCCTATTAAGCAAATACACTTCGAAAGAAAAATTATATTGACACAAGTTCAACATCAAACTTGACAGCAATTTAGATTGTCATCACAACTCAAAAATATGGTTAACCTGGTTTGGCGAATGATTAATGAATATAACAAAATGTTGGATCTCATTTTCCATGTTCTGAACACAATTAAATTAACCATTATTTTATTTTTTTGACGAAATAATTAACCATTATTTTAAATGTTATTAGCTATGTTTTTTAAGTGTATAGATCTGTATTAGTTTGCCGTCAAATCCACTCTCATCATCCACGTCGCCTTTAAAAGACTAGTAAATTAGAAGACATGTGAGATGCTCTTAAAATTTCAAATTCTTCTAGATCAAGGAGCTAGGCATTAGGCAACTAATCCTTTTAGGTCCTCTCCCCCTATTTATAGTTCCTGAATGAATCTTTCAGTGATTTGCATAGCAATTTTATAGTTTACTTTGTTTCTGAAATTGTCCCAAAGCAAAAAGATTAGTGTAATAAAAATCATTTTGATTTTAGTAAATACCAAAAAACTTTGGCTGCCATATAATAATCCCTCTTTTGTACCAAAGAAAAAGAAAAGAAAAAACTTAAAAGTCAAACCGAAGATTAATTCAAATAAAAAAGGAAAAGCTTAAAAGTCAATTCCATTTAATAAAGCAACACAAAACCAACTCTTACCCCAAAAAAAAAATTCTGCATCAGAAATATAAATTGTTCGCGTCTGAATTTTCGAATTCTCCCTATCTAATTCATATATTCAGCTTTTACCACTTAAACTATTATTATCGTAGTACGGAGACTACCCCAAATTTTAGTTCAAACTTTGAAAGCCACCTACTTGAATGAAGCAGCCATCTCAACTTCAACTCGTACACAAAACTATTTTGTATACCAACTCTACCCACCAACGAAAGGAACCTCCTCTCTTATATTCAATATATATCATTCATTCCCCTAAGTAAGTTATGACCAAATATATGTCCTTGTCACATGACTACATTTGAAAGCTAAACCTTCAAGAAGCTGACACCATCATACAAACTGTTACACAAATTGTTGAACAAGTAATTAGTCACACACACACACATATATATATGGCTTCTGCATGTTCTTCAATATCAATAGCTATGAAGATTTCTCGGTACTATGTACTATTTGCAACACTAATAATTCTGTTATTGAACTGCGTCGAATCAAGTAGAAGCGGCAGGACGATTCAGATGAAGCAGATGATTAGCAATAACAACAAAGCGTGTGATGAAGTATATGTTGTTCGTGAAGGAGAAACTCTTCAAATAATAAGTGAAAAATGTGGTGATCCATTTATTGTTGAAGAGAATCCACATATTAATGACCCAGATGATGTTTTTCCTGGACTTGTTATAAAGATTAATCCTTTTGCTAATCGATAGTAATTAATCTTGTTTTTTTGGGGTCTTATTGAAGGTTAGAACAATACAAGAGGAAGAGAGACACTCTGTATTTTAGGACTTGAAGCATGATCCTGTATTAAACATGTTCTGTGTTTTTATGATTTGTACGTATTACTAATTATTTTGCATCAGTTTAGTTCTGAAAAATAAATAAATAAGGAGTAAGAAGAAGTATATTGTAATTCCAATGTAATAACTGTGAGTTGTGTTTATGTGAATTATTTATTTTTAATACTGGAAATTTCGAAAACTGAATTATAAGATGTTTTTTAAAAGTGGCAGTAGCAAATTAAATTTGGATTAACATAAAATTAAGAGGTAGTGGTACAAATACAATTTAGAGGATATGTGGTAAAATTTTCCAAATATTGTTGTGACACTTAACAAGCCCAGAGAATGGCCCGTAACGGATACATTCCATTCCAAGTTTGCCCAAAGTATGATGGGCCCAACCTTTTGTTTAAGTTTTTGCTATTCAACTAAAGAGAAATATTAAGAGAGAAGTGCACTGCTGACAATATTATCTTTTGAACATTCTCTTGGACATTCATTCTCTAATTAGATCAAATTTATGTTAGTTTCACACTTTGGAAATAGATTCATGTAAAATAGTGAGACCGACAAGAATTTCACCCAATTAGATATAAAATTAATATATTAAGTTGCAATAAATTAAATGTGAATAAAACATTATTATAATGTAAAATTGTGAAACGAGTTCTTTAAAATTGTATCATTAGAGTAAAAAATGATTGAGTTGCTTCAAGATTATGTGGTTCTAATATAATCCATAAAATACTATTAATATGGTTCACTAATAGAAGTATTGTACCAACTTTTTGTTATCTTTGCTAACACATTTCTCTCTCTCTCTCTCTTTTTTTTTTATCAAGAGTTTAATCATTTCTCTATCTTCCTTAATAAAAATTACTACTTGAATCATAATATTGATTTTTAATTAAGTGGGTATTGTTGTTTAATGTTTTTGTCTCTTAGTTGTTGTAAGGTGACTCTTGTTGTAATTAAGCCGCTCTATGCAGCTCCTTGTGGTGGAGTACTATTTCATTAGCTTCTTTATGTTGTTTTTTCAAATCCATAGAGAAACAGCCATGTTAAGATACCATTTCAACTATACAAGGCCAATTAAACCACTTTCATCGAAATAATAATGATAAAAAGATTACGGATATGGCACTAACCAATAAAAAATACTAAAAAGTTGTTCACTATATAACTTTCAACCGGGCATCCCCAATCAAATGGACAACAGGCCAGACACTAATATATTAGTTAACCTTAATTTGAGATTGATTGAGATTGGCAGATTAATGCTATGATTTGTTTAAAAGTTATAAATTGAATATATGCTAACTTAAATATATAATTTATATATTTTTAAAAAAAACCACTTTTGGCGGTATTGGCTTGAAACCCGAGAGTGTTCTCTTTCTTAAAGTCTCGGGTTAGATTTTTTTCAGTGGTAATTTAGGTGGGCTAGTTATTTTCTTCAAAAAAAATTATATTTTTAAAAAATAATATAATTTTCTGTTTATAAATCATTTATCTTAAATCTCTCACGTTTTTTAGGTTTGCAACACCCATACCCTTATAAATCAGTTTATTAAACATATATGTAATAAGAGTAGTAATATATCATATTTAATTTTCTCTTGTTATAATCAAAGTAGTAATAGTTATATTATCCAATATATTGTGTATTAAAACTTGTGTCACAAAACAACCTCTCTGAATTTAGCTCATTGGATATTGAATGAAATATTTAAGAATTAAAGTATAAACTCTGATACATTTACTTATTTAAAATGTACATTTTATGTGATTTTAATTGTGTGTCTAAATTTTTAGGTAGTCCTTATGAATTCAATCATATTTTTTAAGAATATTAACTTTAAACCGAGTAAAATTAATTAGTTGGCCTTGACTAAAAGATTTGGAATAAAATTTAAATATATAACATTTACTGATTTCTCTTGATATTTGCCTAAAACTTTTGTTTCTTTATTGATCTTTATGATTTATCCCAAAAAATAATAACTTATGATTTTTATTTCCTATAATAAGAACTAAATATAAAAAGTTTTTTTCTAATCTACTTTTTAATGATTTGGAGTATTTATTTCTGAATCATTCAATAATGTTTTAACTGATATAATTTTTTTATAAAATACATCGTTTGATTGAATGTTTATATTATATAGATCATGTGTGTAAAATTACAGACAAATATATATAGAATCATTTGATATGTTATTGAGACACATAAGAATTAACAAAGTTTAAAAAAAATCACATAAACCACATTAATTCTAATGTGTCTTATTAACATCAAACTATTTTGAATTTATCTAAAATTTTACAGAAATGATCTATAATATATTTTATAAAATTTATATCGATTAAAATATTATTAAATAATTCAAAAAATAAATATCTTCAAATCATGAAGGAGATAAGATTAGATGTTACCATGTAAAAATGATCAAAAGAAAGAAAGAAAAAAACCAAAACAAATGATGGTCAATTGCATAATGGCCAGGCTTAGTGTGGTGGCCACTTTAGGTCAATCATCACACAAGTTACAAACAAAGATAAAACGCATAAAATCAAAATACATTCACATCACAAACCAAGTTTCATTTCCCTATATATCTTTCTCTCTCAAAGCTTTAGCTACTACACTAACCACGTAGCATTCTTTTCACTTTGAAAAAACTCCAAACTCATCATCATGGATTTCTTTCCCTTTCTACTCTCTCTAATTTTCCTTATGCTACATCTCTCAGGTACACATACATACATACATTATACAAACAAATAAAACATACATAAATGTTTTTGTTTTTGATGTTGATGTAAACCTCAATTTATTTATTTATTGATTTATTTGCAGGACAAAGGGTGGTAGAAGCTGAGACTAATGTCATAAAACATCATCATCATGATAAGAGTATAACAAAATTATTTGTTTTTGGAGATTCATATGCTGACACAGGTAACATTAAAAGAGGTTTGGCTACTTCTTGGAAACATCCATATGGTATCACCTTTCCCGGCAAGCCGGCCGGCCGTTTCTCCGACGGCAGAGTCCTCACCGACTACATTGGTACGTGTGTTTCTCTCCAAATGCTTCATTATATTACAACCTTCTTTTTTGCTTTTTATTATTATTTTATTTCTTTAATTATTAATACTAGTAGTACTATACTTATACTACTATATGTATATGATATCTTTAACTTTTTTTTGTTCCTTATCAAAAGTTTTGCTTCTTTTTTTTGTTTTTTTAATTATAAGAGCAAAAACATTATTTTGTACTTGCACAAGTTCATTCTACTTCAATTTTTTTAAAAATTCGTTTTTAAGTCCCCTACTTTACAATATATCATCATAAAGTGATTCTATATTTTTTGTTTTTATTGTAAATTGACTAAAATTGAATTTTGAAAACTACATATACAATAAGTCTAGAATTCAGTTACCCCCTAACAAGTAACAAACAATATAATATATAGTACTAATAGCTATATATTATTTATTTTTAAGTAAAAAAAATATCGTTTGACTGTAATAAAAAGAAACAAATAACAGTTTTCCATATTTATTTATGAGAAAAAATGTGTCACTTTCCAAAAAAATTATGTTCACGCATGTAACAAAAAAAAAATGTTCACGCAATATGAATATAATAGATTAGGAGTATGGAGTATATCATCGTTTGTGGTGGGGTTCATTTCTCAGCTGGCTTGCCACTTTTCCTTTTCTCGTGCTAATTGTTTATCTATAATATTAATAATGTTCTTTCTTTTAACGGTAAATAAAATGCTCCATTATTGTACTATTTATACTAGTATTTCTCTATCAAAATATAAGTAAAAATATACTATATACACAAAAGTTGATCTATTTGATTTAAAATTTACTCTAAATATATTAATTTTTGCGCAATTTTTATCTAGAGTATATTTTAGGATTTGAGAGAGTACGTACATGGTTGTTTTATTTGTTACCTTTCTTTTTATGGGTCACATTGATTGAATTATTAACGGCATGTTTTTTAGGTCTCTCTCGCGTGACACCAAGCTTTGGCACAGATACACTTTTGTCCTTATTTTTTACTTTACTAATCATTACTTTAACACTCAAAGTGTTCGTTCCTCTTTGTTTGTGTTTACTTTCATTACTACACTACCATTTTCTTATCTATGTCATTGACCTCTTTTTACCATTTGAAGCAAAACATGTTGGTTACACTATTTTTAGTTTGATTAATTATGCCAAATGATTTGATTAATGTCAAATCACTAAACCACTGCATTGCATGACATGAACTAATCAATTTTTTTTTTATAGAATTAATCAAACTATTACTACTAAGTACTAGTAGTAGTAAAATGCATCTTAGGATTCCGGATATCCTTATTTTTCATACTTTCAAAGTCGAGCTTTTATCACAAGGATCTGATGTACACTCATACATCACTTTGTCAGTTAAAAGCAAAAGCATTCTCCAACTTTAATCATATTGCTGAAATACCAGAAAATAATAAGAGAAGCTTTTTTTTTCTTTTTCTTATAGTAGTACTTAATTATCAATCATGTTATTTGGTTCACACTTAAGTTTGGATTCCTGGTTAATTTATTAAAATACTTCCTAATATGAACCAAATACATCAATAGTCAAATGTATCTAAAAAGTCAAATTTACTTACATTTTGGGACGGAGGGAGTAACTTTTATGGATTAACAACCAAACATTTATACATACTACATGTTATCTGATTAGTTACACTATATATGGAATTGCAGCCAAGTATTTGAAAATAAAATCACCAGTGTCATACAGAGTGAGAAAACAGATAATGCCACGCCATTTGAAATATGGAATGAACTTTGCTTTTGGTGGTACCGGTGTTTTTGAAACGTTGAATCCAGGCCCAAACATGACAACCCAGATCAATTTTTTTGAAAGTCTGATAAAAGACAAAGTGTACACAGCTGAAGATATCAACAATTCAGTGGCTCTTGTCTCTGTCGCTGGAAACGACTATACTCGTTACACGGTCACAAATGGCTCTATTGAGGTATGTATATATTCTAATCATCTAGTACTATTAAACTTTCAAAAAATGAATGAATCTTATGAATTATAGTATACTTGTATTTTTCAAATGCAAACGTGGAGCAGACTCAAACGCATGTTAGTGTTACCGACATAGTTAAGTGACATGTTTATATAATATGTTTTGTGGTGAAAAAAATTAGTCTCAAAATTTGGAACACCAAGTAACAAAATTGCTTTACATATGCTATCTCTCACTAATTAATAAACTACACGTGGTCTTTAATTAGTCTTTTTATAATATGGTGTTAAGTCTTTTGTTAAGAGTCAACATACATTACTCTCTTTGATGAAAAGAATGAAATAATTATATTACTAGAAAAATTAGCGTCTCCATAATCATGGTTCAAATGGTAGGACATTATATTATATATAAGGATTCAAGTTTGAACTTGAAAATTTTCCACTTCTCCACCTTGAACTAGAATTTCTAGCCACTACAAAAAAAATGTATTAATATATCTTAAATTCTTAAAAATAAGATAGAAACCCAACATTTTTTTTTTGAAGGAAGATAGATTAGAAACCCAAGTACCCAACATGTCTCATATTTTGGTCCAGTATTACCTGCTAGGTAGGTTAGGTAGATACTAATTCACTATTAAGAGGAAGTGGACAAATATATGACTACATTATTAGCACTATAGAATGGCCCAATTGGAATAAACCAAAAATATACTGTATTAAAAAGCACCATAATAATTTTTTGTTTTGTTTGTTGGATACATACATTACCATAATAATTTAGTCTATATAAAAATTATATCTTTAATTTCAATTTAAAAAAATGATTTTGCTAACCATATAATTTTTTGATGAATGAGACTAAACATTAATTTGTCTATTTACATATGCAGGGTTTACCATCATTCATAGAATCAGTGATTAACCAAACAATCACAAATGTAATTCACATCAAAGGATTAGGAGTGAAGAAAGTGATTATATCTAATCTACAACCAGTTGGATGTCTACCTCAAATGACAGTTTCATTCTCATTCAAACAATGCAATGAAACATCCAACAACCTCCTCACACTTTACCATAACACCCTCTTAACCAAAGCCATAACCAAATTGAACCAACAAACTAAACATCATTCTAAACCTTTCTTAGTACTTGATATTTACAATAGTTTCATGTCAGTGTTGAATCATCCATCGACACACAACATTAAGGATAAGTTGAGGCCATGTTGTGTTGGAGTGAGTAGTGAATATGCATGTGGAAGTGTTGATGAGAATAATGTTAAGAAATATTTGGTTTGTGAGGAACCAAAATCTGCTTTCTTTTGGGATTCGGTTCATCCTACGGAGGCAGGGTGGCATGCCGTGTATAACAAACTACGAGTTATGAATGCTCTTCAACAAATTCATTACTAGTTATTATTAGTAGTATGCTAAGATAAGATTGGTTCTTGTTGTTAGATTTGTTTGTGTTGAATAATGTAATTCATGTTCACATTTTGTTTGTTAACTTCATTGTTTCTCAAATTGTGTTCTGTTTGTAATCATTTTTAACTACTTTTGGGAATATGATAGACACAGATGTGAAAATAGAACTTTTCTTTCTGTTGGTACATATTTATCAATTTGCTGACTTAAACTTCGATGGTCAAATTATGCCTAAGACAACAACCAATCTGATGAATAGAGTTTATTTACTCTAAAATTATTATAGGAGTATTTTATATTTTGGTATCATAGCAAGTAACAATCTATATGAAGAATCCAAAACTATGGGAGGCAAGTTCAAATCTACAATCGACCAAAAAAAAACTATGAAAAATATTTATTTGGACACAATTTTTAAATTAAAAATATTTGGATGCATACAAATAAAAAGAGAAGAAAAAAAAATTATTAACAAAGTTTTAATGTATTTTGTCTAAATCTACAATTTCTTACTTGTAGACTTGTAGTGTGTGTGGGTTCCCTATGAGGCTATGAGTCTCTTTTGGGGTCTTAAAGCATATTGAGGGGTCTAAAGAGAAATTTTTATACAATTGGGCCGAACAAATAGTGGCCCTTTTCTTTCATTGCTAAGAAATCTTTTTTTAACCAAACTTATAAACTTTTTATGGTTTTTCAAAAAAATAAAAATTTGTGTTAATAAATTCACGGGTAATATCTAACCAAAAAAAATATTCAACTACTAATAAACTTTTTTTTTTGACACAAAACTACTAATAAACTGTTACTGTACAATATGTACTATATTGATTTAAGAATGTTGGTATTGGTCGTGATTTGACTTTGCTAAAGATCCAAAATTCAAGCCAACAAATACCAATTCCTAGACTACACTGTCTTCACTGTCACTCATTCCGCATTTTTGCATAATCTACGCCAATTTTCATTATATAAATGAAAGAACAATTTTATACACTCCAATTATTATGTTACAAAACATTGTTTTTTCTTTCACACATTAAGACAGTGTCTGTTTGTTAGTTAGAGAATGAGTAATACCATAAAGATGTTACAAAATTTGTCACTACTACTTCTACTACCCATCTTTCTCCATTGTTTTCCTATACTCATTCAAGGATCAGAAGAATCAGATCAATATGAAAGAAAGGTATACACTAATGAAGGAGTTTAATTTCAGCTTGACACATTAACTTATATATGGAACTATGTTTCTTCTTATCCTTTTTATAATTTATGTGAATTTTGTGACCAATAAACAGCCATATATTATATATATGGGAGCACTACCAACTGCAAGAGCACAAACTATGGAAGAACATCACTATAACATGTTGGAGGCTGCTATTGGAAAGTAATGAATTTCTATTCTCAAATTGAAATGTACCAATAATTTAAACTTTTTAATCGAACCATGTATTACTACGCATTTATTTGGATTGACACTCTCGCGCCAGATTCACGTTTGAAAGTCTCTCCACCGTAAAAATTAGAAGCTGATATTTGTAGCATTTGTGTAAATGCGGTTTTTCGCTGCAGTTTTGCTTTTTAAACGCACATTCAAACACATGTCACTATCTACAATGAAAAGTTGTGATATTGTTCATTTCTAAAATTAATCACTTGTTCATGAGTGACTCTTTTTTGTTACGTTTTCCAACAGCAAGCAGTTAGCTAGAGAATCCAAAATACATAGCTACGGAAAGAGCTTCAATGGATTTGTTGCACGACTTTTGCCTCATGAAGCAGAGAAACTGAAAGGTATATTAACATTAACATTTTGTTAGGGAGAAAAAAGTGACAAATTCTCTAATAACTAATTATGATGATACATATTGTGGAATTTATTTGAATGCAGAGGAGGAGAGTGTGGTATCTGTGTTTAGAAATACATACCAAAAACTACACACAACAAGGTCATGGGACTTCATAGGAATGCCCCTGAAACTGAAGAGAAATCTTAACATAGAAAGTCACATCATTGTGGGAGTGTTAGACACAGGTATAGTATAAATTGATTGAAAAAAATGATAAAATATTTAATATTTCTCTGATAATAATTTGTTGTACATTTGACATTTGTATAGACTATAGTATAACAAATGAATGATGTGTCAAAATAAAAACAAACAAATGAATGATATATGTAAACAGGTATTTGGGTTGATTGCCCAAGTTTCAATGACGAGGGGTTCGGACCTCCCCCGCGTAGATGGAAAGGCAAGTGTGTCACGGGAGCTAACTTCACTGGCTGCAACAAGTATTCTTCTACTTCTGTATCTATATCTATATCTATATATCTAACCATAATATAAACTTCACAATGCAAGGTTGATTTGATTTAAACTTGTTTTCTTGTGCAGCAAGGTAATCGGAGCAAAATACTTTAACCTTGATCAAAGTAGTCCATTCATGCAAGAACCGAGTCCAGTGGACGATCAAGGCCACGGCACTCACACGTCATCAACTGTGGCCGGATCAGTGGTGAGGGGTGCAAGTCTTTACGGAATTGGCGAAGGAACTGCACGTGGTGGTGTCCCATCAGCACGAATTGCAATGTACAAGGTTTGTTGGAGCGTCGGATGCAGTGACATGGACATGCTTGCTGGATTTGATGAAGCCATTGCTGATGGTGTCAACTTCATATCAGTGTCCATTGGTGGACCCTCGCGTGACTTTTTCTCAGACCCTATTGCTATTGGAGCATTTCATGCCATGAAAAGAGGTGTTCTCACCTCTTGCTCTGGTGGAAATGATGGTCCTCGACCTATGTCTGTTGAGAATGTTGCTCCTTGGATTATGACTGTTGCTGCTACCACTCTTGATAGACAGTTCACAACACTGATTTCCTTTGGTGATGGAAAGAATGTTACGGTATGTAACACTAAAATAGTATTTATTTAAGACCGGTTTGAATTGCCTTATTTGAGTTTATCTGTTGATGTAAGCTTTTGTGGGACAGTCTGAGAGAGTTTGTGCAAACATTTTTGACATGTGTATAATAAGTCTTTGTCAGCTCATATGAAAAATGACTTATACATATGCACTTATATTATAAGCGTTTCTGCTATAAGCTTATGTGAATCTTCGACAACCACTTAACCAAATCTGAGCAGATGGATTCCAATAACCTAGGTTTGGCCAAAGAGATTGTTGGAGAAAATTCAATTTGTTTTAGTAAAGGTGTTTGAACTTTCAACTTTAAAAGTTGAAACTAAATTAAAAAAATGTATCCACTGATTTTGGTTTGAAATTTGTAGGGAATATCTATTAATACATTTTCCCCAGGGAAAAAAATGTATCCACTGACTAGTGGAATTCTTGCTGCTAACCTTAGTGGAGATTCATATGGCAATCCTAGGTATTGTTTTTTATTCTTATCATGACCCCTTAAATATTTGCTACATTTTTTATTCATTGAGAAGATTATGAAAGTTTGAGGCAATGATGATATGGTTATGATGCAGTGGTTGTGATTATGGGACTCTAGACAAGAGTAAGGTGATGGGAAGGATAGTGTATTGTTCTGGGGGTACAGGTAGCCAGGACTTGACCATTAAAGAATTAGGAGGAGCAGGAACCATTATAGCACTTGATGGTGAAGATGATGCTCCCTACACCACAGTTATTGCAGGGGCGTTTATTGATATCAATAAATACGGCAAAAACATTGAAACCTATATCAATATCACAAAGTAAGCTCTTTTTCACCATACCACAATTGGGTAATGTGATGATATTTTGAAAGTTAAGTAACTAACCTCAAGAAATATTTTACTGATTTTAAATTTAGGAATCCTCAAGCTGTGATTTACAAAACAACAGCTGCAGAATTCCCTGCTCCATATCTTGCTTCTTTTTCATCTAAAGGTCCTCAACAAATCACTAACAACATCCTCAAGGTGATCATATTTCTATCTCTAATTGCTCCATTGTGTTGTGTTCCATTTGGATTGACTTCTAAAATGTTCAATATTTTCATGTGAAGCCTGACTTGGCTGCCCCGGGACTGGACATACTAGCTGGTTATTCCAAAATAGCAACACTGACAGGGTATGCCGAAGACAATCGTTATGATATTTTCAATATATTATCCGGAACTTCCATGGCTTGTCCACATGCCGTTGCAGCTGCTGTTTATGTTAAATCCTTTCACCCTGACTGGAGTGCTGCTGCAATTAAATCTGCCCTCATGACCACTGGTAAGCCAAATTCCTCAGGATCTTAAAAAAAGGTCCGCGACTGCGATTGCGGTCGCAACATCATGACTTTTGATGTCTATGTGATTACAAGTTGATTGCAGTTAAGGTTGCATTAGTTGTAGCTGACAATGTCAAAGATTGTAAAAAGACTGGTTTTTAAAACTTTTCTAGGTAGACAAAATATTTCATTTTCAAATCTCTTAACATTTTTTCGTCTCTGTGAATCAGCAACTCCTGTAAAAGCCAACGACAATTACACGGAACTGGGAGCAGGGTCAGGACAGATTAGTCCAGTAAAAGCATTGCATCCTGGCTTACTCTATGACATTAGATTGTACTCCTACGTTGCCTTCCTATGCAAGCAAGACTACAACAGCACCAATATTGGTATTCTTATTGGTATGAAAAATTTCAATTGCAGCAACGTTAAGCCTGCACCAGGCACTGATGGAATCAACTACCCTACCATGCATATCCAGCTCCAGAATGAAACTTCTAGCATTTCTGCAGTTTTTTACAGGACTGTGACTAATGTAGGATTTGGAAATTCAACGTACAAGGCTAAAGTCACAGCACCTGAGGGTCTTTCTGTGGTGGTCATCCCAAATACATTGAAGTTTAGTTGGTTGCACCAAGTCCTGGGATTTAAGGTTATCCTGAAGGGGCCTCCGACGAATAAAACCGTATTATCTGCATCTCTTGAATGGAATGACTCTCACCACAGTGTTAGAAGTCCAATAGTGGTCTTTAAGCCAACAGTGTGGTGATACCAAAAACCGTATTTGACACATTTCATATCCTAGGAATTTTAAGTTCAAGAATTTAATGGTTTAGGTTTTTTTTTCCTTCTTTCATATTGTGTACATTTAAGTCTGTTATTTGCTTTAGCTTAATGAAAAAGAAATTTAGTCGCACAAATTATCAATTCATTCAGTGATTCAGTACTAACAATGAATCTTGATGAACTTTTAGCCGCGCAAATTATCAATTCATTCTAGTGAATCCTAATGAACATAAAAACATGGTTAGCTTAGCTGCATTTTGAATTCAATACCAACAATTTCTATTTCAATTGAATGAGGTTCTCAATTCTCAAGTAACAGTAAGAACTAAGAAGTATAAAATATATACAAGGTTATCCATTATGACATTGTGCACTCATTTTATGGGATTAAGTTTCTCGTAGACATCCTCGAAAGTTGAAGAATCCGGATTAAAATAACTGCCAGTAGAAAAATTGTTCAGCTTGACCACTTAAAGAAACTAACTTCTCTAAGAGGGGAAAAATCCCAGTAAAAAGAAGAAAATAAAAAAGAAACAAGCAAGATGATTGGAGAAAAACTAAACTTTAACAGTTTCACTGCTATACATGATTTGGAATTCATGTTACCACGTGCTCTTTTCAATTTCGGAAAACTTATTTTCTATCAAACCATAAGCAAGTGCAAATGCTGGTGAGCATTGGCTCCTTTTTGAACATCAATTCAAGTTTATAGAGAAATCAGCACTCCATCCGGAACTGGCGGTTTTGGTTGTTTTTTAGTTTTGTCAGCTCCTTTCTCCTCTTTCGTGCCTCTGCCGCAGCAACTGCATCCACTAGATTTTTACCTGGGCATATGAACTGTTCTTGTTTCTTTTCTAGTGAATAAGGTTTGATATGAGAAGCTGTTGAAGATACGTTGGTATCGGAAGCGGAATGTAATTGAAGCTCGGGTTCTTGCTTGACTACATAAGCATGTTCATTACAATCAACTGCAGGTCCATGGAACATTTCTATGTGACACCTTGTTTTGTGCTCACCTACATCCAAAGAAAAACTTGGACTGGCATGGTCAGGGTCATTACTAGACCTGGATTCTGCCCTGTCAGAAGCTTCTGTTTTTAGTTTGATTGGTAGGGTTGCATGATAATCCCCATTTCCCGCACTATTTAAGGATAAACTGGTACTACATTGTTTACCTAGAGGAAGATTATCTTGTTCATCCTCTAGGCCACTGGAAGGTGGTGGTTGTCCATTTCCAATTTCTGGAGGAGGGTATAACCAAGGACATGGAAACATGTACAATGGATTTTGTGTTTGATTGTCATTTACAAGGTTATTTTGCTCGTGAGGAGATTCAGACTCAGAAGGACATGGTACATATACATGTGAAGGAATGGCAATGGAATTAAATGGTGTATGTCGTAATTGAACTTGATTACAAGACTGAAAGACCGAGGGCCAAATTAACTGTCTAACCGGAAAATGGTTATAAAGAAACCATGGACTATTACCAGGCACATTTGCTACCTCGGCCGCGGATAACTCCTGCTCCACAGGACTTTTCTCCACTTGAGTGTTTATTGACTTATCTATCTGCAAACAGAAGTAAAAGTCAGTTTTCCTGTAATTATTTAAATTTTGCAAACAAGAAAAGTCATACCATAACATATCTTTCACAGAAAAACATCTTACTTGTGTCTTTAAGAGCTTATTTGTAGTCTCTAAAGACTGATACTCTTTCAAAGCCAACTCCTTCTTCTTTTCAGCAGAAATGCCACAACATGTAGAAGAGTCAACGATTACAAAAACTTCAAAGAGATTAACTTGATTGAGAAGCGATAATATTTAAAATATATGAATCATACAAATAAGCAGAACAGAATAAAGAGGAAGGAAGTATAAAAGGAAGACATAAAAGGTAGCTTCACAATAAAAGTAACAAATATTGAATAAAGCATATACCCTCTTTAAGTTTTCATTTTCCATCACTAAGGTGGCAGCTTTTCTGTTTAACTCCTCACTCAGAGCCTGAACAATGAGAAATTGGTGTAAATTATGGGGACTTATAAAAGGTTGTTTAAGCCACAAACAAACTATGTTGTCAAGAGAAAACTATGTGGCTGTGTTTGGATTTGGCTGTCCTTGAGCAAATCTAAACAAAGGAAAAATTTATCTTCCAATGTAAATACCTGCCTGCGGCGAATTGTCTGCCTAGCTGACTCTCTATTTGCCATTATTCTTCGTATCCTCCGCGCTTCTTTTTCTTCCTGAACAGAAACCCAGTAAATCACAAGTATCCCCAGGAATTGAAGGAAAATAAATTTCACTCTCTTGTACCTCGGTTAAATTTCGTCTTGACTTGTTGCAGTGAGTAGTCTTAGGTAAATCAGCATCCTGCTCCACCTTAATGTTTCTTAAGAAATCATTCTGCTGAACCCTTTCTGTTTCTACAGATGTAGTGCTAGATCTTTTTCCATCTAGCTGCTGACCTGCAACAGCTTGGCCCTGCCATAAATTAAATCATTTCAAAATTCCTCCATAAAATGTTCCAACTTGGTGACACACTCCTTTAATTATTGGAATTGGATGTGTGCAATTGACTTATCTATTTTTTACTATAACAAGGAGAAAATAATGATCAAGTTATATACGTTTGTATTTTCTCATTGGTCCTTATTTTTCATTTCCCCAGCATAGAATTTATACTTAACCTATGTTATTTGTACCGATTTTTATTTATTTCGTGGGGAATTCTGTCCATTTTTACGTCTAGGATATACATATACAACATACTATATCACTTTCAACATCAAGAGTAAATTTTTGCAAATATACATGTTTTTTTCATATTAGCTGCCAAATAATTTTTTTAATGTTTTTAATCAATTGTGGAAAACCAAAATCTAATGTCTTGTGTTGAAATTAGTTATTTAACTCACTTCTTTATCACCGGTATGAAAATATCTATAATCAACGGTTATATATATATATATGCGTAATAGTTGACTCATGTTTACATCGTAGTAGTAATAATATACTAATTCAACATCAAATCAACAACAGTATAAGTATAACTATTCCTCATGGTCAAATAATAATATTCGTTGAAATTGTATAATTAAACAGATTAAATAAAGAAAACTCAACTATATAATTAACGGATTAATTAAAATGAACAAAAAACGGTTAGAGTAAACTAATTACGGGAAGCGGAGGAGGATCCTCTGAGTCAGGAATCGATGAGTCGCTTATGAACCGGCAGGTGTCTGGATTGGTGCAACAATTATGTACAGAGTTAGTTGTATGGCGCATTGCTAGTCGCGCCAAGTAAGCTAGAGTCTCCGCCGCCTCAACTTCCTCCGTCTTGATCGGACGATCCTCCGACGCACACGAAGAGGATGAAGAAGATGAATCAGTAGGAGAGAGTGAAAGAGAAGAAGAGGTTGAATTATCATAGCGTTTTTGTGATTCCATATCGTCGGTTTTCAGCATGCAGGGGGAACAAAGAAACGGAGATGATGATATTATTGAAAGTAGTAACCAACCGTAATAAGAAGAAGAAGAAGAAAGAATATAGCAGAAGAGTATGGTAGTAGTATTACATTAGTCATGATGATAGTGGTTAGAAGCAAAGTAGTAAGCAATAATAGCATATGGCGGCAGAAGAAGCTAAGGGTGTGAAAGAATGACAAGTGTCGTTATGACAGATTGAAAGGTGACAAGTTTTGTAATAAGCAACCATGTATCTTCGATCGCCACGTTTCGGGAATAAACCCACGTACAGAGGCTCATTGGCCGCAGCCGCACTGCAAAAGTCGGCTTATTACATTTTAAATGCTTTTCTTTTTGAATAGAAGAAAGTGTAGTGAATACGGATTGATTATTGAATCCGATTGTAAATGTAATAAGCCGACTTTGAGGGATTTATGAGAATGTTACGAATTTAAGTGGGAATTATACGTATGGATCTGAAGTTGAAGATTTTTTTCCATTGAGACAGGGATGGAAGAGTAATTTTCTGCAGATAATTTGGTGTAGGGAATGGAGAAGATCCCTATGCTACCGGCTACCGCATATTGTCCGACCTCAACTATATTATTTAAATTATATATAATTATATAACTTTGTTTTTTAATAAAAAAATAATAATTAACATGTTATAAAATTATGATTATGTATAGTGATAACAAGTTCAATTGAATATTATTTTACTTTTTTGATAAAAACAAATATTAGAAAGTGTATTTGCGGTTTTTTTTATTGATACAAAATGTATTTTTATTTTTTAAAAAATAAAATATACTAAATATGTATTTTTTAGAAGAAAAAAATATTAGTGTCGTGTTTTTGGTTAAAATAAATAACAATTTTGTTAATTTTTTACGTGGAGCTCTACGGATACTGTGGAAATCCGCGAGGTTGGGGATGGAGAAAAAAATGCCCCCACAAAGATGGAGATGGAGGAAAAAATGTCTCCGAAGCGGGGAATGGAGGAGTGGTAAAATACCTTCCACTCGATCCCTATCCCGTAGACATCCCTAAATTAGTATATTTAAAAACATACTCCTTCCGTCCCATGCACTCATACACTTATTAAGAAAAAGTAAAACATAATACTTGAAAATATGTTATTTTGTTGTACTCCCTATGTTCCTAAATAAATACGTTATTAGCATATAAGATATTGCTATTCAATTTGTCTTGATAAATATTTTTCAAATATATAATTTTTATATTTTTTTATAATACATAATTAACGATATTAGTCATCGTCGAAAATATGCATTGACATATATGCAGTGGTCAATCGTGACATTTATTTATGAAATATGTAAAAACAATGTTTATTGATTGTTTGTTATGGAAAATATAAGAGAGATTAATGTTGTTGTTGTTGTTGTTGTTGTTTTTCTACATCTTCATATGATACATGAACATAATTTTCATGTATCTTTTATGGGTTATGAGTTATGTAATGTATGTGTACATTTCATACTTTTCATGTATTGGTTTTGGTTATGAGTTATTTAATACATGTATATGTTTCATACTTTTCATGCTGATTTTTGTTATGGATTATATAATACATGTGTATGTTTCATATAACACATAAAGATGTAGTGTTGTGGTTACGGTTTTCTTCGTCTTCTGACTCATAGTACTTTATCCCTTCTTCATAGTCTTTATCATCTTGCTCCATTACAGTGGTGGTGTGGGTCTCTAGTCAGGAGTAGAGCTACCTTTGGGCAATTTATTGGCCCTACCCTTATCTTAAAAAATTTATTTTTTATATCTATATACACATATTTTTACTTAGTAATTATATTATATATATTATAACTCGCATAATAATTAATAAATGTATAACATGCCCTAGTGATCGTAAAGCTTTCTCCTTGTAAAAAAGTTATGTGTTCAACTCCCCTTGCTGGCAATTTTACATATTGACTCTTTTATTAACATAAAATCCAAAATTTTCATTTATATTATAAAAAAAAACATCAATTTTCAATTTCCATCATGCAATTCTTTAAAAAAAAACAAATTAATAGCATTTAAGAAAAAAAGTAAAACTTTTGTAAAAAAAAGAAAAAAGTAAAACTAACATATGGCCCTCCCTTAAAAAAAAAATAGCTCCGCCACTATCTCTAGTGTTTTGGTATGGATCTTGGGGTCTTTTTGTTTGAGGTTTTCTGAGAGCAGGTTTGTCATGGTAACAGAGGAGGGTAGTAAAGTTGTTGTTGTTGTTGTTTTTTTGGTTTTTTTTATGGTTGTTTGGTATGGAAGTTGTACTAGTTATTTGTCATGTTTCTTGTTGCAACAGTCGTACTTTTTGTTATAGAGTATGTTTAAAAAACAAAAAAAATCTTACTCCATTGCAAATGTTTTTGCCTTATCATATATTTGATCATTGATCAAATTATGGCCTTGGTATTGTTTCATGGAAAGAAGAGAAAATGTGAATAAGGACCTATACTCTTTACGATTTTTGTGACAATCAGTAACTGAGCTTTCAGATGTTCTACATGAGGCAAATAATATAGCTCTTTTACCGATTTTGAAAGTCGCCGCACTGCAAACAATCGAGGATGAGGTAGAACTTACAAGTTGGAAGGAGAAATTCCAATTGTGTCCTAATAAATGCATATGTATACCCCTTTATACATAGCCATTTTATTGGGTTGGAATAGAAGATCCGACATGACCAAACATATACACGACTAAAATATCATTTTTTTGTGCTTTTTGTATCATGTTGGTTGTGGCAGTGCCTATAATATTATCAAAAACATATTAATTAGTGTAAAAAACAATAAATTATATTATACACAAATTTTTGTTTAAGGATTATTTGTTTATTATAACTTTTCTATTGTTGAAAGAAAAATAAAGTTACATATAGATATGATAAGTAGTAATATTATTTCTTCTTAGTACCCTTATTCTATCGCCTAATCATATGCGATAAACGTCCACCATCGCATTAATGTTTTTTCTTCATTTCACGTGCGTCACATGAACACGCTCTTAACTTGTCTTCATCACGATAATACTCCATCCCTATCACAATAATCTTCTTAGGACGTGCATTTTGAGTCATGGTTCACCTAAGATGATGTGAAAATAAATATAACATGAATTGGAACAAAGCATTGAATCTCAATAACAAAGATAGTCCATTTTGTGCATAAAAATTCAAGACTTCCAAATAGTAATTAAGATCCCAAATTGCTAGTAATTATTCTTTTGTTGTTTATCTGTAGGACTCTTTATTTGTTGTTACGATATCATTTATATATATCATCACAATTGCTAATATATATTTTTCTTCACTTTATGGTTCTTAGGGGAAAGAAATTCTAGTTACTTAAAATTCAAGGCAAATTCTACCATCAAGTGATTCTAGTTCTATTTCAAACGCAATTACGATGATTAAATTGTGATTCCCTCCACCAAACTCACCGTCTAACACCATTAAAAACTAACATTTAGTAAAACTCATTTAATAAATAAGTTCTACAAAAAGTTTCATTATTCTTTTCATTTATATTTATCTCTCACATACATAAATGAAAATAAATAAATAAATAAATAGTAGATAAAGAAGCAAATCCAATGTAACCCAACCAAAAAAAAAAAGCAAATCCAACTCTTGCATTTTATAATGTGTGATTATTTTTGTGTGAGAAAAAAAATGAAGCAAACTTTATTTTCATTTTGGGAATGTTAAGTATTAACCTTACTAGAAGACAAGAACAAATGCCGACCTATTTCCTCTCATGTAAACAGATCGTAGTGTCCTATGCCATGCGTATACTACGGTATGGGAATGATTATTTTTATTTTTTAAACAACTAAAGAACCAATTATATTAGAAAAAATACACTAAATTGGCACAAGAAGTGAGTATGAAAATGATTTATCCTTAATCAATCAAGAGGGAGCTTAACAAATCACAAATACATTAAAGACAAATCTCAGATTTCCTAATTAATTAATTAAAATCATCATCAAATAGTCAAACTACATGATTAATGACTATGACTAATATCATATGAATAAGAAAATATCAAAATCAAATAAAAAACATACACTTATACATCAAACTATGCTACATACATTCTTGCAAGTTGCAAGTGTATCTAACGGTGTATTTCATTTCATTGCATTGTGGTATTGTTAATGTTTTTCAGTTTTTGTTGTATCCACATTTGAATTATGATTATAATGTGTGACATGAATGGGACCCACCCATCTGCACAAAACAAAACAATTATCAGTAACATGATGGAAATGGACGACATTACATTACATTGCCTGAAAACGGAACAGAAAAACAAAAACAAAACAAAACACTTTCATAGTTCCTTCCTACGCATCACTCCTTCTACCTTCCGTAGTATCTTCAATGCGCTTCTAGGGTTTCTCTTTTTCCCCGTTTCCACGCATTTCTTCAATTCAACCACCATCTTCAAGCTTTTACTTCCACTTCCATTTCCTGGTATTCATTCTGTTCTTGATTCACTGTTTTTGCTTACACTTCTCTCTGCATCTATTAATTCAGATTTATTGCTTTTGTGCTTGTTTAATTCGTTGGATTCTAATCTTAAAAATATAGAATAATACTAGTTGTTGGTTGAAATTGGATTCTTCACATTGGATAATAAAAACTTGATTTTTAATTTTGTCCCCATTTTTAGTTTTTTTTTTTGTTGGTATGAATTTACATTTCTTCTGATCTGTTACTTGTTAGTCAAATTATTGCAGATTTCGTTTCAAGTTTTAATTTTGCTGAAGATTTTCAATGTTAATCATTGTATCAGGGTTTGATTTGAAGTGTCATGCAACTGTAAAAGAGTGAATATCAGGGTTTGGATTCATTGTGAAAGTTGGATTTCATGTTGTACTTCTCTCTGTGTTTTGATTTTATGAAAAAGTTGAGTTAGCCCATCTTTTTTTTTCTTCTTCTTATAATGGGTTCGTTTTCTGGGACTTGTGAAATAGTTGAAGCAAGAGAGGATTTAAGTAGAGGGAAAGGTGTTGTAGGGGTTGAGAAAAATAAGAAGCCTTTGGTGCTGAACCTGGGATACAAGGATTATATTGATGGTGATATTAACAAGCTGTTTGAATCAATTGCTCTTAACTCTTCATCAAGGGATTTGGGCATTTCACAAGATGGTACGAGTCAAAAGCTGAAAAACACCTTCAAAAAGCCGATGGCAATGGGTGTTCCTCGGTCCCCACGAGTTGGAACTTCTGAGGCTGCTAATTTGAAGCAGGCATTGAGAGATCTTTGTATATCTAAGGCTTCGGAAGTGGCTGCCATGAAACGGTTATCAAAGTCAACAGCTTCGCCAAGAATATCGGAGGTTGGGAGGATACAGACATTGTACAGTTCAGTTGTAGATGAAACTGGTCATTCCGGGTCTTCTGTTGCTGAGAGTAAAGGGCACCAAAAAGAAATCTCTCTAATGCCAGAAAAAGGCAAGTCGCCCTCCTTGGATAAAACATCTCAATCTCATCAAATTACCCAAATTGCATCATCGAGCCAAGCCATCAATTCTGCTTGGGAAACAGCTGTTGCAACTAATCAACTTGATTCCGGGACTTCATCATTGCAAAGTGATTCAGCATGTTCATCGAGTAAAATTGGGTTTCAATCACAGCATGTGGTACCTGTTCAACCAGAAAAACAAACATCTGCATCTTCTCAGTCTCTTTATAATGCATCTGAGAGCAAATTAGAGTTGCCTGTAAATGCTTCTTCCCCTAAAAAGTTAGGAAATAAAGTGGCCGTGTCAAATACTGTACGGAAAAGTAGGTTGCAGACAGCATCTTCATCTACTTCTGTAAGTGGCAACAGAGTTAACAAACAACCACACCATGCTCCTCACACAGTTAAAGTGGCCATCAAGAACAAGAATCCGAGTAAGAAGAAAGTGAAGGAGGACTCAGGTTCTGCATCATGTGATCCTACATCAAATGAAATTAGTAAGTCTGTTCCTGGCACAACTCGACTGATTTGTGAAAGATGTAGGTGTGCTTTAGAAAATACAGGGGAAGAAAAAAACAAAGAGATTATAATCACGAACTCTACTAGTCCTGGAAATGGAGTGGACTCGAGTAATGTACACTCTGGTTCCAATAAACCTGATTTGGCACCAAGTAGCGGTAATATAAAAGGCTGCAAAGCAGTTGCAAAGGTGGTGAAGAGTACCAAGTTGAAAGAGCAACTTGAGTTTTCACAAAGCTCAAAGAGTAGTCAAGGTGAGTACAGTAGTAGTACTAGTACCAGTGATGAGAGCAACATGAGTGGCTCAAGTTGCAGCAGTAGGCCTCACATGTCAAAGGATGTTAGGTGGGAAGCCATTCGACATGCTCAAATGCAGCATGGAGCCTTGGGCTTGAGACATTTCAATCTTTTGAAGAAACTTGGTTGTGGAGACATTGGGACTGTATATCTTGCTGAACTAGTTGGCACAAGTTGTTTGTTTGCTATTAAGGTCATGGACATCGAATTTTTGGCAAGACGGAAGAAGATACCTAGGGCTCAAACTGAAAAAGAAATATTAAGGATGCTGGACCATCCGTTTCTTCCTACTTTGTATGTGCAATTTACATCAGATAATCTCTCATGTTTAGTCATGGAGTATTGTCCAGGTGGAGATCTTCATGTTCTACGGCAGAAGCAGCTTGGTAGATGTTTTTCTGAGCTAGCAGCAAGGTAGGAACCTATGAAGTGTTCAGTAATATATTAATATTTTTATTTTCTCTAGCGTAAAAATAGTATGAAATATCCTTCCTGTTAAATCTGAGTTGTGCAACAAATGATATGATAGATTAATTATTTCCTGATACACAGTGACAGAAGTATATTTATTCGCATAGTTGTTCTTGCTGAATATTTCCTTGCTCATTCTCACATTGTATCACATATCTGTTATATCCAGCACATTTGAGTGGTTGTTGGCATGTTTCTTCTGTATAATATGTGCTTTATTGCTTAACTATATCAATATGGTTCTTTGAATCATAGGCTCCTCCATTGATTAAGAATACTTCTCTACTGTTGCAACTTGTTCTACTTGAAATAAAGTTAGCTGTTTGTTTCACTTTGATTGTTCTTCCATGTTACTTGGAAGCTATCCTTTCTTTATCGTTAGAAACTTTGTTCCTTCTTTGAATTTTAGAGTTAGAATAAATAGTTAGATAACAAACTCTGTCAGGGACTCTGGTTACTGGTGGAGAAGGCTTTTGCTGCTATCCTTTATCTGCTTTAGTGCAATTGTTTGTGGAATGCATGTTTCATATGTCCTTTTCCCATGACTCAGCCAGGAATGTAATTTCCCCCTGCATGTACCTAGTAAATCACCTGCCTCTTACTGCCACCCCTCCTTGTATTTCTTAAACATGGCAGCACTCTTCTGTAGTTTGACTTCTGTTCTTCAATTATGATTTAACCTTTGTAATAATTTATTTGCACAATATATTGGAAATCAATTTGCTGTTTGTGAAACTTCCATACATGTATTATGCAGGTTTTATGTTGCTGAAGTCCTCCTTGCTTTAGAGTACCTGCACATGCTTGGAGTTGTTTACCGTGATTTGAAACCTGAAAACATTCTGGTTCGAGAAGACGGCCACATTATGCTCACTGATTTTGATCTGTCCTTGAGGTGTGCTGTTAGCCCAACACTTCTGAAGTCATCTTCTAAAGTTGACTCGACAAAAATATCTGGTCTTAGGGCACAACCTAGTTGTATTGAACCATTCTGCATTGAACCATCTTGTCAAGTTACATGCTTCAGCCCCAGATTCTTGCCTGCTGCAGCAAAAGCAAGGAAATTGAAAATTGATCCTGTTACCCAAATCAGATCACTGCCACAGCTTGTGGCCGAGCCCACCGATGCAAGATCAAACTCATTTGTTGGTACACACGAATACTTGGCACCCGAGATCATCAAAGAAGAGGGACATGGAGCTGCAGTTGACTGGTGGACATTTGGCGTTTTTCTTTATGAGCTTTTATACGGCAGAACACCCTTTAAAGGTTCTAACAATGAAGAAACATTGGCAAATGTGGTGTTGCAAAGTCTTAGATTCCCTGATGACCCGTTTGTTAGTTTCGAAGCAATGGATCTGATTAGAGGGTTGTTGGTTAAAGAGCCTGAAAACCGTTTGGGTTCACAGAGAGGAGCTGCTGAGATTAAAAAACATCCCTTCTTTGAGGGTCTTAATTGGGCCTTAATTCGCTGTGCTACCCCGCCAGAACTTCCAGAGTTTTGTGATTTTGGAGTTTTAGACATAGCCTCACAAGGCAAGGGTGCTAAGTATTTAGAGTGTAACACAGGCGAGCATGTGGAATTCGAGTTGTTTTAAAGACACTGCTCTCTTCCTGTTGAGTTCTGTTTATGGATTGCCATGTTTATGGCTCCATACTCCATCATATATGGATATGTAACTTATATGTAACCCTATTAGCAAATTAGTGTTGATTATATCACTTTCCATGATTTTCTCCCAATGTATTTATTTGCATATCTTTTAATTTTAGGAATTATAGGAACTAACTAAATCCATGAAAATTCTTGTCACTTTTACGTCAAAAGTTAACAATGAGATAACGTCTTTCTATAAAAATGATATAAACAATTAAAACTACAATCAAAATCATATTTTTTGAACTTATAGTTATAGGATAAAAAATGCAATTAACCTTGAAAGTTGAAACATGACAAGCACTAATATTTTTCTACCAATCGTTAGTTGGTTCAGTGGTGATTGTCGCTGAACTTAGTAGAGAGGACTGTGGTTCGATCCCCTGCAATTGCGATTAGGAGGAGGTTGGAACTACTTGATGCCAGAACTGACCCATGAATCAGATTAAATGGGTGGTATAAACCAAAAAGCACTAATATTTTTCTGTTTCAAATTTGTAAGAGTTAGTGATTTATTTTAAGATTACTACAATTACTTATTTTATTCACACATAATTAAAATATAAAATTTAACTTTTAGTAAGAATTGAAATTATGAGAAAAAGGAATATGCACAAACAATATAAAATAATTTTATTCTGAAAATTGGTGAAATTATTTATCCTACAATATTTACTTACTTTACTTTAAACTTAAAAATGATCGATCACATAAAAAAAAAAACGTAGAAATGATCGATCTCCATAGAATAACTCAAACAATAAGAGCTAAAGATATAAGATCGGATGGTGGGAATAATTTATCTTTTTTTCAATGTGTACCAAAAAAACTCAAAAATGATTACACAGTGGATTACACAGTGAAAGTAATTTAAGTTAGTTGGAGATACAACCAAAGCAAAGCATAACTTGGGAAATTCCAGTCTAGTAGCGAAGAGTGTATGTCCATGGAGGACGACGATGATGAAATAATCCTGGTTTGCACCAACCTTGATCATCCAATTCAAACTACACAAGATCAAATTCTCCTTTCAACCACTGATATCATCGTTTCCGATTTATCATCATTTCTCACTTTTCACACTATCAAAATTCACACACATCGCAATAGGTTCGTTCCTTCCTTCATAAGTTGCTTCAATTTCAACTTATTTATGGTTCAAAATCAATTTAATTTATGTTTTTATAATCACTTTTAGTTTTGATTGATAGAGATTCTCAAGTGTCAATTATGTAGCAATCGTTTTTGTTACTTGTGTGTATGACAGGCTCATTGAACAATCGATGTATTTCCGAGGCCTCCTAAGCGGAAGCTTCAGGTAATTAAGACGACAAATTTTCATTCTCATTTTTGTATAACATGTTCAAAATGAACTTATTAATATGATTTGTGTAGTGAATCATGTTTGGGCTCTATCACTATCAATTGGAATCTACCTGTGTTTATGCAAATTCTTAAGCATATGTGTGGCTGTTCATTGGATATTACTACTCAAAATGTCCTCTCTCTTTATGAGGTACATGGTTTCTTCACATTTATATATCTAGCATTTTATTTGTTTATTTATTGGTACATAAGTAACTGTCGGTTGATCAGAAAATCTATCAATGTGTCAGATGACCGATTATCCCAAAAGCTTAAGCTGTTAGGAAAGACCACATCAATGGTTTTATATTATTTCTAAGACAATGTGGTGTTTTTTAATTTTATTATATTTATCTGACGAGTTTAAATTTGTAAGTTATAATTAATATATTTGTTATTTAACTGCCTGATGGCTAATGTGGTTGGTCTTTCTCTCAGGGTGCACTTTATTTTGGAGTGGAGACACTTCTCTTAAAGTGTGAGACATGGTTTTCTGAGGTGCTCTCGCCCAAAGGATTTCGATTAACACAAATACAGATGGAGGATTTGATCCAAATATGGAAATTTGGCTGGGATCATGGTACAAGTTTGTTATTTTACATTTTTATGTAAAAAACGATCATCGTGCAACTTGAGTCAGGGTTTTTTTGTTCACTTTTAGCTTCAACATTACGAAGTTCACTCTAACTATTTCTTAACATATTTTGCAGAAAGTGATTTCATTCTAAACTTATGTATCGGCTACCTAGCAAGAAATTTTGTATGTTATCATCTTCTTTCACTAAAGCTCGAGCAATAAACAACAATCTCATGTTTCTCTTTAATTATTAATTTCTGCTTTTTTCAAATGGTTTTTCAATTGTTATTCATGCACAATTTTGCTTGTTTGTGGATTACTTTTCATGTAACCGAACAACACTATTATTTTCGTATTAAGCGTAGCTTAAACAGGTTTTTTTAAAATGTTCTTTGTTTATGACTTTATATTTTCATTTGATAGATGTGGGCCAAACAGAACAAATGTTTTGGAAAAATTCAGTATAACTTGCTCTTATCTTCAGTGAAGCACCCTCATTTGACTGTTGACAGGTTGACCGGTTATTTATGAAATGGCTTCATTTAATCCCTTGTATAATACTTTTTTAAGTTTAAGATTCTAATTTTATGGTTTCTACTATCTTGACAGCGAGATGCATCTTTCTGATGCACTTCTTCTTTGGCTTGAAAGTAACATGGAAAATTTGGAGAGGCAGAGCGAAGCAGAAGACAATTACAATGGAATTTTACAACATGTGAGGTTATCTTCCCATTACTGATGTTCTTGAAACCATTGTTTAACTGAAACTTACTTGGGAATGAAATAAAGGCTGAAAGGGATTATCTATTTCTGCTTTTTTCAAAATTAACATGATGTGAATGTAATTATGATGTCTATTTATTTTGAGAAACAGATTTAGAATAATCAAGCTCTTTAATTTTGAGTAAATTTTTCCGTTTAATTTTTGCTCTGTCCTCATCGATAACAAGTTTGCTATATGTTACCAACTTAACATGTCATTTATACTTAAATATTGCATAACCTTATATTATTGGTTGTTAACAGGTTCGTGTGGACCTTTTACCTTTGTGGTTTGCTGCAGGTATATCATTTTCTAGAGCTTTTACCTGAAGCATTGAAAAGTATTTATTCTTCATCCAGAAATTCCTAGATGATATAAGGTAATTTTTTGTTTAACAGGAAAAAGAAACTCTTTTAATTTTAGGCAGCTGGCTGAGGAAAGCCTTGGTTCAATTTTCAGAGCACTGAATATTCTACCGGTAGGTTCGCTTGATATTTCCGGGTATAGTGACTTGCAACATCTCAGGATTCGACTTACAGAATATTCAAAGGTACTTTTAAGTTTTCCTACTTGGAGGACACTTAGTTGATTTAAGCATTGTTGTTATGCTTGTTTGCTTATAAGGAGCCTTGAAAGCTTATCAATTAGCATGTTAATATTGCTTGTTTTTGCAGAAAGAAAGAAAAATTGATTATTTGTCTTTTTTAATTAATTTCCTATCATTAAGAACATAAATTTATCTGTATAGTTAGGTAGAGTGAGAATCCACTTACTCCAAGAGCAAGGTTTTTCTAACTCTTATTCCACATAACTGTTATAAACATTTATTTCATCGATCCAATGAATTGAGTTTTTTTATTATGCAGGTCAAATGTACAAAAATTCATACAAAACTATAAACTATCAGATTGCATACCTAAGAGTGTTTAGTATATCTATAATTTGGTATGCATGAAAATCATGTTTTCTGTAATGCTTCTGAGTAAAACTCCATTGCTTGCAGAAAATGGACCTTTCCAATTGTCCGCAGATAACATCTGCAATATTGCTTCTATCTCTCTTACCTGCATCATATCTAACAGATCCCATGCAAAGGAAGATTATAGAACAGATCTTTATTAATTCTGGACATCCTATAAAAGAGAAATATGAATTCCCACAAAAACTGTTAAAACCTTTTATCTTTGAAGCAGTTCAGGAAGTGGATATCTCGAAGTGTCGAACACTGCTTATTGAACAAGCTGTTGATTGCTTCAGCCAGTCCTTTCCTTATTTAAGAATATTAAAAGTAGCTTATCTTTTGCATATCAGAACAACCAGTTTCCTTCATTTATTGGAGAAGTGCTCTTTGGTCAGCGAAATTGACTTGACTGTTGATGTTACTCCTCTAATTCCAGCATCAGTTACAGTTTTATCCTCTAGTCCTGCTGTGACACCACTGGTACCAGAGAAGATCTCAAGTCTTAAATATAAAGCTGTGGAAACCATGTCATTTCATGAATCTAGACATCTTATTTCTTATGTTACAAAACTCACATTGGAAGGCAGAACTGATGTTAGTGGTAGGATGTTTTCACTGTGAAAGAATTCATGTTCTACCCAGATACTATTGTTTTACTTTGTATTTTTCTCTACTAACAACCAGTAACTTCTTCATATGTTATCCATGGCAGATTCGAGTCTCCAGTATATCTCCAAATTCTGTGTTTCATTGTGTCACCTTAATATTAAAGGATGTATTTGTGTCACTGATATTGGCATATCAGATCTCATACACAGATGTAAAAAACTTAATTCGATTGTGGTCTGTGATACTTCATTTGGGATAAATTCAGTTCAAGCTCTGTGTTCAACTATTTCTGATGGTGATAACTTTCCCTCCTTACATTCTAGAGATAAGCATTTGAATTCTGTGGTGGGTAATCTTCAAGCTCTGCATATGGGTGGCTGCATAGGTAAATTGTGTTCCTTTCTGTTAGTTTGTTTGGCTGAACTGCCAAAATGAATTTTTAAATCCTCACCTTTGATAAATTTTTAATATTGGGTTTTAATATCTTTACTGGCTGCATACATATTTAAGATTCAGAAGCTATTATGGCATTGCAAAATACACTTAACTTCATTTGGACCATGTTTTGCAAAGAATAAAGATGGTTTAAATAAAACAACAGAATGATACATGAAGATGGTTTGGCTTACCTAGTTTTGTCTAGTATAGCGAAAAATATAGATTTTGCTACTGTATAAATTAGCTTTGGTACAATGTGTTTTTGAGAAAAATCTAGGTTTAGAACTATTTTATGACCCTAAAATTTAGTTAATTTGAGGAGGATATTTTACAATTTATAAACAAACTTCTACATTGAAAATAATATGATAATTGAATTATTTTTCAGGTATTTCTGAGTTATCTCTACAAGAGCTTATGTTTCAAGCACAAGTTTTGAAGAGTCTATGCCTCAGAGGGACTTACTTGGTTGACCAGGCACTATATAATTTCAAAGGTTCTTCCTTGGAGATGCTTGATGTGTCAGACACCAAGGTTTGTTGTCATATTCGTGAAGTTTGGCATGTTTTATGTTTATCTTTAATGACATGTTTGTTGTTATTTTGTTTAAATTTTAATACTGGTTGAAGTTTTAAGGAAATAAGGTTGGAATATTTTTTCTTACGGTTGCAGCTGTAAGGTTATAGTCATAGATGAAGAAAGAAGCAAAGAGATAGAACAACTATTTCATTTAAGAATATGGTTTGACATAATGAGGAGTGGGATTTTTTGTATGGATACGTTTTCAAAGTGCAATAGGTTATTTGTTAACTTTGATTTTTTTCCTTCTATTTTACTAACTTGTGTAATTGCAGATTTCTGAAGCTGCATTAAGTTATGTTATTCATGGAAATCCAAGTTTGAAGAGTCTGAAAGCAAGGGGTTGCAAAAATTTGTTAAAAGGAGATAGTTCTATCGAAAAGGGTGAATGTAGCTTTTCCTCCTTGCATGAAGAACTACATGCTGAATTAGGAAAAAAGTGTAGATTGGAAGAAATCGAACTTGGTTGGGGTTTTTCTTCCTTCTCTCTAAATGCTTTGGAACCTGCACTGATGTCATTAAAGACCATCAGTGTAGGTTTAGGTGCAATGTTAGGTGAAGATGCACTGAGCAGGTTACCGGCAATCTGTCCCCTGCTAGAAACAGTAATCCTTCATTTTCAGGTAATAATTAGTTTCCCTGTCGATCGGAGGTTCTTATTGGTTGCTAAAGAATATGAAAAAATTGTTTCTATTAATCATAGTATGAAATTTTTTGCTGTTATGGTTTTCTACAGGTCATATCTGATATCATCGTGACCAAAATAGCTACGTGCTTGATGAACTTACAAGTACTAGCTCTGTGCTATTGTTTTGGTGATATATCAATATCAAGCTTCAAATTCCCCATGGGAAACCTAAGAAAGTTGAGGCTTGAAAGAGTAACCCCGTGGATGACCAATGATGATTTGGTTATTTTAACTGAAAACTGTAGAAATTTGGTTGAGCTTTCGTTGCTGGGATGTCCTCTTCTTAACTCAGGTTAGGATCAAATAGGTGGAAATAAGATAAATTGCACTTTGCTTAATTCCTTGGACATGAATTTGTAAAGGTAACCTCTAATTTAATTAAGTTGAACCTTCTGGATAGTAAAAATATAAATAAGCACAAAATAATCATTGTATGCCATTTTGATCATTGTTTTGGCTTTTATTGCTACTTAGTATTCATCGGTAAAATATGTAAAGCAACAAATAGGAAAAGTAACAGGGGGGGTGGGGTTGCAATATGGTGAATTATTTTATTTAGAGTTTACATTACAGTGATTGACCTCTGACCACTTGATCAAATGTTGAAAATTTAAACGTTTAACAGTGTAATATTTTCCATTGCAGATTCTCAACCGATAATTTCACGTGCATGGCCAGGCTTGGTCTCTATGCATCTAGAGGTTTGTTAATATTTTTATCATTTCCATTTAACCCTTATAAACTATTGGAATTACCTATGCATGATTATAATCATATACAGTCATACAGAAAGGCTGTCTTCTATGTATCATGAATATGTTGGTTTAATGAGAGAAGAGCGGGTGCTTCTCCGTGATTAATGGCTATTCAATTTATTTTAGTCATTTTAACATAGCAAATATTATAGTTTAGATTATGCATCTTTCATTGTTAACGTTTGGAAAAGAGAGAAGAATAATGGAGAGTGGATTCTTACTTTTGTTTGCAACTGCACTAAACATGCACGCCTATTGTTTAGGAATGTGGAGAAGTAACAGCAAATGGGGTCTCTGCGCTTCTTGACTGCAGAGCTCTTGAAGATCTTCTGTTGCGTCATAATGTGAGTTTCTGTTGACCCTTTTTTCTGCAAAGAAGTTTACGTATCTTTCATTTTCAACAAATTATAGAGTTTATTATATATATATATATATATGTGTGTGTGTGTGTGTGTGTAGAAATCTAAGTTATTCATGCATTTTTCTAGAAAGACTGTTTTTGGGCTGCTCTGTTTACATCTTGATAATTGATTTCCAGTTTGTCTTAGATTATCCAGTCATTCGTTCTTACTGAAAATTAGGATTTGAATTACTGTTCTAAGTTTATCACCATAGAGAGCATTCATGAAGTATTTCATTTATAAACAAAAAAGAAAGAAAATCTGGCATTGTTGGTTGCTATTCTCCTTGATGCCGCGTGATGATTCCAAGTGCAAGACATGGTATTTGAGCTCTCTTGTGAATGTATTGATTGGTGTACAAATTATTGTGGGTTTGTGGCATCTATATTATTTACTAATTTTTTTTTTTTAAAGACCTAAACATCTCATTAGATGATTATGTGGGAACTTGATTCTCATTATCAAATAAGGATTGATTAAATTTCAATTGAACAAATAGATGTCATTCTCCTGGTTTTTGCACCTTTTGTGTAGTTATTTGGACAAATTCTGTTATGCTTTCTATTGTATCCCCGCTCCCCAAAGAAATTAAAAAAGCTTCATAAAAACGAGAAGCTATGTAGATTCCTCTGGATTTTTAAATCATATATTGAAACTGCATCATTGACTATTGATTTGACATTTTGCAGGGGCCTGGGATACAAAGAAACTTCATTTTTCATGCAGCTTCAGAGGTTGCACCTTGCTTGTGTTTCTTTATTTTATTTTTTGGTTTTGCAAAATATCAGAAACTTGATATCTGCTGTTTGTAACTAACAGTTGCCATTGCTTCGAAAATTGTCACTGGATATATGCGATGCAAGTGAAGGTGATTTTGACATTCCAAATGTAAGTTAGTGCAGTACCATCCCTCTTCTGATTAATTATCTTGACAGTTTTATATATACTTATACTTATAGTCAAATGACTATATATTTCACCCTCTCATTTTTCATTTGCATTTGCTTTGACTTCCATTTTGTGACACGATTCATAATTGGTGGCAAAGTCGGCATGTAACCCAATAAACATTAGCATATCTTCAAAAGGCACCATGGAATGAAGATGTTTGAAGTTTAAACCTTTGGTTGAATAGAATCAGGTGACACTGCCTCCTCCAAGAACTAAATATTGAGGGCCTAACATAACATATTGTTGCAGTATGCAGATAGATGCTTTTTGAGTACCTTGAAGATAGCAAAATGCAAATCTCAAAGATGTGCATTTAATCTCTCACTTCCTTCGACAGGGAGTCGTAGACAATCCGTGCATGTAGGAACGCTGGTGCTTGTGTGGGACAGCAAAAATCTTACCAGAACAGTGGTGAAGGAAAGGCTTTAGTGGATTCTTATCTGAGCATTAATTAGATAACCCAAGCAAGCTGAAGCAACCTAACCCTCAAAAGAAAGATGAACTAACAAAACTTAAAGTAAGACATTCCCAAACGGTTTCTACCAAAATCATCTATCAACACAAAAGGAATATGATTCTACCAGGTGCCTTAATTATCGTTTGTTTGAGTGTGAAGTAACAAAATTTGAAAAAACAAAAAAGGAATAGTTAACTTTTGTTCCAAAAGAATCAACCTTTAGTGCTTAAAATTCAAATTTTTTTGTTCGTAAACGAAAAGATAAGCCATTGAAAATTTACACAAGAACTGGAGTTTGAATTTCGATCATGGACATCCGACCTAATAATTTTGATATTTTCTGTTAGTTGAACTTAAACTTATGGACAATTCAAATTCAAATTGATTAAAGTGTATTTGAAAATGACAATATTAAATAGGATGGAATTGGTTGATACTTACTCATATTTTAGATTATTTTATATAAAATTATTTTACTTATATGTATTTGAATTTCTTGAAATTGATGTACTTCCATGTTCATCCCCCCGAATCAAAGTGGTTGTATGTTGCATTAGTAAGCACGATGTTTGATACATTAGTTTTAATTATTAATTAATAGTCAAATAGTTTAATAATAAGAGTCACACACCTTAAATGTGTCACCACAAATCAAATATTCATGCTACTAACAATTAAGTTGTGCTTAAAAAGTTGAATTATAAGGAGTATAAGGGGTATTTAATTCTTACAATTCAAAATAAAATGCCCTTTAGAGAATAAGAAAACAAGCTAAAGGGTTAGTACACCAACTGTGTATAAGACACCGACACAGTATGTCATATCCGACCTATAAATCAAAATCAAGAAATGTACAAAGCAACTCAAGTTGGTAACTTATGCAATAACAACCTCCAACCAAAAATGCTTACTTTCGACGGAACAATATTCTTCCAAAGACTCTTCAAAACACACTCTAGATCCGGATCAATGCCTTCCTCCCATAACATGTTCAACAAAAACAAATAGCAAGAGTGTACGGTGAAAGAACCAATTTCATGAGGTGTCCAACGCCGTCTATCCGACTGACCACAACGCGGTTTCACCCCCTCTAACATCAACAGCAACTTGGCCACAACATGAAGAGTCTTGTCCGACAACAAAGTTGTCCAAGACAACGTCCAACACCACCTCATATTTGCCCAAACACCCATGTTGCCAATTCTCGCGTCTTGCTGGTCCGAAACAGCAAACAAAGATGGAAACAACTCACATAAAGGCGACGGACCTAACCATTTTTCCTTCCAAAAACTAAAAGTTAAACCATCACCGATTATATTGCTAACATTTGAACCAAATCAATTTCCATCTATGCAATTACCGAGCTTCCAAATATCGCGCCACCAAATAGATGCATGTTTTAGCACTCCATTACCCTCCCCGTGTAGGAAATTGGTAGCAAAGTCCCCATATCGTAACCTCAAGAGTTTATTCCACGGAGCAAAATTCTCATGCAAACAACGCCATTTCTATTTGCACAAAATAGAATTATTAAACAACTCTAAATTTCTAATGCCCAAGCCACCTTTGTCTTTTTGTTTGTAAATATTTAAATCTGAATAAAGATATATAACCCAACAACATTAAAATTTCTCATATGAAATTGATTTTGATAGAATTGATTTTATCATAATAGATTTTGCTAGAATTGATTTATGTTTGGATACATTTAACTAAAAGTGAGTTGAACAGTAAATTTCAGTGTAAAAATCAATTCTAAAGACAGAAGCTACAATTTTTAGCTTCAAACAGAATCAATTCTAGATACAGAATCAATTCTACTTTACAGCAATCAATCATGTCAGAATCAATTCTACATGTCCAGAATCAATTCTAGCCCTCTAGAATTGAAACCAAACACACACTAAATGAATTGAGATTATAAATGAATAATACAATAAAATAAGGGGTGGAACTAGTCAAATGAAGAAACAAAAATCTTGTATGATTAAAAAACAAAATCAAACAACAGGGGGTGGTGGTCCAAGACTTAGAAAAGGCATATCCATATATACTCCTATCCTATGATAGTAAATTAAATTAAAAATGAATGAATGATCATGAGTCATGATGCTCCTCCATATATATTGAGATTCCAATTCCAGCATTTCCATAACTATAATCATAAATAAGCGGGAAACATGCAAAATCTTCATTTTGCTTATTCTCCGGGAATCTGACAAAAGGATCGGTTTGGCACATGAAATTGAAGTGCATTATAAACCATCGATCATTATTATAAACTATAGTCACATTATTAACTGTTTAATTCTGCAAACGTATCCATTCCAAGAAATAATTAATTAGATAATGCTTACCAAAAACAGGCTGTGGATGAAAACAACACATTAGTTGACGTGAATATGAAACTCTCAATAAAACAAATTCAGTTTTTAATTTAAGGCACCACGCCGTACGTACACAATGAAGGGTTTGGACCCACGGACCCGATTTCTCTCTTGTATCTGTAGTCGTTTGATTAAAATTAAACGATTCAGATTTAAGTTTAATAATATTTTAAATCATAAAATAAAAATTTATTCTTATTTTCTTTGAACTTTTCAATCATTGAAGTCGTGAATACATGAATGTGTCATTTTAATAATTGAAGTGAGTTCAATCCAACATCATGCAATAGTATAATTAAATTTAAAAATATGAGATGCTTATAAGAATCAAAATTTTATTTAACTCAAATAGTATCATTTATGTTTGAGAGCATCATGCAATAAAATTTAGTAAACTTGAATGAAACACACCTAAATGAATTGCTTTCTAACACAAATTGCCAAGTAGTCAAAACCACATTAGCAACATGTTCATGAAAGCGACAAACCCAAGGAACCAGCTACATATAGTATAATAGTAGTACTTAATCATTTCAGAAAAAACAATAATATTATACTACATTACAATATACTCTAGTCTATAGTAAGATATATATAATTAGTTATCGGTTTGAGAAATCAATTAGTTAGTAAAATGGCATCAGTATTGGCGGGGGATGAGGTGTCCATATCAACTAGCAGTCGCCGGAGTTGGACATCTACCAGTTTTAGAGACGTGTGGACAGCGACAACAGCGGCGCTTCCTGATGTATTCGAGCGTAGTGATCGGCACACACAGGAGGATGATGAGTACCACCTCACTTGGGCAGCTATTGAAAGGTTGCCAACTTTTGAGCGTATGAGAAAAGGTGTAATGAAGCATGTTGGTGAAAATGGAAAAGTTGTACATGATGAAGTTGATGTTGCTAAACTTGGTTTACGTGACAAAAAGATTTTGTTGGATAGTATTCTTAAGATTGTTGAAGAAGACAATGAGAAGTTCCTAAGAAAACTTAGAGACAGACAAGACAGGTCTGTCTCTTTATCTTTATAATCTATCGATGTTTTGGATTTTCTTGATCCGTCAAACAATGTATGTTGGCTATTATCCAACACCCAGCTAGCAGCCAGACAGACCACAATATATGATCCGTTAAACCACATTAGTCGGTTGTTGACTATTGTCCAATAATCTTCTAGTGGCCGGACGGACCCAAAATGTATGATCAGACAAGGTCAACTAGACTAACATGTGGTCCGTCAAACAGTACTGGTTGTTGGTGGCTGACCATTGTTCAACCACGAACTACCGGTTGGAAGGACGACTACATAAAAATATGATAATCTGTTATAAAAAATGGATCCTCGATTGCTGCAATATCATATTGCAGATAGAGGATCCTGTTCGATATTAACAATACCACGATCATTCATGATGATTAATTATGTTTTTAATTTGAATGTGCTTACATTTGTGATTGCAATGCAATACAATACAGGGTGGGGATTGATATTCCAAAAATTGAAGTTCGCTATGAGAATTTATCTGTGGAGGGAGATGTGTATGTTGGAAGCAGAGCACTTCCTACACTGCTTAATGTTACCATCAATGCTTTGGAGGTACTTATTTTCTCACATATATATATATATATATAGATATATATATATATATATATATATATTATAAAACTTTCATATTTATTAGTTTGGTAATGCTTTATCTGATTAATTTGATTATTTGCATGGTAGAGTGTTCTTGGATTGTTTCGCCTTGCACCGTCCAAGAAGAGAGAGATTCAGATTCTTAAAGATGTTAGTGGAATTGTGAAACCTTCAAGGTGCTTAAGATAATACTAAATTGATGCATTCTTGAATTTTTTTTATATTTGATACAATTCTTATACAATTTATTTTATTTGGTGTGATAATTTCAGGATGACACTGCTTCTAGGTCCACCAGGTTCTGGAAAAACAACATTACTTCTAGCATTAGCAGGAAAACTTGATCATGATTTAAGGGTTTGTTCCAATTTCCTTTTTTATATTTTTCAAAATCAGTTTAATGAAATTATGCATTTTCATTATTTTAGCTTGTAAATTTTGTTTATCTAAATATTGAGCTTTGTTTTTGGATATGATTAGGCTTCTGGGAAAATCACTTATTGTGGTCATGAGCTAAATGAATTTGTTGCTACAAAAACTTGTGCTTATATTAGTCAACATGACATTCACTATGGAGAAATTACAGTGAGAGAGACATTGGATTTTTCATCGCGTTGTCTAGGCGTTGGCACTAGGTATGAATTGTTAATGGAACTCTCAAGAAGGGAGAGAGATGCAGGAATTAAACCAGACCCTGAGATTGATGCTTTCATGAAGGCTATAGCATTATCAGGCCAAAAAAGCAGTTTTGTAACTGATTATGTTCTCAAGGTTTGTATTTATGTTGTGGTATTTAATTTCAGCATCACTATATATTAGTCTTTACCTCTATGCTTCTATTTTTGATCTGCTACGATTGACTTATATGGTGGCATAAGCACTTTTGAGACTGCTTGGTAGAGAACTTATGTAAATAAGCAGTTACAACTTATTTTTATAACTTCTGTAGAATAACATATGAAAACAGTTTGACTTTATTTTATCGTTTGTGTGTATGCTAAAAACGCTTAATTAAGTTGTTTATCCAAACTAATCAAGTTATGTAAAAAACTGAATTTGATCATGTTAACAGATGCTTGGATTGGATATTTGTGCTGACATTATGGTTGGTGATGAAATGGTAAGAGGAATCTCAGGAGGACAAAAGAAGCGAGTAACAACAGGTTCTATTCTTTTTTAATTATACTCTTAGCAAACAATCTTAACTTATTAACATTTAATCTCACTTTTGAGAATGAAATATATCATTCTATTTTCTGAACAATTTTTTAATCTGTACTAATTGCTTTTCTTGTATATGTTGTAGGGGAGATGCTGGTAGGACCAGCAAAAGCACTTTTTATGGATGAAATATCGACAGGATTGGATAGTTCTACCACTTTTCAAATATGCAAGTTCATGAGACAAATGGTTCATATAATAGATGTAACCGTCGTCATTTCACTTTTACAGCCAGCACCAGAGACATTTGAACTCTTTGACGACATTATTCTACTTTCAGAAGGAAAAATTGTATACCAAGGAGCACGCGAGAACGTACTAGAGTTCTTTGAATACACAGGTTTTAGATGTCCAGATAGAAAAGGTGTTGCTGATTTTTTACAAGAAGTAACATCCAAGAAAGATCAACAACAATACTGGTTTAGAACAGATGAACCTTATAGATATGTTTCAGTAGCTGATTTTGTTGATTACTTTAATTCATTTCATATCGGAGAGGAAATCGCGACAGAGCTCAAGGTTCCTTATAATAAGAGTCAAGCTCACCCAGCTGCATTAGTAAAAGAAAAGTATGGTATTTCAAGTTGGGAACTATTTAAGGCATGCTTTTCAAAAGAATGGCTTCTTATGAAGAGGAACTCTTTTATTTATGTATTCAAAACAACACAGATAACAATCATGTCTATTATAACTTTTACTGTGTTCTTTAGAACAAAAATGCATGTTGGTACTGTTCAAGATGGACAAAAATTCCATGGAGCATTATTCTTTACACTGATAAATGTGATGTTTAATGGAATGGCAGAACTATCCATGACAGCTTCTAGGCTTCCTGTGTTCTACAAACAAAGGGATTTCATGTTTTACCCTGCATGGGCATTTGGGTTGCCTATATGGATTCTTAGGATCCCTCTTTCCTTTTTGGAATCATTGATATGGATTGTTCTTACCTATTTTACAATTGGGTTTGCTCCTTCTGCTAGCAGGTAATATGAGTTTACTTTTATCAACTATATAGAGGCAAAAATATTTCTTAACAGACACTTCAAATTGAAGGCATGTCTGGTGTCCGACATGTGTCAGTGTGAGATACTAAAACGATGCAGTGCCAGACACCGAAACATGCAGTTTCATTTAATTATTTCTATTTTTTCAAATTATTACCGGTTTGGTATGTATCTGTGTTAGTGCGTCAATGCATTTTGGCTTCAACAATTTTCATAAAATAGAATGATAATAATTTCTTGTCTACATTATCAGATTTTTTCGACAATTCTTGGCATTATTTGGCATTCATCAGATGGCTCTTTCATTATTTCGGTTCGTCGCTGCAGTTGGTAGATCACTAGTTATTGCTAATTCATTGGGCACCTTGACCTTGCTAGTGGTATTTGTGCTAGGAGGTTTCATTATTGCCAAAGGTAAGCACCAACCACTTGCGCTAGACCCTGCGGTGTTTTCTATAGTTTGAACAAATACTAATCACAACATATTTTATTTTGTTCTTGTAGACGACATTAAGCCATGGATGATATGGGGCTACTATATATCTCCTATAATGTATGGCCAGAATGCCATAGCAATTAATGAATTCTTAGACAAAAGATGGAACATAGTAAGAATTTAATTTTCACATTCATGTTTGTCACTGCCTTAATGTATTTACAAACAACAAATTATATGATATATGAACTTTAAGCATTGGTAAATATCTTCTTTTTGTTAACTTTTGCAGCCAAATACAGACACAAGAATTGATGCACCAACAATAGGAAAAGTACTTCTCAAATCTAGAGGCATGTATACAGAAGATTATTGGTATTGGATCTGCATTGGAGCCTTGATTGGGTTTTCTCTTCTCTTCAACCTTTTCTTCATTCTTGCATTGACTTATTTGAATCGTAAGTTCTATTCTTATGATTTTTCGATGTCTGTAATCGAATAATTTTTTCACAGTCACTTTACACTTATAATGTTAATTTTAAAATTTCAGCTTTAGGTGATTCAAAAGCAGTCACTGCAGACGAAGATGACAAGAAGAATGAAAATCCATCCGCTAGACACCATTCCGTTGAAGGTTTGTATATGTACTAGTACTAATATATATTGCCCCCTTATTTTTTTGGTGATTCTAAGTGTATCTCATTATTATATAAAGAAATCTGTGTTATATGTATCTAATCTGCAGCATTAAATTTGATTCATAAACATGTTTTAGTACTTTTGTTTTGCACACAGTTCTCATGTATTCATTGGCAATACTTTATTTAACACAGCTAACTATTTCTGATTAAGAACAGGTACCGACATATCAATGAGTAATTCTTCAGAATTTACTAGTCCATCGAACCATGAACCGAGAAAAGGAATGGTTCTACCGTTTCAACCTCTTTCAATGGCATTCAATCATATTAGCTACTTTGTAGACATGCCAGCAGTAAGTTACTCAACTCTAAGCAAACTACCATTTTGATCTCATAAGGAGCTTAGCATTCACTAGTCTATAAATATGATTTTTTCTTGTTTTTCTCTTAGGTTTTGCAAATATGCTCTTATTATAGTATATGTTTATCAAAATTATGGGAGTTTTCACTGAAAATATGAGCTTTTGTTATATGACTTTTATCATATCAGGAAATGAAGAATCAAGGAATCAACAAGGATAGACTTCAACTGCTACAAAATGTTAGTGGTGCTTTTAGACCAGGCATATTAACAGCACTTGTAGGTGTTAGTGGTGCTGGAAAGACAACACTCATGGATGTATTAGCTGGCAGAAAAACTGGTGGATACATTGAAGGAAATATCAGCATATCAGGTTACCCAAAGAACCAAGCAACATTCGCTCGAATTTGCGGTTACTGTGAACAGAATGACATTCATTCTCCACATGTTACTGTCTATGAATCACTATTGTTTTCAGCAGGGCTTCGTCTTCCTTCAGATGTAAAGAAACAAACTCAAAAGGTGTGTTGGTACATGCTTTGTCATCTTGAGTATTTGATGCAATTCATTTTCAATAAAATTATGATTTAGTCATCTACTTCTATTGGTGATTTAGATGTTTGTTGAAGAAGTTATGGAGTTGGTAGAGCTTAAACCACTTAGAGATGCTCTTGTGGGCCTTCCAGGTGTGGATGGTTTATCAACAGAACAAAGGAAAAGGCTTACTATCGCTGTGGAACTGGTTGCCAACCCTTCAATCATCTTCATGGATGAACCAACGTCGGGCCTAGATGCTAGAGCTGCTGCTATCGTTATGCGAACCGTAAGAAACACAGTAGATACGGGGAGAACAGTTGTTTGCACAATTCATCAACCAAGCATAGACATTTTTGAAGCTTTTGATGAGGCGAGTCTAGAATCTCAAGTTTCTATGTTATATATTTCCTTGGTTGATTATTATTGCATATCTTCAACTTTGATTTCGCTGTTATTATAGCTATTCTTGATGAAAAGAGGAGGACAAGTTATCTATGCTGGACCCCTCGGTCGTCAATCACATAAGCTTGTAGAATATTTTGAAGTGAGTATTGAAAATTTAAGTTTTTACATTTTTGTCTTCCACCATTGAAGTCTCTTATTAACTTCATCTAATGTACACAAACTTCAGACTATCTCAGGAGTTCAAAAAATCAAGGACGGTAATAATCCGGCCACATGGATGCTCGAGATTACCTCTACTTCAGTTGAGGCTCAATTAGACGTAGATTTTGCAGAGATTTATGCCAACTCTACCCTTTACCAGTAAGCTTTTTTGTGTTGTAATTATGTTTGCTTAGTTACATGGAACGAGAATTCTATCTTTAAATTCTTATTTTCTCTATACATTATTTAGGAGTAATCAAGAACTTATTAAGGAGCTGAGTACTCCAGCACCAGATTCAAAGAACTTGCACTTCCCAACCAAATATTCGCAATCATTTTTTGTTCAATGCAAAGCTAATTTCTGGAAACAGCATTTGTCCTATTGGAGACATTCTCAATATAATGCCGTCCGATTCTTCATGACCATAACCATTGGACTATTGTTTGGTCTGATATTTTGGAAGCAAGCCAAAAACATGTAAGTCATAAAAATGAACATTCATTCAATTTTTTCTTATCAATGGTGTTTGGCATTGTAATTTTTAATACTGCACTTCATTATATTCACTTAAAAAATTTGCTTTACAATTTTTTTGGCAGCAAAACACAACAAGGTTTACTGAATCTTTTGGGAGCCATGTACGCCGCGGTGCTTTTTCTTGGTGCAACAAATTGTACATGTGTGCAACCAGTTGTTTCCATTGGAAGGACGGTCTTCTATCGGGAAAGAGCAGCAGGGATGTATTCTGCATTACCCTATGCACTTGGTCAGGTATAAAAGCAAGGGAAGAGTAATCTATAGATAATTATTTTATGTATTAAATGATTCAAGAAATTATTTTCAATTCTTGTTTTCTGTTTTTTGCTTTTGATCGTAAAATTGCACCTGGTTTTCACTCCCTTCCATGTTTTCAAGGATTTGTACAGAAATCCATGAAAACAAGAAATGGAAACAATTTTTTTCTCAAACTTAATATGTCCAAATTAGTTCTATTTTGTTTTACCAAAACTAAAAGCACTTAATTGATAATGCAGATGGCTGTCGAGACAATTTATAATGCAATTCAAACAGCCATTTACTCACTAATTCTTTATTCCATGGTGGGATTTGAATGGAAGGCAACAAATTTCTTATGGTTCTATTACTACATACTAATGAGTTTCATCTACTTCACATTGTATGGAATGATGCTTGTTGCACTAACACCAGGTCACCAAGTTGCTGGCATTTCTATGTCCTTCTTTTTGAGTTTTTGGAACTTGTTCTCTGGCTTTATCATTCCTAGGACGGTATGTAATCCACCCTTTTGGTATTTTCATTATGGAAACTATACTCTTTCTTTTTATTACGCTTGAATGCACTTTTGGTCCCGAATTCAGTAGTGAATAAAATAGAGGACCTAAAGTCGTGCATTAGTGAAAATAAAAAGACCAAAAGTGTACTATTTGAGTATCTTAAATATCAAAACTAACATATAATAAATTTCTACTATATGATATACTACAGCAAATTCCTATATGGTGGAGATGGTACTATTGGGCTTCTCCTGTTGCATGGACACTATATGGCCTTATAACTTCACAACTAGGCGACAAAAACACAGAAATATTGATACCGGGAGATGGAAGCATGAAACTGAAGGATTTCTTGAAACAAAAGTGGGGTTATGATCATGACTTCCTTCCAGAAGTTGCTGTTGCTCATATAGGCTGGGTTCTCCTCTTTGCGTTTGTGTTTGCCTTCGGCATCAAACTCTTCAATTTCCAGAAAAGATAGTATATGAGCAAAACCATATATATCATCAGCTTAAAAATTATAGTTGTGCTATTCAAACTCAGAAACTGACATCTCTGCCATCGACACCGTACATCACCATGTGGACCATGCAAACAATCCAGTCTGTGCATGCAGCCTTAGGCTGGGGAAAAGTATTAAAAAAACCCAACTAGCAGTAAAAAAAAAACGGCGTCGATGTCAACTTTTGTGTTGACATATTGTTATTCTAGAAATTATTACAGTATTATTCTTTCCATTGGTATAGGAATTCATGTATTCAATACATAAAGCTTTAGGAATCTCCTATCTCCTCTTTTTTGAGTAATTCCAACCTATAAGAGTTGAGTAGATAAGTAAATAGATGAAGAAGTAGTAGTTGTAATATGTCTCATGTGAAATTACCAACAGTATTATTTTGATACTTCACTTATTTGACAGTTAAGTATAGTGTTCATTTATTTTATGAATTGAACAACAGCTATTAGTTTGATTTAATTATTGTTAAAATTTTCTCAATTGTTTATAATTTGTGTGTTAGGTATGATTTGTTAGCAAATGCAATATGATAACAAACTCACCCTTCATGATATTTTGAAATTCCATTTATATTGTTAGCATATTTACGATGAGTATATATGGTCAAACGGGCAAGGATCTTGCTGACGAATAAACTTAATCTCAAAGTTGTTATTCAATTTTAACTGAGCGCTAATGTTAGGAACAATAAAACTAAACTCCGAGTCATCTACAGAATTGTAATGGACTGCATCCACTAATGTTTTTGAGTCATTCTCAAAGATCAGCGCCTTTGCAAGCCCAAGCTTCGCACCCAATTGATAGCATGTTAACGTCACAATGCCTCGCCCTCTGGACGGTTACCACCTCATCTGTCTCCCTTGAGCAGATGAGGTGCTATTTAAAACTTATTCTTGTTTTTCTTTTTTAATAAAACTTCTTATTTTTATTGTTAGCTCAATGATAAGAGTTTTGTCTTACTACCACAATGTACTTGGTTCAAATTCTCTTGAGACATTTATAAAAAGTTCATTAGTTTCACTTTAACTAGTAGTAACTAGTAAATGTTTGTCCATTCTTCAAATGATTAGTAAGAGTCAAAGATTCTATAAGCACCGACTAAAGGGATGGAAATGGAATCATTGGATGGATGTGATAAATCCATTGAGTTGAATACCTTATTGTGAATGCATTCAATGCCTTCTTCTTTTTTTCTTAAGAAATTAAAATTATTGCCTTGAATGCTAAGGAAGGAGAGAAAATAGTTTCTTTTTTTCTTTCTAAAATTATTGTCTTCTTTTTCTAAAATTGGTGTCTTTTAAGTGTGATAAAGTTTGATTTTTCTATTTTGATATAATATTTGATTCACTCGAATTGAAAGGTTAATTTTTTTGGGGATATAGTTTGATTTTTCTATTTTTATATAATATTTGATTCATTGGAATTGACGGGTTAATTTTTTTTGAGTATATCAGAAAGATAAATTACGCCCATTAATAATTGATCTCTGAACCTCCTCATATCCAACTTATATGTCACTCAACTCTTATCACTTGAACTATTTTACTAGGACGATTGATTAAATTTGTTTCACTACAAATTTAAGTAATGATAATTTGACTATCCTCAACACTAGATCCAAATATATGAGTTCTACAATAGCCATTTTTGATAAAATAAAAATTTACTCTTCTTAGTTGAGTAGCTAAAAATACATTTACCAAAACAAAAGGAAAGAAAATATACATTTTTTGACAAGAAAAAGAAAGAAAGTATATATTACGTATATTTTTACCACTTTTGAGTCAAACTTTCAAGTTAGAAAGCATCAGTCAAACAATTGTTGTAAAATGAATGATCTTTGACCAAAAAAAACGCTCAATGTTTTGCATATATGTTACTTATCACGCATACACATTACTTCTTCCACTCATTATTATTTTAACTAAATTTGTCTTTTTTAATACATTGAACAAGTGACATAAAAGAGTACATATATATAACCATCACTTTCTCTAGTTTTATACTTGACTACACTTTATTGCATGAAACATTTGATTGATCTGAATTTACTTCAGTTTATTACAAGTGAAATTGTTTTGATATGGCATCGACATTTTCATGGGATATGTCCATGGGGCAAACAAGACATAGACAACATAAAAGTTGGTCTTCGTCCGGTCCAGTGAGCGAAACAAGGGGCGGAGACATTCAAGAGGAAAATGAGGAGGATCTCATATGGGCCGCAATCGAACGTTTACCTACGTTGGATCGCATGAGAAAAGGGTTGTTGAATCAAATGCTTGATAATGGAAAAATTGTGCATTGCCCAATTGATTTCACTAATCTTGGGTTGGATGATAAAAGGCTGCTTCTCAAGAGTATGCTAAAGAGCGTTGAGGAAGACAATGAAAGATTTCTACGTGGACTACGAGAGAGAATTAATAGGTGTGATCTATATATCTATCTATTTATCGATTTTAAGACGGAAAAAAATTATTGTTTTTAAATTTTGAAGACAATATCCGCTGTTTTTAGAAGAGTTCATTAACCAATATTTGATACAATACAGAGTGGGAATCGAAGTTCCAAAAATTGAAGTACGGTACGAGAATGTATCTGTGGAGGGAGATGTACATGTTGGTAGTAGATCACTTCCTACCCTACTCAATTTTACTCTTAATGCTTTTGAGGTACTTGTTTGTTTTGTTTCTCTAATCTAAATTAGAATTTGAATAATTCTATGCAAGAATGTTATTTATATGTATATGTACTAGCTTAGCTTCAATTCATGTCTTATATTTATTGATGAAAAAACTATATGATGTTGTTTATGATAATGATAATTATTTCTTCTTTTTATTGATGATAATTTTTTTAAACAGAATATTTTGGGATTGTTTCCCATGGCACCTTCCAAAAAGAAAAATATCTCTATTCTTAAAGATATTAGTGGAATCATCAAACCATCTAGGTACTGATCTCGTGAGAATATTATTTTACACTTACATTGATAAATGAGTTTTGGATTTTATTATGATTTCAATTTTTTAACTTGACCTTAATGTGACCTAGGCCATGACTTGTAAGTTGTAACGAACTATACATGTCCTTAATTTGTTGCACCCGGTCTCATTTTAAACTGAATATTTTTTTAATATGGAATTTTTTAGGATGACCTTACTTCTGGGTCCTCCGGGTTCAGGAAAAACAACATTGCTTAAAGCACTTTCAGAGAGTCTTGATCGAAATTTAAGGGTTTGTCTAATGATTCTTCATATTTAATTTATTTTACTTTAGTTCCAATCAATTTATTTATTTATAAAAAAAAAATTGTAAGAAAATTGTACTTATAAAATAATTAATTTATTCTTACTTCTTATCATGATCATCCTAATATATATATATGTTTTGAGCAGGTTAGAGGGAGAATTACTTATTGTGGGCATGAACTAAATGAATTTGTTGCTAGAAGAACATGTGCTTATATTGGTGAACATGACCTTCATAATGGAGTAATGACTGTGAGAGAGACAATAGATTTTTCAGGACGTTGTTTAGGAGTTGGAACAAGGTATCAAATGTTAGAGGAACTTTTAAGAAGGGAAATAAGAGCAGGTATTAAGCCAGACCCTGAGATTGATGCATTCATGAAGGCTACATCACTATCAGGCCAAAAAGCCAATCTTTTAACAGATTATGTTCTCAAGGTTTGTAAAACATCATTTCTAATGTAAATCATGTTTGATATACAATTACATTCATCTCATTTATTTTTCTTAAATTGTTATTAATGTTGACGTGAAAAAGTCGTATCTGGTGTTCGTGTTTGTGTCTGTACTTCATAGCCGTGTTTGTGTCAAAATAAAAAAAATACATTAACTGGTGGATATTTTTTTTATATATAGTTGCTTGGATTGGATATTTGTGCTGACACCAAGGTTGGTGATGACATGACAAGGGGTATTTCTGGTGGACAAAAGAAGCGAGTCACAACAGGTTAATTACTTCTCCATATTCTCAATGCTTAAGTGCTTAACTAACCAAAACTTAAGTTAATAATTTTTTAAACAATTCCCAAACATTAACTGATATGACAAAAGTCCAAATTTCCCTGTGAACATTTTTTTTCTTTAAATAATGATAATAGAGACAATGTTGCAATGTAAGGTGGAAACACCTCAATTTTTGCTAGGTATTATTACTATCGCACCGACACTTTTGATAGAAGGCATGTTCGCCTTAACGTGTAATTACGTTCAATTCATTCATTTTCAAAAAAAATATTGTTGTTGACGTGTTTGTATTACTGTCATGTCTGATATCCGTGACTAATTGCTTTAGTTGTGAATATTTGCAGGGGAGATGCTAGCTGGACCAGCAAAAACACTTTTCATGGATGAAATATCAACAGGATTAGATAGTTCAACAACTTTTCAAATAACCAAGTTCATGAGACAAATGGTTCACATATTAGATGTAACAATGGTGATTTCTCTTCTACAACCAGCACCAGAGACATTTGAACTCTTTGACGACGTAATCCTACTTTCAGAAGGAAAAATTGTATACCAAGGACCGCGCGAAAATGTCTTAGAGTTTTTTGAACACATCGGTTTCAAATGTCCTTCAAGAAAAGGAGTAGCTGATTTTTTACAAGAAGTAACATCCAAAAAAGACCAACAACAATATTGGTTTAGAGAAGATAAACCTTACAGATATGTTTCAGTTTCTGAATTTGTTGATTCGTTTAATTCATTTCATATTGGAGAGAAACTTTTTACCGAGCTTAAGGTTCCTTATGATAAGAGAAAAACTCACCCCGCTGCATTAGTGAAAGAAAAGTTTGGAATATCAAATTGGGAAATATTGAAGGCATGTTTTTCAAGAGAATGGTTACTTATGAAACGCGAATATGTTGTTTTTCTGTCCAGAATGATACATTTAGCAGTGGTGGCGATTTTCGCAGCTACCTTATTCCTTAGAACTAACATGCCTTTTGGAAGTGTCGAGGATGGACAAAAATACTATGGAGCATTGTTTTTTACTATGTTGAATATGATGTTTAATGGTGCATCTGAAACAGCCATACTTGTTGACAAACTTCCTGTGTTTTACAAACAAAGGGATTTCATGTTCTTTCCTGCATGGGCATATGGGTTGCCTTTGTGGATTCTTAGGACCCCCTTCTCATTTATTGAACCAACCATTTGGGTTCTATTGACATATTATACAATTGGATTTGCTCCATCACCTAGCAGGTAGTACTTCATTTTATTACTCCAAATCACTGCTAAAAACCGTTGAATTAGTTGCGGTGATTGTTGTAAAAAACCTAACAAATAACATTTTGAAAAGAAAAAAAACTTAGGCTTTCATTGTGAATTTATGATAATAGTTGGTTCTTCATATTATACTTATAATTCTTCTCTTTGTGCAGATTTTTTCGACATTACCTGGTATGTGTTAGCATTCACAACATGTCTCTTGGTCTATTTCGACTTGTTGGTGCAGTTGGTAGAACACAAGTTGTTTCAAACATATTGGCTGGTTTGACCTATCTAATTGTATTTGTTCTTGGAGGATTTATCGTTGCTAAAGGTAAAATAGATCATTATATTTTTGATCATTTAGAGATCCTATAATTTAACGGAACTCTAATTTTTCTTAATATATCATGTTTCTTAAATTTTTATCGTCATATCTAATGATTTTATCAAATTCTTACTTCCACATTATTTTGTTTTACATAAAGATGATATTAAGCCATGGATGTTATGGGGCTATTATATTTCTCCTATGTCATATGGTCAGAATGCCATTGTAATAAATGAATTTTTAGATGAAAGATGGAGCAAAGTAAGAAATTTTTTCCTCATTCTTGTTTTTCACTATTTATATTAAATACTACAATACAGTGATAAGTTTGCAATAAGCCTAAATAGTTATGTTTCCCATATGTTGCAGCCAATTACAGACCCTAGAATTAATGCTACTACTGTTGGGAAATTACTTCTTAAAGCTAGAGGATTTTATACACAAGACTATTGGTTTTGGATATGCATTGTAGTCTTGTTTGGATTTTCTCTTCTCTTCAACTTTCTCTTCATTCTCGCATTGACTTATTTGAATCGTAAGTGTTATATTCTTTTGATTTTAAACATTGTTATTGAATTGAGATTTTGCTTTGATATATTTTTTAACATCAAATCAAATTTCAGCTATTGGTGGTTCGAGTGCATTCATTGAGGATGAAGGTGACGAGGAGAATGAAAATGAAGGTTTTAATACTTTGTTCTTAATTTTCTATTAAATTTTCTTTATAATTCTAAGTGTAAATCATTTGTTCTTATTTAATGATGTTAATTCATTAGATTCTCCGTCTTCTAATTAATCAAGCTCCCTGTATAAAAATGCAGAAAAAAGTTCTTCAGAAATGACTATTTCTATTAATCAAGAACAAAGATCAGGAATGGTTTTACCATTTCAACCTCTTTCGCTTGCATTCAATCATGTGAACTACTATGTAGATATGCCTTCTGTAAGTCACTCAATTTGTGTCCGTTTTTCGTTACTAAGAAATATTGAATTCCTACAAGTGTGTGTACCTCCTTAGTATTTAATATTACTTTCATTTTCAGCTTTATCACATCATGCATAAGTTGTTCTCATACTTCCAAAATACATCGATCAATAAGAATGTGGATTGTACTTCTAATAAAAACATCATTTCATATGTCATGGAACTTTAGTACTGGTTTGTTTATTCGTCAAGGTAATGTTTTTGGTTTTGTTTTATAATGTCAGGAAATGAAGAGTCAGGGAATCAAAGAAGATAGACTTCAACTACTACATGATGTTAGTGGTGCTTTCAGACCAGGAATATTGACAGCACTTATGGGCGTTAGTGGTGCTGGAAAGACGACCCTCATGGATGTATTAGCCGGAAGAAAAACAGGCGGATACATTGAAGGAAGTATTAGCATCTCTGGTTACCCAAAGAACCAAACAACATTTTCTCGAGTTAGTGGTTATTGTGAGCAAAATGACATTCATTCTCCCTATGTTACTGTCTATGAATCTTTACTATTTTCCGCGTGGCTTCGCCTTCCTTCAGATATTGACACACAAAAAAGAAAGGTGAGTATGTTTGCGAATTAAAACTTTTTCATACTGTATCGGTCAAGTTCTAATGATGGTGGTGATGCAGATGTTTGTTGAAGAAATCATGGAATTAGTTGAGCTTACACCAATCAAGGATGCACTTGTAGGCTTTCCAAGAGTGAATGGTTTATCAACAGAACAAAGGAAAAGACTTACTATTGCTGTGGAATTGGTTTCTAACCCTTCCATCATCTTCATGGATGAACCAACATCCGGCCTTGATGCTAGAGCCGCTGCTATCGTGATGCGAACTGTGAGAAACACAGTAAACACAGGGAGAACTGTTGTGTGCACAATTCATCAACCAAGCATTGACATTTTTGAAGCTTTTGATGAGGCAAGTTGATTTGGAAGAGTTCATTACTCGTGAGTCTAATGTGATATTTCATTACTTGATTATTTATGTTAATTTTTTTAATTAATGCAGCTATTGTTGATGAAAAGGGGAGGACAAATTATTTATGCAGGACCTCTTGGTCATCAATCACATAAGCTCATAGAATATTTTGAAGTGAGTATTATTATTTTATCTACTTGTGAATTTATTAGTTAAAATTTCTTATATTACTATATTTGTTGTAGGCTATTGAGGGGATTCCAAAAATCACGGTTGGATATAATCCTGCTGCATGGATGCTTGAGATCAGTACTCCTTCAACTGAGACCCAACTTGGTGTAGATTTTGCTGAGATTTATGCCAATTCTACACTTTATCGGTGATTGTTTCTTTTTGAGAATCGTTTTACTACTATGCATGATTATATGGTATCAAAATTATATAGTTGAATAACTTCATTTTCTTAATTTTTACATTCTTCAGAAGGAATCAAGAACTTATCAATGAAATCAGTACTCCAACATCAGGTTCCAAGGAATTATACTTCCCAACCAAATATTCCCAGCCATTTTATGTGCAGTTCAAAGCTTGTTTTTGGAAACAATATTTGTCATATTGGAGAAATCCTCCATATAATTGCACTCGGTTCATCTTCACAGTATCAGTCGGATTATTGTTCGGCCTAATCTTTTGGAATAAAGGCGAAAAATTGTAAGCCGGTCTACTTATATGTATATTTATTCACCTTAGCTTGTCTATATTCTTAGAATTTATAAGATGGTTTTGCTCTTGATGTTAATTTGTTGAACAAATTCCATTGGTAGCCAAAAACAACAAGATTTATTTAATCTTGTGGGAGCCATGTATGCTGTTATATTCTTTCTTGGAACCATTAATGTTTTGGGAGTGCAACCGGTTGTTGACATGGAACGAATTGTTTTATATCGTGAAAGAGCTGCAAGAATGTATTCTGAATTGGCCTATGCATTTGGTCAGGTATGAATGTAGACGATTTACATGTGTGCGTGTGTGCGCACGTGTGCTCAATTGTTCAGTGAATTTAATCTTATAATGTTTAAAATATTGTACATTTTATGATTATGCAGGTGGCAATAGAGATAATTTACACCTTAATTCAAGCAGCCATATACACTACTATTATTTATTCCATGATGGGATTTGAATGGAAGGCAACAAAATTCTTCTATTTGTTCTATTTTTTAGCCATGTGTTTAATCTTCCTCACCTTGTATGGGATGATGACAGTTGCATTAACCCCAACTTACCAACTTGCTTGCATTTTTAGTCCTACCTTCATGACTCTTTGGAACTTATTTGCTGGCTTTGTCATTCCTAGGATGGTAATTAAGTTAATTAACTAAAGTATACTATTAATTAAGGTTCCTATAATTTTTTTACATGTTACAACTTATATTAATATTTTTCCCTAATATATATATGTGTTACAGCAACTACCTATATGGTGGAGATGGTACTATTGGGCTTCTCCCAATGCATGGGCAGTGTATGGCTTAATTACCTCTCAACTAGGTGACAAAATTGCACAAATTGAAATACCAGGAGTTGGACACATGGGGCTTAAGGAATTTCTCAAACAAACATATGGTTTTGAATATGAATTTCTACATGTGGTTGCTATTGTTCATGTGGGTTGGGTTCTTCTTTTCTTGTTTGGCTTTGCCTATGCCATGAAGTTACTAAATTTCCAAAAAAGATAGGTTGATATATTTTTATGTTAAGTTAGAGGGTCTTTTGTTTACTGTCCCATTTTTGTGTAGAAAATTTGATTTATGGCCATCTTAAACAATGGTTCAATAGTATGTCTAAAATTTTATTATAGTTCAAAAAAACTCAAAATAATGTAAACTTCAAGGCTTATTTGTGATGTCAGCAAGTAACTACTAGTAATAGTATTTGTTTTCCTTGAGATTAATTGTGAATGATAGGGACTATTGAAGTATTAATAATTAGTATTACATTTTTTGAATCAGTGCCCTGAGATTGCATCTAAGGGTGCTCACATAAAAAAATGATTCAAATAAAATATGTTTGCATCTTTTTGTGAAAACCGTTAAAAGAAGAGAACGAAACCATGGACCTTAAATCTTAATAATACAATCATCTTGTCCTTTTGAAAAATGGATGGTCAGTTTTGTCAATAGTCACGGTATATTATTATATTGGAACAACTTAGACCACACGATCAAACATATTTTTCTAAAAACATTGCTTCCAATTTAATTACTACAATTTGAAGAAACTAGAATTTGATCTTACGGAAAAGGTTCAACTTAGAATTAATGTTTGAATCCTAACTGAAAGATATAACCAGTGTCTCATGTATTTCAACTATCAATGCTTGATATTCAACAATTAAGTTGGACACCTAAAAATTTATCTTACAATAATTGTATAGATTTAACATGCGGTTCTTGACGGAAAATAAGTTGTGATTTACCCATGAATGCATTTTTTTTTATATTATATATATATATATATATATATATATATATATAACAATAGCAAAATATAATGAGAGTATACAAGATATTAGAGATAGACTTAAATATAAACAGTCTTGTGAAATCATGAGTGACTCCATTAGCATACCTCACAAGATTACACCTAAGATTTAATAAATGATTTACACCAATTTAAAATGGTCACAAGTTTGTTAACACAAGTATTATTGTTAGCAATGACATTGACATAATTTGAATCACTTTCAAGATAAACTCAATCAGTCATAATAAGGAAGACTAAAACCTCACGTTCAATACCGTAAAGAGGAACCTCAAAAAACACATATGGAAGTGACACAAATGGTTTCAAAAGTAAACATGCATACCAAAACACTCTTAAATGAAAAAAGGAGTGCAATCTACATTACACTTAATTGAACCACTGCCTACATTTAATTTCAGGATATTTTAGGATATTGAATTTGAAACACCCAATAAATACATGATATCTTAGGATATTTTCCATCCATCAAGCATATACGGGATCTTTATACTATAAGCCAATGAGTACTAAAAGACAAACATATAGCAAAGTTTTAGTACACCGTCTTATTTTGGATATTTTTTTCTCATTTGAGATTTTATAATTATAATAAAAAGAAATCAAATTTCAGCCCCCTGATTTAAATAGAGGTAGGATATTTGCAGTTCAGTCCTACAAAACATAACATTGCAACAATAAGTAGTGCACCAAACAAGGATCAGTTTTATTACAAATTGTTCTATACACATTTTGAGATGCCAACTATCTATCGTATTAATTAGTGTAAGTATTGAAATAAAGAAAGAAAGGACAAAGTAATTGCTTTGAACAAAGTCAAGGAGGTCAATTTGGCAAAACGCAAAAAGTATCTACTATTATTACTACAACCCCAAAAGATCCTTTTTACTACCTTTTGGTGCTTTCCAATTTCTACTACACACACAGTACACAACTAAGAAGGGAAACCCACACCAATAGCCTTTCATTTCATATCCAAAACGGGTCCTTGTTTATTGTTTGTTTAGGGAAAACAATGAACGATCACAATTCATAAACACAACCCCACTGGGTCCCACAACCCCAATCACCATGCTTAACTCACTTCTCAATTTTCCTCACACGTAGCAAGCAACCACTTCATTGTCCTTCCCTTCCACCCATATAACGCCATTCTTCACCGTACATTACATCAAATAATAAACCATTTTCTTTTCATCATCATCATCATCATCATTACACTATTAAATTAAAATTAAAATTAAAATCAAATCATGTATTGTTTCAAGAAATTAATGTGACTCATTTTTTACTCTCACTACTATCATGTCACACTTCTCTCGCTTCCTTCAACTCAACAACAACACTTTCTAGAAACTTTCGATCTCTTTCTGTTACTCCAAAACCACACTTTCTTCTCTCAATATATAATAAACCCTAAGCTGTTACAACCGAAAATGGTTTATACCATTTCAGGGATTCGATTTCCCGTTATTCCTTCTCTTCAAAACTCAACCATACGTGGTGGTGCTAGTGGTGGCGCCGATCGGAGAACTTCTTCTTCATTTAACTCCTTTTTTCTTCTCAAGAACAATAATTCATCATTCTCTCGTAATGAATCTATCTCGTTTTTCGTCTTAATTCTTCTTCATTTCCGTTACGTTATGTTAGTTAAGCTTGCTTGTTTGTTGTTTTTTGATCGTTGAATACATGCATCGGTGGAAACTTCTTTGACTTCGTTTTATTAACGAAATGCTAATTTAAGCAAAGCTGAACCTTGTGATTTTGGTGATAATGTTTGAATTTGTAGGTAGAACTGGTTTTGATTCCGTAATTTCTTTTAAGCGAATCTGAAGCATGAGATTCTGTTGATTGATAATGTTGAATTGACTAGGTAGGACTGGTTTTGATTCCATTTTAGTAGTGATTATGAAACTGAAGCGTGAGATTCCGGTGATTTGTTCGATTTCAGGATATTTTGGAGCTTAAGGAATTTGGCGTAGCTTTTGTTTTTGCTCATTTGGATGCATTTGTAATGAGCTGGGATACTTGATGTATCAAATTGAGTTTTAGCACAACTAATAAACCAAATGTTTGAAATTCCGCACCAGTAGTTTATTGACTACAGAAATGGAATCCATAGTTTTAGCTTATTGTACTAAAATTATTCTGTTGAATCCGCTGATAGAATCTGATTCTTTCTAAAAAAATTCAATGCAGTAATGCTGAAAATAGAATAGACAAGGATCGTGATACATAACTTTTACTATGATGAACATAAAGTACCATCTAGTTTGTGCGTGGCATTACAATTAAACATGATAGTTGTGACACCCTGCTGATATAATTTATGCCTTCTTTCAGGGACATCACTTTATGCAAAGTTTTCTCATGATTCTGAAACCAAATCTTCCACAATTGCCGAATCTGATAAAGTACTTATTCCAGAAGATCAAGATAACTCTGCATTCGTGACGGATCAGCTTGAAAATCCTGATATAACCACAGAAGATGCACAGGTGCTTTCTCATTCTCCACTTGGAATATGTTTATATAAATAACTTCGCATGTTGTCTGTCGCATGCCTTTCACTGCATAGGGATAGTATGCATGCATTTGGAGAATTTGTGAAGCTAAAGTGGCGCAGTATACTCGAGTTTCATCATACCGTTTGTTAGAGCATTTGTATCTATGTTTTATCGGCAATAAAGATTCTAGAGAATAGAGAAAGAAAACATATTGAATCACCCCAAAAATTGGAAGTACAAATGATCAGCTTAACAAATGAAAGGTTGACAGTTGCTGTTTTTCCTGGTCATCACTGCAGATTTGTATGCATAATTTTGACCTTTGGTTCAAATGATCTTCTGAATTCTATATACATGACATGTGATCTAATAAGCACATTTAGTTCTTGCTTTGATCCTGAATCATACTATTACCAATTATTGTATAGTGTATACTATAAATTTATCTAATTTAATGTGAGTTCAAACCTATTTGAGATATTTTAAGGAGTAGGAACATTATCATTTGAGACGAAATTATTGACTTTTGCAGCCTTCATAGTCGGTGGTCCTTTGGTGTATGGTCGGAGCTAAACCCTATATTCTAAGAACGTTGTTCTGTCCTAAAATTGATTTGCAATGGAATTAACTTTTATTCTCTTTATTTTACCCATGCCTAGAGATAAACGAGTCGGAGAAGACGTGGTTTTTAATGGAACACTATGGCATTGTTTGATTCAAGTAGCCAACCCCACTTAGTGGGATAAGGCTTGGTTGCTGTTGTTGTTCTATTATTCACCCCATGGCTACTAGAATTACATTAGTTTGATTTAAAATTGGAAAATAAGGCTTCTTTATAGTTATACCTTGTGCACGCATAAAATAGAAGGAAAGGTGCCAAGTTTTATTTTTGCACCAGTATCTTATAATCATTTTATATTTTGGAAAATATTTAAATGGAAATTTTAATAATTATGATATGTATATCATGCATAAATTATGCATGATATACATATCGTAGCTTTTGTGAATCAATGGAACAAGCTGAATTGTGTTTAAGGTGGACTTGGCCGAGCTTGTTGTGATAGAGCGGTTATCATTTGTATGTGTACTATCGTTCGTAACTATTCGGAATAAATTACTAATGTTTTCTGGTAGTCATATTCATATCTACTATTTTTTTTCCATTGTGTGTAGGCAGTATGCGCTTATTCTTCATTCTTAATTCTACTCTGATTTTTTATTTTGTTTGCAGTTTCTGTTTATTAGTTCTTAATTCTACTCATAGATTTCTTTCAATGTTCTTAGCTGAATGCATATTTTTGCCTTTTCAGAATTCGGAGAATTTAACCATGAAAGCTGGGAATAAGTACAATCTTGATGAAGCAGCTAGCAGTTCTAGAGAGGTTGGGAATGCGGAAGGTTCTATTACGTCATCATCACTTGTAGATGTTAACACCGACACTCAAGCCAAGAAGACATCAGTTCATTCAGACAAGAAAGTAAAAACAGATAAACCTAAGATTATTCCTCCACCTGGTACTGGGCAGAAAATATATGAGATTGATCCATTTTTGGAAGCTCACCGGCAGCATCTTGATTTCCGGTAAGCTAACCCCAATATTACTCAATTTTCTGAATGGAATAACGAATGCAAAGCTTTGGATTTTCAATTTAACTATGGATAGTAAAAAAATAGGGGGAGAAAAGCCTGATAAAATATATCAAATTCTGCTCCACAATTATTTGATTAACATATTGTTCAGCATGTTAATTTTTTGTGTTCCCCCATACTAATTTTGTGCTTTTAGTTCTCAACACAGTATGTGTGAAACGAAAAGTCTGATTTTTGCTGAAATATGTACATTTCTCAAATCGTAGTTATGGACAATACAAAAGAATTCGGGAGGAAATTGACAAGTATGAAGGTGGTCTTGATGCATTTTCTCGTGGGTACGAAAAGTTAGGCTTCACACGCAGGTATTATGTTACATATATTTTGGTTGATCAATCCCCTCTGTCCCAATGTAACATTTTTTGTATCATAAGTTACTTATGACTTGTTCGTAAGATGATTTTTTTGAAAGTCTATTAAACATATCTAATGCTGGTCAATCAAAGAACATGTACTAGATTGGAAACGTTCTGAGACTAAGCCTTGTATAATGCATGAATACTGCAACTCATAAGCACTAATCCAATTACAAGAAGAATTGAAATGGAAACTAGAGTCGAACCTTTGTTAAATTGTAGGTTTCTGGAATACAGGGAAGAAAGCAAATACTTCGAAATCTATACTCTCAGTCTCAGGGATGCTGGAGATGTTGGATTGACAAGCATTGCTAAGAAGATAACTCAATAAGATGTTTCAAATGATTATTATCATGGAGAGCTGGTTGAACATTGCATGACCAAAGAATACTTTTCTATTAGAATGATCATCGGAGGAAATTTATTGGAAAGAAATTATTTTATGCCCAACAATAACTGAAAATTCTTCCATTTCGTCATAAATAGCTTTTGGAAGCTTCTGTTAGAGGATATATGAAAATATAATATAGTGTCTTGATATTTCAAAACACATTATATCATCTCTTAAGATTAGTTTCGTGTCTTGGAGTATATTAGACAATATTGTCAATTCTGGATAGTGGACTGAAGTGCCAAACCCAAAAAAATACTGGTGAGATAGCAGATAGCTGGATGACCACTATTTTGAAATTTTTAAACAGATTATGTAATTTTTATTACATACATAAAAACTCAACTACTACCTGTGGCTATGACTGACCAGTGAGAGGGTGAGATATGACAGCATAAGTGAGATAGAGTGAGAGAAGAAACCCAATAGCTGGTATGATGTTTTTTTTTTGGTACGTTGGTATGATGTTTTTTAATTACAAAATTCCTAAAATATCTCAATCATAAAACTCTAATGCTGAAATTTTAAGAATCTAGAGGTTGTCAAACAGTAAATGCGCTTAAAATGGAAATGATTGCATGCCCTAATTTCCACTAGAGTGATATGGTCTTTAATAGCTACAACCTTTTGTTTGCAGTGCTACAGGCATTACTTACAGAGAGTGGGCACCTGGAGCTAAGGTATACTTCATTTTAATTATTGGTATTAACCCTGATTCTAGTTTTTGGGTTCAAATTGTTTTGTAAAATTCTATAAGCACGGATGCAGCACATAATATGCTAATAAAATAAATTTTTTAAATTATAGGCATGATATATCTTATACTGTAGTTATTTAGGATATAGTGGAGTTCTCTTAGTAGCTTGAAGGAAATATGCTCTATCGAACTTTGTCTTATTTACGTGGTCAAATTCATTTACTTGATTTACAACTGCACTTACAGCTATAGTTATTGTCTTACTGTCAATAAAATGATAGTAGTAACTGTGAAGTACATAAAGATATAAATCCGTTTATTTGGGTACAAAACAAAAAGAGATTATATTGGAAAGATCAAATCTAGTATCTAAAATCTACATAGGGAGACATTAGCGTAGTTTGAAGTAGTTGTGTATCTCTTCCCTCAACTTCCTTTTGCAATTCTGTCACTATATTTTCAAACAAAACTTGGAAACAATATGTTTTGAATAGCGTGTATGTAACTTGTGTTTAACCTTCAAAACAGTTCATTTAATCAATCATAGTGTAAATTGATTTTATTTCCTCTACAACCATTCTGGATATTAATGGTTGCTTCTTCAGTCAGCAGCATTAGTTGGAGATTTCAACAATTGGAATCCAAATGCAGACGTAATGACCCGGGTATGTAATTCTTAATTGCTCTTTGAAGTTTAAATATGCTCATTATAAAATCTTTTGCTTTCATCTTCTTCCTGTTTTTTCTCTATCTATTTGACTTTGACCTATAATCTCAAATCCCCTCCCCCTTGTTCTGTTCTCACTCGGTCTTTGTGTAAAATTGAATGGGATCAATGTGCTTCATTTAGTATGACCTAGAATCTATATTTGCTTGAGATCTATGATTCACGGGGGACCATGACAATACGACCGTTTTGATGTCTATTTTAAAATCCTTGATGAATGTAAATGTGATTGTTACAACCCAGCTCAAATTCTAAGTCATAGCAGGTATGGATGGATATATGTGATTGTGGCAAATCTTACAAACTCCTAGTCCTGGATGTTGAACATAGCATGTATGGTTGTATTGATTTTGGAATTTGTAAGAGAAGCCATAGCATCTATGGATGTATTGATTTTGGAATTTGTAATATGTTCCTGTTTTGTCAAACAGGACGATTTTGGTGTGTGGGAGATCTTCTTGCCAAACAATGCCGATGGTTCACCACCAATTCCTCATGGTTCTCGAGTCAAGGTAATTTTTCTCTCGAAAATAATTTTTAATAAGGAGTTTGAAGATCTTCACATATGTTCATATAATCATTGGTTATAGCAGTGTTGTCGATTGCAAATCTACCTTCCTCTTCATATTTGGTTTTTATGTGTTAAGTGTTTCTTTACTAGGACATATCTTATACTTGCCTGACGTAGATTGTAAATTCCTTTTCTCTTACTATATGTTTTTTATCCTAAAATTGCAAATAATGACATCAATTTAGCCAGGACCATACATGTTAAATGTATGGGTATTTTTGTGAAATGTAAACTTAATATTTTGTAAATATATATTTGTAGATCCACATGGATACTCCCTCTGGGATCAAGGACTCAATTCCTGCTTGGATCAAATTCTCTGTACAGGCTCCTGGTGAAATTCCATATAACGGAATATACTATGATCCCCCAGAGGTGGTAAGATTCTACATTTCTTCCATGCAGGATAAGCATAGAAAAAGAGATTGCCAATCTAAATATCTCTTTCCTCCTTACATTTCTCATGGAATAGAATTATATTTATGACCTTTCTTTGGTGATCTATTTTTGGTGGTTTAAAGGATAAATGACATACAATGAGGTTAATTGCTGTATTGTATTTAAAGCAACCAACCACTCTGACCTTTTTTCTTCTTCTTCTTACCACTCTGACCTTTTTTACTGTAAATATTAATGTAACGAGGATTCATTAATCCTCTCCTTCAAAGAAAATATATACATAATCTCTCGTTATTCCTTAATTATGATTAATGACCCAAAAAAACAACTAAACAAACTGCAACATTTTTGTAACTTCGTTTTGCAACTGCCAGATTGCAGAACATTGTGGAAATAATTCTGTTAAGACATCTGTATATTAAATTAATATAATCATTTATTGGTAACAATATAACGTCTATCAGTACAACTAGAGTAGAAACCTTAAAGGCTATTCAATATAATGTGGCAGTTACCTAAATGTTGACTTCTACATATCATTTGATTTTTCGGTCATGCAATATTGTGCTAAGTGGTTTAATTTTTTTTTTCTTTTTACAGGAAAAATATGTCTTCAAACATCCACAGCCAAAGCGGCCACAATCAATTAGAATATACGAGTCACACATTGGAATGAGTAGCCCGGTGCGTACTTTTTACTTTCTCTATTGTGATGTCAATAAGTGATTCTTTTCTTATTGTGTAAAAGTCGATGACAATGACCTATTACATCAGAAACTATGGTTATTTTTTATTATCAACGACAAAATGTCAAGGACTTAAACTATTTTTTTGCCAACCCAAGCAACTTCATGGTACTTGGCAGCACTATCCCCTTAGCTGAACATAGGTATAGCCCCATCGTTTGACATTCAACAGACCCCCTCACATTTTGGGACATGTTCATCTGTCTCGGGAGCTTCCACACACAAAACATCCTTTCCTCTTCTCCTTGTTCATCGTCACCCAGAATCGTTACTATAAAAAAAAATTATGGACAATGCTGCTCAGGAGAAAATATCATACTTGAAACATCTCTCTACCTTTACTGCATAAATTAGAAATGTCTGTTTGAAACCCCAAGTTAACTTGGGAGTTTCTACCAATGTCTTGTGACTCTTTTCATTGCTCAAAAGATTGGTTCGTGGAATCCATATGATTCAATCTACTGACTGGTAACTAGGATGATCTAATGACATTCAGAGGATTCCATTTTTATTTGGCGATTCTCAAAGCAAAAAGTTGCAACATTTAGAAATGTCAAGCTGCAAATAGTTAATTGTTTTGAAACTGCATCATTTATCTTTGCCATAAAGTGAAATTATCTTACTGCTCACAAAAGTAAGACTTCCATGCAACAAGGCTTTAGAATTTTGTAAAAAAAAATTCACTGAATTACTCCCTTGCAATCGGTGTCTTTCAGATCTAAATACAGAATATTTTGATTAATAACAAAGAAAAAATCTATAAAGTTCAATGTAGTGTCTATTTAGAGCTAGTGTTTTTTCTGTTATTAATAATGCTTTTAACTATGTGGTGCAGGAGCCAAAAATCAACACATATACCAATTTTAGAGATGAAGTACTACCTCGCATTAAAAAGCTTGGCTATAATGCTGTCCAGATTATGGCTATCCAAGAACATTCTTACTATGCTAGCTTTGGGTAACTCTTCTAGAGTGCCTGTCCAGTGTTATCATTAATTTTCTTCCCTCCCAAACTGGCGATAGTTCCAATATGATTCAAAGAAGACAGTCCTTTGATGTTCTATATTTCGTATTTCTTAGTGCATTAGTGTTTCCCTCCTAAAATCGATGGTCTGACTTTAAAAATATTGTTCTGCTTGATACAGGTACCATGTTACTAATTTCTTTGCACCTAGCAGTCGGTTTGGAACTCCAGAAGATCTCAAGTCTCTGATAGACAGAGCCCATGAACTAGGCCTCCTTGTCCTGATGGATATTGTACATAGGTAATGTTTATACCTTACACACTATATGTTCTGTACATTTTTCTGGAAATATCTTGATGAGTATGAAGTGTCTAAGAACTTGGAGAACCCTCTCTTAAAAGCTAGCTATCAAGGGGGAAGGGGGAAAAACCAAGCCATTAAACATTTCATACTGACGTCCTGGAAGTTGCAGTTTATGACGCTTTACTCAGCCTTTCCAAGCGACCAACAACCAGCTCTGATACCAATTGATAGAAACTGGTCTGAAATCAATATAGTTACTGAATAAAACTTCTGCTTTATTTAATCAAACTCTGAGAATGCTCTTACAACAGAGAAGTATTTACAGGGAAATAGTAAATACAATAATTAGAGTAGAGAGGAAAATGGCAACAGCAAGTAACCGAATGTCCCTTACTTTCCCTTGGAGTTTAGAGAACCTAGTCTCTCCCAACCAAGATATAAATAACTGAATGTCCCTTACTTTCCTTCCTCTCTAATCTATAATTTTATTTAACTAATAACAAGTTCTGCCCCAGGCCCATATTAATTTGTGGGTTCCTCATAGAAGGCTAGAATAAGTCTTCACAATTGGAGGCCTATTACTAAAATATCTCTAGTTCTTATTTTTCAACCGTATCATCAGCTATCATCCCATGAATGATAGTACATGCAAGGTCTTATTGATGATATTTAATCTGCTGCTTAGACCTGATTACCAATATCTAATGAATGCAGCCATGCATCAAATAACACATTGGATGGCCTGAACATGTTTGATGGAACTGATGGTCATTACTTCCATCCTGGGTCACGTGGTTATCATTGGATGTGGGATTCTCGCCTTTTTAACTATGGAAGCTGGGAAGTAAGTGCTACTCCCACAGAGTTCATTGACATTGTTCTGAATATATTTTTCAATCATGATTCTTCTATACCCTTCTGGTTGATAGTGACTTATTTTCTTAATTAGGTCCTAAGGTATCTACTTTCAAATGCAAGATGGTGGCTGGATGAATATAAGTTTGACGGTTTTCGATTTGATGGTGTCACATCAATGATGTACACTCATCATGGACTGCAGGTACATTCTAGTTGGTTTATATATCTAGTCTTTAAATTTATGATATTCTAATATAACCTGGCTGCATTCGTACTTGGACATCATGGGTTGTAGTATTTCCAAATGAAGATCAAAGGATTGAAATTTTAAATACCATTTTGTAATATTGTCAGAACATTAAGAATTGGGTAACCTTGTTGTTTTATCATTTATGGTCCTGTTTGTTTGCTACTCTCTTTTGTCGTAGATCTGTCCTCTTCTTGCACGTCTCTCCTCTATAAATTTTCTTCCTTCACAACACCTTTTTTTTGTCTTTCGTAATGATAGTCTTACAGCTAGATGAGTCTACATACATGCATCAATCTGTAATAACCATGGACATAACCTGCTAAATAATTGAAAATTTGTTCAATGGTGGAGTTGACAGTTTAGGTTCTGCCCTACCATCTTCCACCTCACTCTTCACATTAAGTAGAGCACTGAAATGTGGGTCTAAATAGCATACAGTTTTTTTGGTAAATAAAAATATATTAATAGGAGAACAAGGGGCTTTCCATCCCAATAGCACCAATCAGGAAAATTGAATACTAGTTTTTTAACAGGCATGATTTTGAATTGTAAATGATTTTCACAATTTTAATGATAACAATCTAAAGCCAGTTTAGTAGTTTACTATAGAAAAAAATTATTTACACCCCTTGTTGACAACAATGCGATCTCTGATACAGAGAGATGCCACAACACAGATAATGAGATAGGAAAGAGCGAAAAGAAGGAAAGGAAGCAGTGTCAAAATAACTGTTGAAATATATTATAGTTGCAGTTATCCTTTGAACCAGATAAAGGGTTCTCATTTAAACCAGATATAGGATTCTTCCTGTTTCTCAATCGTTCAAATTTTTTTCCTAAGTTTACTTAATTTGCTGCAGGTATCTTTTACTGGAAATTACAATGAGTATTTTGGTTTTACAACTGATGTTGAAGCTGTGGTTTACCTGATGCTGGTTAATGATCTCATTCACGGGCTCTTCCCTGAAGCTGTTTCAATTGGTGAAGATGTATGTTGTCCTCTCATGTTTTATGTTAATTCAGTTATACTTCATTTAAACTGTATTAGGAGTTTAGTAACTGTGGTCTCATAAATTTTATTGCCTCTCCATGCTTAAATTTTTAGATGGCTCAATAACTGTTGTAAAGAATAAGATTAGTGTTTGAACACCCTCTAATTGACTCAAATAAAACTGGCAGTTCATGTTACAATTTTCTTTCCATTTCCAGGTGAGTGGAATGCCAACATTCTGCCTTCCAACGCAAGATGGTGGGATTGGCTTTAACTATCGCTTGCATATGGCCGTTGCAGACAAGTGGATTGAGCTTCTTAAGTAATCTTTTATTCATATTATCTTTTCTTTCAAGTAGAATTTTCTATCCTTATATCAAATCGTGAAAGAGCCACGACTTGGTGCAGCAGAATGATTGAAGAAAAAAAAAACAGAAGCCCCAATAACTATAGATGGGCTTGTATATATTCGATACTTTATTGCTATTGGACTATAAATAAAATTTAGGTTAAAATTAATGCAAATGGGTGATGCAGAATAGAAAAACATAATATTATATTTTTTTAATGTAATTATGATTTACGAGAATTATATTTTTCATTACACTTATAGTATATATGTGTCTTTTACCATCTTTGGATATTAAATTCACTTTTGATGTCTTATCATATTCACCCTTTTTGCATAATTTGTAGTAGTGAGATGTTCATTTCTTGCTAGAGTATCAGAAGAGGAGTACTCTACGTTCATTGTTTTATCAATCTGCATTAAATTTAGATTCTTGGATAAATCATAATTAGATATAACGCTATAATGTTTTCCCAATCTTCATTGATGAGCCCAAAAAAAGTGTTCAATAGTATAAGTAAATCAGATATGGCATGGGTTTTTGATTCGTTAGTTACTAGCATGCATATAGAATATGTTATTGTTAAGAAGTTGGAGCTCAGATTCCAGTTTCAAAGAAATGTTTAATGATGAGCATTCTTAAATAACATGACTTCCAAAGGTGTAAGGCAACGTCCAAATGTAAATGAAGAATAATTCTGTTTGAATATATTGTATGTAACTATTCCTTCGATGTGTTATCTAATTCATTGCGTCCGGAGAGATACACCGTTTTCTATATCTCAACGGTGCAACTGTCAATTGAAGCCTACATCTAATTGTGTCTTTTTTGTTGCAAATTATTATTCAAATCAAATCCTATATCCATTCAAACCTCTTGCTGTATTTCACCCATATTGTTTTTCATGTAGGAAAAAAGATGAAGAATGGAGAATGGGTGATATAGTCCACACACTAACAAACAGAAGGTGGCTGGAAAATTGTGTGGTTTATGCTGAAAGTCACGACCAAGCCTTGGTTGGCGACAAGACACTAGCATTTTGGTTGATGGACAAGGTGCGTAGCTATTGAATAAATTTTGTTTCTCAATTATGTTAGAAGAACTTATTCTGGATCATAGGTATCTCTTAATATTTTTCTGAAGAGATTGGGAGTTGAGTTTCTCTATTTGAAACTGCCTGCTGCAGTAAAGTTATATTTTGTAGCATATACATCAAATTTTCTTGACTATTATAAATATTGTGGAAACATCTCGTATGCATTTACAATCAGCCTCTGTAATTATCTCGTTGTTTCTTATATTCCGTAGGTTCTTACTTAGCTTCTGTCAAATCATTAAGGATGCTTGTTTTTGTTTGATAATTAGGAATTGCTGTAGTTTGTTACTGGACAATTTACATTTTACTTATGTTTTGTTGGCTGCTTTAGGATATGTATGACTTCATGGCTTTAGACAGACCATCTACTCCTCTAATAGATCGTGGTATTGCATTACACAAAATGATTAGGCTTATTACGATGGGCCTTGGTGGTGAAGGGTATTTGAATTTTATGGGGAATGAATTCGGCCATCCTGGTAAAGTATATTTGACTTGATTCTTGTCATTATTTATTAAGAGAATCATAATTGTTTGACAACTTGAGAAGTTGTTGGATTTGGTGTTACCAAATCAAATGATAGTTTTGATAATTTGTTATTGTTCTGTTCAGAGTGGATTGATTTTCCAAGGGGTGATCAACATCTTCCTAATGGCAAAGTAGTTCCTGGGAACAATAACAGTTATGATAAATGCAGGCGTAGATTTGACTTGGTAAGTTTCTGGTTCCTTCATTCACAACTTGTCCAATTACTACTTTAACTTTATATTCTGACGTTTCTAATTATGGAGTTTTAGTTACTTGTGAACTACTTTGTGGGGAAAAACATTTGATCTTACTGCTGATTAATTATAAGGGTTACTATAGATATCATTTGCATACATGTTTCAAGTAGATTTTGGAGAATGAGTACCATATAACATTTACTTTTTCAATTCTTAGTCTGAGGATATAACGATAAAATCATAAAAAGTTTGTCTCAAATGAACCAGAGAACGTGTAATAGGTTTTCCAGTTTGGGGCTGTAAATTAAGTCAATATTATGTCTCTTGCCATTTAACATGCATGTATGTGATTGACCTTTTATAACCCAAACCCTTATTATTGAAAACAACTTTTTACAGGGCTGTGCAAAATAACCAATTTCATAAAAATAACTACCATATGAATTCGATAGCCACTTGGTGGATTGGATTTTAACACCAAAACCAATTTTCTCATCTCATTTGGATTCAAACCAGTTCTGAATTCGGTTCCATATCTGGACACGTGGACTGAGAAAGATGGAAACTAGCCCACAGCACAACCTAGGATAAGATGCTTAAATATAGAATTAATAATACAAAATGATAATGACATGTTTTTGGCTGATAAAATCTTTCATGTTTATTTAGGATGAAACTATTAAATTATGTTGTTTTTTACTGCATTGCTTTGACATTCAGCATTAAGGTACATGTACGTATCATCAGCATTAAGGATTCTAGGAAAAAAGAAATGAAAAACTTACCAAGGCATTAGTTTAAAGGTTACAAAAACCATCTTCTATGTTGTTTAATCAGGGTGATGCAGAATATCTAAGATATCGAGGAATGCAAGAATTTGATCAAGCCATGCAGCATCTAGAAGAAAGATATCATGTAAGTTTTCAATTTTTGTCCTATACTATTTTATTAGTCAGTGAAATGCCTAATAAATTTTGCTTTGGTATTTGCTTGTGATTTGATGCTTGTTGCTCACCATTAGATTTAGAGATAACTAACGATAATAGACACTTTGTGAAAGCAGTCTTGATTTCTACTCATTCAAGACAAGCTCTGCCTGCAGCGTTATGCAATGCAACTTATTTTAAATATTTTATTAGAGTACATATAGTATTCAACCTAGGTTTGTCATCACGGATGAGTGAGCGGTTAATATTTTTTGGTTTTTAATAACTAAGCAGTTAAGTAAAATTAATTGACCTACCTTTGATGCAGTTCATGATTTCTGAGCACCAATATATTTCACGGAAAAATGAAGGTGACAAAGTTATAATCTTCGAGAGAGACAACCTGGTCTTTGTATTCAATTTTCATTGGACCAACAGTTATTCAGATTACAAAGTTGGCTGTTCAAAGCCAGGGAAATATAAGGTACTATCTATGTTTTATTACTCTGGCAAGATTAAAGTGGTAAGAATAACAGTCCTTTATGAAAATGAAAAACTATAATATGTTATTATCATAAGAAACATCCTTTTCATCACGTGTCTGGTTAGTCTCCAAACCCAGACCCCAATCCAGGAAAGTACAATATTTGGATTAAGTAATTCCAAATTTCCAATTACAAAACTCTCAACTGAACCAATTTTAAATACAAGACTTCTACTGACAATGGATGTTAATGCGTGCAACATGAGACAATCAATACTGATTATACTTTTATTGTCTGTTCCAATATTTGGGAATATGTTTAACCTTGTATTGGTGGATTATGCCTTTCCTTTATCCAGATTGTCTTGGATTCAGATGATGCCTTGTTTGGTGGATTCAATAGGATCAATCACACTGCTGAGTACTTCACCTCTGTAAGGGACTTATTTAAACTTGTTTGTGTGTGACCATGTTCACAACATGAAAGCACAAGTGTGTTGTTTATTGTTTGTGTTTCTATTTTGCTTTATCTTTTTTGCCCCTTACATTCTTGTGGTCATGGTTTTACCATTTTGGCTTCTCCCAGTGGAATTAACAAACTCTTTGCATTCTTTTGAATGATTTTACAGGAAGGATGGTATGATGACCGGCCTCGATCTTTTCTTGTGTATGCACCTTGTAGAACAGCAGTGGTGTATGCCCTTGCAGATGTTGAACCAGAGCCAGTTGAACTGTCGGTTGGAGTTGAATCAAAGCCGGTTGAACTGTCAGTTGGAGTTGAATCAGACACAAGTCAACAGGCAGTTGAAGTTGAACCGTGATTGCAAGTTTCTGGGATAAATATAACAGTTGCATAATGGCATTGATGCAATCAAGTCAAACTAGCCAAACCAACTTATGGTGATTAACAAGCTCTGAAGCTGCAAAGCAGAACTCAACCAAAATATGTGGCGAGCTAGTTAACTAAATCTTTAGTGGGGAAGCTGATCATCTGGGGAGTGTTTGTATGTGCGTTGCTAGGTTAATAATGTATAGCACGAGCTTTCTGTTTTTACATTTTAGGGTTTTACATGCACAAGTTGCATGTCGTGTGAAGAATGTGAAGCAGCAAAAGTGTGGTGGTTCTCGAACCTCAGATCCACCGTTTTTGTGCACATATCAATCTTTTGTCTACATAACTAGTGCATAGACTTTAATTTACACCCTTAAAAGTTGAGTCGTAGCAATACAGCCGTGCTAATGAAGCAATTTTGTACACTGAAAATATATAACCTTTGCATCCATTTGCCATGTGCAAATAAAAGTAATAGTAGTAGCAGCACCACTACTACAACTACTAATAATAATATATTAATAATAATTCATTTCTACGTAACGAAATCCCTCTAGTTTTATTTATAACATAATAGAAGAACAATTTGGCAATTCACCAAAAAAAAAAGAATAACAATTTGGTATTAATATAAGAAAAAATAAGTAAATTTGATTATATTTAATATTGTTCTTTCAGAAAGAAATTATATCTGATTATATCTATGGCTAATTCTTCAAATTTTCAAGTTGAGTCCATAATCTCAATATAAAAATTTGTCGAAAAAAAAAATCTCAACATAAATTTAACTAGTATCTTATAGCTTGCGTTGTATATGTGATTATTATATTTTTAATATTATTTATGCTTTTATTTTAATATATGGATCTTATTAACAAATGTCTCTGATCACTCTTTAAGCATTTTATCTAAAGAATTTTTTTATTCAAAAGTTAAACATTACAATTTTCAATGTGTTGACTATACACATTTCAACAAAAAAAAAATATTAAAACTTTTAAGGTGCTTAAAGAGTGAGTCGGGGGCACTCATTAACATTTTTCGAGGTTTGGAGTTTTAGGTTTGAAATTTGTGCTTTTGAATTTTAGACGGATAGAGTATAAAAATTGAATTATTATTATTAATGAGATTTGAATAACAGGTCTTAAGATTAAAAGCTTAAAAGCTCCGCATAAATAAAAGCTCTAGAATTATTACGGGTGTGTTTGATCTGCTAAAAAACAAAGTATTGGACAGAACAAGTCTTGTTGTACTGCGTTTGATTGTGAAACTGGTTCAAGGACTGGACAAATCGGATGGCAAGGGACAGCACAAAAACAGAAATTCTTGTCCTCCACTAAACCACAGCACAATTTTTTGTCCATAGAATAAGTGGTCTAAAATACCAAAATATATTTTTTTCCACCAAACATCGTATAAAACAAAAAATTATTCAATATTATAAAATTTTGTCATGTGTTGTGTTGTTCTATCTTATGCTGTGTTGTCCAGTACTTAATGTTTAACAGATCAAACGTACCTTACATGTATTATTATTACATAGTATGTGATGTGATGATGCGATGATTATTGTACACTAGCATTACCAATTCTATGTGAAAACAATAATGTGTAGGAGTACTTATACACTATATCACGTCGTTGAATTCATTAGAGACAAAAAGTGTTGGTTGATGAGAGAAAATATATGATGAGAGAAAATGTATGCAAGTCTTGGGAGATGAAAATGAAGTTCTAGGGGGTACTGAGTTTTAATACACCTAAGAATAGTAGATATGGTGTGTTGTACGTTCACTAACTATGTGTGGGGTATGTAACATTGACCTTTTAAGAAATGAATTAAATTAACGTACAAGCATAATGAAATGTTGATGAACAAAGACCATCAAATTATCCCTCTCTTTTCCAACAAGTCAAACAACAAACTTAGTTCATAGTAATATTGATACAAAACGTGTCCGTGGTCCAAGAATTCTCCAAAAGTGGAAACTAATAACCCAAAAAAAAAATGACACAATAAGTTAATTAAATCACCAAGTACGTACTAACTTAGGTACTAATATAGCTGGTTTCAGAAACAGTAGAAGAACGTGGCAATTGATGTAAAACACTAGTAGGTGAAGAAGTTGAAGTAGAAGATGATCTAAGTGCCTCAGCAAGTGGTCCTCCCATTGAAGCCACTTGATTACCTGAATTCCATCCTCCAACCCAACTCAAATGAACTTGTTGTTGCTGTTGTTGCTCAGTATCTAGGCCCACATTAACATTTGTTGGACATGGTTGTTGTTCTTCTCCATAGCCAGTGGATAATTTCAATGATATATCTGAAGTAGAAGAAGTGTTGTTGCTGTTGTTATTTCCTGGCATTGAAATTGATAGACATGTGGATGATGACCCACCAATATTGTTTTCACCATTGTCAGACTCTTGTTGTAGTGATCTTGGCCAATCGTCAAAGAAATGTCTTAGCATTTTCCCACCTGATCTTCCATCCCCACCCACATGATTTTCGCTTTCAAATAAGCTTTTGTCTTCATTCTTGGTCCCAGATGAACAACTACATTGGCCCCATTAATTGAGACATCATAAATAAATATCAACCAAGTACATCATATGAAAACAGTGTACATCAAAATTTTAAATAATGTAATCAAAATGTATCTCTTGGAATCTAAGTTCAGTAGCTCGTGTCGAACACTAAATATGAATATTTCTCTCTGTTGGGGTTAGATTTTGAACTTCAATTCGCTACGTCGTAAAAATCTAACCTCTTTTGTTAAATTAAATTTATTGTTAACATAATATTCTTTTATAACTCTATGATTAAGCCTCAATCCTATAAAACTGATTTGTGTGATAAATTGTTATGACCCACTTATAAATAGTTGTTCTATTAATACACTACTAGTAGAATATTATTGTACGACATTGGACTCTCATGTCACAACAGTGAGCATAAATCATATGAACCGCATGATTTGATGATTTCTAAATCTAGTTTTAGAAAGAAACGGTTGGGGATTATTTGTGCCCAATACTTCAAAGCTTCATTATTTGCAAAGCATGAGACATGCTGGCCATGCTCCCTCATTGGGGGTCCGTATCCCAGTTAGGTACAAGTCAAGTCATGTCACAATGCTAAGTGCTGCTAACCCAATTAAACATCTCCTTTCATTATTGGTTCAATTGGTTATGCATCAAATTCAAATTTGCTTTTTTTAGGTCAATGATCTTATCATACAAACAAGAATGACAAAAGACAAAGAAAAGAAATTGTTGATGCCCCACTAAATTCAATGTTCTTCACACAAATAAAAGTCACTTGCCCTTTCTTAATTCTACATAAACAAAGCTTACTCAACCCTTTCATTTATAAAGAAAATTACACTAAAATTAATCTTTTTGATAGTGCAAAAAATTAGGGAAGTACACATGGACAACCTAATTAAATATCCTAAATAAATTTAAGTATACTACCTTAACATGTGCAAAACTTTGAACTTGAACTCAAAATACATCAGAAATCTAATGTGCCAACCCAATTAACAATGGAAAATGATAAACATTAACAACTACTCATACTATTTGAAAGTTTAAAATTTGGCCAAAGATTAATCAAGTGAAAGTTCAAATTTGAATGCTATTTAACAACATGATTTAACTAAACCAATTATAGTAAATTACTGCTCCGTCCCAAAATGTAAGAGAAAAAAACTCAATTTTTTTGTCCCAAAATGTAAGAGAAAAAGTTGAAATATTTATCTTTTCAAGAAAAGTTTACTCTGTCTCTTACTTTTTCTATAACCAACAACCAATAAAAATTGTTTTTACATCTTTCCATACAACTTTTTTCAAAAAAACATACTCCCAATCATTATATTTTACTTTTTCTTAATTAGTGTGATTTTTCTCCTACATTTCGGGACGGAGGGAGTAACTATTTAAAACAATCATCTACTTGATTAAAAAAAAAACTTAGTAACCAATATTAGGTTAATATATTTCTAACTAATCAATATTTTAGTCTCTGCAATTGATTGCAGAAGATACCGTTCAAACCAAAAAACTAATCAACATTTAAGTAAAGAGTTAGAGAGAGTTGAGAAAATGATTACCGTTCATTAAGGTGAAGAAGATTAAAAGGAGATTTCAATGAGGCAGTAGCAAGAGACTGTGAAGCAAAGAAAGATCCACCACCACCACCACCACTATTAGTATTACCACCACCGGCACTAGTTGGTGTGGGAAGTTCCACAGGCTTTCTTGAACGGTTTCTACCACGATGCATGTGTCTTTCACAGTACTTTTGTCCAGCCACCACATCCCTTGAGCACCGCCACTTTTTACCATCGGTTCTCCGGCAACGACCTGGTTCTGGATCCATTGCTCCTCTTCCCCAATAGCCTGTTTGCAACACTAATAAAAACAAACAAACATTTTTAAAATCTAAATATACCCTTTTGCTTCAAATGCTGATGTAATAACCATGTTTCCAAAAAAATATAAACTTTGTTTTTATCAAAGAAAAAAAAATGTTTTGGGGGATATTCAATAATATCACAAAACACTAAAAAAATTGTTCTTTTGTTTGTTTTTTGTTTTGTTTTGGAGTATGTGATATGAGAAAACGTGTAAAGATTTGAGAGAGAGTTGGAGTGAAACTTACAAGCTGTAGATTGATAATGTTGATGAAGAAAATAAGGAGATGATGAATGAAGAAGACTTTTCTTGATAGGTAGAAGAAGTTCAGAAGGAACAGAAGCACCAACCAACATGTACCTAAATATCAAAGCCTGTAACTCTAGTTCCTGCCATTGAGATAAGCTAAAATGGCTTCCCATTCCTAAAAAAGAATGAAAATGTAAGAATTAGTTAAAGGGTTGAATCCAAAAGAAGAAAGGTAGTAGTACTATTAACTTGAAAGCAAAGTTTCTTACTTGGAAATGATTTGTTGGCGGTGTTATTGGAATGTGGTAATGTAGTTGAATCTGACAAGTTGGTGAGTTTGGTGTTGGGTAGAAAGAAAGGGAGTGGTGCAGGAGGAGGAGGAATAGGAGAAGATTGTTGATGATGGGATTCTGGGTCTGGTGCAGGGACAGGGTGGTGAAGAACAAGTTTTGGCATCTTTGTGGAATGTTGTTCTTCTGACTCATGCTGCTGCTGGTTTCTCCATTGTTTCAGATGAAAGTCCATGGAGAGAGAGAGAGAGAGAGATAGTGTGCAGTGCAGTGCAGTGCAGTGCAGCTGTAGTAGTGTTTATGTTTGGTTGCTTTTTGTAAAGCTAATTAAATTGGTTAGGTGACTGTGTATTGTGTGTGTTGGATGTGTAAAAACCAAAAACTGTGTGTAAAAAGCTTTTTGAGTTTTTGTGCAGACCCTCTGTGGGTTCCTTTATATCTTTGGCAGATAGCTAAAAAATTTAAAAAGTATATTAAAATTTGAATGAAAAATTTACAATTCTTAAATTTTTAAAAATACATGTAGTGATATAAGTGATAACTAATAACAAATCAGTTGATGTAAGTCCATAAGTCTAGTTTTTTTTTATTATAATGATAAATTGATATTTCATTTTTGAATTTTTTTTATCTCACTCATATATGTTTTTTAACTATTATCATCTGAGTTATGTTAAAGGAACATAAGTTTGGGTTATTTAATTAAACATTTACATGTAACATATACGGATCAAAGTTCAAACTCTGATACACTATCATATTCAATTTTAAAATGTAAAATTTTAATCATTAGACTTTTGACAAAAAATATTAATTCATAAATTAGGATTTTAAACCCTTGTATGTTGCGCCACCACACCACTTTTAGCAACCCTAATTTTATTTTGCCTTTTTCTTGATTCATCTACTAGATTTTGATCAGGAATCACTCCTCTTGATCTTTTTTATATCTTTTTCAATTAATTAAATAAGTGATTTACACATAATTTTAGGTTTCATATGAGTTTTTTCCTTTGTGTTTTCTTCGTCTTGTGTTGTTTTATTCCCGTTTTGATGCGGAGTTGTTTGTTATTCCGTCTTCATACGGTGTTTTGATTTTCTGTCTTTATGTGATGTTTGTTTTGATTTTCAGTTTTTGTACTGTATTTGTTTTGTTCAGATTTACATATTTGCTTCGATACAAATTCATTGCAGATTCAATAATTTTAGATTCATCAACATTTTAGATCCAGAAGCATGACTATTCGGAACACTTAAATTTTGTTATGACAATTATAGACTTTGTCATCTTCATAGATATTAGGAAATTGAAATTTTGTAATACTATACTATAAGAAAAGTGAAATGGAATTTAATTTGGTTTATATACCGTGCTTTTGTTTTATAATTTTTTTTTTATTGGTCTCTGTTCATCATTAATAATAATATTTGTTATTCAAATAAAAAAAAATTAGTTTGATTTATTTTTAAGTGAAGTTTATTCGGTCTTCGAAGTTGATTTAATTAAGTATATGTGTTCTTAATATTTACTATTAAACTTACTTAAATAATTGTCCATTCTAAAAATATGAATTTATGATAGAACTTAAAATGAAATTTATATTTGGATACAAAAAAAATCTTTTAAAAAAGATATTCATATGGGCATAATATTTTTCATTTAATATTTTTTTAACAAATAGTATCACAACACTTTTTTTTATAGGCAATGTTAATTGTTAATAAATACTAATATATTACAATTTCTTTTGTCAGGATTCAAATCTTGGACTTGTATCAAATTCTTAACATTTAGGTCAACTGATCAATTTAACTAATTAAACTACTCATCCCACAGTACCACAACACTTGTTTACACAATATTTTTTACTATCGTAAAACAACGAATATTAGCATAGTAACTATGATTTTATTTTATTTATCTTAATATTACTAATATTTTTGTATATTTTATACTAATTTTTGTTATAGATTAGTACGAGCAAGTAATAATTATTTTAAGACTATTATAGTGGTTGAGAGAGACGGGTTCTGACAAAAAGCCTGTAAATTTGTTTTTTATGGAAGTGGGAAAGGGAGTCTTAGAGCACTTGAGAAAAGACAGTGAGACAAGACAGTTGAGAGAAAAAAAAAAATTAGCTTACAAATGAAAATAATAAAATAAGAAAAATGGCAATGGTTAAGGAAATAAAAATAGTAAAAAAAATTACGAAATTTATGTTTTTTTACTTTTTTAAAACAATGAAATACAATTTTTAATGCAATTATTTTTTTTTTGGTAACCTTAACTAGTGCCCATAGCACACTAGTTAACAAGACCCATAAAATAATACTCCCTCCGTCCCATTATATAAGCCCCTCTGACCAAAATCACGTTTCTTAAGAAATGTTGGTAGTGTAATTATTATGTTTAGTTTATGTATAAATTTTACTAAATTATCCTTTGTTTGTATATATATTTAATTTAATTTTTCACATTTCAATGCAAGTTAGTGTAATAATTAGAGTATGTGTAGGGAAAAAAGTAATGATTACACGTATTAATTTGTAAAAGACTTATATTTTGGGACTAGACTTTTTTTAAAAGGTTGTTTATATAATAAGACGGAGGGAGTACTAGAAAGAGATGGTGAGAGATAAAAGAAATTAGCTTACTCTCTCCTTCTCATAATATAAAAAAAATTTAAAAGAAAAAATTTAAATATTTATTAGTTTAAAAAAATTATGCTTATATACTTTTTTATAAACAACTAATAAAAATTATTTTTATACAATTTTTTTAAAAAAAATACTTTTAATTATTATATTTTTTAGAATAAATGTGATTTTTTTTCTTTAATTTTGAGAAAGAGGAAGTACCACAATTTAAGAAAGGTTTAAATAATATTTAGGTTTTCCGTAAGTTCACATTTTTCTTATATAAGTTTTTGTAAATTTTTTTGTTTTAAATAAGTCAATGCAATTATGTATTTTTTTTGTTAAACTAATTTTTAAAGTCAAAATTTGTATGAGAATTTGCATTTTTTTTGCAGATTTTTTTTCAAATTTTTCTGCGGATTTTAGCTTTATAGATTAATTTAAAAAAAAAATAAACAATTACAGAGACTTACTCAAAGTGTGTAATTTAGTTAATTGTGACATTTAAAATAAGACGGGAGAGTGTTTGATTGTTAACTCTAACCAATTACAGCAAAGTCAAAGTCGGCAGCTGATTTCACAGTCTCACACACAAGCAATGGATGGAAGTAACAAAAATATTATCATAATCTGAGCTACATATAGATAGCTACTGAAATAGAACTGCGGTGTCGGATTAAAACTCCATTTGTCAGTCTTCATCTCTCATTGCAACAATATATGTGCACTCTGCAGAAGAAGATAGATTCACCCAAAACGAGAAACACAAAAACATACTCTCCCCTTAAAAATAATGCTGGACACCGATTAATATGATCGTTTAAAAAATAAATTATTTAATTTTGTAAAATTAAATACAGTATAATTTATTTTCTTTTTTCTCAATAAATAATTTAAAGATATATTGGTTGCCTCAAAAAAAAAATGATATATTGGTAGTAGTACTACATAAATTTATCCTAATGTATATAAACCGTAACTACATAAATTTTAATTTAATTTAATTATACTATTTTTTTTTGACAATTTCTTTTATTATACTTTTTTTTTTTGAATCATTCTTTTTTTAGTCGAGACTGGGGTATCCACCGCCGAACGCAGTGACTATTCTCTCGCTAGATTGGAGACACCTTAAAGGATGGGATAACTTTGAATCATTCTTTTATTATACTATTAAATTTCTACTAGTTAACATTTTCCATTATTTGTCAAAAAAAAAACATTTCCCATTACTTCCTTTGTTCAATTTTAGGTGTCACAGTTGAACAAATTACGCACTTTAAAAAAAATGTATAAATGAAATAAAAAAAATGACAATGTTATAAATAATAAATGATATTTATTTTAAAATAAACAATTTTAACAAATATAACATTTATTTTAAGACAGAGAAAATAATACTCCCTCCATCCCATTATATAAGCACCCTTTCAAAAAAAGTCTAGTCCAAAAATATAAGCTCCTTTATAAATTACTATGTGTAATCATTACTTTTTTCCCTACACATACCCCTAATTATTACACTAACTTGCATTGAAATGTGAAAAGTCAAATTAAATACATATACAAACAAAGGACAATTTAATAAAATTTACACACAAATTAGACATAATAATTACACTACCAACATTTTTAATAAGTGTGATTTTAATCAGAGGACTTATATAATAAGACGGAGAGAGTACTATTTTCCTATATATTTCATTTCCCCCATTCCCAACTTATATGGGGAACAACACTCCTAAACTATCCTTATGGTCATCATTATCAATGCCTAGAGCTTGTTTTTCTCGGTTAATGAAATGAAAACATACCAATGAGTGAATTAGTTTTTCTTTTTTCTTTCTCCACATCATAAGTATTGTTACTTTTGCAATGAATCTATTTTAAAAATTGTCATTTTCAATTATCTAGCTAATATTCTCTCCGTCCCATTTTAAGTGTCGTAATTAACCAAATCACATATTTTAAGAAAATGCGTAAATGAAAGAGAGAGAACATGACTTTTACAAAAATGTCCTTTTTTTTTGTTGATAGTAGACATTGTAATATTAAAAAGTAGATATTTAAAGGTACTTTCTCCCTCATAATGATTGTTTTAAGGAGATAAAATAAGAAAAACTAATATTATAAATAGTATATAACACTTATTTTAGGACAAACAATTTTGTCAAATATGACACTTATTTTGGGACGGAGGAAAAACATTTTTCATATTAAAATATATGTCGTTTTGGGTAAAAAGTTATATTAAAATAAATCACTTTACATTATAAATAAAACATTTAATTCTCTTTTTCTTATTATGTCTTTAACTAATTGTTTCTCTTTCATTTTTTCAATTTTACAATTTATTTTTCCCATATCACTATTGAAGGATAAATCTGTAAATTATAATTTCTTTTTTCTATACAACAACATTAATTACCTTTTTTTAATTTGTGTAATATGTTCAAAACAGAGGTATTATAATGTTAATTATTTTTATCATTTTTCAAAGGCAAATGCTAACGAGTGCTCCCGGAGAGTGAGTTTTTAAATATTTTTTATGAAAATTTGTAAAGTTAACGCATCGAAAATTGTGTTGTTTAACTTTTTGAATAAAAAGATTCTTAAAATGTAATGCTTAAAAAGTGCTAAAGAGTGTCTCGGGGGCACTCGTTAACAAAACCCTTTTTTAAATAGTAAAATCAACATAAACTTACACACAAAGTACATGAAAGAGCGTTCGAACTTCAAGCATAAATATTGAGTCTGACAACTTTGACAATTTCTATAAATTGAGTTAAAATTTTTGAAAAATAAACATTAAAAATCTTAATAATATACTCATTTATCGGTTTTAAAAGTAGTAATAGTACTACAATTGTAACCACTATATTACTACCATTTAAAAAAATCGTCAAAAAAATTAATGGTATATTTGGTTTGACTTTGGACATAATTGATTTTGATAGAATTGATGTTATCAAATTGAGTTTAGTATAACTTATTTATGTTTGATACATTCAACTGAAAGTTGAACAGTAAATTTTAGATAAAAATTAAGTATAAAATTAGAAGCTGTAATTTTTAATTTCAAGCAGAATCAATTTTGTAGACATAATTAATTTTACTTTATAAAAATCAAACATGTCAAAGTTAATTTTACATATTCTGAATTAATTCTAACCCTATAAAATTAATACCAAACATATACTAACACATTTGACATCTCTATGGACACTTGTTAATAAATAGGAAATATTCGTTTTAAAAATTGTATATTTAATTTTTTAATAATTAAAAAATAATTTTTTAAATACATTTCTTTTTTATTTACGATTTTTTTTCTTCTTAACATGCACTTTTATTTTTTTGACAAATTAACATGCACCTTTTGAATCTTTGAAAAATGAAGAGAAAAAAAAGTGATTGGCCCACCCCAGTGACACCCATTTCACATGTCTCAAAACTGAAATATGTAACCCACGTGGGTCCCATCTTTACCCTTAACTCACTCTTTCTTTTTTTACATTTTTTGTTGGATAAAGCGAGGCACGCCGGCACGCCATTTCTTTACTATGGCCTCACGTGCTTCCACATGACCTTATTTATTTATTTTGATCTATACTTTAGGGTCCGTTTGTTTGGATGGAAAGAAAGTAGGAAGGAAGGAAAACACAAAATTCGAGAGATGTATTTAAATTATAAAATAATCCAAATACATGCATTGGTTTCCGTGTTTTCCTTCCTTCCTACTTTCTTTCATTCCAACCAAACGGACCCTTAGAAATTAATTCTTCAAACTAAGTAACTAAGTAGGTTGTAAAATTAGTACGTATTCTTGTTCTAAAATATAAGAGAAAAAAATTTTTTTGTCTTTAAATATAAAAGAAAAAATACAAACTTTTACATTTCAAGAAAAATTTACTCTCTCACTTACCTTTTCCATAATCAATAATCAATCTTAATTGTTTATATATCTTTTCAAATAACATTTTTACTAAAAAACTTACATCTAATTATTATATTTTACTTTTTCTTAATAAGTGTAATTTTTATTTTCTCTCTTATATTTTGGGAGGCAAAAAATAGTATATTGTAGTTATAAATTACTCGAACTAAATATGCCTCTTATTCCAACTTTCAATTAGACTTTTTTTTTTGGGTACATTGGAAAATACTTTCGTTTAGACTCTTGATTGATTTAGATAGAATTTTCAAACTCATCTAATCATGAATAATTTTTTCGTACACATCTATTCTTTCTTAGTTATTTGTTAATTATAAATTCAACAAGGATAAAATTGAAAAAAAGAATGATGTAAATATTTTATTTAAGAAATGAGGAAGGAAAAATAATATGGAGTCTAATATTGTTATTGATTAAAATTCTCCATGTTCCTTCTATTTACATAGAGAGATATTTTGTTCATGCAAACTTTATCCAAAAATACTTTCCGATTGTATAAATTTTAACGAAAGATATTTTTTCATAGTGTTCATCTTTCTAGAAAATATATCGTGATAGTATAGGTAATGAACAACCATCTTTATCCGAAAGAACAAAAAAAAATTATAATTTCTATATTTATCCATCTGATGTGGGTGGGGGTGAGAAGAAAAATAGTCCCTTCTTCATTTTCTTTTAAATCTCAACCAAACCATAATCCATCTTATTAATTGTTGAACATGTCTTTCTACCATTCAATTTTGAAGCCCATTCCCATTACAAGCCCATTTATGATTTACAATTGGGCTAGTTATAAGAGAAATCTACTTCTCAACCCTTAGTTACCACCCTAACTTAAGTATAATTGTTGTTGCTTATCAAACAAAGAAGAAAAAAAGTATAAATGTTGTTCAACACATAATTGAAATGATAAGGATATTGAAATTGTAATAAGAGATTATATCAACGAGATTAATATCTATTATATTTTCAATTGTACATATCATAACTCACAATTCGACACATGTCCGAGTTTCCATGTGTTTGTTCACATGTGCAAATTGTCTGCTACATGAGATAAAAGTTTTTACTCTTGTACAAAAACCAATTTTAGAGGGAAAGGAGAGTTTGGAGGGGTGAGATGAGAAATTATCCTCCTCCACACATCTTTTTTCCTTTGACGATATTTTGTTTTCATTTTTCTTGAAAGTGCATATGATATGATCACCAATCCAATAAAACTAGCATTAGGTAATTATGTAACATAACATGTATGATAAATCCATATTGTTTACGTTGGCATTAGGTAAAGTCCTCTCCTTTCTGACTGTTTAATAGCCAGCCTCCATATTCGTCCTGTATATATATATTGCTTTCCTTCAATATTTGGTGGGTGGGTAGATGCTAGGATTTTATACTTTAGTCGCTATTTAATTAAACTTCAATTTATTCTTTTCTTTTTTGACAGAATAAAATTAAATTTATTCCTGTAAACTAATAAAGAACTTAAATTTATTTAGCTGAATATTACGCAGGCCGCAGTCGAGTGTTGCTTTTCTATTTGGGCCCCCAACGTGATATGTGGACCCCAGTTAAAGATTCTTTTCTCTTGGTACTGGGCCGTCACTGATTCTATCATCTCACCACTCACAATCACAACCGTTGAATTTAAAACACCTCCCTCCATTTTTTCTAGCTGTCTCTTTTCTCATTAAGCACAAGATATATTTTTTTTTAATTACCATATTATTAATACAAAATTTTCACATTTGTTTAGTAATGATTAGTCTTTATCGAAAAATTTATAAAATACATAAAATAATATTTTTTACAATTTATCTTAAATGTCGTTTTAAGCTTTTCATCATTTTATTTTTGTTGAAATGGAAAATATCATTTCATTATTTTATTATAATTTATTTGGATCATAAAATTTTGATCTCTTAAAAAAGCTATTTGAAATAGCTATTTTATTTAAAAATTGTGATTTTTATTAAGTTAAAATCTATAACATGATAATTTAAGTTATTAAATGTCAAAATCACTTTTTTAATTTATAAAAAAATGAATTCGAAATAACTATTACTCTTTTTAGTGAAATATATCGTAAAAATCGTTTTTTTTAATACAAAGAAAAAAAATCCCTTTTTTAAACTTATTCAAAATCAAATTTCCTCAACGCAAAATCAAAACATACGCTAAAATCTAATTCGACTGTTCTTCATCTTCGACAAACAATTTATAATATTGTTAAGGCGTAAACAAGTAGTAGTAATACAAGACAGAAAGGAGAAAAGTACTAGTAATAGTAATACTAGTATTTGTCAAAACATTAAATTTATCTTAGACCTCACGTCTACCTTTTGGTTCTTGTTAAGGAAATGCTCCCAAGTCCTAAGTATAATTTAATTAAACTATGCTGCTCTGGACTCGTATGTTTCTTCTGACCACTTCAGGTCAAAACATACCTTAAATATGGATTTCCCACTCTTTCAAACGTTAATCGTGACTCAGTTTCTTATATTTTGACTTGTAATTAACGCGTTAAAGTGCATCAAGGAATTGTTTGTGCCAAAACAAACAAAACAAATTGATGCGTACGGTTCAGAGTTGAATATCTGTGGAAATTTGATGTACCACTTGAGAATTATGTATGTGACCCTTGATAACATCTTGTGTGTATTGTTGTATGTAGTATATGTAAATATAAATTCATGCATATAACAAAAGTTTGCATCAACAAACAATAATTCTTTTACTATTATTTAGGCAAATGTTAAGGCTAGTTGTTATTGTTAATATTTTTTAAGCAGTTTAATTTTTTAATAAAACATTGTTAGCTTTCAAAAAGAGCTAGTACCTTATATATGTTGACAGGCTTGCATTGCGACCTTGCATGTCTCAAACCTAAGGTAAGGAAAGGTCCGTTCGTTACGTTTAAGACCCATTTGGCATTTGTAACATATAGTAGGTGATTAGGTGTCACAAAATTATACTAAAATAACTATTCTGTTCAGAAAAATATTTGTATTATTTTATTTTAAGTTGTTTAACTTTTAGCATTTTAATTTTTTTAAAGTGAATAAGTTAATATATTTGGGATTTTTTTATACACAAATTTAAAGTTTTAAACATATGCAATTTACAAAACCCCAAATTGGGGTGACCAAATCCAAGTTTTTTTATCCAAGTTAACACTACAATACATGGTGAACATATATGCCGGACGTTTGCTTGTAAATGTGGGCCAGTTTAGAGGTATCTGTCATACATGTGCATATACAACACATATCCTTGCTGTGTAATTAACCCCGAGGGTACCACCAGTACATTACTACATTTAATTAAGTTTTTATTTGTTATGATAGTAAATAAAATAATAATAGGAAGAGTTAGTTGAAAATTTCAGTCTAGCTAGTTGCCAACTGAATAACGATATATACACACAGATCATAGCAGAAAATGAGAAGGAGCTTGATAACGATACTTTCGGCTGAATTAGAATTTTTGGATTTTTCTTTACAAAACAATATTTTGAATTTGTTTGTTTTCTACATTAAATTTGTTTTCATTTTGTATAATAATACAAAATGGTTCTATCAAAAAAAAAATAATACAAAATTATAAATGCTATAGATAGAGAATCTCAACGGTTGCATTTTCTGAATCCATTCATTGTGGGTCATAAGAGTACTTATGCACTTATATTGTATGGTACATCCATATATATGATCCATAAGCGATGTTTAAATCCCAATTCAACAAATCAATTAAAATGCCTCGTAGAATAATAATTGATGATTTTAATTCTATGAAAAAACGATGATTTTACTTCTATGTCTTAGAAGTTATAATTGAGAGATAGATCTAATTCAACTTCATAAAATTAATTTGTAAGATGAAGATTATCCTTATTGATAAATACATATTATCGTAATCTCACAATTGATGTGAGACTACATACACATCCCCTCCGGTCACAAACAGGTTGGTGATATAGTTCTACAAAATTGGTGATATATGCAACACTATTAGCTTTGGGGCACATATATAAATCATGGAAGGTCCGATTAGAAACTTGATTGCAGGCGGTCGATGAAGTGGCCAAGCGAATCATAGAGAGACTCTGATACCATCTTAGAATCGTAAGTTTGACTTAAGTCAATCTACAATACCGGTTTTGTAAGGTTGAGTTAGGCCAAATATTCAATTTTAGTACGGTATCAGAGCATTTTCACGATTCTCATGTCCACCTTCAATTAGGTTTCTAATGGGGACCTCCACCATTTATATCTGCGTCCCAAGCTCATTAGCGTTGGGCGCGAGGGGTGTATTATAAGAAGTTTCACCTCAGATGTATGATGACCTGAATATGTGTTTATAAGTGAGAGTAATCCTCGCCTTACAATCCGATTTTGTAGGATTGAGTTAGGTGCAACTCTCAATTATAAGATGATGTTAAAGCCTCTTTCAAGATTCACTATGCCACTTCGTTGGGCCACATGCAACTGCAACATGTTTCTGATAAGATCATTTACCATTTATATCCACGTTCCAAGCCCAATAACGTTGGGCGCGAGATGATGTGTCATAAGAAGTCTGTTGCGAGATGACTTAAATATGTGTTTATAAGTGAGAACAATCTTCAACTTATAAACTGACTTTATAGGTTGAATTAGGCCAGACTCTCAATTATTTTAAGACTCTGAAATAACAACAAATACATTTTTAACAGTAAATGTCGTATCTTTTTAGATTATTTTGACATATTAATTTTTATATATCTTATAATTTCTTGTACATTTGAAACTTTATTATATTTTATTAAACTATACTTTGAAATTTTAGTCCCTCTTAAATTAATTCTAATATTCTGTCCCTGAAGAGGGGTTATAAAAGTACTTTCAAAAGGTTCTATAATTAGAGAAAAAAATTGGCTTAAATTACACATGATTGGAATAGTAAACAGGAGTTACATATGCATGATGTTGGATTGTTATTTGTTGGTGATATATATAGTTCTACCTAGTATCCATTTTTCTTTGCATGATCATCCATGTAATATGAGCGTCATTAATAATGATTAATACTCTCTCTGCACAAAAATATAAGTTGTTTTGACTATATCACACAAATTAAGAAATGTAATCATTATTGTATGGAAAAAAGAAATTATGAGTTTGTTTATAAAATTGTCTTTCATTAATTGTATGGAAAAGATAAATTGAAGAAGTAAAAGAAGAGAGAATAATAAATAGTTAAGAGTATAATAAGAAAAATAGTATTAAATGATTTATTGGTATTGTAAAGTAACTTTTTTTTCTCAAAGTGACTTATATTTTAGTACAGAGGGAGTAAGTCTCAATTCCAAATTAAAATATCTTCCATAATTAACTTCGGCTACACTATCATATTTTCAAGTTTTTTACATGATTGCTGATTTCAAAGTAACATAAATATCTGGTTCTTTTGTCAAAAAAATAAATAAATATCGGCTACACTATTTTATAAACATGAAATGGTCAACTGCGACACTTATTTTGAGATGAAGGGAGTAATATATACTTTTATTCGATTTTAAATTTAGAGCTGACAATTATGTGTGTCACATTTAGGTGGTTTTTATGATTTCTTAGTGGTAAAATAAAAGCCTAAAAACTCATTTAGGCTGGTGTGTGCTCCTCCTTGAATTTTCAGATTTGATGTGCTTCACTGTTAATTTAAATGAATTAATTTAATTTTTTAAAGAAAATATACTTAAAATAAGAGTGCCAATAATGAAAGTATAGGAGTACTATTTGTATCTGGCTAGAATGATCCTTCCCAGCTAATAATTATTCATGTAAACCAAAGTTAACAACCTTTCATTCAGTAAAGTTGAATACAAATTCCTCTTTATCAACAGTGATTGTCTGTCAAATGGGCCGGATCACATTCAGCTTTAGTAATCTTTGTCTTTTTGTATTAACAAATTTTTAAACTCTAATTATATTTATTTTTGTGGGTTAAAAAGTGGGAAATCCAAGCTGGGAAGCAAAGGAAAGGTGGAGAAGTAGTATAGTAAGTTGTTGGAACAGATCACCCACAATTTGTCCAATACTTAATTTATTATTGTGACCATTTCTTCATAAATAAAGATAAAGTAGCACAACACAAAGAAAGTGACATATTCTAATTTCCAACCCAACCTGGGAAAAAATTATTTTAATATATAAATTAAATTTCACAAATCAAACAAAAGATTTTTATATTTCTTGTTCATTAACTAAAATTAAAAATGTTTTAAAAATGAATGTTTAACGTTATTATTTGGTCCATAAAAGCAAATGACCTAAAACAAAAGAAAGGGCAAAACAGATAACACAAAGAACCGCACTCACACAAAAGAAAAACATAACAGAACAGAACAGAACACTTTCATCATCATTTCAAGGCCCAAAAAAACAAAGCAAAAGAGAAAAATTGAAAGTAGAAGGGTTTGGTTAAAGAAGAAGAAGATGAGTGAACAACAAAGTAACAGCAACAACCAGTTGGTAGTGGCGAATTCAGGGAGTTTAAGCTTCAGCAGTCACTTGTCTAAGGAAGATGAAGAGATGTCAAGGTCTGCTCTTTCAACTTTTAGGGCTAAAGAAGAAGAAATTGAAAAGAAGAAGTTGGAAGTTAGAGAAAAAGTTCAGTTTCAGTTAGGTCGTGTTGAAGAAGAAACCAAACGTCTTGCTACTATTCGTGAGGTAAAACTTGAAAACCCTTTTTCTTCTATTTAGGATTTGTTATTAAGATTTTTACCAATTTTTTATTTATTTTTTTTTTGTAAATAAATTGACCAAACATGGTACTAAAATTTAAGGATTAATTGATTAAATACGAGGAAGTATCTGTGTATGGTGTTGGAATCTGGTGAACAAGAGTTTGTTGGGATATTTTATTTTATTTATTTAATTAATTATTTTTTGCAAAAATATCTAGTTATTTTGTTCTTTTTCTTGCATATTATTCTTAATAAATCAGGTTTTGTTGTAATAAGGAGATTAATTGTGGCTTGCAAAACATCTAGAGCAATTGATTATTCCCGATCTGTGTTTCTGTTCTTGAGACACAGGGTGAATTTGAATAAAAAAAAATTACTATGAGGAAAATAATTTTAAATTAGAAAATTCTAAATTATCCTGATTTGTTCTTGTCAGAACAAGACAGTAGTATTAGTTTATGAAACAAATGATTGATGTTTTGGTTTTCTAGGATTTCTTTATCCACAATTTTTTTTGACCATATCATTTAGCAATCAAATTTTGCTGCAATTTTTTGATATGTAATTGAACAAATTGCAAACATTTTGTTATTTGAGGAATATCAGGAGCTTGAAGGCCTTGCAGATCCAATGAGGAAAGATGTTTCACTTGTTAGAAAGAGGATTGATTCAATAAACAAAGAATTAAAACCACTTGGTCATACCTGCCAGAAGAAGGTGAGTGACTAAGGCTAATTCAAATTCATATAAACTGTTATAAGGAGTTTTTGAATCATTATTATCTAATTATATTAGTATTTTATTAGAGACACTATTGAATTTGAAATTGGATTTTTGATACGTTACAGGAGAAAGAATACAAAGATGCCCTTGAAGCTTTTAATGAAAAGAACAGGGAAAAAGTACAGCTAATTACTAAATTAATGGAGGTTAGTCTCAATTTTGCTAATCGTTTTTGCGAAAGATTTGATTATGAATTTGGTTGTGCGGTGACAAAAATTGACTTGGTAGTAAGTTTTGGCAAAATTATGGTGGAAACATCATAGTTTTTGTCAAAATTGCAGCAGCTCATTGTGATTCTTATAATCTCACCGCCAATTGAAACATACACCGAATTGATTTTGGAAAATTGATTTTAGTAAAAAGTTAATCGGATGTAAAGTAATTTATGTCCAAATATATTAACGTATAATGAATTTTGAACATAAAAATTTGAGTTAAAAATCACATTTGTAGTCAATTGTCGATCCTAACTTAAGTTAAACTCATAAGACAAAATCAATTCCAATTGATATATAAACTAAATATGTCAAAATCAATTGTAGGTGTCTAGTGATACCAAGCACAAACTAAATACACATAAATATCTTTATGTGGGGTTTTTGCTCTTAATTTTGTTGATGTTGTTGCTACTAATTATTAACTCCTATTAAATTCTTGATGTGATTAGCTGGTGAGTGAAAGTGAAAGATTGAGGATGAAGAAGCTGGAGGAGCTGAGTAAGAACATAGATTCAATGCAAATTCAATGATTTAGCCAGCTGCTACTAGTGAATGAATCTGATTAGTCTCATGTGTGGTATATTAAAGATGATGACATAGTATATTTATATGTATGGGTGTCTTGTGCTTGTGTAATTTTGTGATCATGTAATTTGGTTTAACTAGCATTTGATTTGATATGATATGGGATAATAGCTAATTTAGGAGGGTTATATACCCTATAAACAGGCTTGTAACTAAAATACGTTGCATTTTCTTGTCATTTTTTTTTTATTACCTTACTCTGCTTTAATTTGTTCCTCCATATTTAATTTATTGATGTAATTTGAATTTTGTTGTTGCCACGAATGTCTTATAAGTTTCAGTTTCAATTATTATCTGTCAGTAGTAATTGAGTGTAACATTATAGTACTACACTTCATATGGCATTCTAATTTAACTCTAGATGCCACGTTTTATTGTCCAACAAATTACCACCTAATTATTCTATCCGTGTGAGTGTGATTGCTCATGGATGGGAAACTTATGATGAAATTTATGGTTCATATAATCTTTTACTAACAGTCATTTATACTAGAAGGTTGTTCTGCGTGATCTATGATTTTTTTGGTCAGTTTGGTTCTTCAATTCTTTTAGTTAAACCATGGTCAGTTAACTACTAATGGCCAACGGTTTAATGAAGCACAAATTGGGGGTGATAGCAATTCCCAATCTTGTGTCAACCATACACAACGTTGCATCCAATCATGTCATTTTCATTAGGAAGTTTGTCCTATAGAAGATTAGTGAAATATACAATTTGTTGTTTTCCTTTGTGAAATATTTAAACTGATGATTAAAATCTTTGTTTTGTTCTAAATTTTTTTAATTGTATGAAATTCATATTATAATTTGGGAGGTCTATATACTCAATCACAAAAGTTAACTCGAGAGTTAAGATTTGCACTACCTTTATGAAGACTATATATGTCATATCTCTAGCTAATATGAGATAGATCTAGGATAGATCTGATACCATATTAGAATTTGAGAGACATATGTTAAAACACAAAAAATAGCTTGAGAATTAAGGTTTGAATTATCTTTATAAAGACTGTTTATGTCATATCTCCAACTAATATAAATTCTAACAATTTGCGTTTAAGAATTTTATATAACATGTCATCAATTTAGATAAGCCACAAATGTTACTTAATGTGAAACATTAGTACCTACAACATAGCTACATGACAGAGAAAATATTTAAAATGACCTTAAACAATTCACATAAACATTTTGATATTATCTTTGTTCTCATATTAGTCATATATAACTAACAATTCATATTTTAGATTTGTTGTATTTTTTTTCTGTACATTTTCTATAAACCTCAAAAGTGAGTTAAGTATTTCATAAATTTGGAGTCCCAAATTACTCCCTCCGTCCCGAAATGTAGGAGAAAAAATAAAAATCATACATATTAAGAAAAAGTAAAATATAATGACTGAGAGTATGTTTTTTTGAAAAAAGTTTATGAAAAGATGTAAAAACAATTTTTATTGGTTGTTGGTTATAGAAAAAGTAAGAGAGAGAGTAAACTTTTATTGAAAAGATAAATGTTTGAACTTTTTCTCTTACATTTTGATACAAAAAAATTGAGTTTTTTTCTTTTATATTTTGGGACGGAGAGACTACATTGCAATTTGGTGGATTACTTAGTAGAGTACTACTTTTGGTCAAAGGCAAGGCATAAACTCAAAACTAGTACATTGGGGTTGGTTGCGTGCAGGTAGAGTTATTGGTAAAAGCAAGGTTATCTAAAAACGAAGGAAACACGCGCGCTGAACTTTGACGTGGAGGAGTACTACCTACCTTATTTGTTGTGCCGTAAAAAAGCATCCAAAGTGAAAACGTGGTATGGTGTTGTATTGTTATTGTATCGCTGCTAATGGCAATTCGTATAAATTCAACTATACTATCCGTTTTCAATTGTTATTGTTACATCAATGACAGTATCTTCGGTTATGGTAACGATCCAAACTTTTTGGCAGTGTAATGCCTTAACCAAAACAAGAAACTGAGAAACCAGCAAGCAACGACAAGGAGTACTAACATGATAAGTCAAGGTCACCATAAGTCAATCTGGTTGACTTGAGGGTACGTACAAAGAGTATGCGTGACTAAGAAATGAGATACTTTATTACTATGGGCTTGAAACTTAAAAGAACTAATCATATGTTTGATTTAGCTTTTATGCATTTATTCTCAGTTTCTAAGGAGTTCTACCATGAATATAATGTAACCATAAATTGTAGTAGTGTCACTATGGAGTATGGACGTCCGTTTAGTTGAATTCCACATCAAAACAAGCATCGAGACAAAAAACAAATATTGAACACTATAGAACAAAATAACACATGACAATTTTTTAAACAACTTGTACTTGAGATAAAAATTGTTTTGGGGATTCGTATTCGGTTAAGAATTTTAGTTTTTAACAACTTGGTTAGAATTCCAAAAGCCATTCATGACAACAGGAACGGACCATTTTCTCCAGGCTCGTTGTTGGACCTAGGCATTATAGGCCATATTCTTGGGCCTCCAAAATTCAAGGGCCTCAAAACTCATGTTATTAGGTAGCTATATTATTAGACTCAATCTTATTTGATCCAAAAAAAATGTTGTAACAAAGAAAAGCTTAATGAGTTAGCAATAATAACAATTGAGAATGATGTGTTGGAGAATAATATACAATATGAAGACTTGGTCGAAGATTTTGCATCAAAAAATACTAGGAGGAAGACTATTTTTAAGTAGCTAAAATGTATTTTAATGATATTGATTAGAATATGACTTTTTTTATTATGTTATTACAGAGTTAAACGACTAATTTTAAAGTAGTTGATGTTATTTATAATTTAAATAAATGATGTTCTTTTATAAAATATAGTATATATTTTATTTGGTACACTTTTTTATTTTACTAAGGGTCCATTTTAATTGTTTGCCTTGGACCTCTAAAATGTCGAGACCGGCACTGATCTTCTCCTTCATCAATGGTTTTGGTCCAATGCTGACATTATATATACACCTTTTTCTACAATGGCCGAATATTCTATCATACGTTATGACAACCTTTACTTCACGCATATTCTAACTTGAGCATCAGAATGTCTTTCAGATACACTCCTCTTTGCTTCAACAACATAGACGAAGGTGCAGACGGGCAGCCAACTCTTATGATCAGGTGAGATCAGTAGCGCCGTATGTGGAAAGAACATAAGTTACATGTCTCTAACCCAATCCTTTAGCCTCGACTGGAGAACATTTGTTCTGACTCACCCATAAGTCTCACATCACTTGAAACTCAAGGTTAATTGAAGTTTATATACAACACGCCACACTAGACAAATGGAGAAACCCCATTTCGCTTGACATACGACACCAAAAAACCTTTTCTACAAAGGATAAAATCATAACGGGTTAACCCAAATTGCACATACATGTTTAATATAAAAAAGCTACAAATTGCAGCATCACTATGGACGTACGCTCACTTAAATTTCAATAATAAAATAAGTTTTTTTACTAAATTATTGTTATAATTGATCATAATTGTTGGAGTACTTTGGTGAGTTACTAAAATACAATAAACAAAGACAGTTTGTTGGAAAGAAAAAAAAAAAGTAACAAATGTTATTTCAATTTTCTAAAATGACAAATAATTTTTGAGATAAAAAAATTAAAATGGACACTCCAATGATTTTAAAATATATTCCCGTCGTCTCAAATGAATAGTATTTTATGGTTTATACACAAGTTTAAAAAGATGATTGATTGTATTGATTTCAATGATAAAATTAATATAATTTATTAAAATATCCTTATTAATTGAAGTTAGTGGAGTAGTTAAATTAGATGAAATTTAATAAATAAGGTATAGTAATGGAAAAATGTAATAAATGCTGCATTGATATTCTAGAGTAACAATAATTTTGGCACAAAATTTTTTTTTAAAGAGACAATTATTTTGAAACGGAAGAAGTATTTGCTAAGAGAGTAGCATAGGCTAAATTTAAATTGGTACTCCAATAAATTTTTTTTTTTGACAAAGGTACTCCAATGATTTTAAAAGTATTGGAATTGAACAATATCACAAATATTTTGTGTTACTCAAATGATTTTTTTCATTTTGCATTTACCATTGATAGGACCAAATTGCTTCTCAATAAATTTGGTGGAAAATCTTAGGCATGGCATTAAAGTTCCATCGTTGGAAAAGGTTGAGCTAGCTAGCACGCTGGGTATAGTTTCAAAAATTAAGTGCTAATTTTACATAAATAAATGGTCCAAATTAATCATCCTCTTTAAAAGATTTTATAGGAGTACAGTGATCGAACTCTCGTTGTCTTTTCCTCCCTTTTCCATCTTGTTCTGCTTGTCCCTCTAGCTTCTTTCAATTTCCACCCTACCAACAATGGCACAATCAACTTCTGTTGAAGACTTAGAAAAATTAGTTGCTCAACGACAAGAAAAGATCAATGTAGCATGCAAATCACTTTTTCAAGTTGGTTACCCTCAACATTTATTTACTATCAAGAATATCCATGATCATGGCTACACAGACAACGACTTTATCAACTTCATAAAACCACTTACTTCCATTCCCAGGCAGATTGTTGGTCTAAGAAGATAACTCCCATTCCCATGCATCATGAGATGGGATTTGAAAAAGCGATGGAAGAGTTTGCCGGTACCGTGAAAGAGCGTTATCTTGTTAAATACTTGAATGATCCTGTTGGGAAGGAGAACATTAAGGAGTTTTTCAAGCAAAAGATTTTGAGGATGGAGTATACTGGTGACAATAAGAGTCAGGGTGGTGATAGTTTTCAGAATGTTACTGTGGCAGATTCTGGGGAAGTTTCGAATGAAATTGAGAATATTGTTCATGTTTTTTATGGTGTTTTTGATGAGACACAACATCAAAATTTAAAGAGAGCACGGAGTGGAAATGAGATTCCTAGGAAAGTTTGAATGTGTAACAAGTATGTATATGTTTGAGGGTCACTCAATTTTGATTTTTCTGTTTAGTGGTTAAAATTTCCACCTTTAGAAATATGAATCCGTGGATATATTAGGATTCAAACTTCGTTCCAGTCATATTTTGCCCTTGCTTTTTCATATCTGAAATATATTTATTTTGTTTTAATTTTCCCATTCTATTTTGTTTTTATAGAATTCTTCAACTGTTTTGGTTGTAAATGTATGATGAGCAGAGCAACAATCTTTCAAATTGAAGTATAGTCTTCCTTTCTATAGATTTTGGACCATTGTTATGGGGTATGGGCTTTGGCTCTAATGTGGTAAGTCAGTCATACATGGGAGTCTGGACAATGCCTTGGCCTTTAGAAATGCCGAGAGAAATTATAAGAAATACTGTACTCCGTTAATACTACTATCAACACCCTACTCATATTTTTCTGTGCTAAAGGTTTATTGAAACATGTATTGTACTCACTTATAATTAGAACTTGTGATACTTTTAGTTGAGATGTGGGAGATGTATATTGGTATGCAGCTTGTGTGGAGATATGATTTTCATCAATGTATAGTGGAAAGCGACTAAAAAATTATTGATAAATTGTCTACTTTAGTGCGTGACATTCAAGAGTTTTTAGAGTTGAATTGGCAGGTGGTGCAGTTTAATAATACATGAGTGGAGGTGGTGGTTACATTGATTTTTGGTAAACAGCCGCTAGTTTGCAATGTTTGAGAGACTAACTAGAAAATCTCGGGACATGTTTGTGTATTTATGGTTTATGATTGACAATAGCAATGTTCATTAACGCAAATGAACAAGTTTGTTTGTAAAAAGTAAATGAAATGAAAATAAATGACTTGAATGACAAGAAATATAAAAATACTCAAAGTGAGTACGTATTGACAAGGAAAAGTAAATGCTTCAATGACTTAAAACGCATAAAATGTAAATGAAAGCAAGTAAATTGCATAAGAATGTAAATTGCATTGAATTAATTAGAAGTGATCACAGAATCATATATTGTTGCCTTGTATACTCGTTTCTCTCGAACGCTGGGTACTTTGAGTGTTTAAGGAATTTTTAGTATGAGTAATTTGTGATAGAAACTACATCAAATGAACTAGTATTTATAGATAAATCCTACAACTATCTAATAACGACTAAATAACATCCATTTGACAAGTGTCTTGCCACCTAATCTTCATTCTTGAATGCCAATAGTTGTCACGTTTGAATGAAGAGTTGCAATGGTTTGAATTTTGAATCTTCAGAAATGTTGATAAATTACCAAGTTACAAAGAGTCTTCGAGTTCGAGTGATTTAATAGCTACTCGAAATGTTGATGACTCGAACCAAGTCTTGATTTGCTTCTTGGACTTGTGAATTCTTCCCATCTTCTGAAATTCATGAATACTTTCTTATAACAATGTTCTTTTTGCTTAAATGCAATACATTTGACCTTCATATGAAATTAAATGATATGAAAATATTAGTTTCCATGATTGATGGTTTATTGATTGCATTTAAAGAACATTTAGTGAATATTTTGACTTAACCAAAATATGGGCTAACAGGTGGAGGAAAACAAAAGTGCTAATTGGTTGGTTAATTTCAACTTTTAAATAAATTGTTTTCAAATTCATGTTTTGGAGACTCCTCCTAATATAATTTCAAATCTCATTTTTTATGATATTTCTAGCACTTGTATGCTTAGGAATATTCGTGTAACCTTATACATAGTTTCTTTCTTTTTGGACTTCGGCCCTCATTTTCTATTAAAAAAAATTGAATACATAGTTTTCATAGAATGTTTCAATATCTCAAAAGTACATGTTAATTTTTTTTTCTTCATAAAATCTTTGTTCATTGATTTAATAAATTGAATACACAGTTCTCATGAGAATTTTTCTATATTTTTTATTTATATTTTGCTATTCAGATATTAAATGTCCAAAGTTGTTCATTGAAATTGGCAATACAACAACATCAATGGTACTAAATTGAGTTGCTCATTTGGGAAGTACTCACGTATATATTCATGGACAAGGCTGGGCTAATATGTTTAGAAGCTTAAAATTAATTTCCATTATAAAAGTCTTTTAAATTTCTTTGTACATAAGACTGGATAAAAATAAACAATTTAAATTATGTTCAAATCAATGGTTGAATATGATTGAAGAAGAATAAACTGTCAAAAAAAAAAAGACCGAAGAAGAATAAAGGGCATTGAACTTTATCAATTCAACTAAAATAATACTTGTGATTAAGTGATTAAGTTGTTAATATAAATCTTTAGTGATAATTTTTTCTACAAAATTTTGATGGCTAAAATCCTTTTTTCTTAATCAACTAATCACTGCTTCAGCTTGACCTAAGATGTGCCCAAACTTAAAACATTATTTTGAACTTGGACCGACCCTTCACAACAGAAGAAGCATCCACCACTAAGGCTACCAAGATTCCAAGGACAAAAAGGAACATTGGATTCGATCACACATCAAATTATATACTCCAATGTTGACGAAAAATCATGAGGTATAATAACTACTATGACTACGTTAAGCTAAAGATGGATCTGGAAGACGGTGTTGCCGTATATAGTCATATATAGTTATGCACCAATTGCAGTATGGAGGAACATTCCTAATCAACAATTTGGACATACCTCATAATTGGTCCAAAATCATGTTCATTGCCCCGTTTACTAAATTTCTCACGAGATCAATCACAATATCATACTCCCTCCGGTCTTTTTTATAAACAACTTTAGTCATTTGCACACTTATTAATAAAACACTTTTTTGCTTTGATTTTGTGTAAATTTTTTATGATAGTTCCTAAAATACCCTTACTATTAAAGTGTCACTATGAGTAACCACTACTCCAACAACTATGCATTTATGTAGCAGAATTTATTGTATTGGGTGACACATACAACCATTGATATTCCCATGACTCTGAGTTTATTTTATTTTTTTACGGTGAACTATAATACTACTAATGTGTGCCAAGCAAAATTTATGGTATTTGGAAGAGTTGTATAGTAACCGTCAAAATTAAATACCAAAGTTGTGAAAAATTGTGCAAGCATGGGAAGTTAAATTACTATTTTTTAAAACCGAAGCATTATAAAGTTTCCAGCATGTTTATGTATATTTATTTGTACAAATGAATAAATGTATATGTAAGGGTATTTTTGGAAAACAAATATTAATTAGAGTTGAATTTGTTGACTTTTGCTTATATTGTAGGCCAAATTTTTTTGATGTTTTTTGCTTATAAATAAAGCCGAAGGGAGTATATCATGTCAGTTTGTTTGTATGTAAATAAAATGAATCTATACATCCATTTTCATATCTTAGGAGAAAATAAAAATATGTGCCTCATTTATTGGCTACATAAAAAGAACCTCTAATTTTGGTGAGAAGATATTCTAATGTTTAGTGTCGTTTTCCCATGAAAGATTTTTGAAAAAAGTTGCAAAGATTTTCATGTCTGCTTTGGGAGGGACCTAGGTGAATATTATATAATTTACGGTCTTGTAGTTAAGGTTACCAAAAAAAGAAATAGTTACATTGGAAATTATATTTTATTGTTTTTGAAAAGTAGAAAACACAAATTTCGAGAGTTTTTTTATTATTTTTATTTCCTTAACGATTGCCCTTAGGACAATGTTTATCATTTTCCTAATTTTATTACGACTCTCTTATGCATTTTTTCATACCAGTCAAACATGTATTTTATAGAAGTCGCAATGATATTTTTGTCACATTTATCAGTATCACCGCTGAGAATAGACATAGTTTTGTTTTTTCCTTTTTCTTTCTTCTTCTTTACAATAAAAATAAATAAATAAATAAACATTTTGTAAACAAAACCGGTTAATAATTTATATATAATTTAATTACATATAAATAGAAAGTAATCGGATAACAAACGTCACTATCATTTTTAAATTGTAAATTCATTCTTTTAAAAACATCATAAACCTAAAAAAAATAATATTTTTATACATGATCTTTTCAACTCCACAGCCTCCTCTCATATTAAAAAATCAAAAGTGACAAGACATATTGTCTTGTAAAAAAATAAATATGGATCATGTTAACCGATGCTTCCGGGATATTGGTTAAGAAACCTAAAAATAAAAAGTTTTAAACTAAAATAATATTACCTCCGTTTCAAAATATAAGACTCATTTTGACTAAATGACATTATTCATATATCTTGTTTTGACCGTATATTTTTCATAATTTACAGATGTAAATATTAGCATATAAGATTTTGTTTGATTCGTTTTGATGAATATTTTCAATATATCAAATTTTTATAATTGTTACTAATGCCCAATTAAAGATATTAGTGATTAAAATTATGCATTAACGAACGTGCAGTAATTAAAATGAATTTTATAATTTAGATCGGAGATAGTACTAGTACTTTTTAAACTTTTAAGAGTTGATTACACAAACTTCAATTTCATCTTACTATATTTATTATCTTAACAAGTACTCCAGAAACATCTATTAACATTTTCCAATATATTGTCCTTATTGGTTGGCTGCATTAAAACAATATGCCATTGTTTTGTTTTTATTGTGATTTGTCCTTAGTATATTGAGTGGGGGCCTCGTGCTCGCGACTCATTTTACGATTGTCAAACCCAAACCAATGAGTAATATTATCCATTTTAAAAATGATTTAATACTTCTTATGAGATATTATAACTAAAATAACAGTAAAAAATGAATGTGATAAAATTAACTCATATTGTAAGAATAATTAATGAATATAATGCATTGATACATAATTTGATGAACTCTCTTAAAATTCATATATCATTAAAAATTAGAAGTTCTTAAAGAGTGCTTAAAATTTCTATAAAAACTAATTATTTAAGATGCTTAAAGAATGTCCCAAGACATTTAGTTTTTTAGCATTTTCCTTCCTTTTAATATGTCGTTTATCTAAAAAAAGACAACAATTTTTTTTTGAGGTGGGATCATCAGAGCCGGCCTCGACATTTTGGAGGCCTTGTTCGAATATGAAAAATAGGCCCTTCATAAAAAGTAATTTTTTGTTTTTAAAAAAGCATCCTATATTTAAATTACATATACATAAAAAAATATATAGTACATAAAATATAATTATCCTTGTAAATAATGTCAAAAATAATTTATCCTAAAAATGATTAAATAGTTTATAAAATTATGCATAAAAAATAGTTAAAGTTGAGATTTGAACCTTTGACCTTGCCCTTACAACTAATATAATTAACCACTAGTCTATTGATATGTATACGACATTATATGAACATTAAAAATATATAATTATTATTTAAAGATTTTAGAATTTTGAGGGCTAAAAATTTATCGAAATTTCAAGGCCTTGTTCGGCCGCTCACCCCGCACATGCTGTGGGGTCGACCTGGGGATCATCCACATTGAGGAAGGTGAGATTATTGTACATTTTTTTTGGGTACAATTTGACAAACATTGTTGATTGTGGCGTATCTTGAAAATAAAATAATTGATGTAGTGCACACAATATGGAAAATAACTTTGTTTTATATTTACACTTTATTTATTTAAAACTACACGATAGAACTAGTTCTCGAGTTCTTAATTATAGTTGTTTTAGTCCTATTTTGCTTTCAGTGTTATCCATGATGATATGAATTATGAAAAATGTGGATGAGGTCGAATGTGGCAAATTGAGTTATAATAACTAATCATGACTATAATTCTTAATTCAATCTTAGAATTATTCTGCCACTTTCCAGCACGAAAGTTGTGTAGTGGAGGCAATTAGCAAAATAGATTCTTAGCTATCCCCTCCTTCCTTATAATTAGTGAGGAAGAATAAAATATTATTTGGTAATAACTCTCTAATTCTTAAAGAAACGAATCATAGTAATTTAGAGTTTAACCATAAATGAGATAAGTAAGGTCTAATTATAAAATTGCTCAATCTAAAAATCGAATTCAATTTTTGTTATGAAATTTATCATCTCGTAAAATTCACTAATCACTCGAACTTAATATCGTTGTGGGAGGAAAAAGAATTTAGCTTACAAGTTACAAAGAAGATACATTATGGCTAATGATTGGGTCGATAAGTGCTATGCATTCACAACTATGTAGATGGGTTATTTTACCAACTAATTAGTGAATAATATTAGGACAACAATAACGAGAGACAGAGAGATGATCGAAGATTCTCACAATGACTCATCATCTTTTGTTACTACAATCTTTTATTAATTTGTTTCAGCTAAAGATAATTAAGGAAACGTGCATAAAAAAGCAATATTAACCGATGTTTAAATATTGAATTGTAATTAGGCATGCTAGGAATGAATTGTTATTAAAATTTGGTTATGGCTGGCATATATTATATGGAAGTGAGCATGAATTAAATTAATAATGTACAGGTGAGATTTGGACAAGTACGATACTGACTACAGTAAGTATTAACTCGAACTCTGTAATTGTTGTCTTTATCAGTATTAAGCCATAAAACCAGCGTGCATGAGATTTGTTATTTCTTGGTTAATCTATGCTTTTGTATCTTTTGTTGTAACCTATTCATAAATTCAAACAAATACTAATTAGGTGCACGTTGTGTTACTAATAACTCAAATACTACTAATAAAAATTGAGCATTTTTTTTATATTGAATCTTCTAAATACGTTGAGTTACCCAAAACTAAATCATCTAACGTTATTAGTTGATTTAGTGATAATTGATGCATGATTTGATTGAAATGATTACAGTTTGAATCTTACAACGTTCAGCAGAAGGCTGTAACTAATTAATTCTAAAACTGACTTCTAAACTAGATTAAACTAGATGTTTAAACCAAAAATCCCCCAAAAATTGATGTTTCAATCTAATATCAATGTGCCATTAGTGTTAGCTCACATGGTGGCATATCCAACCAAAACTTTTGCTTAAGACAAGATTTGAATGGTATATCAAAGACGTATACCACTTTTCAATTCCTTATTAATTGTCTTCAACCATATACTCCAACATCCCTTTCCATATTATGAAGAGAACAAAAAATGTAAGCTCTATGAGTAAGACACTAGCATAGTTACATTTCACATACTGTTATAGTTTGGTGGTGACTACTAGTGGGTAGTGGCCATATTTTGGGTGAATTGACTTAATTTGGATTTAGTGCAAGCGTGCAGTACGTCAAAAATCAAACCAGACATTCTTTATCTCTCTCAACAAACAAAAAAACAAACACACTCCAGTTTCAAATTTGTAACACTTTATACTAAAAGTGAGCAAAAATACTGATACCATAAAAAAAGACTAGTGGGTCATCAGTCATGCATTACTCTTACCAATGTTAGACAATTTCTGTGTGTTTTGTTTTGTTTTAACCGTTCAAAACCATAGAAATAGAAATAGAATAGAATAGAAATAGAAATGTAGTACATTTGACAAATATCAAAATTTGGAGATTTACCCAATACAGTAGTACTTTGTGTATAAACAAAAGGCCAATGGGGCATTATATTTTTTTTGAAATTTAAATTAAAGGTGAAGTAAGTGGAAATGGAAAAGGACCAGACATAATATATAATGATAGGGCAGGATCCGCAGTACACTCTCTGAAATTAAGATTCAGGTTTAGGCATGATTTAACGTAAAAAGTTAATAAAAAGATTATTATTAGGAATATCACGAATGTGGAAATATAACATGGAGAGGAAAAAAGTCGGAATTTTAGAGGGTCAAGATCCGATTTTCCGCTGTTTATGTGACATTAAAAATAAAAAAGTTTCTTGCACCTTTCTCAACCCCAATTTTGTCGTTTCCATATTTCTCTCTATATCGATCTATGTGCTTTAGGATCCTATAGAACTTACATTTTTTCCCTTCATTATTTGAAATTGTAATGGCAAAACTCTCACACAACATACTACTATAATCAGTGGCGGAATCAGAAAAAAAATATCAGCGGGCCACTCAAAAAATAAATTATATATAATATTTAAATTAAATACGATAAATTTATTATTACAAAATTAGACTATATACGACGTGAACCGATTATTTAAAAACCATCAATAATAGAATCTAAACTTATAGTTGCACTAATTTCCTTTTCAAATAGCATAAACATTATCAACTATAATGCAATTATGTTAAAAGATTTATATTTATCCTTAGGATTATAGTTAGCAACTCTATTTTTTTGAAACATAAGATTTTAAATAATATAATTATTAGTATTATTTTTTTAGACACTAGAATACTTAATAATATATTATGATAATTTGTTTTAGACAGTGAGTCGTGGTTAGGCTCAACCCCACCCTAGTTCCGCCTCTGACTATAATGTTTAAACTTTGTATCAAAGACAATATGACATCCTCCTCATTTTGACTAACTAATTTTGAATGACAACTTATTACTAACTTGTTATATTATATTGTCTCGCAATTTAATTATAAACAATTATTCACTTTTTAATTAAAAACACTAACATGTTTGTCCGGAAAAAAGCGATGACGATGACCGATAAATTAATTTATAGTGGATAAACTTATAGCTTATATGCAGATAAATTATGTGATTAAATTTGTAGTGTTTGATAAAACTAGCAGTTTTTCTTTTTTTGGATAAATTAAGAGCGTCTAGGCATCGGCATCAAGTAATGAAAAGACATACCAACTAATTGGCACCTCTAAACATTCCCGTCTTCTACCTATATATCATAATAATATATTAATAAAATAATAAAAAATATATACAAAATAATAATAATATATAAAATAATAAAATTAGCAGTTGAACTGACTTATATATATGAAATGACATAAAAAAAATAAGTTTAATTTTTTTTTTGAAGTAGAATGTTATAGGGATAAAATTGGAAGAAATATGATAAATTACAAGCTAATTGAAATAGCTTATAGAAAATAAACTATAAACTAGTCAAATAAACTATAAGTTCTTTTTGAAAATATTACCAAATATGTCTTCTTTTTTTTTTATCAATTATCATATGAGCTTATAAGCTATAAATTCAAATTTCGGCCTTGCCAAATAGAGCCATTAAATGACCAATATTTTTAAGTCTAAAAAAATAGATATTTATTTATAATCAAGGTTGGAGGAACTTTATATTTAGATAAAAATCAAATTCAAATATTAATTGATTGAATGTAGTAATTCAAATCAATTATTTGAATTGAAGTACACTTTATTGATTGAATATTAATTGAGTTCAATGATTCAACAAAAGTTCCTTCCTCTCTACCAGGCATGCATGATGATGAAATTAAAAAAGGAGCATAGTTGCTGATATCTCATCTTTATATATCGGGAAAGAAATGAGAGGGATCAGAGGAACCGTGCCGTTTGGTTCAGAGTGTTGGGACAAAAGTTGCAGCACGTTGTATTAGTACTATTACAATATCACCAGTTACCACCCCATCATGTTTCTGGCCAGATAGCACATTGTAAGGGTAACACTAACAACAACATACTTCTAACTACTGACCACACCACCACAGCTAGCTGGACCAAATCAATGCTCCTCAGCCAGCTCCTCCTATATACTATCTCGAATAAGGTGTCGCTTAATGTAACGGTCATTTTTTTGGGGTCAAAATTTAGTGGTATATAATCAAAGTACATGGACCAATATATATTGTGTATTAACCCATTTAACATATGATCAACAAATATGTGAGATGATAGATTTATACTCCTCCGGCCTTAATTATAAACAATTTTTCACTTTTTAGATTCATTGAAAAACTAATGTATCAAGCCTTGATTATATTTCATATACATTAGTTATTTAATGAATTTAAAAAATGAAAAGTTGCTTATTATTAAGGTCGGAGGGAGTATAATATAAGTATGAAGTATATTACTCAAAAATAAAGTATGAAGTATATCACAACTCATTATCATTTTCTAAATGATCAGGCCGATTAAATCTGTGGGTCTAGACTGCTTGCTAATGCAAGACAGACTTGTATAAGCATATCACAAATCATTATCATTCTTAACAGGATTAGGCTGGTTGATTTAATTTGTCGGCCCTAATTTAATTTTCATGAAGAGCAGTGTTATCAATAATCTCTTTAGAAGAATTTTTTTTATCTCACTCTCCTGTTGATTAAAATTTATGTGAATCTCTCGCTTTAGAAATAAGTCTCTCATAAAAATGGTAAAACTCACATGAATTGTATTTAATTAAAAAGCTAATGTTAGAAAAAATGTTTAAAAAATAGAATTTGGTAATTAATGCAAATTTTTAGCCCTACATATAGAGGTGTAATATCATCTACAAGATTTTACAAGTCACAATAATTATCTTGAAAATGAAAAGGAATTATTCAATCTTTGGCACACATTCTTAAGTCAACAATGTCATTTCTATTCAAGACACAAACTCCGCTCGTGTTGGTATGTGCAGGTCTTCATAATTTTCTTCATAAAAAATGTCATTGAGATAAATTTCCCCAGTTAAATCTACTAACGAGCTTTCATTGTTAGGAACGAACATATGTTAATTTATGTACAACTAATATAAGTTAAGATATAATTGAGAAATGCGAATCAACTTATTGTTAAAAGATTGAAATTTTTATTGTCATTGTTTCATTTTATTCAATCGTTTCATTATGAAAATTTGTTTTTATTATAGAAAAGTAGTACTAATGAACACCGTAGATAGTATTCCTACGGTGTAGCATTGTGTTTTACATACGATCTAGTAAGTATATTATTGTTTGTATACTATACCATACCATGTCTCAAACTACCACTCCCTTCATTTTAAAATAAGTCTCACTTTAGTTTAAAAATTTTGTTTTAAAATGAGTGTCGCTTTTAAATCCCAATGCAACATCTTCCAACTATATCCTCTAATTACTACTTTATACACTATTTCTAATAAAAAATTGACTTAATTTAGTAAAAATATTATTACTTTTAACATAATGACTGCATTTCTTAATATATGTAAAAACACTAAAAGCGACATTCATTTTGAAACGGATGGAGTATTGAAGTAGTAGTATCACTCACTTAGACGAGACGACAGAAACAGAGAAGAAAGCCCCCTCCTAGTCTCCTAGACTCTATTACTGTGCTACTATGACTCAAACAAAACTAACTAGGACACCAACACCATTCATTTACCTACAACATTTTGCTGCCAAATTTTCATTTTATTCTGTCTCCTCTCCTCTCTCATTATTTTACAATAACAAACAATACAAAATCTACTCCACTCTACTAGTACTACTCTACATTCACTCTCTATCTTGTCTTCCCTTGGTTTCCTAACCCACCTTCACATTTGAATCTTCAACTCAATCCCACTCCTCCAACCAAAACACTGTTTCAACAAAAAAACTTCTTCAATCTACTCTTTCTTGTATGTAGTAACTTGTTTTGTTTCATTCTCCATTATTATAGCACAATGCCTCAAAAGTACTACTTACATGAGCTACTCAAGGAAGATCAAGAACCATTTCTTCTCAACAACTACATTTCAGATAGAAGGAACCAAATGAAAATCACTACTACTACCTTACAACTCAACAAAAAACCAATCAATCAAATTCAAAACTCTAACTCTATTTTTCCTATTAATCTTTGTAAAAACGCTTCTAATTGTTTTTTCTCATTCCCACATGAAACACCAGATTTCAGAAAATCACCACTTTTTGAACTAACTTCCCCTGTTAAAAGCCCCTGCACCAAAATTCCATCTAGAACTGCAACTCTTCTTCTTGAAGCTGCTCTCAGGATCCACAAACATTCATCATCATCTTCTTCTTCAAATCACAAAACAAAAAACAGAGGTTTTGGGCTATTTGGATCTTTTTTTAAGAAACTCAAGCAGCGAAACCAGAACCGTAAGCTTGAAATAGAGAATCAAAATGTGTCTGTGAAGGATATATTGAAGTGGGATTCTTCTGTAAAGCGTAGACAAAAAGTTGATTCTCAGAAGGAAAATGAAGATAAATCATTGGAAATGGAAACTTCTTGCAGTGGTTACTCTGAAGGGATTATTCACCAAGCTTGTGCTTGTTATCACCGTACTTTTCCTGAAAGCCCTTTTCATTTTGTTCTTCAAACAAGTCCTTGCTCCGGCAGCCACACGCCGGAGCTAGCGTCGCCGAGCCGTCACATAACAGAGGTTTGTTATTTTCATAGTTATGTTTTTATAATTTTTTATCTATTTTGTTTTTCATTTTAGAATGTTAGCTCTTAATTTTTTTAGAAAAAATATTTTGTAAGTTGAATGTTTTTGATTTCCAGAATTTTGATAATTGTACTTTTCGATTGTGTTACTGCCATGCAAATCTTTACTCTCCATGATTGTTTGTTTGTTTGGTAAATTACTTTCTTAAAAAATGACAAATAAATTATGTTTTTGTTTGTTCTCTTGTTTGTTTTCATTAGATCCACATGTTTCATTCATTACAAAATAGTTTATATTTTGTATTTTTGTTTGAATTATTACTGTAGCAAAATGAGTCCATAAACATTTAGTAATTTATTTTTTTAAGTTTAGTGTATAGTACTTCACAAAAATTGTTTATACTATGCATTAGCAGAGTTACTCATAATTAGTTTCTGTCAAATGCAGAAACAAATTAGTATATATTAAATTCTATTCTATACAAGAATAAATAGTTACTGAAGAAGTATTTAATTAACCTATGAAAATAAGTATGTTTTAATGAATGTTTTTGTGGAATTGAATATATAGGACAAAGAAAGCAATGGAGGTGAGATTCTCAATCAATTCAAGTCAGGGGAAGAAGAGGAAGAAGATAAGGAACAGTGTAGTCCAGTCTGTGTTTTAGACCCACCATTCAAGGACGACGAAGAAGAACAAACAAACGATGAAGATGATGGTGGTGGTGATTTTGATTTGGAGAGCAGTTATGCCATTGTACAAAGTATGTCACGGTTATATTTATTTCATTACCATTAAACACAAACTTTTATTAGTGTTCTTTAACTTTGAATTTTTTTGCTTTGATGAACATGGAAACACATTTAAGTAGCCTAGTTAATTGCTGATAAGGTGTGTTGTGTTTGCTGAATATTTGAAAGGTGCTATATTTAAAGATTACAGCTGCTCAACATGAAAATGGCATTTTCCATTCAATGTGGTCTTGGCCTAGTGGCCTACTATTTGTTTACAACTATATATAGTTCAATTTTGTTATTAATTAGAATATGACCCACATTTCTCATGTTAGGAGATCTGTCTTAATTGGGATCCTTTCAATCAATATGTTGGATAACTTTTGAGCTATCAAACCCTTATCAAGTTTCATAAATTTTGTGGCACATTTATGTTTTTGGTTTGATTGGTAAATGTTAGTATGCTAGTAAATTATTGAGTTGGTGTTTCTGAATTTTGAACTCTGGAGTCTGGACCTCCTAATTAGTATTCATTCAATGTCCCTTGGCTCACCAACTGAATTGTCTACTTAGGACAAAGTTTGTGCTAGTACATAGTATGAATGTTGTGTAATAGAATAGTGTATTTAGCATATACAACTATAACTTCTGAATGTTCAATCATTATGTACTTCAAGTCTTTATGATGTTGAATAGTAACACTTACTGAATTTATCTAACCAAGAATTTTTTAAATTTTACAGGAGCAAGGCAGCAGATATTGTACAAGCTTAGCAGATTTGAGAAACTAGCAGAATTGGATCCGTTAGAACTTGAGAAAAGAATGTTTGATGATGAAGAAGACGAGGATGATGTTGAAGATGAAGAAATGGAAGTATCATGTGAAGAAAATGACTTCAAAAAATTAGTTTTTGAAGCTGTCTATCTGTCAATGGTTAATGACAGACAGCAAATCCCACAAGAGTTTAAGAAACTGATTTATGATCTCATTGTGGAAGAAGAGAGAGAATTTAATAATTGTTTAGAAGACAGGAATATAGTGATAACTAAGATATGCAAGAGATTGGAATCATGGAAAGAAGTGGAATCAAACACAATAGATATGATGATAGAAGATGATTTTTCTGTAGAGGATGGAGGGTGGAAGAAAAATGTTGAGCAGATAAGGAATGTGGCTAGGGAGCTTGAGTTTGCTATCTTTAGCATTCTAATGGATGAATTTTCAGAGGAATTAGTATGTTAATGTTGGTGAATTTTGAAACTAAGTATGAATGGATTATCTTTATTCTTTATCTTAGAAGACTATAGTCTAACATTGGATCCTTTGGGATTAGGCTAGTTTGAAAAAAAGTAAAAAAAAAGTGACCCAAGAATATAATTTGGGTTTATGTACATGGTGACTCATGTTTGTAACTAGATGTAGGGATGCTCTCTGTCCCATATTTAAATTTTATAGTAATAGTAATTTTTTTACCCTTCTTGACCACATTCTCATGTGTTACAATATCAAATTTAGTTCTGAAGTTAAAAAACAAAGATAAATGTGTAAACATAAGATAGTTATAAACAGATGAGCTGTTTTCGAAAATATTTCTGGATAAGTTTCAAGAACACTCTGAAAATAACTAAGATACAATACACCGTTTTGTTTTAGAATGAATTTTCTTATTTAATTTCTTAAGTGTTTTCTTTTATAGTCCAACTTTTCTTGACTTAATAGGCCTCTCTTGGAGATTTAAGTCCCTGCGGACTACGAGGCACGTAGAGCTATATATCGTAACCACATTTTTATCACGGCTAGATAAAAATTCTCCTAAATGGTGTGTGATACATTTGAATAGACCTTAAGGGAGATCAATGTAATTTGCTCCTATAATAAATACTAGTACTATAATGTTAAAGTCTCTTTCCTTCAATATGTTTTTAGTACAAACGCACAACCAAGTCATTAAGTTTAGGACTTAGAAATGATACAAGTTTGGTAATTTATTCAAAGAACCTTTTTAACACCTTTGGGCATTTTTCAGAAGGAATAAACAGTTGGGGCCAGAAGTAAAGAAAACATAAAAGATAGAATTACAGTTGGTTAGCAGAGAGAATCAAATAATTTGAAGAGCTTTTCTCTAGGAAGGAGGAAATTGATAACGACTAATCACTAATGAGTCTAATCTCAATCTCATGTTATTTTTCTTTTCCAATACAAGCTCCTTTTATTGATATGCAAGTAATATGGAGTAAATGACTTGTCAATTTTACATCATATTTTTATGTTTTCCCTTTTCCTTTTCTATGTTGTGTAGATCACTCTTGGTACCTATTCTGATTATGCTTTTCAATTTTTAGTGATGGATCACTATCATTTGCATCCCTTTCAATTGGGGATCCAGCACCTTTTTCTTTGCTGAATGATAGTTATAGAATGGGGGTTGTGCATTTTTCTTTGTCCATAACGTCATAATTGCTAGGGATAAAAATGAGTATGGTAAATTGGTAATGTAGCAAGCAATGATATATAATTGCTTAGACTATAAAAGGCAGTCTTTGGTGTAAAAAAAAAGGCACTCTTTCTGAAAATAAGTTAGGTCGAGTTAAGTTTGTTTTTGATATTTCTATGTCATAGTCCAACATATTTAAACGGACATGAAACCAAATTTAAATGGTGAAATTTTGCTTATTAATTTCATAGAGCGAAAATTATTTGATATTAACGATAATTTTTTTGGCAAACTCCTATTTTAATATAAATAAACAAACTTTTTTTTTTAAAACACCAAATAAAATATATTAAAAGACTATTCAAAATATATTAAAAGACTATTCTAGCTTATGATGAGCAAAAAAGATATATATGTCCACTTATGCGTAGGAACCGGAGTTTAAACTATTTAACACAAAAAAAATAGAAAAAATTATTACAAAAGAGTTTAAAAGAGGGAGTATGGGAGTCCAAGAAGCTGGATATCCTATGAAAATTGGGCTGTCAAAAACAAGCCCACTTGAAAGGATTGTTGGATAAAAGCCAACTTCCTTTAGTGTTTTTTTTCATATTCTGGTCCAAAAACAAAATGCAACCAGGTTGGTCAAGCTAATTATACTTCCATGAAGCTTCACATCAACAAGCCAAATACTAATCCTTTTTTCTTCCCTATGATAACCAACAAATTAATTAACCAAAGCCGTAAGCCAAAAGAAATTGAACTTTCAAATATTATGCTAACTGGAATTTATAATTAGAATTAGGTATGACTCATTACACGGTAGCCCATACCATTCTCTATCCAACTTTGAAAAATTAAATGTTATTTCAACACTAAAGATACATATATTAATTCTTCATGTCATTTTCAAACAAAAATATGACTACATCAATCATTCAATTTCATCATATAACTAAATTCATACTATATTTTCTCACATCATTAACCATCTAATAGTAACAATCTCTCCCTGATTCAGCAATCAGCCATAGAAACAATGAAAACCAATAATCACATTGAGGAAGAATCCAATGACAAGAGTTACCACGTGATAGATATCTTCAAAATAGACACAGAAAGGTTAGCTTCAATGCAAAACAAAATCTCAGAAAACCCGAAATTACTATGCAAATCCGCAGGAAAAACATCTTGTTGCATCTTCAAGGTACCACAAAGCCTATTTGAATCAAACGGAAAAGTATACCAACCTTGTATAGTTTCCATAGGACCTTACCATAATGGACAACCTCGTCTCAACATGATCGAAGAACATAAATATCGTTACCTCGGTTCTCTTCTCAACAGAACACAATTAACCTTAGAGGAATTCATAAAAGCCATTGCTCCATTAGAAAATGAAGCTAGAGAGTGTTATTCTGAAACAATTCAGCTCGATTCCCACGAATTCGTTGAAATGTTGGTACTTGATGGTTGTTTCATCATTGAATTGTTTCGTAAAGTTGCAAGATTAGTACCTTTTGAAGTTGATGACCCACTTGTTAACATGGCATGGATTTTACCATTTTTTTATAGAGATTTCCTCAAACTTGAAAATCAAATACCTTTCTTTATTCTTCAACGTTTATTTGAAATTTCAAAACCACCACATGAAAATTCAACGGTAACACTTTCATTTCTTGCTATGGAATTCTTCAACAACTCGTTACAAAGACCAGAAGAAATAGTTAACGTGTTAACAGAGAAAAATGAAGTGAAAGCGAAGCATTTACTCGATTTGGTTCGTTCGAGTTTCATTCCAATAGATGAATTAGAAACAGAACACAAAAGGGTAACCACACCAACCCATGTAATCCACTGTGTCTCAAAGCTTCGTCGTGCGGGGATTAAGATCAATCCAGGAAAAAACAATGAACGAGAGAGTTTCTTGAACGTGAGATTCAAACACGGCGTGATAGAAATGCCGACAATAACAATGGACGATTTCATGAGTTCATTTTTAGCAAACTGTGTTGCATTTGAACAATGTTACGGTGGTTGTTCAATGAAGTATGTAACAACCTATGTAACATTTTTGGATTGTTTAATAAATACTTATAGAGATGTTGAGTATTTATGTGACAGGAACATAATTGAGAACCATTTTGGGACAGAAGGTGAAGTGGCACATTTTATTAACAATACTGGGAAAGATGTTGCAGTTGATTTTGATTTGTGTTATTTGTCTGGTTTGTTTAATGAGGTTCATGAATATTATGGAAGTAGTTGGCATGTGCAATGGGCTAGTTTTAAATACACATATTTTGATACACCTTGGTCTTTTATATCTGCTTTGGCTGCATTGGTATTGTTGGTTCTTACTGTTGCTCAGACTTATTTTGCAGCTTATCAGTATTTTGATGCCTAAAGTTCTTTCATTATAGAGATTTGTGTTATTAGTTTTGTTACTTTTTTTGGATGATGTAACCCAAATTGTTCGTGTAATTAAAGATTTATTGATTTTATTCTAAGCTAAAATACCTTATCACTCTGTTTATTATGATGACGTATTGGCAATGAGAGGGAACTGTATTTGCCGCAGTTATATGGGGACGTTGTTAGTTGTTTCATATCCGAGCAGTTTGATTTTCAATCGATGATTGAAATCTGACTCGTTCGATTTTAAATCAACAATCGAGATTAACTACAGTGTGAAATTGCGTGATTGTTCTATAAAAGTGAATATGGATTTGGCATGAAACTTGTAGAATTGATTTTAAGATGTTTAATTTTTTTTTTAATGAAATGAGTGTTGTATTAAAACATAGATTATTTTACTCTCTACCATTTTCAACTAGAATCAAGGGAAGAGTGGATCTAAATCCCAAATTAAACTATGAACACCTATAAAAGTAAAATTGTACAAAATATCTTTATGTTTAGAAATATACTTTAGGCCTCTTAATTTACATATTGATCAACATTCACTTTTATAATCAACGTGAGATTCTTACTCATGTAGTATTTACCAAGTGAACAAACACAAACAAAATTACCTAATTTTTTTACAATCTTATTCCATTCATGAAATTTTATGATTGTGTTTGGAATGTTATCAAAATTTGTGTTGAAATCTTAAGTCCTGTTTACTTTGTAAGAGAAATCTTTGTGATATATAACAATGCTTATTGTTTGTGGGAAAAAGACATAAGATAAACTCTTATTCTTTTGTTTTCTTCTATGGATGAAGCGACAAACATCACTAAAGTTTACGTACATAATTGTAAATTCTAAATTCAAATTTGAGTAACGACATTGAACATAACAATTTTCTTATAGCCCATTAAACTATGACTTATAATCCCTAAGTAACTCATGCATGGATTGTACTACTATTAGGCTGTGCTAACTGCTAAGGCAAATTTATTACCAAGTAAATGAAAAAAGAAAAAAAAAATCTTCAATTAGGTTGCTATGTGGAGTTTAAAGAATATTCAAACTATACTACCCTCAATGATAAGAGTCGTGTCAATTCTCCTTCCCTAGTGTTTACTGGTCTCATAATAAGTCATCATAATATTAATTATTGAGAAATTAATATTTTTCATGATGTTTACTTCGTCATCAACATCCACACTATAATCTATATTGACCATATCAAAATGACTTACGGTGCAAGATATGTTCCCTCTTGGACCATCAACCTTGACATTTCAATTGCTAATACTCTAGTAAGATAACTAATAGTCTAATACCATACATTCCATGAAACTTCCATAATCCATGACTCATTGACTCTATTGTTGTATATATATGCAAAGACCAGTGCATAAGGTTTTGCTATCTCCAAGTGTTAATTAAGGTGAACTATACACAAAAACTAGCCAAAGTTATAAAAACATTTCCACTTCTAAGTTCTCCCTTTTTCTATAAGCCTATAACACATGCAAGGTTCCATAATGCCTATAGTTTCAACAAGTGAAAACTTGGTTATTAATCAACTTCCTCAACCCACAAGACCCTCCGCGGTTTATCCTGATCAACGCGAAGACAACAATTTCGGTCATCAATTTAATAACTATGTGATGCCACCACCAATGTTAAAAGCAAATGAAGAAGAAACAAGATTTGTACTAGTTGATAAGCTAGGAAATCGCGTTTTGGACAAGATTTATGAGAAGCTACCAGCAAAATTAAGAGAGGAAATACATTTGGATGAAGTGTTGGGTAAAGAAGGAAACAGAAGAGATAAATCAGAACGTAGTACTTCTTGTGATGCTGGGATATCGGATAATGAGAAGCTTGGACGGTTCAAGATTCGAACTGTTGTTGCTGAAGAGGTTGTTAAAGAGGATGAGAAGAAATAAGCTAATTTTACTTTCACTAGTTGGATTTGTTAAATTTGGACATGTAATTATTTTTAGGATACTACTACTAGGAAAAGAAGAGGAAAATAAAATATTCTTTGATTCATTTCAAATTTGATTTGGATATGAAAAAACTAATTAGTTTTTCCATATTTTTTATGATATTTTAGATAATTTAATAATGAAATATAAAATCATAAAAAATATTCAATTGACTAGTCTTATTTTTGGATGTGTACTGACTCAAACTTGTGTATTAGTTCTAAGCTATACCGGGAGATGGTCATAATCATATCCTGATGCCTAAAGAACACAAATACACATTGATGGTCTTATATCAACTTTTAATTCATAAGAAAATTAAATAAAAATCCTTTAATAGTTCCTACGTACTTTAGATTGTTAACATTTTGTTTGATCAATGGGGAAAAGATAAATGAAATAAAGTGTAAGAAAAGAAATTTAAATGGGGCTCTGCCCCCTTTTTGTACTAAAAGAATATTAAAAAAAATTCATCCCTATAAATATAATAAATTTTAAATTTAATATCTAAAATGAGATATTGTTATATTCAAAAAATATATGTTTTATCTTTAGTTCTTGTCCCTTAAATCTATAAGGTCAATTTCTTAATATTGAACTAATTCCTGGTGGACAACTATATTGATAAATTGAAAAGTACCAATGGAAAACAAGATTTTTAATTAAAATTCAAAATCAAAAGACCAATTGAGTGCTAATTTAGAACTACTCCACACAACTTCTTGTGGTGGGGTACCTAGAAAATCTTTGTTGAAATATCAGATTGCCGCATTGACCAACATTATATGATGTGATTTTTTTTTTTTTTGAAAGTATATGATGTGCATTTTGGAAACAAACAAGTCCTAACACTCTAAGAAATCTATCACCTAATTAAACGCTTGAATGTGTAAAATTTCAAGGCCTATACCGTGTTGTGACCCAAACTAATTAAGAATAAGTCCAACAAAACAACTTCAAGAGCAATTCAATTCCCTTTGTCAAAAATTAATCAGTCAAGTCTTTGACTAATTCGTCCTTGATTTGGTTGGTTAACTTAACTGTTCAAGGAGCATCCCCATGGTTTAAGCATACAGTCCTATTCCTATATATATATGTAGCACAACAAATCACAAACCAAACAAATCATACTCTCAAAATTCAAAATTCAATATTTCTATCTATTGGCTTAATTAATTCAGCAATCAGCAACAAATTTTCCATTCTATAGAAAGCATCAATCACTACCAAGATTTAATTTAATTGATTTTCAATCTTATAATAATATGCAGACATTTCATCAAAGTGATGAAAGAACCTCAGAACCACAATTTGGACTCCTTGATCAACCTACATCATCAACTTCAACATCATATAATTTGATGAATTCCGATCCAATTCTTAATTCTCCTGAGCATTGCACGTACGATCAATATAATTGTGCACCATATCATCCAACAACAAAGAAACGAGTGATAAGAATTAAAAGGGTTTATTCAACAAGAACTCGCGGTCGTTCTGGTCCAATACAGTCGATTGCTAGAAAGCTTGGTCGATTCAAAGTTTGGACGGTTGTTGTTGAAGTGAATGTAAACCAAGAATGTAAACAGAACACATAATTTTTTTAATTTTCATTAACTAACACCATCCTAATTAATTTAGGAGAACATTTCTTTTCTTGGTACAAACATATGTATGTTTCTGTATATCTTGAATAAAAACATATACTGCATTCAGTATATTGTTCAACTCTACCTATTATGTTTATATAAAAAAAAGTCTATCTATTAACACCCGGTCAACGATTCAACTTAATTTCTTCTGTATAATATAATTATCTTTGAGCCACTATGATAATTTCAATGGAATAGTAACTAGCTATAGGTTGAAACGTGATTGGGATATACCAGCAGCACCCATTAATAATACAAAATAATAATGATTAATACGAATGATTAAGCCCTTCCCATTTGTTACCTTTTCTTTACCAACTGTTTTTTATTGGCAAAATATATTTATAAACTAAAATTAATGAGATTAGACAACTCGAGTCCAAACTGTTAAAGAAGTTTCATATTGAATGTGAGATGATTTGAATATAAATTTATAAATAAGAGATAATTCTTACTTTACAAATCAATTTTGTTGGATTGAGTTAAGTTCAACCTAATTTTCAACACAAATGTAATGTGAAAAGAGAAATAAAAATATAAGAATAACAACCAATCAACCAAGCTTGAGACAATTCGGCTCGACTCCACTCCGCCACAAATCTCTAACAGTTGTGCTGTGTTTGATTTTTGCCCTCACCACAATTTAAACACTTTTATATTATTTTTTTCCACCAAACATCATATAAGATAAAATTTGTTTAATACCTTAAACGTTTGTTCTGTGCTATTCTGACTTGTTCTGTACTGTTTTGTTAAATAATTTTATTTTACAGATCAAACAAACCCATAAAAAGCATAAAAATAGTCAAAGATTTTACCAAAATAATAAATTTTATGAGGCGAATTTTATTGTGTTCACTAGTTACTCAAAAGCTACCCACTTCATAGAAGAAAATAGAATGATCGATTATAAAATTCTCAAATAGACCACACAACTGAATGACAATTCAAAATCAAACTTAACCCTAACTAGCTTCATCTCTTTCACCTAGAAAACCTTCAAACAAATATAAAGACATGACTAATACCCATCCTAACCACAGAGAAATAATAAACCACACCTAAAAGACGGACAGACTCTATAGGAGAGCCACAAAAACCATTAGTAGTATTTAGTAAATAGTAATTGCCGGGAAAATAAAGCATAACGACCTTAGGCGGAACACAACTCCTCCAAAAGGACTACAATAGAAGCTGAGACTGAGAGAGACAAATATATACTAACCAAAAGGACTGATATCAAGATTCAAGACATTTACATGACAATGTATACACAGCAGCACCAGTACTTAATTAATATAGAAGGCACATAATTAATGTACATAGGGTTGAATAAACGAACAAAAAAAGCAAAGAAAGGGTACACACACACACACATCAATGCATTTGATTTCCTCATGTCTAAGCAAAGCCCTGATGTGAGACTCCTCCCATATTTATATTACATCTTACCTTTCCATTATTTATTCATCATGCATTATACATATCTTATGGGAAATAAGGATAACTCCAAAGGTGTGAATCATCACACATATTATTTTCTTGTGCATCATAATCATTATTGGCAAAATCAAAACGAGGAGGACTAAGTAGCATTCCTTCAGCCATATTAACCAAAACATTTGGCATATCAAATATCAAATCTTCATCAACAAACTCATAGTTAACATTATTGTTCTCATTCCCACCTACAAAAAACTCTTGTGGCACCATTGATATACCATTATTATTTCCGTCATTAATATTAATATTATTGCTTGCAAGTGCATCCTTTGCTGCACCTATAGCAGCTGCAGCACTAGCTGCAGCTGTCTGAATATCGCGAGCAGAGGAAGAATCAGGCACAGGCAAAGAAGTAGAAGAATCAGGGAAATTTAATTCAGCATTTTTACCCTTAAGAGCAAGAGCAGCTACATCATAAGCAATAGCTGCCATTTCAGGTGTTGGAAATGTTCCTAACCAAATTCTGTTCGGTTTTTTAGGTTCACGAATCTCAGACACCCATTTTCCATTATTCCTACGCCTCACTCCACGGTAGACCGGGTGACGACCGGTCGAAACTTTGCCTGATGAGGATGCATAAGTAGTAGTATTTTCAGGCATGGTGTAATTATTGTGTTTGTTTTTTCAGTTAGGAAGGGTGGTTGTGGTAGTTGGTAGTTGAAGAAAACGGTTGAAGCCATTGATTTATATATTATGAGATTTGAGGGGGAAAAATATGATAGCTGGAGAAGGATTTGAAAGTTAAGAGATGAAAGTGCAAACCAGTTATGGATTAACTATGGTGTGTGAAGGATTTAGGGTGTAAGACAGCTAGGTTTATTTGATATCTAGGTTGGAGAGCGTGTTTAGTTGATTAAGAAGAAGAAGAAGAAAATGAAAATTTGGTTTAATCAATAGTGATATTGCACTTTTTTATTGTGCATTTCTTTGATATATACAATACACCATCACTGATAATACTCCATTTTGTTTTTTCTACTTTTTATATTCAACATGGGTTTGATGTAATGGAGAGAAAACATTAGGTTGATTTCCTTTTATTTTAATTATTGTGAAATACATATATAAAACATTGTTGACGAGGAAAATTTTAAGTGGCTAGATTTCATCGGTCGAGATTTTTTCTTCCTTTTAATTTCTTTGATTTTGTTCCACTAACTAGGTAGGGTTTTGTGATGTAGTTGTTGTTGGTGCTGAAAACTGATGTTTAATCCAGGGGACAATACGTAGTTTCACTTCGTAAGCAAATTTTAGCTTTCAATTACAAACACACAAACACATTGTAAAGGAGTGTTGTCAAGATGATTTTGGGGTACGCGAGAAATGTGGGGGTGGGAAAAGAAACAGTACTTCTGGAGACCATAGGAAGTTCAAGTTGGGCCCTTTATATCAGAAAAGAGTTAGTCGGGTTTTCAGTTTGGCCCTATTCAAAATGCTTGGGCTTATTTAATTTGCGTTTATAAAGTATGAACAAATCGCGCAATTCATGCTAGTAGCCCATCCGTATCATATACTACCTCCGTTCTTTAATATAAGCTTCTTTTTGTCTATATTTTACTATTCATCTATCATATTTTAATCGTATTTTTCTAATAACATATAGATGTAAATATTAGCATATAAGATCTTTTTTTGATTTATTTTGATGAGTATTTTTAAAATATCAAGTTTTTATAATTTTTTCTGCTAAATAATTAAAGATATTAGTGATCAAAATTGTGGATTGGCATACATGCAGTGGTCAAACGGAGTCTTATAATTAAGGACGGAGGTAGTATAAGATTTTTTGTAATAAAAAAATTTGCTACAAAGACTTTTTGTAATTTATTGAAAACAAAGAAAATAATGAAATTGCTAAACCGAACGTCCATGATCGGAGTTTGATCACAATTCTTCTACTTTATAGGTGTAAGTTTATGATGACTTTATCATTTCGTCTATGTAAAATAAAAAAGATACCTGACTTTTGGAAAGAAATTTGGTATTTTAAAAAAACTCAAAATTTAGATTTTTTTTATGAAAAAATGATCAAATTTTTACTTCTTCAAAAAAATTTTAAAATAAAATGAGATTTTTGGAATAAAAAACAACATAGAGGTAGATGTTAAAGTTTAACATTGAATAGAATATAACTTAAATATGTTTTTATAAGGGAAAGTAAACTCTCATTTTACAAGTCATTTTGTAAGAATGAGTTGGGTTCAATTCAAATTCTATAACGATATCAAAATATATTCAAAATTTATTAGATCATCGATTATTAAGTCACCCGGATAACAGTTCAAAAACTAAATCTAACACGCAAAAGAGGCTAAAGAACTGTATGAAAAGTTTCACTATACATTTGATGATACGTGACTTTTTTTATTTGAAAAGTTCAGTAACCGACCCTCCGACCCTAGGACGTTGATGCATGACATTGAAATATGTTCGCGTACAATCATCATGATCATCTTCAGACGTTTTATAAGAGTTCAGTTTGTCCAATCCAACCTAAATAAACTATAAGAAAGCACAAAATTAAGGGATAGGAGATAAATTATTCATATTGGAAAGACTACTTGGAAGTTTTTTTTCTTCTATATTATAAAAAAAACAATTACAAAAATGTTTATTTTTCAATGAAATGGGTCCGGGATCCATCATGTATAAGATGACGAAGGCCCACATTTTGATCTTTAATAGTGACAAACCATCCGTACGCAGCAATTCTTGAATTTTAGTTGATAACTTGATATATCATATCTCATTTGTTACCCCATATAATGATGAGATCGGATACTAAAAGATGGCACCTAGCTCTTATGTCCAAGTGCAACTTGACACTATTATTCATTTGCTAACAATTGATAAATGTTCCTATCAAGTAGTAGTATGTATTAAGGGACTCATGAAAATCAGTTTAAAATAAGCATCGTGAAAATGTGAACATTAATTATAACACATGTTCCCATCTGGAACATCGGGTGCCGGGCGGCAGAACAATCAAAGATGGCTTCTCAGACGACATTGATTGGTTGGAATTCACATCTTTGGTCATGTTAACGAGTACCTGTAAATGGCTCCAATCTAATAAAGAAATTTGTACCAGTAAATACTCTAACACTGAGTTAGTATGTGTTTGATTGGGAGGCAGGATTAGAATGAAGCATATGGTGATATAATAATACTTATATAGCTTAGCTAAAAGATGTGGTATTGAATTTGGGTCAGCCACGAATTTAGTCTAAAATAATAATGCAATGACTCTTAGAACTTTATTTAAAAGATTAACAGCGTGTAGAAATTCAAAAATATTAAAAATAAACTGTATAAAAGCATTTAATTGTATGCCACATTATTTAATTGTTTGTTTTGAAATTGACAAAAACCAATATAATGGGGCTCGTGATCATGATATTTGCTCCCCTTACTACTTTTGCGATCACGCTTTTTAAATTGTTTGATCCGATGCTGCTTCAACCTTCAAATAATGGACAAAAGTGAGGATGGATGATTCATGCATGATGCATGTTGTTTGTTTTTTAAATCTCTCACAGACACACCACTGCACTGATAAGAAGAGTGAAATGTGTCAAGTTGTGATGCATGCATGCATGAGTCAAATCCTGTGTTCTGTATGATGATAGCATAATTAGATAAGTGTGGTGTGATGATGAAGCATATTCTAAAAAGGCCTTGATCCATATTTCCATTTTTCGTTGTCCCGACAACACCAGTCTCGGGCCTCGCTCTCACGAAACCCAGACCTTGTCTTCCTGGCCTCTCCTCAGCTGAAAATACTACTGTTTTCTCCCCTCTCTAGGCATCAAATTCTCAGAATATATGTTTCACGCAATATTCATAATAATATTATCAAAATTGAATATATGGTTTTAAAAGTAGTGTATGCAATACTAATAATTTTAGAGAGTGAAATTTAAAAAAGGGTTTGAGCCTTATCTTAAGTGTGGAGAAACTTTAAATTTCTGAGTTGCCTTCAATCTAACGATAAATTAATTAATGCATTCTACGTTGAATATACCGATCTCAACTAAATAAAATTAACATATGTTTGGAACCGCTTTTGTCAACTCATACTTAGCTTGCAACCCACTATAATACTCTATTTGGTTATGATTATAAATAAATAAATTTGATGATGTACCTGATCTATAATATAAATCAAATACATAAATTGTCAAATATATTTAAAAAAAGAGTCAAATTTTAGAAGTTCTGATGTGTAGTTACTCCTTCACCATAACTTTGCCATGCCAAACATAGACTTAATTTCCATAATTTGGAATTGTGCAAGCAAAGAAACAAAAGAAAAGAGAGCATAAGAGAAATGTAGTGCAGTGGTATTTATTTTTATGCCAAAGTAGGCATGCAGTGCATATATCTGAGCAGTGATGGACTGGCACTGATCAACTACTATATACATACATCGCCATCAACTGCTTGTGGTCACATGGCGCATATATAGCTATCAAACATTTATATGACCGACCATCACCCAGGGGGGTCCTTTCCCTGCTCACTCATCACAACTTTCTCCAAAAGTAGCTAATTATTCTGACACAATTCTTCACTTATCATCACTGTTGTTAATTCCACTTAATTACCACTGCAACTTCTGCACTTCGACTCAATTAAGGAAAATTTAATTAATTAATTAACTAACCTAGGCCTGTCTGTGTTTCAACTTTCAATTAGTAGTTCACTTGATATTTTTATTTTGTTGTCCAAGCTTTCTTTAGAATTAATATTGATATTTTTATCAATTGAATCAGAAGTACTAATGAATTCTCGCTCAAATGTGAATAAGAATTAAGGATCATTGTTTAGTTAAAACTTGCACTTAATTGCATAGTCTATTTGCAATGAAAGGTTACCTAGTTCACTGTATGAATCCAACATTTGCTATATATGCGTGTATAATTGAGAATGTGAAGAAGAAAACAGAAAATCTAAGGATATATAGCTAGACCTTACATGTTACAATATTACTCACTAGGTCCCAATTTTTTTTTTTGAACGGCAATAGAAGTTTATTATATTAACAAGAGGGAAAAGTACAAGAGGTACTAAATCTCTAAAGATTAGAACAGCGAACAATGAAAAAACCGAATTAAAAGAGCTACCATAAAATACAATACAAAGAAACTACAGTACTTCATTCATAAAGTAGCTACTATACCTAATAAGGTTTAGTGCTCTCAAACAACAAAGGCAAGAACCCCGAATTAGCCGTATTCACTCCAAACTACAAATGGACTATATATTGCCAAAACAGTCCAAAAAGGTTTAGTGGTCCGATATGATTCTAGATTAGGCCAACACTACCCATTATTTGACCTATTTTTTAAAGAGAGAACCAACTTTAAAGATTGCTCTGTGTGTTTTTTTTTCTTCTTCTTTTGGTTAAGTACTTAAAATGAATAAATATGGTAATAGCATACAAGAATCTCTATGTAAATCTAACTAAATTTGTTTTGGTAAACTTATCTAAATTTATTGTTTTATAGTGTGTATCTAATAAACTTTAACAAATAAAAAATTAGATATGGATAGAAGGATTATTTTTTTTGTCGAGACTATAATATTTATTGTTGAATGTAATAACTATTCTTTTCGTTTGATCAAAAGATTAATAATACCAAAGAAGTTTTCAGCTCCATGAGAAAAAATATAATTCGAAACTAGTAATCAAGCTCTAAGAATTTTCTATGTTAATGTTAACGTTGATCTAAACCATAATAAGGAATCATGCCCACCAAAAAAAAGAATTTGAGTAGAAATCATGATGAAAAGTCAAAAAGTTATTAGTATCAAGCCGCTAACTATACACGCGCAGATAGAGAAACCCGGTTGTCTTCCATTCTTCATTTTGCTTTAAGCCACGTACGTGTCGATGATGAATTAGCCAACCAAAATTAATTTTGATGTTATTATTTTACAAAAGTTGATTGGGTAGAATATGTGATGTAACAAGACACGTAGTAATCTTTTTTAAACAATTTTTTGTCAATTCAGATGTTTCTAAGATTTGTTATATAGCGGCGATTTTAATAAAATTTGTAAGGATTTATTATATTTAACAAAAATTTTGTTTTGTGATTGTTTAAAATTTTCGCTAAATAGTCTGTACATCATCCAATTTACTGTGATTTTGAAAATTAAAAAAATTGGAAATATAAATATGAAATTCATCATCCTATCAATTGCGGAGTTAAACTATAAATTAAGGAAAGATCCCTAAAATATTAATCAAATATGTAAAATAAATTATTGAAGAAAAACTAAAAGAAACAAAAAAAATGAGTTGGCATAATTTTATTTAAAAAATAAAAATATCACATCAACGTTCCCAATTATGTTCAATGAAATTTTGTTGATTTTGACTATGAAGTAAAGTAAAGAATTTTATATTACAGAAGTAAAACAACAATAAAATTTTATATGATTTAAAAAACTTTAACCTATTTTATAAGGGGATAAAACATAATTAACACTATTAATTAATTAATATTAATATGATATGGGTTATATATGTTAGTCAGGGCATATAATATAGATTGCCTCAAAAAATAAAGTGCATATAATATAGGCACTTGTTTATGCAGCTGCTCCGTTCCTCCTTTAAGACACTCCAACCCCACCTCCTAAGCTATGGACTGAACAACGACACTTAACAAATTAATTAGCAGCACATTTTTTCTTTTAAAAATGAAAAATGAACGTATGATACACACTATTATACACTACTCTCCTATTTTAATTATGTGTAAATACTCACTTTTGATCATGATTCTTAATGATACGACAAGAGAAGAGGTGTATCTACAAAAGTTACCGTGACATCCAAATTAATATAAATTTGAAGTCGAGGTACATGTTAGAATGAAGCATCTCTTGTCAGAAGTCCCACATTGGCTAGAAATATGACAAAGATAACATTTATAAATGTGTGCAAACCTCAACTTTTAAGCTAGCTTTTGTGGTTGAGTATAGACCTCCTAAATTCTAATATGATATCAGAGTCTATCCTAGATCCATTTGTTGGTTAGCTTTTGTGGTTGAGTATAGGCCTCATAAATTCTAATATGGTATCAGAGCTTATTCTAATATGTGTAAATACTCATTTTTTATCATGATTCTTAATGATACGACAAGAGAAGAGGTGTATCTACAAAAATTACCGTGACATCCAAATTAATATAAATTTGAAGTCGAGGTACATGTTAGAATGAAGCATCTCTTGTCAGAAGTCCCACATTGACTAGAAATATGGCAAAGATAGCCTTTATAAATGTGTGCAAACCTCAACTCTCAAGCTAGCTTTTGTGGTTGAGTATAGGCCTCCTAAATTCTAATATGGTATCAGAGCCTATCCTAGATCCATTTGTTGTTTGTTGTAGAGACCTCCCATATTTGGGGCACCAGTTATTGTTGATTTCACGTTCCAGCTTGTTCAGTTTATTCAGTTGTGAACGTGGCAAAGATAACCTTTATTTGTAAAGGAGATTATTTTATAGCCAATAAATGTGACATTAACTTTATCTGACCTAAAAGTCTATTTCAAATCAATTTGTTTTTGCTATGCAATTTATAGAATAGTGAAGTTGCATAGCACTATATAATTTTTAAGTTAATCTTTCTTTTTTGAATATTGTTCTCTCTAAGACAATTATTATAGATTATTGACCAAAAAGAAAATATAGTTTAAAAAATGTACTTGCTAGTTATTGGCAAAGAATTTTTTATAGTTTAATCAGAGGATCATGAGATCAAAATCAACATTGAATATACATTAATGTTAAATTCTTTTGAATGAGAGTTTTAACCACCATTTATGATCTATCCGACTCAAGTTATTAGTTTCTGAAGTTGTGCACAAATAATGCCCAATTCAAACAAAAAAATAAAACTTCCATTTATCTTGTTGGTTTTTCATGTTAACATTGCCAATAATTTAACTCAATTAATAACGATAGATGAGAGTTTAAACTTAAACATATTGATAAAATGAATGTAAAAAATGATACTATTTTTATATAAGAAAAAGTGTACCGGTAAAGAAACAGTATAAACACAGATAAATAGTTGAATATTAATCTCATCTATAATATGGTTGGTACGTACGTACACACACCACAACACACGCATTGCATACACAGTTGTACCTACGTAGACACAGAGAGATGGGACCATCTCTCTCTCTCTCTCTTCAAATTTGAGCCTTTTCATTCACGACAGGATCCGTCTCTGCCGCTTAACAACACCTTCATTCTTTTTTTTCTTTTTTTATTTTTTAATTTTATTATTTCATCAATATCATCTTATTATTATTATTATTATTATTATTCCTTTTTCTTATCTCTAATTCTATAATAATAATAATTCACTCTTCTATTCATCTCTCTCTCTTTCTTTCTCAATTTTGAACACTATAGTCTCATTCCATCTCATGAAAATGGAAGACCATAATCATAATCATCATCATCATCATCATGAACAGCAACAACAACAACAACACTACGTTAGTAGTAACAGTATCACTGATTTCAGACAACTCATGAATATTGGACAAAGAATCCCAACAACAACAACTACTGCTGATCATTTCCCCACGGCGGAGCTATTCCCCGCCGGCAACCAAAATTTGTCAGTGACAGCAGCAACACATCAACACTATGAGATGATGATGTTTGGTCGGCAAGTATCAGATATAATAATGCCTCCTCGCTCATTTCATGACTTTGTTTCAACTGATGCTGCTGCTGCTGCTGCTCTTGCTACTACCACTACAACAACAACTAGTGTTTCAACTCCTTCTCTTAGTGGTAATTTAGAAGCTGAAACAACAACAACAACCGGTTGTATTGGTGGTGTTGATGCTTCAACTGGAAGATGGCCTAGACAAGAGACTCTTACTCTTCTTGAGATTAGATCTCGTCTTGATCCTCAATTCAAAGAAGCTACTCAAAAGGGTCCTCTTTGGGATCAACTTTCTAGGTATTTACTTGTTATACTACTACCATTTTCTTTATACTATTTTTTCCAGCAAAATTAGCTTAATTATGAAGATGAAAATGAATATTACTTGTTAATTAATTTGTTTCTGTTAGAACAAATGGGTTGCTAAATTAACCTACTCAAATTCATTATTAGTTGTTGTAGCTCTTAAATTTCACAATTTTAATACTTAGATGAATACTGCACTTGGTTTTTTAATTTTGTTACTTTTTTTTTTTGAACAATTTAATTTTGTTATAACTTGACACTACATTTTCTGGAAAATTTTTAATTAGCTTCTTTGACTGGAAATGACTATACACTGGTGTAGTCTCTCACAGTCTCATTACTCAATTTTTGATTATTGAGTTTAAGTTCATATATACCAAGATTTCTACACATTTTTATCGCTGTCCCTTTTTTCCTTTTGAAATTTTGTACCCTCTTTTTGGTGCAAAAGTCCAATCCCTTTTAATACTTAATTATTTTTTCCTTATTTAAAATCCATTCATACTCTTGGATTCTTTTGCATTTCTAATTTTATCTTATCTTACATGGAATAACAGTAATCAATCACTAGCTCTTTCTTTGAAAACTCATTCCTATTGACAATTTGAATGACATTGCATAATAGTAACATTTTTTAGCAAAAGCTCATCTCATAGCTAGCTAGCTAGCTAGCATTAGCTTTAGTTTGGTAGTAATATTCACAACTCCAACTAGGGTTCAACTTTTCGGGGCAAACCATATTTTCCGCACGCAAATGGTTAAGGAGTTGACCTCTCTAAACATACGTTTTTCGTATCTATCGGCTTAAGATTGAACTCGAGATCAAATAGTTGAGAAAACAAAATATTTACCAATCTTGCCACTCACAACGATGGTACTAGCTACTAGCTAGGGCTCAATAATTAAATTATCCCCCTATGAGCTCTAATTACCTATTATGGCCTTTTGTTGTTTTTCTTCCATACTCACATTGCATATTGTTTGTGTTGTATTAAGGATAATGTGTGAAGAACATGGATATCAAAGGAGTGGGAAAAAATGCAGAGAGAAGTTTGAGAATCTATACAAATACTACAAAAAAACAAAAGAAGGAAAAGCAGGAAGACAGGATGGAAAACATTATAGATTCTTTCGTCAACTTGAAGCCTTATATGGTCAAAACAACAACCCCTCTTCATCTTCACTCCCAGAAAACAATTTTTGTTCCAACAACAATCAAGAAATGTTTCATTCTCACAACAAGCATTGTGATAGCCTCAGCCTAACAAACTCCACTGAATTTGACACATCATCGTCCGATAACAATGATAATAATGAAAGCTCTATGGAGAAGAGAAAAAAGAAGATGAGTGGAAGAAGCTTCTGGAAGGTAAAGATAAAAGACTTCATTGATTCACAAATGAAGAAGTTGGTTGACAAGCAAGAGGAATGGTTGGAGAAACTCACAAAGACATTGGAACAGAAGGAAAAGGAAAGGGTGTTAAGAGAAGAAGAGTGGAGGAAACAAGAGAAAGAAAGGTTGGAAAAAGAGCACAAATTTTGGGCTAAAGAAAGATCGTGGATTGAAGCAAGGGATGCAGCTTTAATGGAGGCTTTGCAAAAATTAAAAGGAAATGATGAGATAATAAATACTCAATCTTCTTCTCATGATGGAAACAAGAAGAGAAAGGAAAACTCAATTAGAAGTTGTTTTTATTTTGATACTAACAACAATGTTGATCGTTCTTGTTTGTATAGTAACAATAACAATGGAGGGGGTTCATATTGTGATGTTAATGATCAAAGGGAAGAACTTGGGAGAGTAATAAGAAATGATGGTTCAAATTCTAGTAATGTTGTTGTTGCAGCTGAAAGTTGTTTTCCTTTGTTGATGAGTGAGGGAGGAAGTTTGTGGGAGAATTACAGCTTAAAGGTTAATAAAGCAAATCAAAACCAGTGATGAGTGAAAAGTTTAACAGCCTCATGATCAAACATTGTTATGTATAAGGCTATAAGTAAGAGCTAAATGAAGTTTATTAAGATGCTTTTTATGTATAGAGACCGCAGAGATTATGATATGGTTAGGTAATTAAGGTGGTCAATTATATTATTATAGTCATGGGAATTTAGGAGAGAAAAAAAAATTGTCCAAGTCATGAAGGTTTATTTAATGATGAAAAGATATGTTTGATCAAGTGTTGGGGTGTGACACTAATTCAGGTGAGTGTCTCTTATGCCTAATTTTCTTTTTAAGTGTACGTGCAATTGGAATTGTATTACTTGATATTTATTGATTGCATATTTCTAATGATGTATGTTCATGTATTAATTAATTAGTTCTTACCTTGTCATGGGTTTTCTCTCGTTACTTCTCCATCTATGTTCTCTTACTTGGGATATATTTAAATGGATATTAATTTTGTAGGTCTTATATTTAAAGAGATGCAAAATAACATAAATTAAAGTAATGGCAAATATATAGAGATGGATAAAGATGAACTCTAAGAGTATTTTGTTGTAGTCCATCCTTCACAATATTTAAAGAGATGCAAAATAACATAAATTAAAGTAATGGCAAATATATAGAGATGGATAAAGATGAACTCTAAGAGTACTTTGTTATAGAAAAGATTGAAATACAAATTTTTCTACAAAGAAATAATTAACCCAGTGGAAAATTGTAATAGAGAAGGTTATATGTTTTGTAAGGTTGGTCTAATAGTTATCTCCGTTTCACAATATTTATTATTAATGATTAAAGAAGAGAATTTGAATTAATCTAATAGTGTAGATTTGAGATCTCAAAATATATGTTTTGTAAGTTTGGTCTAGAATTATATAAATTTTTCTATCGTCAATTTATTTGTATTATTCAGTCAATTCATATAGAAATCTACTATAATTTAGTTGATCTTTCGCTAGTAGATGGTAGGATTGTTCCTCCAAATTAATTGATCTTTGGAACTAATTTTGAATTTTTAAAAGAAATGATAGTTGAAATAATATGAACTGTAGATATATGGATTGTGTATCAGAAGGTCTACATATCAATTTTAACATGGAACAATTTAATTTTCTGATATATTAAAAAAAATCCTATTTTATATTTAGGGATAGAAGCCTGGCCTCTAGGCCTATTTCATTTGAAGTGCTTTTGAATTAAACAAATATTGTAAACATTTCTTGTAGATAGGACTATAAAACAATGATTTCAATTTTTTTTAAGAATGTTCTGTCTTTTCTTTGACTTAAGTTGTCCTTATTGACTTTTAAAGGAAAGTCAAACAATATTTTCTATATGTACTTTTATATATGTATAATTTGTAGAAATTAAAAGTAAAACATGATAAGTATATAGATATTTTTGGTATACATTATATAATAGAATTTTTTAATTGAGAGGTAATATTTAAATTATGATGGACATTAAAATATAGATATCCTATTTACATGAAATTTTAATATTGTTTCGTCACATTATAAAAATTTAATCTCTTCAATTAAAAATTCAACACTTGTTACTTTGTTAGTATTCCTAACCCGATATTATAGCAAGCAACAACCAACTAAGTTGACTTTATCAATATTATCTAATTGAAAATGATACTTGAACAATTACATTTTTTTTGGCAAGGTTTGAACAATTACATTTGAGAACGAAGGATTTAATTAATATTGATAATATGATTTTTTTTATTATTATTATTAATTAACGGTGTATTAGATTTAGAATTAAACTAAAAAAAAGATTGTATTTTTTGCTAATTATTTTAATTTTTTAGGAATAGTTTATGCAATTGAATTACAACTACAGTAAATGTCCAGTACACAGAAGAAGAAAAACATTTGTGTACAGCCAAGTTTCTGTGTTTTTGCCTAACACAGAATGAGGCATGATTTGAACCCTTAACCCCATATGTGGCCTTATTGCTGTAACTGTGCCCAAACTGTAGCGGATTGTAAATGAAGTTTTCTATTTTTCAAAGCCAAGAGCTACATTTTGGATGCAGTTAAGATATCGAAATATATATTCCATCTTCTTTTAGAATATTTTCACTATTCAGCTTGATGGGTCACTATAAAATGACAACACTGTTTGTTGGGTTTCGTATTTAAGCAAACATTAAAGGCTATGCAGCATAGTAATATTGCAGTGCACGAATTCTCTGTCAGGACCATTCTTTGCTCTTGCTACATGTTAATAATTTTTTTTCAGTTTTGCTACATTAATGTTGTATAGTTATTTAATTAAAAAGTTTATAAAAAAAACATTGAAAGTAGGAGTAAAAGTTAAATTGTACTACTATCTTATTTTTCTACAAAAAAAAAAGGCAGTTTTTTTGTGTGGTACAAATGTGAGGCAATCTTTATTAAATTAGGTCATGAAAATATGATTTTTTACTAGTATTTATTTTCGGAAAAAAACCTCACAAAGTATTGGATTATCTCGACCCATTTGGGTTGATCTAGTCCGGTGGTGTTAACTTGGGTCATTTATTGAAGTGTGTTTCTCACAAATTTTAGATTTGATTATTTTTTGTAACAATTTTGGTGTAAAATTTTTAGCTTTAAATAAGGCCTGCAAGTTGATGGTGGGATAGGTCTCTTCAGATTAATTGGTCTTTAGATCGAATACATAGTTGTAAAAAGGCTAAATTACAATTTGACCCCTCAAGTTTTTTAATTGTGCGATTTTGGCCCTCTGTTTTAAATGAGCGATTTTGGTTCTCGAAGTTTCGTAATTGTGCGATCTTAGCCCCAAATATTTGCCCATTTCTACAATAACAAGAAAACAAATAATTATTCTCCTTCTATAATAACAAGAACACAACTAAACATGTGAAGACAAGACAACTAAATCAATATGAGATGAAATTTTATCAAAAAGTGTAAGGTATTTCTCAATATTTGTCTTGTAAAATATGCCGTAGAAGAAAGTTGCATAAAATAGTATAAATAATTAGTTTTATTATAAATTAAATCTGTTGAATAATTCTCGAGTTTCATACAAAAAAATGCAAAATTTAAGCTAAAGAATGAATCTAAACATTTTCAATTAGTGCACTGAGTTTGCTTAACGTTTCACGAGCAAATATACTATAATAAAAATAGCTTTTTTGATTAGATCACTCCTTATATCAAATTGTGCACCAGCATAAGCTTAGCTTTGGGTTCAATGGATTGCACAATTATAAAAGTTCAGAGAACAAAATCGCTCATTTGAAATATGAGGGGCTAAAATCGCACAATTATGAAATTTGAAAAGTCAAAACTGCAATTTAGCCTTTTAAAAAAAGTATTGGATCATCTTCTTTATATTTTTTATTTTTTATTTTCACCACTAGTATATCCGACTCACTTGATCGACTAATCCAGTTTGAGAGGTCAATTCTAAACCTCCTCTTAAACATATATAGTTGTAGAGAACAAATTGTGATTCTTACTACTAAATCCGATATCAATCACCATTATATCAATGTTTTGACATTTTTCCCTATTATTACTTTACATAATTTCATCCTCTTTCTTAATTTCAATCCCTTTCTTCCTTGATTAATACACATTGTAAAGTGATGAAAGTGAAGTACCCCCACAGGCCACAGTTTGGCAAACAAATTCTTAGTATTAATTTTCTGCAGATCGTGAAAGGGACAAAGAAAACAAGGCCGGGTAGCACGACAGAGAGATGTAACCATAATAATTTTATTAGCATTTGAAGTGTGGTACTAGTAAGCAGTACGTAACGGCAGAGGCACTATACTACACGCTGAGTTTGATCAGATTCAGATATATACATATGCATATACATACACATATGCATTGCATCATGCACATATGGACTGCCAGTAGTATCGATGATCCGTACTACTACCTTGGAATGGAGAGAGGAGAGAAAGAGTAAAGAAGTTTCCTGCTAAAGGGAGACATATTGCCAGTTTTTTCCTCACCTTTTTCTTCCTCCTTTAATACCTATTTTGTCTTTAACCTTGTAGACACACACTGAAGTCTGAAGCAATTAAATAGTCAAAGGATGCCAATATCACTTTTGTTGTGTTTGTGTGTGTGTGGGTGAGGGTCGGGGGTGTGCAAATAATACGATGCTTTTTCTCTGATGCGTCTGACGTGACTACCTGCACAGTTTCAGCTTGTAGTTCAAGGACATCAAAAATAATTTAGACTTCTATGTTTAATATCACTATATTGTCAGAATTGCGGTGACTCGCCTTGATATATTGTAAGTTTCCTCACCTTGATATCAAATATGCACATTATTTTATTGATTTATAGAATTGATTCATCTAATAAATTGGTTCAAGTGGTAAGAATCTTAGCTTGAATCACTTAAGCATGTGGTCACGAGTTTGATTCATGGCCCGTGTGTATGTAGAAAATTTAGTTGGAAGGAGAAAACCAACCTTGTGTATCCGACAGATTCTCTGACAGAGATTAGTCATACTTACGACGGTGGAAACTTAGTACCAATATTATAGTAACTCAAAAAAAGAATTGATTCATTTATTTTAAATTTTTCTTTTGAATTTTTTGACTATAAAATATAGGGAAGGATTCTCTCACATGACATTATTTTCTATTGAAATTATCAACCACTTGATTTTCTTATCATTTATAATTTTAATTATAAAGAAAAAGAATGAAGGTCATAAAATAGAGATGTAACATACTTTAAAAGATGTGACATGTGATATGGTGATATTAAATAGGGTGGTAAAACGGATTTGATTTATCGAATTAGCTTGTTTAACTTGTTAGTTTAGAATGAATTGAAGTTTTGAACTCAACTTTTTGTATGTTAATTTAGAATGAATTGAGATACACTGATTATTAACTTAGTCGTCACTTGATTAGTTTTATAAATTCACTCCCTTAAAAGTCCAATTATTGGATGGAAAGAATTATTACTGAAAAACGTTCAAGGTGTTCATAAAATTGTTAAATACAAAATTAGTGATGGGGTGTATCTGAAATACTAAATTATTCAAAGAAAAAAATACAAAGATCAAGTTATATATAGCTTATATGTATCTTTTCACTAAGATTAGCTTTATCCATAATCCATATGCTGCTAACAAAATGTTCTCAGATGCAATTTGCATTGAAACAAGAAATGACACCTAACAATAATAGGGAAAAACTAAAAATAGAGTGAAAAAACAGAAGCTAAAACAAAGGGAAAATGGGCTCATACCAAGCTAATATAGCTTGGAGCTATTATTCTTTAATCCATAAAAGCTCTAATAATATTAATGCAGATGTCAATAGCACAAAAATCACTCCAAAAGCAGCTCACGACTTTTAGTATTTGTAATCCTTAACATGGAGAGACTCAGATGCACCTTCAGCAAGTGTAGAATCACCTTTATAGGTTCCCAAAGTTGCTTGTGAGTTAGCTCTGCACCTAGAGAAGAATGCATCCTGAGCCTTCTTAATGTTTTCATCTTTCCCTGCCCATGTCTTGAGAGTACTCTGCTGAAGTGCTCTTCCAAAAGAGAAAGAAAGTGCCCATGGCTTTTTCCCCTTGAACTTGTTCATGGCATTGAGGTTGAGTGTTGCCTGCTCTTCACTCTGTCCACCAGATAAGAACACAATAGCAGGAACTGCAGCCGGAACAGTTCGCTGTAAAGCTTTAATTGTATATTCGGCTATAACTTCTGGGGCAACCTTTGGAGAATCTGAACCAGGGGTCACCATGTTAGGCTTCAAAAGAGTGCCTTCGAGCAGAACATGATGATCGTTTAAAGCTTTGTAGCAGGCAGCCAGAACACGTTCAGTCACCTCGGCGCACTTGTTGATGTCATGAGATCCGTCCACCAGGATTTCAGGCTCCACTATAGGAACTAGGCCATTCTCTTGGCAAATGACAGCATAGCGAGCGAGACCGTATGCATTCTCGTGGATAGCCAGCTCAGACGGCTCGTTGGGGCCAATCTTGAGGACAGCGCGCCACTTAGCGAATCGAGCACCAGCTTCATAGTACTTTTGGCAACGCTGGCCTAGGCCATCCAAACCTTGGGTCGTTGTTTCCCCATTGGTTCCAGCAAGCTCTACGGTGCCTTTATCAACCTTAATACCAGGAAGAACTCCTCCTTCCTTCAACAACTCTGCGAAAGGTTTTCCTGCAATAAATTACATACAAAAAACAACAGCATGATTTAGACATAAACGTGAAAAACAATGTAATAGTAGAAATTAAGAGCTCATTGAATATATAAATACACAAAAAGATGTGAGATTTTGCTCATTGATACCTCAGACCTCATAAGGAAATACTTAACATGTACTGCTGTAAAATGTATCTTTCAAGTAACATAAACTTAATAAGGAGCATAAGTACCTTCAGCTGTATTTTGGTATAGTGTTTCCTCAAACAAGATGACGCCGCTAAGGCAGTCAAAAGCACCAGGGGTGGTGAATAGAAGTTCACGGAGGGCACGCCTATTTGTTTCGACATTCTCAACGCTAATGCTAGCCAAACGCTTTCCAATTGTACCAGTTGACTCATCAGCAGCAAGGATACCCTTCCCCGGGCTGCCAATGTAAGCCGCATTGGCAATGAGTTCATCTGCAATTCATCAGCACATAACCATTAGACTACATCATTTTTCTTTCCAGTGATCATAGCAGTTTACCTCTATAACATTTCAACTTGAGATTATAAAAATACATAATGACAACATGTTTCGACAATTGAAATAAATCGAATAATTAAAAGTTTTTCGGTGGAGGGGAAGACATTATTTGGAACTGAACTAACTTTTATCAATCTGAAGTTATTGAAGTGAATTACATTAGCGAAATTGATCATAGTTATTAATCCCAAATAGAATAGTGGCAGATAATGGCCAAACGGCGGACACTACAGCAAACTGCTCAGCTAATAGCAGCCGCTCCGCTATGTAGTCATGCCTTTATATCGCCACCATTATTGATTACTTGAATGGCAATTTTTCAGCAGAATAAAAATCATGTGTCCCAATTTCTTTATAATTTTAACCAAGTTTGTGCAACATAATAACCCAACATCCCAGATGGCCAAATCTCAAGTCATGACAGGCATCACAAAACCGAAACAAGATCTAAATCTTACTTAATACAAAATGTTCTCTTTTTCATATATTTGCATGCATCATCCCAATATAAAAGGTATGGAATAAATATAACGTCACGAAAGAACAAAATCATAAGCATTCAGGTGGATCAATCCATTTATTTTAGGACAAACAATTATGAACAGAATTAAAATTAATCCTTTAATAAACATCTTAAACACATACATATTGGTATAAAAATCCATAAATGTAATGTTTTTCTTTTGCCTTCTTAAGATCAAGCAAGTATGAAGAAGCACATTAAAAGGGTTAACAAAATAAATCACCATCCACATTAGAATCTCGTGGTGATGAATCATAATTGTTCAATTATGATGGATTATTCCAACAAAGCATAAATCGAAGGAAATGTGAGAAATTCTATGACAAAACAAAACGTGAAGAGACAATAGTATCATCTCGCATTATTATTAATGATAATGAAACAAGAGTGAAAGAGAATATATATAGTATACCTTGGTATTTGCTCTTGAAAGAAGACATGGTTGGTAGTGTATACTATAGAGGGATTGATTGAGAAAAGAAAAATATAGGGTTTTGTGTTGTACGTGTTGACAAGAATAATGAAGGGTTAGTTTATATCTATCTATACGGTGGCTTGCTTGGAGAAGGGGTTCCTTACTAATTAATTACTGAGTAATATCGTTTATATATTGTCAAAAAATATATTATATCTTATTTATTTTGTCAACAAAATATATATTAATATATCCTTTTCTTTTTGACAATTTATTTTTATTTGATAATATTATTCTAAATATTTTTATAACTATCGATCAACGACAATTATTTAAAAAATATTGTGAAGTGGTTTAGACAAAAATATTAGTCAAAATTAACCAAATATACACTGTTATTTGATAGTATTATTTAAGAACTTTGGCAAGAAACTTCTTAGTGTAAAACTTCTTAGTTAAAATGTTGGGTAGAAGTTCTAAATTAAAGTGTGTATTAGGTAAAATTTAATTTGCACGAAGATATTAGGTAAAATTTAGATCTTTGAATTAGGCAAAATTTTGGGTAGAACTTTGATGCGTCACTGGAGTTAGGAACGATTGGGGGATAAATCCACTAAATGCGCATACAAAGTTCTCTCACTGTCAAGAATACAGGGTCACGTCACCAAGTCTCACAATTACTCTAAGTGTAAAGGGAAATTATAAGTCACGAATGACGAATGGATAAATGGACAACAGATACGCTGGATAACGGACTTGCATCACGGAAAATTTTCATGATCAAGTGTTTTGTCCTCATCACAACGGCAAATAAACCCGCGCTATATTCATGGCACAGTTTGGGGACAATATTTTGGGCTAAACTAAAATTCAATCTAACAAGCAGAGACTCAATTCGCCTCAAAAGTACAAATTGGCATAATAGTTCTGTTCACATGTATCCACCCACTTGGGAACAGTGACTCAATTGTACTATTTTGACGAACCTTAAACTATAGCTCGATACACATATTTTATCCATTTTATACGCCCATTTTTCAAGACGCCCATTTTTCAAGTAAATACTAACTTGAGCGTTGGAGTGCTAACTTTTTTTATAGGTATCTTCCGCTTGCTGAGGCCAGTACCAAGACCTCACCATAGTCACTCACCAAGATCTCACATTTTCTACCGTAACTATCTAGTTCTGTCTGTTCAGAGCAATTATTAAAGAAAAGAAAAAGAACTTTATCTAAAAGCCTTATTCATGTAAAAATTTAGAACTTTGAATTAAAGTAAAATTAAATTTTGGCTAGAAGTTCTAAATTGTCTAGAATAATTAGGTAAAATTTGCATCAAGATATTAGGAAAATTAGGTAAAAGTTTGGTTAGAAGTTCTAAATTGTCTGATTTGACCGTGTGGTTATCTTCTCACAATCTCACTCCAATTGTATGATTTGACCGTGTAGTTATCATCATATTCAACTAGTTAGTTAAACATCAAGGTGTCCGAAACAAACACGCATTCATAAATAGAAGCGCTCTGCATAATTTCAGCACCACTTCTGCAAACTCAACTACACCAAGCTCATTTTTCAACCTTCAAACTAACACCATTGATTAACAAAACACTACTCCTATATACTGCAGAATAAACATAAACAATCTTATACACATATAACTTAACTTCAAATTGTGTTTTGTATTCAAATAAAAAAGGTTAATTTATATAACAGTACATATAATTACAATTACCTTAAAATCTGCATCCAATTCTTGCAGAACAGACATTACATTACAAATCAAAAACAAATGTGACATATGTTATCAGTTTTTTTTTTTTCAGTCTTAAAAAAAAAAACAGTTTAACTAATAACAATAAGATTAAGAAAACAAAAAGATAGAATCAATAAGGTTTCTTACATCCACATATCAACAAAGAGAATCCAATTCTATCTTGTTCCTTTTGCTTCTGCAAATTCTTCTCTTCCAACCATAATCTACTATCCAAACCACTTCTTGTCCTAAACATAAAAACCGCAGAATCAGAGTTTTCATTATTGTTACTGTTATTGTTATTACTAGGATTGAAAATCCAATCATGTAAATCCCACATCATATCCACAACCAAACCATCCACAAAAATCGTTTGATTCCCACGAAAATTCCATTTCAATCTCTTAACTTTAAACACCATTTTCTTATCCATAAACAAACACAACATGTGACTCTTTGATCCTTCATCTTCAACACCACACTTTATCAATATCTCGTGACAATTTCCCGTTTCAGAAAATTTTGTCTTTGTTGCATAAACACTAGTACCAGAAAATCTTTCACTTCTAGAAACCATTGAGAATTTCCCTCCTTGTTTTTTCTTCTCTTCCAAATTCTTCAACGATTCTTCTTCTTTGTCTCCAAGTAAAAGACCCAATTCAGAGTTAATCAAAACAACGACGTAAAACCCATTAACCGGTTCAGGTCCTTCTTCATACTTAGCTTCAGAAAGATCCCATAAGAGTTTGACTTCAAAGTCTTGAAATTGAAACGTTTCAGCTCCTCTGTTTTTCTTCAATAACAGAGGAAGATTTGAATTTGAATTTGAATTAAATTTGGAGATAACATTAACATAATCAGAATCAGAACTAGAACTAGAAACAGAAACAGAATCAGAATCAGAAGAAGGGTTATTAAAATTACTATTAGTGATATTTATGATGAGACCTTGACCAATGAGTTTCTTGGTCCAAGTTAATGTAATGAGAAACTGTTTTTGAATTGAGATAACATCGAGTTTGTATATGCAAGTAACAGAGTTTTGAATTGAAGGGTTATTGAATTTTGGAACTATATATGAATGATTTGAATTTGAAGGTCTTGAACAATATAAATCAGAAACTCTAATGGCATGTTCATTGTAACAAGATGTTATACCTCTCATTATTGTTTTTTGAAGAAGAGATAGAAAAGAAAAAAGGTTAATACTCTGTTTTTTTTGTGGTTGAGAAAGAAACTAACATGTGAATACAAATTTGTTGTACGTGTGAGAGGAATAATTAGATGAAAAACTTAGGTAGCAGGTTATTCTTGTGTGTTTGCTTGCTTGGTTATATGTGTGTGTGAGAGAGAGAGAGAGAGTTCCCTTAAGCTGGGATTTTCAGTGTGTGAAAGAATTGTCCTTTCTGTTTTGTAGTAACTGTAGAGACAATTGGAGAAACATTGTAAAGACAAAATATAATGCTAGAAAACGAAACCCATGATACTCTGTTCTGCATTCAATAATATTGTATCTATCCTTAATTTTTGTTGAATTGGGATAATGACACTTAATTAAAAAGATTAATTTTTTCAGATTTTTTTAAGGTGTTTATATCATATATGATATATTTCTTTATACACCTAACAAAGTTCGATGGTTGAATGACTCAAACATTTTATCATAATATGTTGGTCAATCTTTTAATTGTTTAAGTCATGGATCAAATTTGTATACTCTCAATTAATTTGATCTTAATTGCAATACATTAAGCATTTGAATTTGTGATTTGGAGGAGACTGAAACAACTGTATGTCAGAGTCCGACTCAAATTATGGATTACTATGACATATTTTCTGTAAAAACTAGAGGGTGAAAGTCAAACTAATTAATTATAGTATGATATCCGATAGATGATTTTTTGTCAAGTACTTTAGTCGTTTGAAATTCACCTTTATCCTATGAGATGAATATTTTTTTTGACTAAAAATAAAATTCATTCATTCAAAATCATGTTATATTATCACATATTACAAATTCAAAATTGTTAAAAACTATAAAAAGTGAACCTGCAAATAAACTCACAGTTACATCCAAGTTAATAGCATATAACGACAAAAAATACATACAAATATTATGAAATTAAAATGTTTGAAATACTCATGTTTCCTTGAAATGAATATTGTTTGAGCTATAATTCCTACATATAATATGATATCCTAATAGACCATTTTAAAATTAATTATGATTACTTAATTACGAATGGATGCTCAAGAGATAATTGTATATACATACACTCAATTGGAAATAAATTCCTTCTTATTTCAGCTCTCCCTGATTTTCTTAATTTAATAGTTGTACAAAGAACAAAAAAAAAGTATTTTAAAAGAGAGACAAAACTAGGGATAAGATATAACATTTTTGTCAATTATATGTCTGAATTAATTAACCATGGATAAGATTATTTCTATTTGTGTGACCAAAACTAGGGATAAGATAACAAATATTGAAAGCAATAAGGCATTGAATAGTGAACAATTTTAGGAAGGTGGGTTTGTGTGAAAACAAAGCAAGAGTTTGTTTGTTAAAAGACCCATCGAAGGATAGTATATTTTGATTTGCATTGACATGTGGGTTGGGATGAATGTGACATAAAATGTAAAAGATAATGACGAAGCTAATTAAGTTAGAAATTGGGTGATGAAGATGCAAAGATGAGAGTGATAGTTGGACCCACGAATTAAAGTCAGTCTGGAGATTCACCTACTTGAAACGAATAATATGAAATATCATTCAAGTATGCTTTAAAACCTTCTTTATTATTTTGTGTTACTTATTTGTATAAGTTACAAAAAGCAGCTTATCCTTTCCGTTTATACTCCATTAAATTGTTGACAATGGAAAAAAGAGGTAGCATAGCCAATTTGAACTTTTCATATACTTGCTTTTTAATGCTTATTTAAAAGTTTGTCAAAAAAATACATTCAGTTACGTGTGAAACACAAATTCAACTTACTAGTTAAGGAATGTTTAACAATACTTAACTTTGTACCTAGCTTTTCATTTCTGTTTTAATCCCCACTTATGCGGGGTTGGATAATACGGTTACGAAGTATAGTAAAAATTACTAGGAATGTTTTAAGCATTCCCACTCTTTGCATACAAAGTGTTGTTCAACCTACTCAATCCAAGTCAAAACTAAATAAATTATAAAATGTGAAATCCATAGAAAAAATTGAAGTTTCTTTTCGTTTATTTATTTCAAATTTCAATACCTCTCTTCTTTTTTCATCTTATAATATATTTTGCCGTTAAAAGAAAAATCACTACCTCTCTTCTTCTTACAATTATTGTCCATAGACCAAATAAAAAAGAAAGTTTATTATGTCTCTCGTGATGCCTGTAAATTACAACCACCGTTGACAGCCTATAAAGAGAGCGGCCAAAGTTATCAAAATCCAAACTCAACTCAATCATACTACTATACTATAATTAAATAGCCAGCAAAAACAATTTAGCTATTAAATTAAATTTTGAAAAAGCTTACACCAAAAAATTAATTAGAAAAAGCATTACATCTTTTCATTAGGTAACTGATGCATTCGTGAAATATAGCGAATAAATATGATTGGTTTAGATTTAACAATATTCGTCCTTTTTATTTTATTAACAAATGTTAATTGTTAATATATTAGTACAATGTTAGTTTTTCTCATTTGTCATAACTTGAACTCTTAACCTTCTACTCCTTAATTCTTAATTCAACTAACTTAGTTGAACTATCGATCTCCCCAACAATATTCGTCCTTGATTTCCACCAAATAAAGAGTTGAAAGTTTGACCAACAAACACGTTTTATGTCGAGAGAGTTCGTGCTCTTAATTTCTTTGTTACAAGAGTTCAAATTTAAAATTAGAATTTTAAAAAATAAATTAATTAGATTTATGCATGTGATTTCGGTTAAATTTAATTATTAGAAAGTTCATAAATTTTTCATCAATTTGTCCCATATAAATAAATAAAAACTAATTAAAATGCTTATATCACGATTTTTTAATTGAGTTTTTCTAACATGAAAATATTAGACATGTTTTTTTTTGGTACATTATTTTGACGGAAAATATTGGACATACTAAAACAACTAAAAGTAATAATTTTCTATTAAAAAAATTATACAATTAATACAAAATCTAATAAAAATTTGTTCTCGAAAAAAAAATTCTAATAAAAATTTGTTACTATTTTTAGTATTTTAATCTTCTTAACTATGCAATTTTGCACATTATAAACATTCTTAATTTTATTAGTAGAAGAAATAATTCAGATTTCAGACAAGACAGTCAGTTGAAAAACCATCCATGAATAACAACCGACATCATGTTGCAGTGGGAACCACAAAAATGAATTGAAAGGAGTATTTTTATTTAATTTTTGCTTAGTATTTTAATTCATGCGAAAGGCACAATGATATTCTACAGTATCTAGTAATAACCCAAAAAATTAAATAGGACACACACTACATTGACACAAGTATAGAAAATTCATTAAAAGAATGTATGTTATTTTTTTGACAACATGGATGTATCTTGCTAGTTCTTCATCCCAAAGCATTTAATTTATTCTTGACATAACTTGTCGGTTTAATTTTGCTTTGGCATATGTCTTCATACAAGCAATAGGACATTGAAACGTATGGCGCAATGATAATTGATTCATTTGAGAAATTTGAAGAGTGACTACAACGCTGGACCTCAAAACAATTCCACAATTTTAAGGCTCTAAAATAATATGTACTATATACTGTAGTATCAATATTCCTAAAATGTCATATTTAAATCAATTTTCAGTGGTGAAATGTGATATTTGCGCTTGCAAATAATTTGGTTTGATTGACAACATTTCCATTTTTATTACACAATTTTAATTCTACTTGCTTTTCCAATTAAAATCGATAAAAGAATTTGCAAAACTTATAAATTGAACTCATTTCATATAAAGCTCAATCACTAGGTCATTTCAATCATTGCATTAAGTTTGCAAATTAATTCATATTTAGATATATTTCAGCCTATCCTTAAAAACAATTGTCACGTAATGTTATTTTTTATTACATCGGAAATATAAATTGTTTCCGCCAGAAATCAAACTCTAGATATTTCTCTTAGGTTATCTTACGGAGACTCCATTTTGAATTGCAACATAATGTTATTGATATTGATGTAATTTACAAATTTTTATTGTTATTTATAATTTAAATAAAAAATTACTCTGATGGAATTTTTTAGTAATTTATTAAGGACTCATTTTGAATATTTGAATCGGGACTCCATATTGTTTGGAACGATCTTTGACTCAATAAGCTTAATGCAAAACTTTTCAATTATCGGATCACAAACTATCAATTTTTCTTGATTTTGTAATGCCTATGCAGCTAACAAGGGCTTAATGGCCCTCGATTCAATTATTGATGGGCGTTATTAATGATCGGCTCCCCTATCAATGATTAACACCTCCACACCGTGCCTATATATACTCCTTCATTCGAAGTGCCAAGATATGCAATTTCTATCATTAAATTTGTTGTTTCATATTCTCATACATCTTCAAGCGTTTGAAAGTACTTCTACCAATTTAAATCTTGACGATTAGTGCTCGACACGGACCACCAAACAAAAAAATAGAGAAGCTTGTATCTTAACGATCATATTCACATTATTTTATTTTTGAGAAATATACTCACATTCTATCATATTATTTTTTACAAATTCTCAAATTATACATATTTATCTTTAGCCATATTCGAACCACCATACAAAAACAACCCTTGAGTTGGTCTTGTATATCAAGAACATTCAGACACAAGCAAAGGATTTAACCCAAATGTAGCCCAACTTTTTTTCAGTTGTTACAAATTAAAGCCCGTTATTAGGCCCACTTTATTGAATCTTTAGTGTTGGATAACATTCAGCCCGTGCTGTCCAGCCCATGAAATTAGTTTTGTTTGATCATGAGCAGCGGTGCGGTTTAGATCGGTTTTGAGCTAAAAATTTATCTGATCTAAAGATAAAATTATAAGCGGTTCAATTCAGTTTTGGATGATGAAATAAAAATATCCAATCTAATTTAATGCGGTTTAATTTGGATCGTTTTTTGGATATCCTAATTACAAATTGTCATTTTTTTTAGTAATATTAATTTTAATATAAAATATACCATGTAATATATTAAAAATTAATATTATTGAGTGATAATGATCAATTATTTTTGAAACATATGAATTAGTAAAAATAAATAGATTAATTTTAACTAATAAAGTAGTATTAAAATTCTCGAAACCTACAAATAATTGATTAATACAATATATCATTTAAACGAGTATTAAAATATATGTATGTGGTTCGTTTATGTTTGGATCAGTTTTGAAAAATCAATCCATGATCTGATCAAATATGAAAGGTTTCCACAAATGAACATCCAAATACATCTAATAATATTCGTTGATAAAAACAATACAAGCATTCCAACAACAAAAAAAGAATAAAAATGCTACGAATGTGAATTATCTAAAGTGAGTAAATTATAAAGTGAAAAAAAAAAGGACTGTTATTTTAATATAATTGTACTTTGTTATGGTTTACTTATAAGAAACTTGGTGACATTCACACCGACTTTTCCTCCCAACACTTTCTTTTGTTAAATTAGTTCGCCGTAAAGATCGCTCCAATTACGGTTGTTGATGATTATGTCTTGATGGTTATGTTCTATTGTTTGATAATTGTCTCAATGTTATGTTTCAAGTTCTAGTTGACTTGTGAACTTATTTTCAACTTTTTAAGTACTTCATTTTCATTATGTTTAATATTAGTATTTGGTTTTGTATTAAGATAATATTATGAATGTTTGGTTTGTGAACTTATTTTCAACTTTTTAAGTACTTCATTTTCATTATGTTTAATATTAGTATTTAGTTTTGTATTAAGACAATATTATGAATACCCGAGGGTATTGTTACTTATCTTATATGATATGATGTTGATATCAATAGGAAATAATAAAAGCATAATATTTAATGATACGAATATATGCATGGGTATTCGACTAGTTCTAATCAATAGTTAGTTATTACTCACCGTGCACTTTATAATACATTATTAATACTAACACCATATGTTCCCTTTTGTATTTTTGACAAATTAATATACATGACAATTAAACTCAATAAAAATATACAAATCTGTGTGTGAATGCACATAATCTTTTGCTAGTTGTCTTTAAAATAGATGGTTGATGAGCTTTCTAACAATTGAATTATGCCACCAGATTTCTAGTCAACTGCATTTCACCGTAAGCTGCCAAATAAAATAGCACGTCTGAAAGCAAATTTAACCAATTACAGTATAATATTACTTTCAAATTTGAGTTCTTCAATCTTTGATGTAACTTGATGTTTTTCATTCTCAAAGATATTACGGTCACTTGTTTCATTATTTCATCCACCTCTCCAAACTTGAACTAACTAAAACCACTTGTTTCCTTCCCCAGTTGGTTGGTGAGAATATACAACAAATTAAAAGTGACTCTCATCAATTTTGGTCCAACTTTTCACCAAAACTTAACCTATATGCTTGCCAACTTCATCCATTACCATTATGGCCAAATCTTTGAATAAGCATAGTCAAATGAACTCAATAAGGAAAGGAGGAGTGTCACATCATGTGCAGAGATGCACCAACCACTACATACCATCCATATGTGCTGACTGGATATATACTACTTTAGATTATACTATATGGACCCATATGCATTTTGTCCATACTCTAAAATCATCATAGTGGTCAGTGGATTAATATTCAAATCATAATGTCAATGTCAACCCTATAAATAACGTCACCCCCTACGTCACACCCATATTTCTTTATTGCCCACTACCCGACATCTCAACGGATCTAAAACTTTCGGATCCAAGATTTCTATATGGGCCGGGTGAAGCCCAATTCATTTCCTCCTCTTTTAGATTCCCTTTTCTCTTTTTCCACTTCATTATTGCAAAAATCCCAACACTAACAACAACAATCCCAACTAAAACACTAATCACAATTCCAATTATAACCCCAACCTTGTTCCTCTTCCTTGGACCTTTCTTCACCTTAAAATAACCCACCTTTGACTCGTCCCCAGTTCCCAACATTGTCCCAATTGGATAATCCAAAACATAACAAAACCCGGTTTGGTTATTATACAACGCTCCCCAACACCTACAGTTTTTCTCACATAACATTTCACATTCCGTTAAAGATGACGTTGTTACTTCCTCTAATAACTCCTTATGCGGTGGCTCCACCCCGTTTCTTCTTAGAACAAGGTAACCGTTATCTCCACCAATCGCATCTCCACCGCACAGTTCTCCATCTCCACCACCATCATTTTTACCCAAACACCCACCCGGTTCGAACCGGGTTTGGTTATCTAAACAAGAACAACTAGACCCACCTGGTGTACACAAACCGTACGAACCACACGGATTAGGAAGGTCGCAGGTTTCAGTAATAGCTTGAAAATTAATCATCCAGCTAGACTTTGTTATATCCCAATAATACCCTTTAAGATTTCCATCAGATTCTAAACGGATCAACAAAAACGACGACGTTTGTTGAAAACTGTTGAATTTCTGAACATCAACGGGTTTAGGGCTAGTTTGGTACATTCCGATATAACCCTCGGTGCTTACTCTCGCATAAATGGGTCCCGCACCGTTAACTATTATAGCTTTCGCTTCTAACGCCGTGCGTTTCCAGTATAACAGAAATAACCGTTTTGATAACGACCTTCCTTTTTCTTCGCCGTTATTTTCGTATAAACCCATGAAAGTGTCACCTAAACGTAACGAGTAAAGACCGTTAGAAGAAACTAAAGACATGTTGGTTGTGAAGTTTTGGTTCTGAACAAGGGTATTTGTGGGATAATGAAAACTTTCCCATAGTGGAGTTTTGTTTTTTTGAACTTGTAGGTTTGAGGTGTTGAGGAGGAGGACGCGATCGCCGTCGCCGTCTGTGGTGGTTGTTGACCAGGTGAAGGCTCTTTGTGGGTCCGACAAAACGAGAGTGCCGTTGAAGAAGAGGCGTGTGGTGGGGGACCAAGAAGCGGAGTGAGTTGGGTTGGCGATCCAGAATGGTTGGGAGGAAGGTGTGTGAATGATGGCTAGTTGAAGGTCGTTTTGGTTGATACGGAGGAAGCCGAGAGAGAAGTTACCGGTTGGGTCGGTGAGAATGGGTTGAAAGGATGTTGATGAAGTTGAGAGTGGGACTGTGGAGAAGCCTTTGAGAAGCTCTTGTGGAATATTGGAAGTGGGAGTGGTTGTTGCTAACGTAGTAGAAAGGAAGAGAAAGAGAATGATGATTGTGAATTGAAGGTTATGAGTTGAAGACATGTTTGGATATGGAAGTTGATACAGAAGGAAGCTAAACTGGATGGACATTCACATGAGTGGACTGAATGACATTTATAATGTTAATTCCTTGTATATTATATTATAATATTAATAAAAATAGTATGTCGATCAATTGGTGTGTTGGTGCGTTACTACACAGTAGTTTCTTCTTGTTGTTTTGTCAGGTAGTTTATCGGTTAAAAATTCATATTTTAAAAGTGAATAAATGGTCATACTGAGTTATAATTTTGGTCTCTGCACAAATATACAATATTTTTTATCAATTGAGTTAAACTCATGAAGACATAGTACTAATAATTTATTTAAATATAAAATTATGCATCATTTTAAAATAGAAATGTGTATTGAATTTTATTTATAAAATCTAATTTTAATGGTATGAATGATATTTCACTAAGAGAATAATTTATCTATTTAATATTAAAAAAAATAAAAAGAGTATATGATTGCGTACAAAGTAATGGACCAACATTGATAGTGGGAGGACTCGTTACTCGTTAGTATATGTATTTTGTGCTTGCACCACTACAAATTAGTCTATAAAGTATATGAAATCTGATGAACTTAATTGAAGGGCTAATGATTATTTATTAACTAAATTAATGGTTTATAGATTTTTATTTTTGTTGCAAAAATACCAATCCGAGAAGTCTCATAGTTGATGGAACTATTTAATTCGATCAACTTTCTTTGTGCTCAACATGTTCCCACCTACATCCTCAACCTGTATCAGTTCTTATCCATTCATTGGAGAGACTACTTGATATGATATTTCAAAATCGAAATAGATCCGGTGACATTGTCCGATTATTGAACGTATCTATCTCCCATTCTATTTATAGGCATAGCCCCACTTGAGTATGCATGCGTTGAAAACAAGAAATGGTTGACAAATTGGCATGCCTTTTCATAAGTTGTACCGTACTTTATACTGTAGTAGTAGCCGCAAAAAGACACTAGACAGGGGATTTTGTGTATTTATTAGTCACCTATCAAAAATGTAGCGGTGTCACTGTTCGCTGTCTTGGTTATTCTAATTAGGGTGCTACATAAATTTGTTGTTACTACTAGTAACTCATAGGACAGTTGCTAAAAGTGGTATAGTAAGTAAGGGTACCTTCACTGCATTTCTTCTTGAAAGATATATTTCTTCTAAAGTAAATTGATTGTTCGAGATGAGATTTATTCCATCATTTGATCCATTGTCAATCTATCATTCCTCTTATATGTATGTTAATTTTGTTATTTTTAGAAGACATTGTTTGATCGAGTAAATGAGGAAAAAGAGAAGTCAAACATTTGTTGTTCAAAGTCTTTTATCGTAATGAAAGTCTTCTAATTGCTTGTGTAAAAAGAAGGGGAAATAAATAACTCTAGTATGTGCTTCTACACCCGTGAGTCGTTGACTATCTGTGTATCACTTTGGACAATGCCGACACAGTTCAACTAATTGTGCAAAAGTCCAAGATTGCATGTAATTTCTTCGGATTCAATCCTAAAAGTACAGCAACATCCACAGCAATGTTTGAGAGAACTTATTAAAACTTAAAATTATGATGTTTGGTAAAATGCAACAAATAACATAGTACTAAGTTAGCTGACAGTTCCTCTCAAAAAAAAAAAGTTAGCTGACAGTTTATTAAAACAGGTAATAAATAAACGCTATAAATATAATAAATATGCAATATAGAATATTTATATTTTTCCTGAAATAATCAGTGATTATTAACAACAAATAAGTATTATTGCGGAAAATCTACAGATTATAGTATTATACTGTAAAATGGAAAATAAACGAGTTTCCTAACATCAAGTAGTTGATAATTGTCTGCAAAGCATATAAAAAACAAAGACTGGAAGCATCTTAGGCCTTAAATAGCACTCAGCCACACACAGAGCCCTTCGGAACCGAATCAACAACCAAAAACCTTAAGTCAATACTAGTTGGCAAGATATGACACAATGCATGATTATTGATAATGCAGCTGACAAATTCAGAAAACCAATAGACAGATAATGAGTATTATTGCACTTTCAATTTCCTCCCAAATAAAATCTGCAGATTTAACAACTGAAAATTAAAAGAGTGGCAATGGCCTTGGTGCATAATCCCCTATAGTATCCCCATGTGTTAATTGAGCAAATCCATTTCATCACCATCATAAAATAAAGTTATTTCAACAATATCAAAGATCAAGTTTAGCTGCAAAGAAAACTATCTCACGTTTATATATTTTGAATGCTACTTAATTTCTCTTTTATCCCTCTAGTACAAGAAAAATAAACAAAAAGGGCACAAAATTTGTTTGATTGCTTTGGAGAGCAGTTAGAGGCAATGGTTTTAAATGTGAAAGGGCCATCCAGTTTTAAGACGCAACGAGAACCTAGAACTTGGGTACCCTTGCTAAGCTTCTGACTTTACCTCAGCTCCTCTGCTATAGGGGTAACATTAATCATGTTCCTACATAAAAAACAGGTCCAATCAATAACTACTAAAATTTGAACGCACTCCTTCAAATAAGACTAATTGAAGCCTCAAAAATCAACTTGATCCATTCAATTAACTATGAGCCTTACTGTATTGGTCACACCAGATATTGAGTTCTCTGATAAGCATCGAACATGAATGATGGGACCCAAATTCCTACTTTCCATCTCACTATCGCTATCTGGATTGTTCAGGTAAACAGCCCCCTTGAACATCCACTGGTCCCTTTCCTGACAGTATACATCTTCAAATAGCTCGCCACACAACACACACAAGCACTGGTTTTCGTCTGCTACAACCATAGAATCCAATTGACTGCCATCTGTTATTTTATCTTCATAGTCATCGGCAGAATCGGTAAATTCAGACTCGGACAGATATTCGGCCTTGCCAGCAATCCAGTCATTTGACTTTAAATACCATCTTCTTGATGCTCCAGTTGGACCATTTTGTTCTCTTTCTTTTGTAGCATGCCATTCCAAGTGCCTATCAAATTGTTCTTGCTGTTTAAGTCTAATACCACAATTACTGCAATGATGTGGGAGTTCATCCAATAATTCTGTTATTACATGTGGGTGCATTTCTCGAATTACATCAGGTTTGAAATCAAAGCCAATGAGATTTTTAACTTCTGTGCTGGTTGATTGAGACAAGGCAAGTGAGGCTTTCGAAGCAGCATCTGCCTCATCTCTGGAAGACTTTACTGGGACGGCTACAGAATCAGGAACTGAAGCAGCCGGCAAAGAGGAACTGGCAGTAATGCTTTCAGTTTGGTCTTTCGATCGCATCACCATCTCACTTGGCAATACAGTTGCTGACTCTGTTCCTGCAGATATTAAACCTTTAGCAACTAAAGAGCTTAGAAGATTTGAAATTGGATTCAGGGTATTCTTATTGTCAGCATTTGAGGAAGCAGGTGGTTTATTAGAATCCTTTAGCTTCTTTCCAGCCTTCCCTTGAGGTAGTTTTGGCGAAGTCTGTGGATAATCATTTGGAGAACCCAATGACATGGCTGAAGTCCCCGAAGAAACTAATGTCGTAGGGGAAGGACCAACTGATCGAGTAGGCTTAACCCCTGATTGAGATGGACGATTACTTGCATCCAGACTTTTGGTAATTGATTTGTTGGGGATGATTCCACTCTTCACAGATGGAGCTGGAAGACTCTTTATTGTTGACTTTTCTGTAGTTGCTTTGGCTTTGGCTAAAGAAACTTTAGACTTGAGTGACTGCTTAGCTTTTAGAGTAACTTCAGCCTGTGAAGGGCCCAGTTGCCGTTGCTGAGGTTTTGGCTGAAAAGAAGTTGCCGAAGATAATGGACCCCGCATGTCCTTTTCTTGTGATTTTCGAAAGTTACCAACCTGAACATTGGGACCAACGGCAGATGCGGGATCTCTAATATATTGACTTGAAGGAGGGTGATGTGTTGTTACTGGCACTGATAGAGACTGTTGTCGTGAAGGTGACTGTTCAGAAGGGGATTCGGCCCCCTCAGAATCAAATTCCTGTTGTCCCGTAATTTTGGCCGTTCCTACTGTTGTATGCGGCATAGAAGGATTCCTCATCCTTGCAGCCAAAGTATTTGAACTTTTGGGTAAGCCAGTAGGAGCAGAAACAGATGTTTCTGAGTGACCTGGCTTCATATTCAGTTTGGCACTTGGGATCTGCTTCTGCAATTCCCATGATAATGATGGATGCCCCCCAGATGATGGTAGTTGTTTCTTAACGGTGGGTATTTCTTTATCGATCTTTCTTCCAATTGGGCGTGTGATTTGAAGGTGATCATCACTTTCCTGCATGGGGACAACAAAATTGGTCACAAATATCAGATAATATATGTTAATGATGCAAAACTAAGGGATGAAATCAATTTACAATGCATCTACCATTTGAGCATTATGGTTTACAAGTACAGATTTATTAATTATTAGTAATTCCATAAATTTGTGTTCATTGTTGAAGTCCTACGATATCTTATGACAAGTTGAATTTGGGAATTATGTAGTTTTATTAGGTTATTAGGCATATTATGTTGCCCTTTTCTTTTGTTTCTATAAATCCTTCCTTGGCTCCAGTTCTGTACTACTTCAATCTGATACAAAAGTTGTTAGTGCCAATATTACTTGGCCTCACTATTTTGTCAGGCATTGACTCTCCCATCAATTATTTTTTCATGTTGATCTCTCCTTTAATATGCTTTTCTGTGATGTCCCCCATGTTTCAAGTAGGGGTTTGATTCTTCCAATTAGACGAAATTTAAATACAAATGACTTTTCAAGACAAGAAATAGACTCTAAACGATGTTCTAGCTGTGCCAAAAACCATAAGTTAATTTCTTATGGAGCATTCTCAACAAAATCAGACAGGGTGAATTGGTCTTTTTAATAGTTGCCATAAAATTACTTGCAGTTGCAGGACAGGTGCTTCTCAAATTTGCAGGAGTGTAAATTTCTATCTTTAAGGACAAGGGACACATTCCAAAAAAAAAGGTAGATCAAACTAAAAAGCACTTCATTTCGTAATTTGTGAAATAACAGAAATTGAGCAAACAAATGAGGTAACAAAGTGCAATTGACATGTAGCAAAGCTTACCAAATTGTCGTCATCGGCCATCCATGGTTCTGAGCTCAAGTTGCTAGATACATTAGGTACATGATCAGGCAAACCGGAGTTCATCTCATCCCACACAAACTCCTCTTCCTCAGAATTTTTCCAGTTCCTTGAGATCACACTGCTCCTTATGTTATGTGCATCCAAATTCATAGGTTTCGGTGCTTCATGATTTGAAAAACCGTGTTTGAGGTTGAAACTACTTCTTTGATCTGACAAGGTCTCTGGAACACCGCCAATGAGCCTACTTCCAGTTCTTCCAACGCCTGAGCCCAAATTATTTGAAACACTAGAATTATATTCATTGTCTCCGTAGGCACCGCTAATGCTCTTGTCAGGAACAGAATCATTAAATGGCAATGCATCCCTATGAGTACGCTGATTATTCTGCAATATACACCACTATATTAAAATATGGAAATTGACGGATTGAATAATATAAAGAGGAAAAGAAAAATTACTTTACTAACATGCATGTTAATCCTAGGGTCCAGCCATGGTCGTGCAACACCCAAAGCTCTATCTGGCCTCTCTGATTCTTCATTTGCGTTAGAAATAACTCCAGTCATATCATTAAATACTCCTTTAGTCTGCATGAGACAAAAAAAGAGATGACAAAATAATTAAGTACTAGTGATAAGGGTGTAAAAAAAGGCATGTGTTATAAGATATCTAGTGCTATAACTTGACAAATTTTAAAGGCATGCAGGGTATAAAAATAGCTATTGGTTTGTGATAAGTATTATGAATAAGGCATTTTTCGAAATCTAAATATGTATTTAAAATTATTATGAAGAAAGCATTCAAATTTTGAAATAATACTTTTAAATGAGGTCTGTAAAGATTATTAGCATGTTATCCATATGTACTATGAACGAAACCCCAAAACCCAACAAATAGCAGTAAAAAAAATTAGGACAGTTCATGCATTTGGTTTGAAAGTTCCAAAATGCTTAAATACACAAATTGCTACAATACTGTTTTTTGTTTCAATAAGTAATGAGCAATAATCTACCAAGCTCATAATTTGATGGCAATGGTGTACTTTCTATTCTTGTTTCATCATTCAAGGAACAAACAACTGTGATTCCGATTCATCAAAAATAAATACTTTGCACTACTATCTAATCTTGACCTAATCCAATCAAATTCAACATTTCTATAATTAAAAAAGAATGGTTTATTTGAAATCATTTCACCTACCCTGCTGGACTGCTGAAGTCGTTGCCTTTCTAAATATTTGGGATTCACGTGAATGCTATGAGGCGGGCGTTGAGACTGAGAATCACTTCTAAGGGTGGCAGATGCAGAAGCTGAACCATTGACCGCGGGAGTGAAGCCGAGTTCCTTCTCAATCATCTGAAGGGTCTGAGGAGGAAAGACTCCTCTCCAAGTTCCAAAAAGATGCCTCATACTTGAATGGACAGGAGGATCAACCTGTCTGTATGTATTGCAGTATACCTAAAATGTAAAGGAGTAATTGGCAAGTACCTAGTTAAAAATAGGTGTATAAAATTAGAAAATACTCACAGTCGCAGGAGAAGGCAAATTGAAAAACCCCATTTGTTAACGGTTAGATAATTCATTTTTTATGGCAATGCCTGAATTATTTCAATATCATTATACATGTAATCAAATCGCATTTAAACAGTTTAGCGTAAATTTTCATGATTTCATTTCACAATCAGAATGATTCGTCATAGATGATAATAAATATATTATTTTATTAAAAAAAATAAAGAGACAAAGGCCAATGAAAAGAAAAATTATAGATATCTGACCTCAGGTAGTCTGGTAGCAAAGTATTTTATGTAATCCCGGCCAATATTCTTAACAATACTGTCTAAGAGATAAAGGGATGGCAGCTTTTGGTCACTTGGTACCTGAAAAGTTATTAACACTGTTCAATTAAATACGCCCTTTCTTAAGACAAATGCACAAACAAATAATGGGCTAGAAGTAAGATTGCCCTAACAAATGTAAACAAGGAACTTAAACCTATAATATATTAGAACTTAGCATCAAATTTCACCATAAGTTGACTTCAGCCCTATTTGAGAAAGGAAACTGACATTAATTTCCCCATGTCAGACACAAACACATATTTCCAAAGATTCTTAACCCCTTGCCCTTTGCATACAGAGTCGACAAAAGACCGGGAGAATCCAAAAGCACCGCGTTCCAATGATGCCGCTTGCATGTTGCATATGGACTCTATTAGCATATTAGCATATGGGGCCAGTTCCACTTCCCAAACATAGTATTATCAGAATCATTACAGTATCATACTTGACATTGACCTATCTGACATCAACTCATCATCTAGTGAAAATACTTTTTTTTCTCCATTTTTGTAAAGGACAGAAAACCTAGACAGTACAAATGAAGATAAAACGGATGAATCACAAACACCTTCTTTTCTAACTAACATTCGCCATTATACCGTTAAATCTTTACATGGGTACAACACTAACCAATTTACCAATAACACAAGCATATAATAAAATCAGAAAGATAAAATCAAAGTGCACTTTCTCATTCAAATTCCAAATCAATTACAATTCAATTTAATCAGCTAAAAATTATAAAACAGAAACCGAAAGAGATACAAACACAGCGCAAAACAATTGCCCAGTGTAAATAAACTGAGATTCACCTCTAGAATGTTAGCACAAACAGCTCCAGCAATTGATTTTGCAGCAGAAAGATTCTCTCCAGCAATTATAGTCAAATTGGTAATTATAGGTTTGGAGTTGAAAGTAAGCTCAGCAAGAGCAGCTTTATACTGAGTCACAAGCTCTTGATGCGGCGGTGGCTGTGGATGGTATCCACCACCACCATCACTGCTTTCGGAGTCTCTATCGTTGATTCGAAACCTAGCAGATGACAACATCGAAGCAACAGCAGAGGTAGGTTGTTGTCGTTGAGGAAACGGTCGTGCAGTGGGATTCGAACCTTGTTGAAGCTCATCGATCAATCGTGGTTTCTTAGCACCTGGTTCTCTGGATCTATCCAACGATCTACGCGTGCTCTCCATATCCATCAAAATCAAACACAACAAATCTAAATCTAAAACCCTAATTCACTTTTGAAACAAGATTTACAACAAACAGTTTATGATTATGATTATTATTATTATTATTATTATTATTATAATCGTGCGGATTTTATTGTAAATACATGAGAATGAGAAGGTAAATAAAAAGAATTAGAAAAAAATAACGTAGATGAATTAAAATTGTACAATGAGTTTTGAGATAAACTCATAAACCCTAATCCCCAATTCGCATAGATGAATGAAAGGGGAAAAAAGAAGAGAAAAAGAAGAGAGGGTGCGATGTGTTAATAAACGCACGAGTGTAGAGTGAAACTCTCCTCCTCACCCATTATTCAACTGTGACCTTCGATTCGCAAAATTGAGCCTTTTTTATACGTTCAGAGCCACATGTTTGATTCAATCGGTAATACTAGTAATGGTAATAGTAATCAGTAAATTGATAAATTCAGTTGCTGCTGTTGAGGTTGAGATTAGATTTTTTTAGAGTGCTAGATCGAAAACACAATCATTGTTACTCTAAATATTTGGTACCAAAGATTTGATTTGATGTGCTGTAAATAGGAGGAGAAGTATAGTTTTGGTCCTTTAATTATTTTTAAATATTTATTTTAATATTTTAATTATTTTTTGTTTCTTTTAAATCATTTAATGTTTCTTCTGTTAATCAGATTTGCTCATTCCATCAAATTAATTTAAAAAAGTGTTGGTTTTAACAATCTTCACCTTCTTCTTTCCATTGTTCTTTTATCTTCATCCCCCAAAACCTATATTTTTTTTAAGTAATCCAAACTCATTTTTATTCTTACATTTTTGCTCAACAACTATTGGATAATTTTCTGCAACATCAAAAACAAGATCTAAAATCGTTTCTTTATCTATTTTAGACTAAAATAAAGTAAAATTAAATTGTATGAAATTTTAGATATGAATTTTCTATGTTTAGATTTGTGTTTTTGAATTTTTTTTGCAGCGGATTTTATGAGTTAATTAATTTACAGTTCCTTCGTGAAATTAAATTCAAAATTTGATTATGTATTATTTGTAACTCTTATTCTAGATCTTTCCCACTACTTCAATTATTCATCCATATGTTTTTTAATCTTAGGGTTTCAATCTCTCTCTCTTTTGTTTGTTTGATGTATGACAAAATCTGGGTTTCAATATTTTTTCCTCTTATCTCATCTCCGTCATCTTTTTCTTTTCCTTCCTTTTTTGAGTTATGACAAAATCTGGGTTTTTTTTTTCCAAAGAAACTTGGGAGGGTGATGACGAAGATGAGAGAAGAGGATGAAGAAGGAAAGAAAAAGATGGAGAAAAGTGGAGTAAAATTAAGAAGAATAAAAATATGAAGAATATAAATAAAAATGAGTTTTGAATGGTTCAACAAAAATTTGGATTTTGATTGATGAAGATGAAGAATAATAGAAGAAAGAAGATGAAGGTTGCAAGAACAAACAGTTTTTTGAATTAATTTGACGGAATAGACCAATTTGATTAACGGAAGGAAAATAGATGACCTAAACGGAACGAAAAATAATTAGAGGACCAAAGTGAAACATTGATAATAGTTAGAGGACTAAAAGTGTATTTAAGTTTTTTTTTTATCAACTTATAGTAATTGTGACTAAAGTTGGGAATAAGCCAGGTCATGACAGACTTTCGCAGACTTTAGCTAAGCCTACGAAAAAATTTAAGCCCGAGTCTGACCTATGGTCTATTAAAAGTTAACTTTTTTAGCACGACCTATTTAAAAGTTTGGTTTGACCTTATAATCTATGTAAAGATCTACATCATATAAAAACTTCAATTTTTTATTTTTTTTAAATTAGCAATATAACATATTTAAAAACCTGCATTACACAAAGGCTTTTTATATACTATATATTACATTTTTTTTAATAGACTAAAACATAATTACAACTAATTTTATATGTCTTAAATTAATTTTTAATTTATCTTTATAAATTTAAAATTATAGAATATAGAAGTAAATTTTAATAATTATGTATATTTTTATATGTAAAAATAACAATTGTGTATATGTAGGCAAACCTATTAAGCTTTATAAACTTTTTTTTAAAGTCTAAGCCTGACCTATTTAAGTAAATAAGTTATTTTTAAAGTCCGAGTCTAGTCTTTTTAATAAATAGACCGACTTGACCTGAATTTATGTAGGCCGGCCTAACCTATTTCCTACCCTGATTGTGACCGCAAAATATAGGATTGGTTATTATTTAACCTAATGTGGCACGAAATATTAAAGCTTATGCAATTTTTTTTGTTGACGAAAACTTATGTAATTCTTAAATCTTTATTGATTGTGATGATGTGATACTTTTAAAAATTTTATTTTATATTGAAATATTGCCGACCTCTCTTAATTATGTATAAACTTAATAATTAATAAATGAATAGACAAAGAAACATCCTATATCTTATAAAAAAAAACTTAGATATTCATAAAATAAGAATAAAACGTTTCAATTAAATGCGATACTTGTATAACTAACTCGTGAATTTAATTGAAGTTAAAATATATTAGTTGAGATAATTATATTTTTAATTTGAGTTTAATTTTGGTGCACAGTCTGTGTAACCCACTTTTACACAATCTTCCAATAGAATTTTGCCATGTCATCAACCCTAAAATATGTGATTTAATTTAATTTAATTAATAATTAATAAATCATGTTTTGGCAATCCTGTTTTGGCATCGTGCATCAGATTTCTTCCTTACATTCTCTTCCTTTTTAGTCCTACACGGCGAATCTGCAATTATTCCTCAATTCTTCAATCACAATTTCGTACTTCTCCTACTCTCTTCCACCGTGTTCTATTGGTTCTCTAGACACAGAGGTTACATCATTCTCTGCATCCATATGATTCTGCGATCAAAATCTCTACAATTTTGGTTTAAAAATCAATACCTAAATTTCTAAGCAATGTAATTTGCTGCCCCATTTTGCAGGTGTTCTGGTTGGGTTATTTTTGTGTTGCAGGTTATTGGTTGTTCTAATTTTGATAGTTTTGCTTGTTCTTATACATGCCACTAGTTTTAGTCTTTCTTTTATGTTGATATTCTTGTTGTTGGTTTTAGCAAAGAAGAATAACAATGGTTATTTAGAATTGCAGATTGAACTATAATTAAAGAACGAACAATTACAGATTGAACTATTGTTGCCGTATAAAACTGTAAGCAAGAGAAGGTGAGAAAGAAATTTGATGCACAATGCCAAAACAGGATTTATTAATTATTAATTAAATTAAATCATATATATTAGGTTGATGACATGGCAAAATTTTATTGGAAGATTGTGTAAAAGTGGGTTACACAGACTGTGCACCAAAATTAAACTCTTTTAATTTAATTTTAATTTTTTGAATCTTGATTTTAATTAATGAAATTTTTGTCATGTAATTTTTATTTTTTCAATTACTTGTGAAATTGATTTATAATCATTTATTTTTTTTGACGTATATTTATATGATTTAAATATAAAAAATAATTATATGTTTAGGGGTCTTTTTTTTCCTTGTTTTATTTTATTTTTTTGAATTTCAAATTAATATGAAATATTACAAAAATCCCATCGTATGCATCAAACAAAAAAAATAGTCGAAATGAGCCCAAGCCCAAAAATATCCATTCGAATTTCGTTTTATAATAAATTTCAGTTATTCTAGAAACGTCTTCCACTCTTCCGCATTCTCCGATCAAGCTCTCTCTTTCTCTGCAGTCATGGAGTTTTGGGGTAACGCCGTCTCTTCTTCATTTCTCACTTTTTCTCACATTTTTCTTATTCTACTGTATATTAGTGTAGTATACTACTTCTTCATTTTCATTTTCGAAGCATTTCTTCAATTTCTATGGAATGCGTCGTAATCGTGCTTTTACGATGCATATTAAACTATCAATTTCTTCATGTATTAAGTTGTGTGTGATTAGTCTCGTTAGGTTTACGATTTTTTTGGCGGAAATGCGATCATAGTTTATATCGTTTTAGTTACCTACTATTAAACCCTAACAATTATCATCATCATCATCATCGTTAAAACTATCATCCTTATCGCATATCTGGTTGTGGTAATGTTTTACCGGTATGACACTTTTGCCTTTTCCATCCATGTAGATGTGATAGGGTTTTGATTCACCGGTCATTTTTAAGCATGTTAATGCATAAACCTGTTTGAATATGCTTTCCTTTGAATTTGCATAAACAAATTACAGTAGTATCTTGTTGGAATAGTTAATAGTTAATAATGAAGTGAATCTCTAATTTAATCTCTGAAAATTGTAGGCGCTAGAATCCGCGAAATTTCGTAATAATCGGTGAAACTGAATTTCAAAATAATCAGCGAAATTGATAACTGTTGATCATATTAGTTATTGTATTTTTAGTTAATTAATTTAGTTCTTAAAATCGTCTCTAATGGACTAAATTGGAATTTTATTAGTGTCACGGAGTAAAAGGTCACTAGTTGAGTCGTTGAATCAGCGTGCAAAGGAACTTTACTTTGTGTCTGACTTTCACTCTAACAGAATCGTTCATCTAAGTACACTTTACTTTGTAAAATAATTTGTTTTATATCAAATGCGGAGTCAACTAACAGATAATGAGAGAAATCAGAATGCTAATTTTGTTATAGAACTCGAGTTAGAAGTAACCAGTTGGTCTCACAATCCGTTAGATCACTTTAAATACCTATCATTTGATATTCAGTTTTTCATTTAATCAATTTACAAAAAAGGAAATTCCATTGATTTCCTGTTTTCTCTGCACTTCACTTTCGGTTTTCTTCAACCTCTCTAGTTTCTATGACACTAGAGCCCACATGAAAGGAGTTTTATATCACCTGATTGATTGTTATTTTGTTAAATACATTAATAATGTGGTTTTTAAGACGGGTCTTGTGCAGTATCAAATTATTAGAGTTGCAAAATAATATTCCATTTCCTTGTTTGGGTTATTTCATCTTGTTGCAAAAGTAATGTTGGATGTCTATTCACAATCGTTTTAGGTATTGAGGTTAAAAGTGGAGAATCACTCAAGGTTGAGCCAGAAGATAACAAGCTTTTCCACCTTTCAGCGGTATATGCTCATATCATGACAAAAACACCTAATCGTCTATTTACTTGGAATGGATATGTTTTTGTATAAATGGTCTCAAATCTTTATATGACAGGCATGTCTGGGGGAGGTCAGCAAGGATAAAGGGGGTGAACCAGTATCCCTGTATGTGAAGATTGATGATCAGAGGCATCAAATTGGAACACTTTCTTCAGAAAAAATTCCTCAGATATCTTATGATTTGATATTTGAGAAGGAATTTGAGCTATCCCATAACTGGAAATATGGGAGTGTCTTCTTCAATGGATATAAAGTTGAAGCTGAGGTTTCATATCCTTTTAGTACTATTGTATTTTCTCGTGAGATCTAATTTTCTCTTTACCGGCAATAATGCATTCTAATACATTATAACATTTTTGCAAATCCTTATCTTCATTCTTTTATCTTCACTGATGACGACGAAGATTCTGATGGTGAGACACTCTTCTTAATTTTTTATTATCATTATTATTAGTATCATATTGTTATTTGCGTGTCAACTTATTCTATCATTTTTCTTTTAGATGTTATTGAGGAAGATAATCCAGTTAATGCTGCTAATGGTAAAGTTATTTCATTATCCATCTTATTTCTATTGTTGTAAGAAAAATTCTTGTGTCATATTATTCGTCATATTATTCAAAACATTTATGTAGGGAAACCTGCGATTGAGGTTAAGAATGGTGCCAAAACTGATGCAAATGAATCTCAACGAAAGAAGACATCAGATCCAAAAAAGAATCAGAAGGATATTGAAAAGGATGCTAGTGCTGATGATGAAGAGGATTCATCTGAATCGGACTCTGATGAGGATTCTAGTGAAGACGAGGTATCCATATAATCTAGAAAGTGGCTTTCAACATATAATTGATACTGGATAGTAGATTGTCTTAAATCTGATCACATAAATAGATGCTGCGCTCATACAGAGTTGTTTCATGTTATCTAATTTCCAGCTGCTTATATTGAATTAAATGGATTGATTTGGAAAAAATACAAATCTAGAGCACTGGTAATTACTAATTGGCTAGAAAAGGTAGATTGTGCCAAAAATGAATGTCTATACTCTACACCTCTGCTAGATACATGAGATCAACTTGGTGCTAAAGCATTCCTGTGATGATTTATCACTTACAAAAATAGGTGAAGTTGGTAGCTATTATAAAAACATAAATGAAGTGATGAAGCGTGCATTCCCACTTAAAAGTGAAAATGCTTCACCCTAAAAAAAAGTGAAACTGTTTTCACATCTTTACCAATTTGTTTTATTTTCCATTTTTCCTTGATGTTGTGAATGATCATTTAGATAACAGCTTGTGACTATAGAATGCTTCTATTATAGTTCAATTTAATTTATTATTTGCTGTCCAAATTATCCTCATAATCCTTTACACATTTTTATTGGTCAGTCATGATAATGATATTACTATTAGTTATCAACTTTGTGGTTTTAATTTTAATTTTGAAACATATTATTTAACATTTAATCAGGGGTATTGTGTCTTACTTAATATTGTAGGAGGTTTTAGATAATTCATATTTTTGTTTATTTCATTAAGTTTTTTGGTAATATATTGTTTAGCCCATGGCAAATGGACAAATTGAAAGTAATGAAGATGACAACGACAGCGAAGAGGATGATGACGATTCTGATGATGAGGAGACACCAAAGAAGGTAATGAGGGACTATATGGTACTTCAATTTGTCTTCGAATTTGAATTTAATGAGTTGTATTTTAGACTGAAGGGAGCAGTAAGAGGGTTGCTGAATCTTCCAAGAAAACACCTGTACCTGTGAAGAAGACAAAATTTGTTACTCCAGAGAAGACTGGTTAGTTTTTTTTTACTATACTTTGTTTCTTGTTAGTTTTTTTTTTTTAAAAATAAATTATTTTGTCTATTATGATTTCCATCACACTAAGAAAGATTTAGAGATTATTGAGTTGGATGGAAATATGATGTTGTTTGATCCATGTAGCCGACCCCACTTAGTGGGATAAAGCTTGTTTGCTGCTGCTGCCTAGTATGATTTTATGTAGCTACATTGGTACTTTTGCTGCTCATTTTGGATACACTGACATGGATAAAATAAGATATGATTAATTTCGTCTGTATAAGGTTTAAGAGTGGTTCATAACTTCTTTTTCCTCCGCTATTGCATAAAATTGCATTGTTGTGTATCTCTTAACCCTTACCCACGATGTTCTCTCATCATTTTGCATATTCATGGAGCAGCTATTGCTTAATGGTTAAACTACCTTCTGTTAAATAAGGTTGAGCTATCTTGCCAAATGCCCCATATGTTTTGACTCGTTAAATTTTTTCAGTCACAATTTTGTCTTTTGGTTGAATCACAATAAAATGATATATAAACTGAAAGACCGAACTACAATTAGAAAATAAAAGTGAAATTCCCAGATTAACCTTGTCTGATTCATTGCCATAGTAGAACTGAAAGAAAATGATGAGAATTATGATATGTTCAGGTGGTAAGAGTGGTGTCCATGTTGATACCCCTTACCCTAAGCAGGCCATTAAATCAGATGCAAATAGCAAGCCGCCAGTGAAGCAGCAGACTCCACAGTCAAATGGAGATTACAGCTGTAAACCTTGCAAAAGGTGATTGCAATTGTCTTTCTATATCTATATATTAGCCAACTCATGATCCCTTTTACACTTTTATTCTCTATAGGTCAATTCACACAATATTTATCTTGACTTGCAGGTCATTTAAGACTGAAGATGCCTTAGGATCTCATAATAAGGCCAAGCACAGTGTTAAGTGAAGGGTTTGTTAGCTTTATTTCAGACAGCGAGCATCTTGATGTTTTTGGGATATGGGGTGACCTGAAAATACAGTTGTTGGTTTAGGAAAGCTGGCTGAATTTTTTTGTTGTATTTTTTTATGTTATGAGTATTATTCAACTTGGATTATCATCAACTTGAGATCGAATCTGACTTGGGTTGTATGGTCGCGTTTACCTATTCAGTTGCTTGTAATTTGGTTGGAACATATGGTTGGGTGTTTGAATAATATTAGAATGGATATGTTTCGATCTTAATTTTTAAGTTTTAAGAATATCATAATACAGTTCCAACTAAAGTTGGACCTAAATATAATTAGCCGGTGATTGCTCGAACCAAAAACTAAATAGGATTATAAGATGATTATAAATAAATGGTTAAAAACATACTAGTTTAATAGTTTTTTTTTGTCAAAAACACTAGTAGTTTATTATAGTTAACAATTGAGTAGGTTTCTTTTCCCAAAGCTGAGCTCAGATGACTTTCAAATAGTTTTCTGGCACAGTTATGTGATATATTAGATGTCTTTGCGGGGTATAACAAGGTTGGGTAGATTGTGAGGAGGGTCCATATGAGGGGGCTTGTTTGGTGGCAACCTTAAGTAAAAAGGATTTGGAGTTTTGGACACACGTAAGTGAAAAATGAGTAAAAGAGTAATGAATGTATTTTTCATATATGTTATCCAAATAATGTATTTTGATATGTGTTCATTTTATTTGGAGTTAAGGAATTGTTGCTCCGGTGATCTCCTGCCAATGTATCTTGATCTCATAAATGGTGATGATAATATAGCTATTGCTCACTCGCATACCTTCAGGCAATTAGTGTGGGTTTGTATCTCCTCCCCTGAAAAGAAATTTTTGTTGCAGGAAGAGGCTTTGGAAGATTTTACTCTATAGAGGCATCTCTCAAAATATGTCTGCCTCATGGATTTAGTAGTCTATTTCCGCTAATTAGTTTAGACCAACGATGACGCATGCAGCTAGCTCTAGTTTGCGCATAAATTTATTTTTAACACTTGACGGGAGATGTTGCAGTCTTCTGAAGCTTTGACCCCTTTTCTAGTATTCTCTAATTTTCAACCAAAAATATAATTAAATAGTATTTTCTATTCCGCTTGGAGAAAGATTTTAGAGAGGAGGACTATTAAACGTTCTTTAAAAAGGTATTAAAATAAAACTTTCATTTTGAAGACCGCACAATTAACCATTTCTACATAACAGGCTCAGGTTTTCGTTCCATTTTCACCATCTTCCACGTCTTAACTATTTTACAGTGTTTTGCAACAAGAAAATTAAACATGGCACAGTTGAAAGATTGAATCCATGTTGCAATAGGATACATATTGAGGGTGCCCAAACTTGGCAGGGGTTTATGCCAAAACCAAAATAGGTTCACACACTCAAATCTCTTACAATTCACAGTCGAAATTCAAACATCATTTCCTCTATTTCATCCGCATAATCTCCAACATTGTAACCATGGAATATCCATCCAATTACAGAAAGGAAATATCCACTGCTGAACTATATCAAAATTAAATACTTCATCTAAGTAGACAATTCAGAAATCAAAATAGAATGATAACAAAAACTACAATCAACTCGATAGGTGCAGACTAAATAAACCAGATTACTTGCAGCAATTATTACAGGGTCTTTTCATTTTGGCTCAAATCACTGTGTTCTTACTATATCTGATGATTACCTGACTCACTGCCATTTTTTAAGCCCGGCTCTTCATAATCATTGTTACTCTTAGTGTCCTTGTTACCAGAATCTACAACTTCTTTCTCCCTGTTCCATTGTTCTATTCTTGCTCTCCTTTCTTCACTACTTTCTCTTTCTCTGATCGGATTTGGACTCCTGTCCCTGCCTGCCGGACTTCTACTTCGTTTTCCTCTATGACGAGGACTACGGCTTCTTGGCCTCCTACCATGGTGGCCATGAGACCTGTCAAAATCCCTTCTACCAGAGCCACGACCAGAATATGAACGCCCCTCATAGTTACGACTCCTTGGAGGGCTCCGGCTTCTGCTTCCACTACGGTCATTCCAACGCCTACTACTTCTTCCAAATAATCGCTTTCGCAAATCTCTGAAATTAAAGAGAAGGATTTAAGGTAAAACCAGTAAAAGTATAAATGCAACTGTAAAGTCATTGAAAAGAGCTCTGTTGAGGAGTCAACCTGCTAATCTTCTTTAGATGCATAAAGTTGCAGTAGCCACCTCGATTGCATACATTTTCCTCATACTGCCTACAAGTAGCTTCTCGAAAATCCGTAACAGGAGAGAAGTCAACAATGATCGGTCGACCTATAAGAATTGGAAAGTCATAAGTTTCATCACAATACCAGTAGTTACAAAGGATGGGGGGTGAAAGGGCCCCATGTAGTGATAGGCAACACTTGGATTTTCGCAAGTGTTAAATGAAACATCAATTTTCCAATATATATTTATGTCCTGCGCACAACTGTCATCACAACCTTGTGTACATGCAAGTATGGATAATACAATCGTGTCATCTAATGCCGAACAACATACAATTCAGTGGTAATATTAATTTCTTTTGAAAAACAAAATCATCGCAACAGGCACCTGAATGTCAAAAGATCTTAGGGACCCCCAAAACTAAATGTAAAAACACTAAACTGGTAACGACAACATTGGAAAATAGAAGATGCGTAGTGCTAACAAACACACTCACTAACACATTTTCCTATAAGTTGGAATTCAAAAGCCTTCCCCTATATCAGTATGTGACACATGAATTTTAACCAATAAAAGAGTGTGTATGTGTGTGTGTTGAAAAGAGTGTGCTACAGAGTGTGTTGTTAGCATATTTCATAGAACATATACCCAAAGAAAATAAGATCTACCATGTGACAAAGCAAAGCACATGGTACCTTGTCACAATGCATTTCGTTAGAAAAATCCCAAGGATTCCCAAAATAAGTAAAAGGACCAACAAAATTAAGTACAGCGAGGTAAACATAATGAAGGAACTAATGCCAAACCAGCTGAATAACTCAACCTATTGAACTAAAACAATATGAATATTGAATTAACTAGCACAGCCCAACACTTTAAAGACACATGCGCACACAGTCGCGAACACATGTATATTAAAAATTGGCTTAATTATAGTCATTATATCACAATTAGTTCACAGATGTAACTAATAACTCACAAGACAATATTTTTGAAACCAAAACATGAACAAAGAATGACAACAGTAGTGCACCAAGTCATATACATTAAGTGTAACAGAAACCCTAATTGAATGAGAAAAAGGGGAAAAAAATGAAAAACCTGAATAAAATCTTCCAGTGAGATTCATTAGGGCATTGGCAGCATGGTCTTCTTCTTTATACTGAACATATACATTGCCAACCTATATAAAAATAAAACATCATAAAAATTAGGTTTACAAAATTGAAATCAAAATCCTAAAAAAAAAAAAGAGAGAAAGGAATTAGGTTAACCATGTGATCAGCCAAATTGTCACAAATATTCAAGCTCTGAATTTGACCATACTTGCTAAGCTCCTCAAATAGATCTTCATAAAAATCCTAAAAAAAAAACAAAAAATATTAATAAAAAACCTCAAATTAAATTAAAAAAAAAGAAAGAAAAAGAACAGAACAGAGAAAGAGTTACTACTACATACATCGAAGTGTTCTTGGAGCTTGTCAGGGTCAAGAGATTCAGGTTGAGGTGGTTGAGGAGGTGGTTGTTGTTGAGGTGGTTGATTAGGGGTAGTAGGGTTGATGAAATTAAGATTCATGTCAGGTCTTTGATACATATTAGAAAGAACAAGAGTGGGACTAATGGTTGGTTTAGTATGAAGCCTTGAACAGCGGTCACCATGTCTACAAGCTCCGATCTTAAAGTAGAATGGACAGTTCACTCTGTCTTTCTCTGTTCCGAATATCGATGCTAAATGCTCCGCCATCTCTTAGGGTTTCGCTCTCTTCACCGTTCGAGCCACCCTTTTTTTCTTTCCGAAATTTATTTATGTTTATGTTATGTTAATATTTTTAGGCTTAAATACACGTTGGTCTCTTAACTTATTTTTTAGTTTTGTTTTGATCCTTTAACTATTAAAATTTTTGTTTTGGTCCTTTAATTTATTTTTTGGTTTCATTTTAGTCCCTTAACTATTAAAAGTTTCATTTTTGTCCCTTAACTTAATTTTTGGTTTCGATTTGGTCCCTTAACTCTTCCTACGTCAACTACTTAGGTCTTCATTTCAAGTGACCAAAACAAAACCAAAAAAATAATTAAAGGACCAAAATGAATCCAAGAAAATAGTTAAGTGACCAAAATGAAACTTTTAATAATTAAGAGACCAAAATGAAACCAAAAAATAAGTTAAGAGACCAAAATGAAACTTTTAATAATTAAAGAACCAAAATGAAACCAAAAAATAAATTAAAAGACCAAAAGTGTATTTAAACCATATTTTTATGTTTGGTTTTTTATTTTATTATTTTATTTGTTTTGTATATACGGGTGAATTCTGAATATGCGCAATGTCATGTACTACATAGGTAGCTTTTTTTCTTCTTTTTTTAGTACACACATCATGTAAATATTAGTTTTTATGCTATCTATGGTAAAGACTAAATTACCTCCTTTGTTAATAAGACAATGTTTGATAAAATTAGTACTCCCTCCATCATAAAATATGTGTCACAGTTGACTATTTTGTACTATTCATATAATTTACTTAAACTGTATTTTTTTATTAATATATAAATGTAAATATTGGCATGTAAAATGTTGTTTGATTTGTTTCGATGATTTTAAAAATATACAATTTTTATAATTTTTAAATATAGATAATTAAATATATTAACGATTAAATTTGTACGTTGACAAATGTGAACTGATCATTTGTGACACTTATTTTGGAACAGAGGGAGTAGTTCATTAGGTGATCTTTTATAATTTATAATTTTTAAATTAATTGAAGTGTTTTTTGTAAAACTAGCAGTTCATTAGTTGATAAAAATGATGAGTTGGGTAAGTTCAAACATTACTTAAAACAATTTTATTATTGCTTAAAACTCGAAAATTTGTCTTACTAAATACAATATCAACCAAAAAAAAAAAAACATGTACAATAATCATTGGCTAGTTTTTTTTGACAAAAGGAAGTTTATGAACATGTACTAAATTCACTTATTTCAAAGGTTCACTTCTTCACTTTACTTTGGTCTAAATGCTGTATTATGACCATTTTACTATTTGAATCAAATTTGATTTTAGTTCTCAACTTCAATTTGGTCAGAAATAGTAACAAAAATAGTAAAGTTAAACTAATATTTACTATAAAAATAAGTACAATTTTGACTAGTTGGGAACTTGTAAATCGAGGTGCATAAAATTTAAATTACAAGAGTATTTATGCATCACATTTCTCTTCATGAAAGCTAAGAACCTACCTTTTACATGATACAATTTTGGTCCTTGTCTGATAAAACTGCCCAGTCACTTTGCACGATAAGATGGGCTTACAGTTGGTTAGCAATTATTATACACATGTTACAGGATGAAAAAAAAATGATATGCCTTCAGGATCCGCCATTCTGTCGCAAGTTGGGAATACTGGAAAGAAATTCTGGCTGGTCTGTATTTGGTTTCGAATTTAATCCTTGCAAGTTTGCGGCCGTTGAGTCTTTTTTTGTCTTCTCCTTGTTCTTGGCTAACTTGCTTGCTGGGAAATGTAGTCTAGCCTTCAGAGGACGGGGTGCTCGTGTTTGCCTGTCAAATCCTCGGACACAAACAAACCCTGCAAAACATTTTTAGTAAGTTTAGACAAGTTTATTGTTACATGTTTTCTTTTCTTGAAGACATTTGTGTGTTGGCGTCGCGTAACTAAATGTAGAACAAGTGTATTAGTTTTAGTACTTTTACAAGTGTATTACCTATTACAATTGTAAAAGTAAGTTTAAATAGGGTCATTCAATCACGACAATATTACATTCTGGGAATTATATCTTACCTCTCCAGAAGCACTGTTGAATTTCTTGTGTTGATAAACCTGCATAACAAAAAGCGCATATTAAACTCAGTTGTTTGAGAATTGAGATATGCTATAAATGTTTAACTTTCAAGCGTGTTCACTTGCCTTTGAATATAGTTGGTATGGAGGTTCCAAAATGCACGGTTCTCCTATTGAGGTTCCATATCCAACTTCTAGGAACGCTAATCGGGTCAAGACTCGATTCATGGTCAGCAAAAACCTGCCTCAAATGACACTTACTTTTTAACTTCTTGAATTAGAAACATAAATATATTAAAGGAAGTAAATTTGATCATATGATCTTTCACATAACTTCACCTCATTGACTTGAAAATAGGTGCCATTTAGCGGAAAGCTCCCTCTCATAGCTGTTCGACATGGTATCTATTCATAATTTATTTCAAGTCAGGGTAAGAATACTCACATTTATACAAAAATTACTCCTCACCCAACCCTTTGTTTTTCCATTATAATGTATAACAATAACAATTAATAAACATTGCATGGTTAAGCATTCAGACCAGGATTGTTCCTCGAACTATCTGAGAATTAGCTTCGCGGAAATTGTTGCACGAAAAACATTCCTCCTCATTACACAGCTGGCCACGTTCCTGAGCTCTGCATTTTCCTTCCGGTGGCTGTATAGAATTTGCTGTCTCACCTGATGTAGACATTAATGTATTTGGAAAATTATATCGTATAATTCGTAAACCTTCCCAACTTATTATTCCAGTATAATATTGTCAATAACTTTAAAACCAATCTATTTCATGTCTAGAAGGGAGCAGTGTAACCAAGTTAATTCTAGCCCACCTGGAGTCCATATAGCTAGAAGGTATTTGCCCGGATCATCAGGTTCTCGCTTTTCCCACTGTATTGCATAACAAAATAATTAAAGTTTGGCATATAGAATAAACACAACTGTAAGCAACAGATCCAACAATCACTAACCCCTTCCAGAAGACGATGATTATCCGGGAGTTCATAACTGCAGGAAAATAAACAACATCAGCATAAGTTATCATAATATTTGACTAATATAAGATAATGGATATGATGCCTACAATAACTTCATGCCTAATACTAAATCTTATGTTGGATGAGGTTATTATCTTTTTCTTCAGGGTGTAATCTCTCCATCTTTGTGTGATTTAAGATCATATATTATTTGTTGTTCCCTGCCTCTGTAGAGTATTTGTTAATTTCTTTGCCACACGTTTCTTTAGTTAGACTACTTTTATATGTTACAGTTGAGCATTTCAATTAACAAGTTGGAGATGAGTTAGTCTTTTTACTTACACAGAATGCTCTGTGCGCAACCGGCTGACGTTCTTTAGCTTCTGTGTAGGAATGTAAGCAGCTTCTTGATTTAGAGCAACCAAGGCCTTTGACACTTCACCTTCTTGAAGTTCCATGTTTTGTTGCATATAATTTTGTAAATTCGTCGTGAACTCTTCTATGTCTAGTTTGATGGTTGGAATTTCATCTGATTCCTCATAGAAATCCTCTATATCATTTTCGAATACTTCAGAGCATTCTTGTTCTGGAGTTGCTGGCTCTTCAATAATGGGTTGGCAAATATTGTTTTCAGATTTCGTTTCAAGTTGTCTGATCATTACTGTCTGTTGAAGTTCTTCTGCTTGCTCTGTGTTTTCAGTCACAGACAACGGCAATTGATCGATGATTACTGATTGGTTCTGATCGGTTGCATTGTTTCCAGCTGTAAAATCTATATTCTTCTGCTCCGGTCCTGGGAGAGGCAAGGGTAACTGATCGATGATTACCGATGGGTTCTGATCAGTTGCATTGTTTGCAGTTGTGATAACTATATTCTTCTGCTCTGGTCCTGGGAGGGCAAGCCTTGCACTGCATTTAACATTTGTTCATTGGTATACTCATCTATCTTAACTTGAAATACATGCAAGTTATTGAATTTTTTAAATGCGGTATTGACATAATTTTCAACTGTTAAAACTGTTTATTAAGTTCACTGTTGCAACAATATAATGCAATTAAAATGTTGTGAAAATAATCATGTATAAAACTTAACAGTAATCTAGTATGGGACATATGAACTTCTATAATGCTCTCTAAAATTCTCTATCCTTTTGACAGAAATATCTGCAATACTTCTAGTATGTAAAATCAAGTAGTGGATGGTGTTTTGTCACATATTGAAAGTTATTTTTTTCTCATTATTTAAATGTGGATGCAAATAATATTTTCGGAGTAATACCTTGCAAAAGCACTGGCAAAGTGTCTGCATTCCCCTCTCATTGGACATGCATTACAATTTGGTTTGCTTTTTGTACAAAAGACCTGCATGCATTGGTTTTAGTATAAACTATGTTTACTAAAATATTGTCCGTTTCTGATGTTTGAGAAAATGTATTTTACCTTTCCAAATGTAATCAGTTGGTAATGCAGCTCGTACCTTAAACGAAACGGGGATAAAAAATCAATAGATATAAACTTCAATTTTGTATCCACTATTACTAGAAAACTTGTATGCGCTATCATGAATCATGTATTGCCACATAATTAAATTGTTGTTACCATACTCAAACTCTTTGAACAATGTGGCAATGCATGACTATATGATATGGTTTAAAAGTTACGTTTAGAGCATTTGTCAAAACTTAACCCTTAGATAAATTAGCATTACTAAACCTACAGTGAAAGAAGAAAAAAAAAATAGATTTTAACTGTAAACTGAAAATAAATCTTTACAATGTTTTTTGGTCAAGCTTGCATAGTCGAGGCCAGAGATATTTTTGTATGGATTCCAACACTGGGTACCTGTATAGACCGATATTGTTAGCTCTTTTCCAATCAATGAATGCCTTACATGATCTATATTTGCAGTACTCACAGTTCTAGAAGATGTAACTGTAGTGACTCAGGCAGTGGCTGGAGAGGTACCCATCCCAATCGCACCGCAATACGCCCAACATTTGTGTCCACCTATTGCACAAAAATAATTGTTCAAATATATTCCTTATTAATAATGTAATTACACACTTCTATTTTCAGCTTACCGGGAAAGCAAGATGATGCAGTGTTAATAGTCGCACACACTCCACACTTTTCAATCCCAATCCCCTTATGCTGAGCAAGAATTCTCTACATGTATAAATTGAATTAACATTATACATTTTTTCCAACTTGGCTGTAGTAGGTCTAACTGCTTCATGACAAACTTAAAAGATATGTAAGGTACAATTTGAATATAGCAGTTTAATTAATCTCTGGACTTACTTTGCTTGATCAGGTGGAACATCTCTCAGCCACTCGAGATCAATGGCACCGTGTTTTTCAACAAGTAGATTAAGGAAACTCTGCATAATATATCAGTTGATAATAAGCTCTATTGATGGGTTTCTCTTCCCAGCAAAATGTAGATAAAAAATATTTTATGTATATTAGATTCTACCTGAATACGTTCAGCAAGCATGTTGTTCATGCCCCTTTCTTTGATTGCATCAGCAATTTCATTGACGTTTGCACGTCTCACAGCATCCCAGTCCAAAGAGTCCATGGTGCTTTCTGTCTTTTCTCTCTTTCCTTCCTTAGCTTGTGCCTGTATTCTTAAACTATCCCAATTGAAGTTATCCTTTTTCTCTTTCCCGCGCTCCTTGCCTCTTGATTTTACAGGGGCAGAATCTAACTTACTGTTTTCGTTCGTCATAGCATAATTGTGGTCACCAGAATCTGATTCCCTTGATTTCTGCGTAAGATCTTGACTTTGTCCAGAAATGTGGAAAACCTTGTGCTGCTTGTGATCACTATGTTGCTGAGGATGGACTTGAGATAACATGCTGTGTGACTCTGTAGGAAAACTCAAGCTTGTGTTATTCATTGAGGAGCCACTTGACGAGGCTTCAAAATTCACAGGATTACAGCAGTTAACTTCTTGGACTTCAGAGTTGGGGGTCATTTCCAGATTATAGTCATTGCATTGTGTCATGATTGCTTCTAAGGAGCTTTGAGTAACATTTGATTTTTCCATGTTCTGTTCCAGGTTGTCATCCCTCATAGCTACAGATTGACCATGTGAATCTCTCAAATTCTCAGTAGGATTGCTTCTCTGACTATTAACTTCATGTACCTGAGTCGAACATGCCATTCCTAAAAGCTTACCAAAAGAAGTCCTGTTGGAAAAATTGTATTCGGCTGTGCTTAGCTGATCATCTAGTTTTGCATTGTTGTCTGAGAATGATCCTATATTCTCAGGATTTTGATCAATTGAAAAGTCTCCAGACAATTGAGATGTAACAATAGAGCAATGGGATGAAAATAAAGCATTAAACTCTTTCCTAACACCCCCATGACATGAATTTTCTTGCCCTTCCCCAGTAGCTGGATTAACAGATTCCATTGTACTATGTTCCCTAATATTGCTTTGAGCGGGTTCTGACAGTTTACAATTTGATTCATCTTTTAAGCTATTTAAGCTGCCAATAGTTCCACAGGAGTCAATGCTGTTGCTTTCAACAGTTTCTCTTTCTTCGGAATGTTCAATGACGTCTTTTGTCGTAGAACTCAATTCATGAACAGTTTGATTCAATATTATTTCTTCCAGCTTTGCATTTTCTTCTGGTTCCACAATCTGCATCTCTGGTGAGTTGACTATCATGGTTACACTTTCGTCATGGCATGTATCAAACTTGCTGCTTGACTTTAGGGGAAATCGAGCAGCAAGGGACATGAAAGCAGAACTGTCAACATAAAAGAAAAAAAGAAAGTCGTGAATCATACATTTTAATTCTATGTTTTTTTGTAATTAAGCTTGCATAATTTATACCTGGAAAGATGGTCTGAGACATTTTGAGTGAGAAAAACTCCAACCACTGAATCCACCACTGATCCTTTCCATCGAGAAAAACGTCTATCTCCTGTTGAATAGCCATTATTTTTTGTTAACATGCTGACCATGTAACCAAATCATGCAGAATGGATACGAACATTTCAGATAATTTGTTATGCCATTCAAAAAAATATATATTATTATTATTATTATTGTCGATGTTGTGTGGACTTCTTCAAAGTTCTTTATCTCTTGGTTCTCTGAAAGTAGGATTTGTAACTTCCTTTGTCTCGTGTTTTTATTTTCAAGCAGGAAGACATATATATAATGTTAAATTTATTGGTATTTTACAGGTTAGTGTTCTTATTTCTTCATCCTAGAGCACAGGTACGTAGTATGGATAAAAATATGAGAAAATAAAAGTGAACAGAGCTGTTATTCTTGAAATTGAAGTATATCACTCATACCTTGAACAAGATGCATCCGTGCAATAAATGACTCTGCTCTTCCTCGGAAAACATTTCGTTCATTTTCCCACCATTTGGCCTTGTCTTCATCTGTTCCATCAACCCCATGACTGTTTATATCCAACATCAGAAGCTTCCACACTTTATTAGTTTCCTCATCAAGATCAACTTTAGGTCGTGGCCGCTGTCTCTTGATGGGATCAAACACACCCTCAAAGGGAATGATGGTGCCATATTTATTAACTTGGCCTTTGTGTTTTTCATCTTGCTGATTGTAAGGGACAGGTACATTCTGTCCATACAACACAAGCTCTCTAGCTTCTCTATATATATTTAGGTGTCTAAATTGCTGTGTTAATGTGTCCACAGTAGGTATGATTTTCGAACTCTCTCCGCAAACAACACCTGCATCAATGTCTTAATTAGGACAAATTGCATGGTACTTATCTTTTTATTGGTTTTGTAATAACTATAATATTATTATTGACCAAATAAATCAAAGTTTCAGTTGAAATACCTAATGAGTTCTGCAAGGGACTATGCCGTTGCATTTCATTTATGCGAGAATAAGCGGAACTGATTGGAGTACTTCTCTTTTTACTCCGTTTCTTTTTTGTGAGCGATGCACGCATCTCCGCAACTAGAGCATCAATGCCTGTTTGTGGTCTTTTTGCATCCTCAAATGTTTGTCTATCAGAACTGCCTAGGTTTGCAATATTGGTTAGTTTGGCATCAGAGTTCCTAACTGTGGTCAGTGAAGTATAATCATGAGTTCTGGTAGTGACTCTTGATCTTTTTTTGGTTGGTGTGCTCTGTCCTGAAAATAAATTGTACTCAAGCGATTGATATTTGTCATGGGTAGCTGCTGTTTCTGTGGCTTTGAGCATTGTTAGGAGTCTTGCTGTTTCATATTCAGCAGCAGAGGCAGTAGTCCAGCCATTAGAAATTGATGCACCCGGATGTGATCTAGCATTTTCCTCAGAGTATGTTGCAAGTTGTACATCTTTAACAGCAGTCATGGAAGATGTATTGGATGTATTCAAAAATTTCCCCTTCTCACTTCTCTTTTTCTTCTGAACATTTGGAAATTGAAGCCAATACTTTGACTGGTATGCCTGCATTAAATTATATTGCGCCCCAACCATATTAATGTTGCTGCTGTCTGCTTGTTCAGTGGTACCAGATGGTTTTCTCTTGGAACGAACTTCTTGTGATCCTGTACTCGAAAATTTTCCGTTACTGCTGGAGGCTTGTGCATCTTCTTGTAATGACATGTGATTATTTAAAGCATGTGTTTCTTGGACCTGTTTACCAATTTCTCCACCAAAACGTTTAGTTGCATTTTCTTCTCTGCATACCGAATTTCCCTCTCTTGGTTGTTCTGGTATGTCAAAGATTAAGGACCTTCTACATGTCTTTTTGGCAGAATCTGGCATCAATGGTTCAGTGCATTCCCCTGTCACTTCTGTTGGAGTTGTGTTTGATTCTTTCTTTCTCACATACTTCCTCTTTTGAGTTGAGTTTTCTTTTGATTGATCAGACTTTGGAGTGGCAGGCTTTGGAGTTTTTTTGGGTTTGCCTTCTTTTATGACCTTGGGGCGGTGCTTTCTTCTTTTGGGTTTTGTTTGGGGTATTTCATTCAGATCAATAACATGGTTTATTTCCTTATTGTGGTTCATATTCTCCTTGCATGGTGTAGAAACAGCAGTCAAGTCTATAACAGGATCATACAGTATGTTGTGTGAATTATTGCACATTGTGGCTGAGGCATTATTCTCGTCTTCCCTTTGATCCATACATATTTGTGTCTCCACAACTTGTTTGTCTTTTGATGTTATGTTATTTTCTGGAGGCAGAGCAACCTGGGAATTGGTCTTGTTATAATAAGCCAAGTATGGTGTACCTGTTGTAGGACATCATATAAATGCCACAGGTAGACGTTAGAACCACATTATCTCAAATCGATCACATATCGTAAGGCATTGAAAAAATTATTGATTATAACAGTGGATATTGGTCCCAATTTATCAAAGTCTAGAAAATCAAAATCAAAATCACGAAAGTAAAAAAACTAATTTTAGTGGAAAGCTAGTTCTATGAATGAGATGGCTTAGAGAAAATAAAATAGATTATATGAAAATATAGTACAGTAAACAGTGTTTTAAAAATCAAACCAAACAGGGTTGAACCTGTTCAACCAGTTGAACCATAAAACGGCGTTTATGGTTCGCGGTTTGAGATGTTGAGCCATGACATGGAGATTTTGTCAGTTCAATGTCCCGTTTGGTTTTCAAAACATTGAGCTAGTAACTGTTTAATCAAACAGTCCAAACTCTGGGAACCTAAATTCGGATACCAAAACCAAAATCTAATGCCCTTACCCTGAGGATCTTGATAATTGTTATGGATTAAATTAAGGAAGAATTGTTGCTGATATAAAAATGCATAGTTTTGGTTGAACTTTGAGTTGCACACACCAGGAACAAATTGGTCCCCTGAAAATTCATATGCTTCATTCGAATACGACGATGACGGTGGAGCCTGAGCCAAAAGTTCAGCAAAACTATTACTTGAACTGGGAATATTATCATCAAAGGATATCTGTACTCGAGTTCTGGCATCGTCATGACCAATGTCTGATGCTACGGCCCCAGTTTCTGATCGGTTGTTTGCATCTCCACCGCTTAATGATTCAAAACATAACAATTCCCCATTGAAATGGGAGTTCTCTCCAGGAGTACAGATCGGCACTGGTCTTTGAGCAATTGGCTTAAATGGTGTGGTGGGTATCCATGGAACCTGTGAATTAAGCTCCTTTTTCTCCGTTTCACCAAACTCCATTTTTTCCCTGCACAAAAAAAAATCAACTTCATGAAAATATTTCAGAGCAAGAAAATTAAAACACGAAATAACCGACAGGAAATGTTTCAGGACACTGAATTGTAATTATTTAAGGTTCATTTTCAGGGATGAAACATGACAGAGGAAAATAAAAGTATTTTACGGAAAAACATTCAATAAATATTTTTAAAAAAACAGAACAATAGATCCAGTTCATGAAACATTGAAAGGTGTGGTTTTCTGAATTACTTTATGAAAATAACCGGTGAGTGATGAAGCTGATGTTAGTGAAGATAGCAATTGAAAAAGAGTTTATAAACATTAAACTATATTAAAATGCTGAAACATGTGAGAAAAGAAGCTAATTTTCTTGAAACCTTCGTTTTAAGCGATTCGTTTGAAAATTGAAACTCAAAGAAATTTATGCATAATTGTTACAATGAGTCACTGTTTTTAAGATTTGATAATCTAGTATCTATCTGGGGAAATTTGTGCGAGTATAAATAAGCATAGATTCACCGAATAGTGAAGAAAAGGAACAAGCGACACAAAATTTTATGCATACGCATCCTGAGCTAATTTAATTAAAGTCTTATCATAATTCTGATCAAGAAATCATTTTAATATTGATTAATTATGTGATTTGCTTTTGTCTTTTTTTACTTGTATACATTTAATATAGTAGTAATTGCTAACCGTCGCTGACACCAAAGATAAGAAGAAGAGATGTGAGGATATTTCTTTCTACACTTTCATTTCTCATGTGATGTACAACGTTTCAGTTGAGACGTTGACATTGACAGTTATTATAAAAGATGTGATTCGTTGCACGAATCACGTAAAATAATTTATTTTGTTTGTACATAAAATATATAATATTAAAATTATTTAGCGTAAATGTATGAAGTTTTAATAAAAGTGTCAAAACTGACATGAAAGGACATTAATTATAAAAATAATTAAGGCACTTTTTTATGTACATTATATTTGATTTTTTTATGTACATTAATTAATTAGTAAACTGGAGTGTCACTCAACCATAAAAATAAGAAAAGAAAAATTACATAAAATATTTAAAATTATAAGTATTTTAAAAACTATATTTTAAAAACTATAGGATATGAAAAGTATTTAAAACATTTATCATACTAAAAGTAAATGAACAAACAATTATTAAAAATAGGATATTAATCAATATAGAATTTTAATAAACAGTTAATAATAGTAATCTAAACTGATAATAAAAATTTAGCATTAATAAAAATAATCTATAATGACTCCATGTTGGAATATTTTGATAACTAAAATAAGTTATCAGTTTGTTTAACCAACAATCTAAGATTTATAGGAAGTCACAAAACTGATTAGGTTGAGTTTAATGATTATACATAGCTAATATAAATTTGTACTTCAATAGGTAAACAAATGTCAATAAACATATCTTTATTACTTACTCATATGGTTAACTATAATTATTGAACTTTATACTTTTCCAGGTAGAGATTAAAAATAACAAGAGTTTAACTCATTTGAAATAGTAACAAATAGTGAAAGAGATAAAAATGTGAGTCTCAAATCGCGTTTATTTTTGTCGTAGTATGAAGAAATGAGGAAAAATCAGCTTTACTTTTCTTCCTAACCACGCCATAACCCTTTTTCTTATGTATTCTTTCTTTGTTGATGTGCAATGAATCGGTGGAGATCAGCTCGGTTCTGCTTTATGACCGTGTCACGCTTCTTCTTACGTATTTCTTTATTAGGCGGTGGCGAAGAAACCGGGAATGGAAACTTTGTTTTGCTTTATGACCACGTCACTCTTCTTTTTGAGTTTATTTTTATGTTTTTGTGCTAAAAAATGAAGAAACGCATCTTTATTTTTCTTTCAGACAGCGTCATCCTTTGTTAACATGTTTCTTTCTTTGTCGTTGCGTGAAGAAACAGGAAAAATCAATCTTGTTTTCTTTTTTTTTATAGAAATCTTGTTTTCTTTCCAACCATTTCATCCTTCTATTTATTATAGTCACTCATTTTTTCCTTGTAACATTAACCCTTGTGTTTTGCTTTAATTTTCTTAATTAATGTCACTAATAATTTTTTTGTAACATTAGTCCTATATGGAAGGATTTAAGGCAAGAATAGTAAAAATATAAATGCAACTGTAAAGTTATTGTAAAGCATGAAAAGAGCTCTGTTGAGGAGCCAACCTGCTAATCTTCTTTAGGTGCATAAAGTCGCAGTAGCCGCCTCGAATGCATACATTTTCCTCATACTGCCTACAAGTAGCTTCTCGAAAATCCGTAACAGGAGAGAAGTCCACAATGATCGGTCGACCTAGAAGAATTGGAGAGTCAGAAGTTTCATCACTATAACAGTAGTAACAAAGGATGGGGGTGAATTAGAGGAGCACCAAGCAATGATAGGCGACACTTGAATTTTTGTAAGTTTTACATGAAACATCGATTTTCTAACATATATTTATGACCTGCGCACAATTATTATCACAACCTTGTGTGCATGCAAGTATGGATAATACAATAGCCTCGTCCATACAACATCCAATTCGGTAGAAATAGTAATTCTCTTAGAAAAACAAAATTATTGCAACAGGCACCTAAATGTCAAAAGATCATAGGGAACCCCAAACTAAATGTAAAAACACTAAACCAGTACAGACAACTTTGGAAAATATTAATAGAAGATGTGTAGTGCTACCGAACAGTCGAACACACTCTCCCAACACATTTTTCTGTAAGTTGGAATTCAAAAGCATTCCCCTAGAGCAGTATGCCACACATAAATTTAGCGGGACACATGAATTTCCACCGATAAAAGAGTGTGTGTTGAAAAGAGTGAGCTACAGAGAGTGTTAGCATAATTCATAGAACATATACCCGAAGAAAATAAGAGCTGCCTTGCGACAATGCACAGGGTACCTTGTCAAAATGCATTTCATTAGATAAATCCTAAGGATTCCCAATCCCAAAATGAGTAAATGGGCCAATAAAAATTGGTACAGTGAGGTAAACATAAGGAAGGAGATAATACCAAACCAGCCGAATAACTCAACCTATTGAACTTTCTAAAAAACCAATATGAATATTGAATTTACTTGCACAACAAAGCACATAAAAGACACATTCGCGCACGCATGTATATTGAAAATTGGCTTAATTATAGTCATCATATTACAATTGATTCACAGATGTTGTGACTAACAACTCAAATGACAATATTTTTGAAACCCTAATTCATATACATAAAGTGTAACTGAAAACCCTAATTGAATGAGGCAAAGGGAATAAATGAAAAACCTGAATAAAATCTTCCAGTCAAATTCATTAAGGCATTGTGAGCATGACCTTCTTCTTTATACTGAACATATACATTGCCAATCTATAAAAATTAAAACAAAACACCATCATTAAAATTAGGGTTACACAATCAAAATTGAAATCCATAAATTAAAAAAAAAACAAAAAAAAAACAGAGAGAAATGAATTATTAGCTAACCATATGATCAGCCAAATTGTCACAAATATTCAAGCTCTGAATTTGACCATATTTGCTAAGCTCCTTAAATAGATCTTCATAAAATTCCTAAAAAAAAACAACATTTAATTAATAAAAAACACTGAAATTAAAAAAAAAATGAAGATAAGAACAGAACAGAGCAAATTACATCAAATTGTGCTTGAAGCATGTTAGGGTCAAGAGATTGATGTTGATTGATGAAGTTAAGATTCATGATGTTGTCAGGTTTTTGATACAAATTGTAGAGAATAAGAGTGTGACTAATGTTGGGCTTAGTATGAAGCTTAGAACAGCGGTCACCATGTTTACAAGCTCCGATCTTGAAGTAGAAAGGGCAGTTAGCTCTGTTTTCATCAGTTCCGGGAATCGGTGCCAAATACTCCGCCATTTCTGGCTTCAGATTTCGGTCTTTCCACCGCTAAACGAACTTTGCCACCGATTTTGACAATGTCATGTAAATCTTAGTTATGCTATCTATGGTAAAAAGTAGTACTTCCGAATTTACTATGTGTAATAATAATAATTTCGTTTATATAGTTAAATTAATTAAAAATCATTTGGTTTTGAATGAATTGATTCTATCATTTGAATATCAAATGTTGTGTTCGGATACATTTATATAAAAGTTAGTTGAATAATAAATTTGAATGTAATAACTAACTTTTAAATTTGAATGTACGATTTATATATTTAAATATAATCAAATTTGGAGGCAATATTAATACTACTTTTGAAAAGTCAAACGCATTAAAATCAATTCTAAAAATTTAAAAAGTTCTAAAGTTTTTCTCCACTGTGCGGCCCTAACAACATCTTCGTGCTTTAAGTTCTTTTTGTTTTGTATTTCATTGAAGATGTAGTAATTTTGGGTCTTTAATGAAACTAAAATCATCTCTATGCATTTTTTTCTTCTCTTTTTTAATCTAAATAATTGATTTTCATATATATATATATATATATATTAGTTTTTTTGTTAGTGACTTCGTTGTCTTTTTGGTGTTTCTATTTCCCGTTTTGTGCAGTATTTTTATTTTTCTATCTTGTACAGTGATCGTTTGATCCAGATTGACAAATCAACTTTTTTTTTATCAACTACTAATTCAACCAGTGATCAAATTTGTCAACGATACAGATCCGGAGATATAAGTATTCCGATTACTTTAACTTTATCACATTATTTATTTGTAGCATTTATTATTTTTATAAAACCCAAAATGCATGTTTATTATGAATATTTTATTGCAAAATTTAAAGATTAAAACGTTTAAAATTTTAAAGATTAAAATTATCCTATGGTTTAAAATTAAAGATTAAAAATTTATTTTTTTATAAAACCAAAATGCATGTTTATTATGAAGTGTCGTCTGATGGTAATCAAATGATCACAAATATTGCCCACGTAATCCAAATTCGAATGCTTATTTGCACAGCACACTAAGATGTCTTTTCGCATTGTTTTCCACAAGCTACAAAACTGTACTGTACATTAACGTGATTATGTATCTGCAATTTGAAATTAAAGGTTGTCATGTCAATGGTATTCTGACACAAAACCGAACACAACTCTGAATAAGAATCACATTATTGAGTTTTAAAGGGACATCGGAGAGCGTAAAATTTTCTCTTTTAAAACTGTGAAATACTTGTACATACATTGACTTCTTCGTCCTATATAAAAAAATAAAAATCATATTTATTAAAAACAACTGAGCTTTTATTCTATTTTAAATGTCAAATTGATCAAATTATACATTTTAAAAAAGTGTGTAAAAGAAAGAGAGAGAATACAACTTTTATTAAAATTTCCTCTATTTTTATTGGTAGTAGACATTTGAATATAAAAAAGTAGATTTTTTTAGTGTACTTTTTCTCTTACCTAATGATTGATTTAAGGATAAAATAGTAAAAACTAATGTTATACTCCCTCCGTTTTAAAATGAGTGTTGCTTTTAGTGTTTTCACACATATTAAGGAATGCAATCATTATGTTAAAAGTAATAGTACATTTGTTAAATTAAGTATACTTTTTTCTTGGAAATACTGTATAAAGTAGTAAATAGATGATAAAAATGAAAAAAGTTGTATTAGGAATTAAAAAGCGACATTTATTTTGAAACAAAATTTTTGAGCTAAAGCGACAGTCATTTTGAAACGGAGGGAGTATGACACTTATTTTGAGACAAATAATTTTGGCAAGTATGACACTTATTTTGTGATGGAGGGAGTAAAATATAACGATTAGAAATATATATTTTTTTAAATAATTGTATAGAAAGACGTATAAACAATTTTTATTAATTATTAGTTATAAAAAAAATTTATAAAGAAAAATGTTTATGTCTTTACTCTTATATTGTAGAGAAAAATATATTATGAAATAGAGTAGTAGATGTTTTACTCAAAAAAAAATGTAGGTGTAGACATGTAACATTAAAAACAGTTTTTTTTCTCTCACGAATCACGATGCAAGTTAAGAAAATTAATATAAAAATTCATCAAAATTGTGCATTTAAATTTTTCTAAAAATTATTATTTTTTTCAAATGTAAAAATTTATTTTTAATTTAATTTAATTTTTGATAGAATATTTTTAAGTGTCCTAACACGAGTTCAAGGATCAATTCATGGAAGAACTGGGTAAAAAAAAAATATACTCCCTCAGTCGTAAGAGAAAAAACAAAAATCACACTTATTAAAAAAAAGTAAAATATAATGATTGAGAGTATGTTTTTTGAAAAAAGTTGTATGAAAAAATGTAAAAACAATTTTTATTGGTTGTTGATTATAGAAAAAGTAAGACAGAGAATAAACTTTTCTTAAAAAAGACAAATGTTTGAACTTTTTCTCTTATATTTTGGGACAAAAAAATTGAGTTTTTTTTCCTTACATTTTAAGACGTAGGGAGTACACTCTAAAAACACATTAGCAATACCGGTAAAAAAAAGTAATATAGTATTTATAGGATTAAAAGTTTAAACTGTATCATGATATGAGGGCCAGTCATTTGTGCTGTGTTAAGTATAACATGTTCAAGCAAATATATAACCTACAGATCGCTGAAGGTGTCGGCCAGCAAAAAGGCCTTTGACCTAGTACATGACCAATCCCTTTCTTTTGGCATGTGTACATTACCAAACTTCGTTTTTTTTTTGATATGCAAAAGTATGAATTAAAATAAAAAGAGTACTAGGGGTACTCGACCCTTACAAAACGAAAGGAGCTTTACAATCGATTAAAGCACTCAATCGGGTTTATACACCATTCATCAAAGGTAAAAGAAACAGGAGCTTTTGACCTACCAAAAAACCATAACCAAGCAATGAAAATGATTTGATTAACCAAAGAAGATACAACAACATGATCGCCTCAGAACACTACATTATTCCGCATTCTCCAAATGTTCCAAGTTGTAGCCAACCAAATTACATGACGAAATCTCTTAGTATTCCTTCCTTTAAAAAACCCCCCAAAAGATAGGAAATGATTGCATACCGTATAAAAAGGAGTATTCGGAACCCCCAACCATTTATAAATTTCCCGCCACACGTTTGCGGTGATCTCACAAAGAAAAAATACATGAGAGGTATCTTCCGCTTGCTTGAAACAGAATACACAACAATGGCCAACAAAATTCGTAACAATACCTTTTTTGTATAAAGCGTCTCTAGTTGGAAGTTTGTCAAGAATTAAGCGCCACCCAAAAATGTTGATCTTTGAGGGAACATTGTTATTCCATAGTTTCTTCAAGGCCTTAGATATTGAAATGTCCAGGGAGGCCAGCGGTATGCGATTTTGCATAACAACATAAGCCGATTTTACCGTGAACATGCCCCTCTCCTCCGGCATCCAGCGGCGGCGATCTCTGGTCTCACGCCGCGGTCATACGGCTGTAATAATATCAAGGAATTCGGCTGCTGCATCAGAGTTAAGCACATGACTCCCTTCCAACCACTCAAAGTGCCAAGACCACTCGTTCTCCCATGCTCCCATATTTCGTAACATTAGATTGTTATTCTTAAAACCAACCGAACTGAAGAAAGGTTTGGTTGCATTTGTTGTAGTATATGCCGGCTATTAATACTTTGTTTAGCAGCGTATCAGCCAGTAATTCAATGTTGAAATTGTAAGACTTTAGTCATAATTTTTGGGGCGCAGTAAACCCATTTAACTATAAAATAAAGCATTTACAATCATTTAACATAGCAAAAAAGTGGTTCTCTCAAGACATAAAATTGGTGGCATTCACGAGAAAATTGGATAAAAAATAATTTAACACAGCAAAAAAGTGGTGTTGCACCAGGGAAAAAAAATTATTTGAGGACACTCATGCAAAATTTGAACATAAGCATCAAAAGCTAAATATCATTAAATTGAACAACTTTAAAATCCAGGGCGTAACTTCTCAGCCCCATAAATTAGAGGTCAAAATTTATTGGCATCAAGTCTTTTAAAACAAGACTGACTAACATTCTAACTATAATAATTTATTTGTTGCAAACTAGAACCCCGCAGCCAAATCTCACAAGTCAAACTCACTCAGGTTGGATATCCGTTTTTCAACTTTCAAAGCTTTAGTAGGGCTCAACAGGGGTACGGAAGTTTTTTCCAGCATAGACTGCATCAGCACCAAGCTCCTCCTCAATTCTCAAAAGCTGCAAAGTGAGCTCCAAACATTTAGAAAACTCTTATGCTTATCTATGGAAACTGAACCTGACGTAATTAACAAACACTAACCTGGTTATACTTGGCAAGACGCTCTGACCTGCATGGTGCTCCGGTCTTAATTTGACCCTGTTCAAGATACAATTAAACAAAAAAGAAATGTCATTATATTGGACATGGGAATTGAGGCGGTGACGGACTCATAGCATAATGGTTAAATTGAGATAAGGCAATACCGTTGACAAACCAACAGCAAGATCAGCAATGAAGGTATCCTCGGTCTCCCCACTGCAACCAAAATATAAGTATGTCAGTGCTATAGTGAATTAGTAGAATATCTTACAGTAATTGACCAGCCTTTCACTGTCACCCTCTGCATTTAAAGACAAATCAGACCTTCTGTGGCTGGTCATGACACCCCATCCAGCCTTTTTGGACATCCTCACGGCTTCAATACTCTCAGTCACAGATCCAATTTGGTTGACCTGTTCGTTCATGTATGTCAAGCAAAAGTGTATCAATACATTTATCCATCTACGCGTAATAACTTTTCTGCAGAAAATATTTTCCAGGATAATGAAAGTACCTTGAGCAGAAGAGCATTGCATGCTTTTGAGTCAATTGCCTTTTGGACCCTCTGTGTAGACAATGCAAACAGCAAGTCAAAATACAATCTGTCTAGTATCTCCAAACAGAATAAATACTTTTGGATAATATGCAGACCTTGGGGTTGGTAACCAAAAGATCATCACCAACAATTTGTACATTGGTTCCAATCTCACCAGTCATCTTGGCATAGTGCTCCCAGTCATCCTGGTCAAAAGGATCCTCAATTGAAACAATTGGGTACTCTGACACAAATGACTTGTAGAGGTCTTTCAAAGCCTCCCCGGAAATCTTCTGTGAGCCGTCGTTGTTCTGGATTGTCAAACAGCAAATTACAGATAAATATTCTAATATGGATCAACATCAACATTAATGTTACCAGCTCATTCTATTATGATGCAAATATAAATACTTTAATAAAAAAATTATCCATTTGTCAGGTTGAATATGCAAGTGAATGACTACCAGGGCAGCAAAACTAATAAGAAGACATCAGTTCTCAACCCTTATTGGAAAGGGGAGGAAAGTTTATCATATATACCCATTTGTTTTCCAAAATAATTACCTCTATTGTTACCAAAGATTTTGGATAGAACCCCCGGTATATGATCAGCAAGGTGTAGGGGAGTAGGTAGGAGATTACTGTATAAAGGTTTTTGAGACCTTTGAGCAGGGAGGCTAGCAAACCCTTTTAAGTTATCTCTATCATTAGATTGTTCTTTTGCTATTTCAGATTTTTCTTTTAATATTATGCTTCTTGAATGTGAGAGTATTTATGATATGAATCAGTGCTATAATAAAAAAGAGAGCTCACATCTTCCTTGAAGTTCAAATCATATGATTTGTCTTCCTTGTAGAACTCTGAAGCTGCAACATCCATTCCAATGACAACCTAAGAACATTATAAAAATGTCAAACTCCCACAAACAAAGATATTTGAAAAGTCATAGAACCAAAACAACAGTTTGATAAGAGGGGAAAGAACTAACTTTGCCTGTGTAACCAGCTTTGTCAATGGCAGATTTTAGCAATTCCAAACCTTCCTTGTTTTCCTGAAATCCAAAGAGCACATCAGCAACATGTTAAATACTGACAAGTAGAATGTTTAAAAGGAATAAGTTAAAAATCATCATTAACCTGAATGTTAGGGGCAAAGCCACCTTCGTCACCAACATTCACTGCATCTTGACCATATTTCTTCTTAATCACAGCCTGATATGACATCAGTAAAAACCAATATTAATAACAAATAAAAATACAGTGGTATAGCTCTACAATAAAGTCCATGAACCATCAATCAAGGCATAGAAGCATATGCAGATAGACCCCAGGGCTAGGCAGATAGACAATGATACAGGAAACTTTCATGTTAGAAAAGGTAGACTATTGTAAGATGCAAACTGACCTTCAAATGGTGATAGACTTCCACACCCATCTTCATGGCTTCCTTGAAAGAGGAGGCTCCCACAGGAAGAACCATAAACTCCTGCATATACATTATATATAAGAATGTCAATGTCTTGCCTCATTCAAACTCATGCACACAAGTACAAAAGAATGGTTTTTGAAATCATGCCTGCATAGCAAGTTTGTTTCCTGCGTGTGATCCACCATTAATGACATTGAAAGCAGGAACAGGCAAAACCAGGTTTTTGTTACCAGCGATGTTTGCAATATGCTGCATTCAAAGAATAGCCATAAAGAAGTTAGAAACTAGCAAACGTAAACCATCTATTCATATAATTCATTGTGAAAGTTGGGTTTTAAACAATATGACAGAAGAACAAATCTATTCATTTAAATGAAAACAAGTTTGTCATGTAGTAGTAAATATTTTCAATAATGAACAGCTTCAATGGACTCAACTAAGAGAGGTAATTAAATATAATATAGTACCATAGTTTATGGATAAATTACCTTGTAAAGGGGGATTTTTAGGACATTAGCCCCAGCTTTGCACACTGCAAGAGACACTGCCAATATAGCATTGGCCCCAAGCTGAAACAAAAAATAAATAATCAGAACTATATCAATCAGTTAAAAGTGTGATAGACTAAAAGCATAGTCTGCTAAGCACCTTTTGTTTGCACCAACCCCACTCATTAACAGTTCCATCAAGCTGCTGAACCATGAAGTTGTCAATTTCAGTCTGCTTAGTTGGATCCTGTTCGTTGCAGAAAAGTAAATAAATCAACCACAAGAAGTTTAGTGTAATGGAATTAATTTTAAATCTAAGAAGTTTAAACTCACTAAACTATATTATCATGGGGGGCTAATAAAAAACTATAATGAGCATAATTATTAAATCAGTGAAACCACTAATGCAAAACAAATTTAAATATACCTTTCCGATCAATGCTGGGGCAATGATGGAGTTCACATTGTCAACAGCCTGCATGTGCCAGGAAAATATCAAGTGAGCAAAATGATAAATCAATTAACATAACAACGTTTCTCACTATCTAGTACTTCCTCCATTTCATAGTTGTTCATGTTTAAATTAGTTTGCACTAACACAAATTAAAAAATATCAACTTAATATATATACATTAAAAGTGAGTCTCCTAATCTATGAAGCACGGACAACGGACACCACGCGGACACCGACATGGATAATTTTTTTGAAAAAGTGATATAATTCAATGTAATTGTAAGTGCCGATATCAGACACGCCTAATCTAAGGAGTGTTGGAGCTTTATAACTCCTAATAAAAGATTTACAATAAATTTTTCATAAACTGCAATACAGATTAAAACTGAGTCCCCTAATTAAACGTATAATTCAGGAAAAATTATTAATTAGACATTAGACGGAAATTTTTTGATACACAAGCATGAAGAGCAATAGATTAAACATGAGATTTACCTTTGATACACCTTTTCCAAGGTAATCTTTCCCTCCATCTCTTAACTCAAGAGCCTCGTAAATTCCTAACAAATTCGTTTTAAATATACAATTAAAAGTAATAAACAGAGTTTATATCTAAGAAAACTACCTAAATATCAACGCGAATTCAAAATAATCAAAATAATCGAAAATAATAACAGTTATCATTTTCAATTCTGATACAGAAAATAAGAATAACAATTATAGTGATGAAAAATACCAGTGGATGCACCGCTAGGAACAGCGGCTCTAGCAAAAGTTCCATCAGAAACAGTGATATCAACCTATAATCATCAGATTCAGATATAATCAAATTCAAATTCAATTCACAATAGTAAAAACGAACATCGAGAAATAGAGAGATAGATCGGAGAAAAAAACTTAGAAAATATCGAAATAGAAGAGAAAATGAACCTCGACGGTAGGATTGCCACGGCTGTCAAAGATCTGACGAGCCTTGATGGAAGTAATAGCGGCCATGGATGATGAATAAGAGAAATCGATGAATGAAAATTTGAGATCTGAAGAAGAAGAGTGAAGAAAAAGTTGTAACTAACACTGCGTGTTTTGTGTGGTAGGCTTGGACAATTTGCTTTGGGGTTATTTATAGTCCCGATTAACTCGACCTCATTATTAGGTTTAGGGATATTTAATCTTCGTATTTTCTTTCTAAATCTTAAATTATTTCATTTTATTATATAATTAGACACACCTGAAATATTATTACTACTTTTATTTTCCTTTTTTGTTTTTTCTTTTTTTTGACATAAACCTACTCCCTTTCTTATTGCATACGAAAAATCACCTAAAAATAATTTTCGTATTTTCTTCCAAAAAAATAAATAAACCTACTCCCTTTCTTGTTGTATACGAAAAATCACCCAAGAATATTCTTGGTTCGATTTGTCCTGAAATTATTAGTATTAGTACTTATGAAAATCTGACCAGACACAAAATTTTAGTACATGTGCTTTATTGACAAAATTAGTTACCGATGAATAAAGTAATTTTGACAAAATGAAAAATTAAATTTAGACAAACATTTTAGGCAACAAAAATTTGTGTTAAAATTTTTATTAAAATGTTTTATCAAAAATTATTTTCATACAGACAAAATTGAAATTATCAATGGAACAGTGCATTGTCCTCATAGGACACTAGCGGGTGCCCGTTTGTGTGATACGAACGTATCTATTTGTGTGATACATATTTTTTATTATTTTATATTTAAATTTGATATTTTTTTGTTGATGATTTCTTCAAATTTGGTTATGAGAATAATTTGAAATTTGAAATTCAAATTTGGTTGTTATGAGAATAATTTGAAATTTGAAATTGAGGGTAAAATATGAATAAAAGTAGGCCATACCAAAAGAGTGTATCCTCTTTACATAGGTATAGATATAGATATAGGGGTAAAAGTTGTGGGACATAAGAGTTGAGTAAAAAATTTGTTGAGTGAATTTAAGGTCAACCAAGTTTTAAATCTTAAAATTATAAATTAAAAAACCTCTAAAAAAAATTATTTGCATATAAATAATAAAATATAATTCAAATTTTTTAATTTAGTTGGTTTAGATGTCTATAATTGGAAATCAAACGACAATCCTTCCATTTTGTGTATGCGAGTTTCCATTGACGTGTCATCTCGTCTATGTATAAAAATAAAAGTCTTACAATTTCTTTCTTAGTCAAGGTTCAATTCTTTTTTATCCGGTGGTTAGAAAGTTCACCCTTTAAATGCATCGATGGAGTGTACAACTGTACATAATTCGGATACCGACTTTGCATATAAAATATAATGTCTTTATCAACCAAGTTAAATTTACGTAATTATGTAAAAACATAATATTAAAGAGTCACTAATTTTTTACATAATTCTTTTCAACTATGTAAAATAATAATATTGAAGACTCACTAATGCTTTTTCCTTTTCAACTAAATTTAGTGATGACAGAAATCCAAAATGATTTTGTTTTCCTTTTGTTTTATTCGCAAGAAAAGTCATTCGCATCCAACTAGCGCAGCTGAAATTTGTGTACTCACTTTTCACAATCCATGTCTCTTTGTTATGTTTTTTTTTCTTTTTCTCATTTATTATTTTAAATAAATCTCATTTTTTTTCCACTATATTTTCATCTAGCTTTTGTTTTATATTCGTGATTCGTGATCCTTTTGGTTCAAAACTTCAAATGGTTCGGTGGATGCATGCATCACGTTTACAGAAGTGTTGTTCTCACTTGTCCAAACAAGCACACAGGTTTGGCGATGTTAACATGCAAACATGTGGCCCACTCGCGACAACTACTAACTAAAAAATCGGTTGAGCATATGTTGGAATCATTGGAATATCCACTTAATACTAACACCACTAATTAAACGCTTGTACTTATAATAATATCATACAAAAAATCATAATTTTTTTTGACACAATCATAAAAATGTTATTTTAACTCGGGTATGGTGGTATACTGGTATAACCGTATAGGTAAATGTTACTGTATTATCTAAGTGCAGTTCAGTGATAATTTTTAAGGATTTTGATTTATAGAGTTTGTATGTTTTAATTTTGAAGATGTTAAAATTGATTTTAGAAATAATGTAGACTTAATTTTCATATTTCACACGTGATTATAATTTTATATTAAAAATTCACTATTGTTTAAAAAATTTACCATTTCATAAATAAAAGTTTTTTAGTGAATTGACTTTGCATAATTGATTATATTAATAAAAAAATTAAAAACCACTTTTTTTTTAACAAAGTATAATTGTGTTCACAATTTTTTTTTTGTCAGGTAGCTAACGGCTTGAAATTCATCCTAAAGGGTTCACAAATTTTAAAGCTGTTAATCGAATTAAACCACTTTAAATTTAAACAAATAGATTCAGATTAAATCAAACTTAAATAAATTGAGTAAAATATAAATCGAATCGATCTAAATTGTTGATAAAATAACATGTCTCTTTTTTAAACTACCAATATATTTTTAATTGTTTGTGACAGTACTTATAATTCATATTCACGCCTCTTTTTTTAATTGTCCTATGTTTTAATTTTTTTTTTATCAAGATCAGAGTTTTCACCGCCGAACAGTAACTATTTCTCTCGTTGGATTGAAGGCACCTCAAAGATAAAATATTTTTTAAAAGGTAATATATAGTGTAATACAAGCATGAACTAGTTGGATGAAAATCACCGGCTTTCTAAGGAGATTATGCTCTGCACTTTCAACCGACGTGAAGAATTAGATATTTCAAACGAACTAATTGAGAATGAAATGAACAAAACTTGTAAGAGTTAAGCTATGTTTAGTAACACGGTGAATGTGATTCTGACACGCCAAACATGCACTTAGTGATTCATAACTAATGAAAATAATAATTATGAGGGAAACAATTTTGTTAAAAAAAACCCTGTTACGCTGTTACCGCAACAGTATGCACGTGAATCTTCCTCCTAAGTCCTATCTAGGCTTGGTCCGGACGACAATTACAAGGATGATGATACAAAAATAAAATATCGGATTCATCTAGTTCTCCACCTAATCCTTTTGTCATCTTACTCACAAACAAATCAATAAATGTCTTTTGCCAACATCGACAGATATACCTGAGCAAATATGAAGTTTAATATTACCATTACTGTATTAACAATGACAGATAAACCTTGTCATATTACTATTAACAATTGTCATTTTCCTTGTGAAATTTTTCCAAATTTTCATAAAAATATCACACAAATTCACTGAATAAGAATTCCAACAAAGTACATTTTTCAAATGAGATTACATATGTGTCTATGTGTGGTGGTGGTGGGGGGGCATGCCCAATAGTGACTTATGAAATACTGATATGTAGCAAATTCATATTTTGCATAGAGCACTCAAAGTTTTTTGGGTTCATACTGTGTCCGAACGATTTTCTTGGTTTTCTGAAGCTTTTCTGGCATTTTCTTTTGATCTCTGTCATATTTAAACAAGATTGCGACGCCATACCTGTGTGTGCACAAGAAACATTTCACTGTATTTATTCTTTTCTAGCAAAGAAGGGTAGAATATCAATCTCACAAACAACTATCAACAATGACAACCAGCTAGGAGATGTAGAATCCTTAATCCAGTGATAAAGACCTACAATATTTCTTTTAAGTTTATATTCTAAGCAGCAAAGTTTCCTTCCAACCAAATCTTATCGTCAAAAATGATTATTTGACTTAACATCCCAATGTTTATAGGCTTTTGTTTCCACAAATAAATATCAGCAATAAATATTTATGATTAAAAATGTCCATCAGTTAAGATTTTCATTTTCCACCATCTTGATTCTTGATCTTACATTTTGAGGAGACAAATTGAGAATCTTCTTGCCTATGGTAGAAATGCCCTCAAGCATGCCTCTGTACCAAAAAGCGAGGTCTGTTGAAATCCAGCTCCAGTGTACCTTAGCATGATGTATAACTTTTCAATGCATCTTTATAATTCTCAATTCAGCAGTCAAATGTTTTATTTACCTAACACATGAATGAAATTTGGAGCTCATATAGTAATTAGTAAACACTATTTTAATAGTCTCAGAATAATGTGCTACAAAACCCATTACACATATGACACTATTGAAATAAATCTGATAGAACAGAGTACAAACAGACAAGGAAGTAAGCATATCATTATACACATTAGTGACATTACTGAGGGAACTAGTTCTATATTCATCGAACACTAACATGTTCTAACATAATAACATTTGTGATTCAAAAAGAAAAAAATGTAAGCAGTTTCTTTACACACCAAGAAGCATTGCATCTGAAATAGTTTACTTGGAATTGTGTACTAACATACACCCATCCGTTAAAAACATAAATTACACTTATAGAAATAGGCATAGCTTACAAGATATTCATAAATTGTTTTCAGAGCCTATTTCAACAAACTCTCTCAAATAGTTTATGAATCTCTATAATAGTTTATTCAATAAGAGTATAATTAAATTGTTTGTCCAAACCGGTTTAAAATTATCAACAACTAAAATCTACATAAAACTGTGAGCAAAAAATTAGGATTACCATGGACATAGTCTTACCATTATCAACATGTGTTTATTTAACTTCTGTGACCTGGATACCTAACATCACATGCTTTCCACGCGAAACAAGCCACTTCCTGATGGTAATACATTCCTTGGTAGTTGGTACACTCCTTTTTGACATATCCATCCTTTTACATTTGCTTTCCCTTTTCATTTCTCACTTCTTTGACCATCACAGTTTTTACTCTTTATCTTCCCTATCTATCTCCCACTCACAAGTCACCAGGTTTAAGACAATCTTTATCCCAAGTAATATTACCAAAATGGTAGAGTTTGATATTGTACAAGGGTGTGTATTATTTGTTAGCCTTCAAGTTGTTGAATTCTACTACTCAGTTCTGAGGATACAATTTGCGCTTCATGCAGCATCCCTTCCTCTCTAAGCCCGGATATCAGCTGATAGCAGATGCGGTCATTTAAAATGAAACCAGCATCAAACATTTCCCTATACCAAAAATATGCACCATTGAAATCTTCTAAGTCACAATGTCCCTTAACCAGAATTTTATATGTATCAGTTTTGGGAACCAGACCCTTTAACTTCATATCATCAAAAAGATGTTTTATTTCTGAGACCCTTCTATCTCTAAGGTGTGCTAGAATCAAGCAGTTGTAGGTCACCTTGTCGGAATCAACTCCCTGATCAACCATTTGTTGGTGCATAGATGTTGCCTTCAGAACATTTCCATCTTCAGCATAACCATAAATCATTTCATTATATACAGCTCGATCTGGAATTAAATCCATTCCTAACATTTCTTGGAACATTTTCTCCATCGCCACTATACCTTCCTTCCTACATGAATAGATCAGAGGATGAAAAGTTCCATTTGAAGGTTTAATGTTCCTCTTCTTCATATTATCGTACCATTCAAGGCATTTCGCAGTGTTTCCTGATAATGCATATCCTGACATTAAGGAATTGTATGTAATCACATCTGGATTATATCCCTTGCTGGTCATTTGGAGAAACAAAACCTCAGCTTCTTTTAACCTTCCATTTCTTCCAAGTCCATTTATCAGTGTATTGTATGTCACAAGAGTTGCATGTATTCCATTTTTTATCATTTCATCAAAAAATCTAAAGGCATCTTTCAGTTTACTCAATGAGCAACTAGCTTCAATGAGCATATTATATATTTCTACATTTGGAGAAACTCCGCGGCTAACCATATCCCCAAGCACAATCTCAGCATCTAGAAGCTTACGATCTTTGCTCAAACAGTTAATGAGAGAACCATAGCTTATGACATTAGGTTTTATCCCTTTGTTTTCCATTTCCTCAAGAATCTCAAAACAGGAGACGAAATCACACGCCATTCCATAACCATTAATCAAAGAGTTATAAGTCTCTACAGTAGGAGAAATACCCTTCTCTATCATCTTCTTAACCCATCTCTGTGCCTGGTCCAACTCCCCAGTTTCACAGAACTTGTTAATCAGGGTATTGAATGTGATATAACTAGGCATCAACCCTCGATGTTCCATTTCTTCAGCTGTCAATATAGCTTTATTCAATTCATCCCCTTGACAATAAGCATTGACCAGTATGTTATACGATATCTGACTTGGAATAACTCCATTATCTTCTAGCTTTGCCAAAACTTCTTTAGCCTTTTCAACCTTTCCTGCCCTGCATAGGCCATTCAATAAAACACTATAAGTACGCTCATCAACACGTGTTCCATTTCCGTCTAGCAAACCGTTTTCATTGGCACACACTAAATGATCATCAAATACAAGACACGAAAACTCACTAGGCAAAAAGCCCTTCCCCTCCATCTCCAACAACACACTCCTTGCATCTTCCAATCTCCCCAAACCACAAAGACCACTTAACAAACAATTGTAAGTAACAAGATTAGGCTCCGAATACGGTGCCTTCATCCTAGCTTTCAAGCTAAAAGCTTCATCTATTTCACCCACCTTAAAATACCCATCAATAAGCGTATTATAAGTAACCGTATTAGGAACAACATTTCTATGAATCAATTCATCAAACAGCTTCCGAGCATCCTTTATTTTCTTCAATTTACACAACCCACCCAACACCAAATTATACACATAAACAAAAGGACGAATCTCATCTTTCTCCATTGAATTAATCAACTCAAAACACTTACTCAAATCCTTCAACATAACAGCAGAATGAACAGCTTTTCCATAAGAAAAAGCATCGGGTCGAACACCCGATTCAACAACATCACTGAAAAGAGCAAGAGCTTTTTCAAACTGACGCGTTTCAACAAGGGTTTGTAGAATACGGTTAACGTAACAAATGGGAAGGAGAAATCCGTCATTTTTCATTGAATAGAACAATTCAATGACTCTGTTGAGCGTATTGGGATTGGAACAAAATGGAAAGAGGGTTTGAAGAAAAATGGGTTTGGAAATGAGTGAGTGAATTTGTGAAGGAAAAGAGTAAGGGACGTTAGAGAGAAGAAGGGATTTGAAGATTTTTTGAGCGGGTTTAAAGCGACCTTGGTTTGTTAATGATTGAATATGTTGAAAGGTTTGAAGGCATTGTTGTTGATCTTGAGGAAATGTGAGTGATGGAGAAGAGAAGAAGGAGATGGAATTTGGAAGAAGATGAAGACGGTGATGAAGAAGAAGAACAGAGTGTCTTTTCAGAAACATTGCCGCGTCTCTGTTGTGTATGGCGGAGGCTTCTCTGATAGTGTAAAATTCACATTTCTCACTTGTGTGTCACTATTGTGAAGTGAAGTGATCAAGTGAATTCAAGTCCATGTTTGGTATCCAGGTTAATCTGCCGAATCAAGGTGACCCACCATAATTTTTTAAAAGTTGTAATATGTAATTTTTTTAAAATTACGATGGATCATCGCAATTTTATTGCATTTACGTGATACTAAACATAAGTTAAAATAATATTTTTTAATTAATAAATTGACACAATAATAATTAATGTATTTTTTGTTCAGGTAGTTACGTTCGATTTGCTGTAGATTAAATCAATGATTTTGACATTGTCAACATTGCATATTTGAAAATATTGATATTTAATTTTAGACGCTTTATATTCGTCATATTTACAAGCATTTTGTCATTGTAAATTATTAACTTAGATAATGTGAATATGTTCATACCTTTATCATTTTTAATTTTTTACGTTTAAATTTGTGTTATGTGACATACTTTATGATTTTGATTGAATGAATTTCGTATTTATTATTTGGTCAAAAAGAAAAGAAAACTACATGTATAATAATTTTATATTGACCAAAAAGTGCGAAAAAAATTAGAGATCTAAAAGTGGAAAGTTTAAAGATTTAATCCTGATATTTGTTCTTTTTTATTTGACGTTTGACAATTTAAGTTATATTTTACCTATTATATTACTACCTCCGTTCCTTTTTATTTGTTGTTTTAAAAAAAAATATTTGTTCCTTTTTACTTGTCGTTTTAGCAATTTAGGTTATATATTGTCTATTATATCCTCCTTCTTATTTTATTTTATTGACTGAATTTTGTATAATTGTTTTTTGTTGAAACAATAAAATCTTTTTTAATGTATACAAATTTTGTTTGTTTTTAAATAAAATTTGTTATAATTTTTAAAAAAATAGATAATGTTTGTGAAAAAGAAGGAATTTATTGGTGGATTAAAAATATGATATATTTAAAATAAGGGCATACTAGGAAAAATAAGGTGCAAAAATATACCCTCCTATTTTGGTCTTTTTTTTCTTCTTCTAAAACGACAAGTAAAAAGAAACGGAAGTAGTATCATCCATAATTTTTTGTAACAAAGTTTGTTTGTTTATTTATTTTTTTAAATAAAATTTGTTATTACCTCCGGTCCTAAATATAAGAGAACTTTTACTTTTTAGGTTCATAGAATGTTTATTTAATGTATAATTTTTTTGTTATTTTTTTCATTTTTTTGGTATGGAAACTAAAGAAAAAAAAAGTAGAAATATATTAATGGATTAAAATTAGAATTCATATTTTAAAAAAATATATAATAGAAAGATAAGTTTTAAAAATAGATCTTTTAAATATGATTTTTTCTTCTAAAACGATCAATAAAAAAAAAACAGAACATATATATATAGCAAGTGTGCAAGAACCTGTGCGTAATAGACCAAGGGTGCCGTGATAAATAAAACCGTGAACAGTGCATGAGTTCATAGAGTGCCGCACTCTTTTTATAGAAGAAACAGAGAGCGAGCGACCGAGAGAAGAAAAGGTTCTTAGGAGACAAAGTGTATTCGGCAAACATTGTTCGTTTTTTGGCTGAAATCAGAGTATGTTGTGTTGTTTTTATTACTTTGTTAGTTACTTAGAAAATTGTTTAGTTATTTAGAAAATTGTTTTGAATAGTTTTGTCTTTTCTTTGTGTTAGTCTGAGATACCACATGTTGTGAAGTTGTTTGCTCTCTAATTGTTGGTGGTTATTATGTTTGTCAATTCCTAGAGTAAAGTAGGAAGACTGCACTCTCATGTTATTATTCCTTTGGTCTGGACTAATTGTGGTGTCCTTTATTTACGGCTTTTACTCTTTTTAGTGTTATTGCGGTTGATGTTGGTTTTGCTTGATAATTTAATTGTTCAGGTTCCACAAGAAATAGATCAATTTATATATTCCGTTGTGCACTCTGATCCCAAGCTTAGCTCATTCACTACCTCTGAAATCAGATTTGAAATTTTTTTTTTTTCCTGGAAGATTTTTGGATCAACTTAAGGTTTGAGTTCAAGATGTTAGATAAGACTCTTTCTTATTTGAAAGCTATTTTGACCTGTAACTGCTTCGAGAGACGGAATCCTCGAAAGGTTAAGCCAGCCATCTACAATAGTACTCTCTCCAAGGAGCTGTTGTTGGATAGTGATTATGATGATGATGAAGATTCCTTCTTTAATGATGAGATTATTGACAACTCTAATGGAGATGATAATGAGGAGGAAAGTCGTCCCAAGCGATCGGAGGATATTTTGGTTTGTAGAGTAGAGAATGGTATGATTTGCAGACAGTTTCCTGTTAAAGAGACTCACACTGTTGATCGAACTGAGGATGAAAATGGTAACAAGACAGTAAATGAGTATGTTCGTGAGTGTAAGATTGGTTCTGGTAGCTATGGGAAAGTGACTCTTTATCGAAGCTCTGTTGATGGAAAACATTATGCAATTAAGGCCTTTCATAAGTCTCATTTACTGAAGCTTCGAGTTGCACCCTCAGAAACAGCCATGACTGATGTTCTACGTGAGGTTTTCATTATGAAAATGCTACAACATCCTAATATAGTAAATCTCATTGAAGTGATTGATGACCCAAAATCGGATCATTTCTACATGGTACTTGAATATGTAGAAGACAAGTGGGTTTGCGATGGTTCAGGTCGAGCTTGTGCCTTAGGTGAAGAGACTGCTAGGAGATACTTGCGTGATATAGTTTCTGGATTAATGTATCTCCATGCTCATAATATAGTACATGGGGATATCAAACCTGATAATCTGTTGATTACTCGTCATGGTACAGTGAAGATAGGGGATTTCGGTGTCAGCCAGGCTTTTGAGGATGATAATGATTTGCTTCGACGATCACCTGGCACTCCTGTTTTCACTGCACCTGAATGTATTTTAGATATTACCTACAGGGGTAAAGCCGCTGACACATGGGCTGTAGGAGTTACTTTATACCGTATGATATTGGGTCATTACCCTTTTCTTGGTGACACACTTCAAGATACATATGACAAAATAGTCAACACTCTGATTGTACTCCCAAAGGATCTGAATCCGCAGTTGAAGAACTTGATAGAAAGACTACTTTGCAAAGACCCAAGACAAAGGATGACGTTGGCTGAGCTCGCGGCGGATAGCTGGGTTATTGGAAAAGATGGGCCAATTCCTGAGTACCTTTGTTGGTGCAAAAGGAAGAACTTGGAGAAGGAAGACAATGATAAGAGCAAGTAATATGGTTCCCTCACCTTTACTGACTGAATTTATTCTTAGGTTACATATGGATATCTACAGTTGAAACCTCAGATATTGTTTTATCTTTCTAACTGTACACCAGAATGGTATGCTTATAGAGGTAGGCTTGAAAGAATGTTAAAAATTTTGCCTCATGTTTGTAGGAATATTTAGAGGCTTGTGTTTATGTTTTTTTTAATGATTTTGTTGCTGGAAATATTTGAGGTTTTGTACTACACAAATACAAACTTTCATCTTGTAGGCATATAGAGTTTTGCCACAATGTCATGCACGTCAAAACTCTATATTTGCCACAATTTATATCTCTCAAATATGACTAACACAGAGGATACCAAGATAGTACAAATTAATATATGGAAAATATAACTTTTTGTATTTTATCAATTTCTTGAAGCTACTTATTTCTTCAAACAATTACAACTTAAAAAAAAAAAAGAGCTACAAGATCTCACAAACAATCCATCCAATAAAACATTATTGCTTCCCTGAAGATCAATGTAAGTAGATTCCTGTTGTGTTTTTGTTCTGAAGACTTCCCTTTCATGAAAAGAACTTATATAATTTCTTTACAAGTCTTTGTTGAATATTCACAAGAAAACTAAACTCTTCCGGAGTAACCGACCCTTATGCAAAAAACCTCAAAGAATAACAATCTTTTCCTTTAAACTAACAAGCTATAATTTGCCAGAACTATGCTGAAAAAACAATATATTACAACATGTTCAATATTGAATCGACATAAGATGATTTTGTTGAATGTAGAAATGCCAAGTCCTTCTAGGAGTTGGGAACGAAAGTTCCAATATATCCAAATGCCATGATGAAGAATGCAACTGCTTGGATAAAGAGAAAGATGAAGAAGTGGTTTTTCCCGAACATAACATCGTAGCAGCCAATAAAGAAGAGGTACATTCCAACACCGAGTTCTAACAAGTGAATTCTGTTTGATATTTGTGAACAAAGACAACAAATGTATGTAAGTAGAATTACCATATAACATAAACTATGTAGAAATCATTGAATGCCAGAGTTTTTAAAAGTGGTTTGCAACTAGAAGCTGGCTTGCAACATTGAAGTTTCTCATGTTTCTGCAAAACCAATGCGACTACAATTGAGGTCGCATTAGTTACTTAGATTGCAATGATCTACAATATTAAAGATTGTAACACAAGTTTGACTTAAAATATAGTTGAATGCTATCAAATAACTAAGGCAATGGTACTAACAAATACCTGTCTACAATTCTGAATCGAGGCTTCTTGAGTGATTTAGTTCCTGCTTTAATCTTAAGAGCGTCTCCAAGTTTCTCAGTGACAATCCATTCATTCACTCGACTAGTCTCCAGTAGACCAACAATAGTAGCCTTCGCTCGATGTAGAGACATGACATTCTCAAATAGAATCCAAAAGACAAGTAAATGGAGTGACCTGACATGTGGTAAACAAAATGAAATCAATAAATAAAGCTTTACTTGCAAAACAAGTTACTAATGTTAATACAACATTTCATGATTTAAACTAGTGTGTTGGATTATAGAAGAAAAATTGAGTGAAATAAATACCTTGGAGTTCCAACAGCATTAAGAAGAGTGATAACTGCTGGGATATAAACAGCTCCCCATTTAGGGACCGCAACCTCAGGTAGCAAAACAGTTGCAGGTAGCACAATGCAATAAAACACAAACGTATTGATGTGTGCTATGACTTTTCTAACAAAGAAGAAGCTGTAAATAACATGTATCTTCTTCCACAAGGACACTTTCTGCAATGTACAAACATATATACACTTTTAATTTAAAGCATTAGTATAGTAACAAATATATTTTGTATTGTATAGATTGAAAATGATTCAATGGAAACAATCTTAACCATACCTTGTTTCTAATAATCTCCATGACCATTTTTCTGAAAAGATTGGCTGGTCCACAAGACCAACGATGTTGTTGGTAACGGTAGGCCTTGAAAGTACTCGGCAATTCATTTTTAACCTGTATTCAAAATAAGTACCTCAAATCAGTGTGATCAATTGATAATATACAATCAAATGCTCTATCCATCTCACATATTTGTTTGTTTTAACGTCCTATTATTGTTTCAAATCAATACATAAAAAATTGAACCTTCAAGTTAGACAAGTATAAAAATTTCCATCCTTTGAGACTAGCTCTAACAGCCAAGTCCATATCTTCGACTGTTGTCCTATCTTTCCACCCACCCGCCTCATTCAGCGCCGCAATTCTCCACACTCCAGCCGTCCCTATTTTCATGCCACAACAAAACATGAGTTACTTTCCATTATTGTTTGTTACTTATATGGAACAAAACAAACAACACCCTTTGTTCAAACTTTTTTACCTTATGATTTAATTTACATTTTTTATAGTAGAAAGGTGAAGTTAAATATTTATTTACCATTGAAGCCAAAGAAGGCGTAAGTGGAAGAGCCCACTTCTTGTTCCACAGTAAAATGGTAATCTAGTGACATCTCTTGCATTCTAGTCATCATACATTCATCAGCATTCACTGATATAACAAAAAAAAAAATCATTAAGAAAAAAATTGTAAGTATAGTTAACTAACATAACAACCTTGCTGGTGTGAAATTAATTAATGTAACTAAATTGAGTATGCTTAAGCAGAAAATATAAAAGTTCAAAATAAATGCATTTGTCGGTTGGCAGATATAAACAGTGACTGCTGTGTGTGAAATGAGACCACCATTAAATTTGCATGTGCAATTGCTGGGTTAAGCAGAAGAGTAATAGAGTGGCAAAACAAGGAGGATGAATTGAAGAAGCACTAATAAGAACAATCATGATATCAACAACCACAATAATAATGCCAACAATTGTATTGTTCTTGTGTGTGTAAGACAGAAATGCCCTTTGAAATAGTACACATGAATGTTTTAAGTATTGCCCTCCAGAAATTAACAATAATAATGGTTGGACCCGCACAAAATCTTTAATTTATCAACCCAAGACATTATACTTGGAATCAACCATACATGCTAACAAGTGTTACAAAAACAAAGACACCTAGAAATTGATCGTAGGCGGTTCGACGAACTGGCCCAACGAATTATGGACAGACTATGGTTACATCTTAAAATTGAGTGATGAACTTAACTTAAACTCACAGAATTAACTTATAAGGTGAGATTTGTCTCTCACTTATAAACACATATGCGGTCCATCTCCCAACCAACCGATATGAGATTTCTTAGACTATCATTAATCAATAGGTTCACCTCCAAATTTAATTATCTGTTTCCACATTAAGCAGTGGCAAAGTGTTGATCTAACTTTTCGGCCACATAATTACCCAGCCAAACCATATTGTTCTATAAATGAATGATTAGCCAAAATAATATAGTACGTGAAAACCATAATTACTTTATCTTTTATATCAGGACCTCATGAATAATCATCTATCTATCAATTTCGTTCACAACTTTTCGTGACAGCCTGTCCGAATTTTTTTTTATATAAGTTTACTAATATGCCATTCCCACCCTTTTTCCAAATAGCATGGAATATTAAGAACCAAACAAAGTAAATATTTTAAAAAATATATAAAATAAAGCTGTTGAAACATTTAATAACACCTGAAATAACACATTCTCTGTAATGATTTTTTTTTGGAGGGTAGTAGAACGAGAGTAGGTCCCCATATATTAAAAAAAAAGAGCAAAATATTTTTCAATCCCAATAAAAAATATCATTTTCTATTTTAATCCGAATAATATTTTTTTAAAAAATATACAAAAGAAAGTATTATATGTGTGTGTGTGTGTGTTTTTTTTTTTGGTATAGATTATATTTGTGTGTGAGAAAATATCAAAATAATTAATATAACAAGGTGACACGAAAATAAAATATTATTGAAGGTACATATATAAACCTTTTAAAGAGTGTATCTGCAAAATTTGCATACAAAATATGTAAGTTAGTATCGTGCTGGGATCAAATATATAAATTTTATGGACCAAATTTTACTTATATTTTTTGGAACAGAGTAAAATTTAATTTAGTTCTAACAAAAAAATTTCTCAACATTAATCCAAAAGAAAAATGAAAAAAGAAAAGAGCATACGTGGCTTAAATCAAAGGCAAGCTGAAGGTGGTACCATAGACATAGAGTGCGATGTTTGCAACTTTAAAAAGGGTTGTTCAACCACAAAGTGGGACCCACAATGCCCTTAACCAAACTAAAAATTCCTAAACCAAAACAACCCACCGACAGTTTTTTAAAACCAAACTATGTTTTTAGATTTTGCTATCTAATCTAATTAATTAACACATCATAGTACTAAGCTTAAGTCAAATGAAGCCGCCATTAAGACAACAAAAAACTAAATTTAGAAAAGTGCTTTGTTTGTTGTTGTTGTTGATGAAAATTAATTCTTTCTCAATCAAGTCAGTAAATTGAAGTTGTTAATAAATTTTATTAGAAAAATTTGAGTTTAGTTTTTGAATAATTTTTTTTAGACTTTACTTATTTCTAATTTATTATGAAACTCCTTTTCCTTAAGAATCAGAATTATTAATAATATAAAAAAATTGAGTGTATGTTTGATATCACCGTGTGTGTCTGTCGTGACTTTACTGCGATTCTGAGACAACTACCATAATATCAAATACATTACTATAATAACATAATCTTTAGTACTATTATAAGATTATTTATATTCAAGATAATTATAAATGTATAAAAAGATGAAAAAGTAACAAGCAGAGAATTGTGAAAAAGAAGAAAGAAAGTTACCAAATTTCCAACGAGCCTGAATAAGACCAAGTTCAGGATTATGCACCATAAATGGCACGGTACGCCACAAGAAATCAGGTTCCGGCTGAAAATCAGCATCAAAGATTGCTACAAAATCACATTGCTTCACATAGCTATGTTTCATTCCTTCTTTTAAAGCCCCTGCTTTATATCCATTTCTATTGTCCCTAACTTCATATTTTATATTCACACCTTTGCTTGCCCATCTTTGGCATTCTAGTTGCACCAACTCCTACATTTTTTTACCACCAAAATTCAAACCAATCATCATATCATCAATTTTTTTTGTTAGGGTAAATCTATGAAATACTGTATTAATTTTACCATGATGGATTCTACATTACTTTAATAAAGGTATATAACTACGATCTAAGCAGCAACGTCAATATTTTTATCAGTAAAAATAAGTCGGTAAAAGACATTACAATTGAGCGAATATGTTTTTTATGAATCCATAATTTGTTACTCAATTTGTTGTTGACTATAATTTTTTTCAATATTAAGAATTACACAAAATTAATTTGAAAATTTGACTTTAATAAATTTAGTGATTATTACCTTGATTGTTGGATCAGTTGAGTCATCAAGAACTTGTATAATGATCCTATCAGAAGGCCATGAAAGACCACATGCAGCTCCAATTGACAATTGATAAACCTACATATATACATTAAAAAGAAATAAAATATCAAGCCTTAAAAGTGCTTAATTACTACTATGCTTTAAAAAGTTACTAAGTTACATAACATGAAAAATACTAATAAAGTACCTCTCTTTCATTATACATAGGGATTTGAACAATAACCATTGGATAACAAGAGTTCCCTAACTCAATATCATCCTTAATTGGTTCCCATTTGTAACGTTTTTCAGGTTTTCTTCCAAATAGTTTCACAAGAGTGATGACAACTCCCATATAAACCCTCTCAATAAACATCATCACCGACATTATCAAACACAAAAACACTGATATTCTTAGTAATGGAACAATCAATGGAGCTTTGATTTGACTCCAAATCAAAGATATTTGCATTGTTATGCCATCTTTAGCTCCTTGTAATGCAAACGGGATAGTAGTAGTTGAAGAAAAACGATCCATTTGAAAGTAGTTTAGTTTTGATCACAAAAAACAAAAGAGAAGAATGTAAAAGAAGGACAAGAACTCAAGAAGACAAAGATGTGAAACAATGGTTACTAGATAGATCCAAAAGGGTTTAAAAGGAATCAACTTTGGTAAAGAAACATGAATGTTTTTTTGTTTATGTTAAAAAAAATTATGTTTTGCTTCTGGTCCACGTAAAACAATGTTACTAGTAACTATAGAGAGAAAAGATAAACCATTTGGTAGATCTCAAAAAATGAACAAACAACTTTTTTTAGCTTTTCATATAGCTATGCATGTTTCTTCTGAAATGGAAAATGAAAACAAGACTTGTATGAAAAGTCAAATTATGTTCTGCTTCTGTGATCAAATGAAAAGAGAAGCAGAACAGCACATTTATTAAAAGCAAAAGCAGAGAGAAAAAAAAATGAAAATGTGAAAGGAAAAATAAAAATTAATTAAGAGGGATAAGACAGGAAATAGAAGAAGAGGTAAGAGGAGAAATGGAAGAAAAGAGAATGTTTTTATTTTGTGTTTATTTATTTAAGAAGAAGAGTACTACATTGCAATGCCTTTTATAGTACTAAGTTGAAGCCTCAACCACATGTGTGTGGCTTAATAAAAAATGGGGAACAGCAATACAGCATCAGCATGTTAAGGTAAGGTGCTAATGTCAAGACTCAAGATATATAAAATTAGTATTAATAATAATTAAACAATTTTAAAACTTTATTAATCATTTGCCTTATTTTTAGTTATTTTAAAAGGTTAAATATGACTACAAAGAGTGAAGTATAATTTTGGTCTCTATAAAATTAGTATGCATATGTATTTTTAAATAATTTTTTATAGACATGTTTAGAATATTATAAATAGTTTATCAATATGTCACATGTGTTTAGCTCAATTTGTTGGACATTGTATTATATATGTAGGGGGGTGAAGGTTCGGACGCTGGTCATCCCACTTGTCCATTTTAAAAGTGAAATTTCTAACTACTAGACTACTTAAAAAAAAATTATCAATATTGTACCGAAAAAAATAGTTTATCAATAAAACAGGAACCCGAAATTTAATTTCTTCATCAAATTTTTGGTCATTTTTATTCTTAATCTTTGAAAATTTAAAAAATCCATATTCCAAAATACAAAACCACTTCAATGAAAAGGACATATGCCCGAATAGAGTTTTGTGCTTTGGATTGTCACATTTTGCTTTAAGTCTGGTTTCATACTAGAACTTTGTTTTGAACTAGTATTAGTGTAATTAAACTTGAACTAATGCAATACTAATATTATTGTGAGTCAAGGAGAAGTGAACCTTGCTCAGTTATCTAAATTGATAGTTTTTTGAATTAACTTCAATTAGAAGATAATAAAGTGATTTTAAATTTGGACAAAAAAAAAGTGACTTAAAATGATTGTATTGTATTGTATTTCAATCTTGTAGATTTGTTGGTTTTAAACGGTGGTGAACAATTCGTAAGCTTTACAATGAACCATCTGACTTTTGTATAGAATACTCTAAGAATGGAGATAATTAATTAATCGGACTAAATACTAGGAAATTCTATTCTCTACCTACTACTACTACTCATTGGCTAAATTAGAAATATATTACCCAATCAGTCAACTAATTCATACAAATTATTATGATAAACTTGATTCAAATTTATGAATAATAATATATCTTGACTATCCTGGTACACAGTCACTTTAGTATTTTTTTTAACAACACCATTTTAGTTTAGTGTAATTAACAAGTAAACAATATCTCAATTCAAAGGAGTACAATTTTCTTTAATCATGTTACCTCCACGGCTCCACTAAAGTCTTAGTTTTTACATAGATAAAATGATAAAATCAATATAATATCATACACATAAAATGGAGAATAGTAGATGATCAAAGTTCAAACCCCAACATAGACGTAATTTCAGTATTTTTGTCAGTTGAGTCGAAGTCTATAAGCAAGTTGTTAGATATGGATTATGCTATAAAGATATGAATGAGAACCATCAAATTATGATTAGTTAGCATTCTCTTGTACGTGTGGAATGTGGAGATTTGATTAAAGAAGATGCAAGAACGTGGATATATATTATGTAGCAGAAATATGAAAATGTTGGAGAGGCTTTGCGCGGTTGGGCTCAGAAAAGAGAAAAATAAACAAAAAGTCCACAATTATTTTGGCCAAAGACAAGCTCACGGCTTACCTATTTTAATTCGTTAAATTTCTTAATCAATTTTTAAAAAAAATTCCAAACAAAGACTAAACAACAACTGTGTTGTTGAAGGTACAATGAGTTTACTCTTTAACTTTCGTTTTCAAATTGTAGACTTAAGATTCCCCGTTTATTTAATTTAATCTATTGTCAATTAATTCTTTTTTATATAGTTGCATTTTCTCATGAATGAAATTAATATATATACATCATATGGAATGTACACACTACATTTTCTTTATATTTTAAAAGATAAAAGAAAAACAAAATAACAAAAACATATTGGATTGGTAAGGATGGTGGAAGAAATTTCTCAATACTTTAAATATTTAGCATGTGAAAGGAATTAATATTTCTCAAAAGACCTCTATATACTTACAAATGGAGGTAATAGTATCTATGATCACCAATATTGACATGTCCTTTGGACACTTTAATCCTTTGACCAAATCAGATGATACACGATGCATTTGAATTGCATAACAAGCCTTTTACCAAGTATCATGACCAGACTATATATGACTATGAGTTACCACAAACGTTTCTGTGTCATGGAAGTAAGTATCTTTGCAGAATAACATGTTGCCCGATCTTGTGGCACAAGGCTTGATATAGAATTAGTACAATAGACAAATGTGAAAATGTCTTTAGCAAGTAACCTACCTATAAAGAAAAGCTAAGAAATGCAAATTTCTTTTCCTTTTTTAATTTATTGGGTAAATAAGTGCACTTTTTTTATAATTTCAAATTTCCAGTCTTATAATTCAGTTGGTAGTTACTAAGAATATACAATATGTGTGAAACTAACTAATAAATGACTCAAAAAACAAATTGCAATATTTTTTTCTAGTTACAAGTATAACAAAAGGGGAATAAAAACCATGGTTAAAACTTTGAAAGTTGTTACAAGAAAGAAAGAAAGAAAAAAACTTAGAAAGTTGCCAGCTGCAATTCAATGATTAAAATTTTCCTAGTTGGTACGTAATCCAATCATTGTCAAGTTTGAAGCATTTTGCTCTGTTTAGCAATTTTCCAATTTTGAACTCTAGTGGTAAACAAAAGATGACAGTTCAACCACATTGAAAATTTCATAGCATCTCAAAGCAAAGACTGTAAAATCAAAAAGGTCCTTTCTAACCTTCAAATATCGTTCAAACTAATTCAAAGTTCTTGAATAACTTCAATGTTGTTGCAATAGAAAGCTCACCTGAAACTGATTATTTTAATTATCCGTAAGACTTCAACAAATAATAGTTCTCTATATAACCGACTTTAACAGTGATAGTTCTCCTGCTATTAATTCAATATTGCTCACAAATAATAATAATAATTTGTACCCAAATAAATAAATAATAGTAATAATATTATGGAATTCGCCCTCTTTTTGTACCCAAAAAAAAAAAAAATATTATGGAATTCATTATTAGGATTAGAAATGGCCAGTGTCAAATCCTTCTAGAAAAATAAGGTCTTCAAAATAAATAAATTAAGTACAAGATGTAGAGGTGCTTAAAAATAAACATTCGTACCTACGGAAAAACAAACTAAAAATATAGGATTGAGTAAAAAAAATCAATAATATAGAATCCTCATGTGATTTAGCATCAATGATTTAGAGTATGGCATATTTTATATATTTAAATGAATTTTCTGATATCTAATGAGAAATGCTAGGAACACACTCTCTAACATACTTTTTTAACACAGTCCAATTAAAAATTGTCACATCACTCTTTTTTTTTATTCATTTATTTATTAATAAAAAAAGAATTAAAATAAAAGAAGAAGTGAGATGATGTGGCAAATTTTAATTGAAATATACTGAAAAAATTTATTAAAAAGTGTGTTTTTAGCATTTATCGATATCTAATAGTCTCTCTGCATAAATATGGTATCCTGGATACATACTACATAGTACTAGCCAGTACAGATTTGTGCTCCTATACATATATATGATACCTTCATATAATAGGACAAGGTTTAATTTAAGCGACTGTTTCTAACTTCACCGGTGAAGTTTTGTTCCACATGATTACAAAATTATATGCTGTATTGCTTACGAATGTAGTATGTGTTGGTGTATCTTTGGTATCTCACAATAGATATGTTAGAATAATTTACTATAATTTATAGTAGATGTTATAAATATAATTTTTAAAAATGAAAAATGCTAACGTCTCTGAGACATTTTTTAAACATCTTAAATAATACTACTTTTTATTCTAAATATATGATTTTGTTTGACTAAATTGTACTATACACTTATCATGTTTTAATGTAGTTTTTTAATAATATATAGATGTAAATATTCACATAAAATTTTGTTTGATTTATTTTAATGAGTATTTTCATAATATCAAATTTTTACTGTTAGATAATTAAAAATATTAATGATCAAGATTATACATTAGTGTATATACAGTGGTCAAACATAATCTTATATTTAGAGATAGAGGTAATAAATTATAGTGTGTAATGTGTGTTCGTGAATGTTGCAAACCATGTATGGTAGCGTTACCGTTAAAATAATTACAAATTGGGGTTAAGTTTTTTTTGGTATGTCAAATTGGGGTTAAGTTGAAATAAATAGAAAAACATTTCATCGAAAAGAAATTATAACAATTAAGTCTCCATAGCTCATTTAGACATATTGATTGAGTAAGGGGAAACTCAGGGATCAAAATTCTGGCGAAAACAATTTATTTTTTGCAATATAAAAAAAATTGTACTAACATTTAAGTTATTGGAACAAAATTTATTTATTTTGACTAGTGTAACACAATTTTCTATAACCTTAATTTAATTATTATTTATATAATTTACTTTTAAATAATATTTTTTTGTCTTTTTTTTAGCGTAGCTTTTTGACATCTTAAATAAATAAAAATTTAAAACTCATTTTTTATATTTTAAATTAAAAAAATGTGAGAACCAACATTCATGGTTATTTTGGAAGACTAAATAACTGTGACATGTGGCACAACATTCATTTCCAATATATGACCCAATTACAGAAATCCAGCCCAATTTTAAAATAACAAGGGGCAATTTATTGTGAAATTCTCCTCCCACCCCACCCCTCAAATTATAGATGTGTTTAGATCACATAAAATAATTCTTCGAAAATTATTTCATTTTTTAGTCAAAAAAGAAGAAGAAAAGTATTTGGTTTTTAATACTTTAGTAATGATATAGATCATGGCTGGCCGCTAATTTTAAACACTGTTTCTCAAGCATGACTAAGTTGAAATTCGAGAAATACCTAAACCTCGTTCATCTTTATTCTTTCATTGTCGATAGTTTCTTCTAACTAAGCCAGTTAATCTCTTTTTTCACCCCTCTATTTGTTCACCATAACTGATCATCTTCTCTAACTCATCCGGACTAGGGGGATGATAACATAAATATCTATTGTGTAAATGGTTAATTTTAATGTTACCTTCAAAAAGTAAAATAACAAGATTTAAAAAATAAAAAGTTTTCGTTACAAATGCCACCTATAATAATGAGATGAAGAGATTACAAGAATGTTGACCAGCTCTGTTATACGATGGATCATATAAAGGGACATACAATAATGCATTGAAATTGAAATCGCTAATGCACCATTGAAGGCATGTGTTGTAGTTAGATATTTTCAATGTCACTAAGAGAAACTTAATCGGTTAGTTCCTCTTTTAATAATATTTCAATTGATTAATTAATTGTTTAGATGCAATTTTTATCTCTTAAATACAATTATTGTAATCAAAACGTTAGTTAATTTAATGATGATCAACACTGAATTTAGTAAAAAAAACTACAATTCAATCACTGCAATTGCCTTTGAACCACTTGATAGAACTCTAAACTACTATATGATCACTTTTCTAAAAATTAGAAGGTGAAAAAAAAAACACTTTTTAACTATTATTGGATCAAATGTTTTCAAACATTTTAAAAATTACTATAGTTTTAACAAGGTAATCATTTCGGTCAAAAGAAAGAAAAGAAGCTTATCATTAGTCAAAAGAAAAAAAAAGGAGATAATAAAGAAATACTACATTTAAGTCTTAATTGTAATTTATTACTACTTCCGTACCAAAATATATGTCATTTTTACCATATCACACAAATTAAGAAATGTAATCATTGTTGTATGAAAAAGATAAATTATTGGTTAATTTACAAAAATATCCTTCATTAATGGTATGTGAATGATAAATTATAGAATTAAAAGAAGAGAAAGAAATAATTAATTAAGGGTAAAGAGGAAAAAGAACATTTAATGTTTTATTGGTAATGTAAAACGACAAATATTGTGGTACAATTTTTTTTTTAAAACGACATATATTTTGGTACGGAGGGAGTATTTTTGTAAATACTTTTCAAAAATAGTCTAGTCCTAAAATATAAGTATTTTTGTAAATTATTAGATGTATTTATTAATTCCTCTGACCTTTAGTAGCAAAAATCATTTTTTAGATACATAGAATAACTAATACTCCTAGACTACATTAATGTCAATATATATTAGTTATTCAATGTATCTAAAAAGTCAATTTTGCTTATAATAAAAGTGGGAGGGAGTATTTCTTTCCTACATACTACTATATCCCTAATTATAACTACTAACTTACATTGATTAAAAAAAATTATATTTCTTCACATACAAACAAAAAACAATTTAGTAAAAAAAGAAAAGAAAAGAAGCTAATCATTTCGGTCAAAAAAAGAAAAGAAGCTAATCATCAGTCAAAAGAAAAAAAAGAGATAATAAAGAAATACTACATTTAAGTCTTAATTGTAATTTATTACTCCCTCCGTCCTAAATTATAAATACTTTTTAAAAATAATCTAGTCCTAAAATATAAGTATTTTTGTAAATTATTAGATGTATTTATTACTTCCTCTGACTTTTATTATAAACAAAAATCATTTTTTAGATACATTGAATAACTAATATATCTATACTACATTAATATATCATTTGTTATAAATCATTTTTTAAAACCACATCGCAATTAATGGTTCAGAGCAAAACATCAATGCTCAAATTCACCAATTTCTCCACTTTTTTCTTGACCAAATAGAATAAAAAAAAGTTTTATTTACCGTGCATTATATTCAAACTCCATTTAATGTTGCTCCCATTATTTTTTTTGTATAGAACACAAACAATCCCCTTAAAATTTGTTTATTCACTTTAATTGTTACTTGCAAAAAATATTCACCGGTCTAACATAACATAAGTACAACTTCATTGCTACAACATTTGTTCCTTTCACAATATTCCAATCCTACAACAAAGTACAATAAAGTAAACATGGTTAAATCAATCATGAAAATTAGACCATCCACTGTGAATCTTGGGTTAAAATCGAGAATTAAGGTTCGGCATAAAAGGACCTGCAAAAAACCCAATATGCATCAAAGTAGGCCTTAATTAGAAAAAATCTTGTGTTTCTTTCTTAAGATTTATAATCCAAAACATAAATTGTACCTATGTGAAGAAAAACCACAAAATCAGTTGAAAATGAAAATCCCTAAATTCATAACTTTCTAAAATAAAAATTCAAAAGACTCATCTTCATGAAATAACTCCTATCATAACAAAATCCCTAATCAAGAAATTCAACTCTCCTAATTAATTGTTTTAGCCAAACAAAACGACACAAAAAAAAATCAAGCATATCTAAAGTGACCTCCAAAGAGTGAATGTGAAAAAGAGAGTAAATATATGACATGAATGTTCAGTCAAACATTTTTGGAATGTAGCATAGTATCTAGCCACTGGTTCAAACATGACTTTGCAGGATCATATGCCAAAACCATGTTGTTTCAAAATTGTTATCTAGTATCCATAGCCAAGATAGCTTCAAGTTTAGAAGCTTCTTCACATATTTAGCAAAATATTGATTCAATTTTATTTCAAAGATGACCAAGGCAATTGACCCTAAATTTAGTAATAAGAAACATATCAGAAATTATTAAAAGGATAAACTTAAAGAATATGAAAAAATCAATTTAATGAGTGGGCGGTGTCATGGTCCATTAGGGGTTTTCCTGATTTTGTAATCTCATCAATTAAAGACTTTAAAAAAATTCAAATTGAATAGATGAAGAGGCAACCAAGTGCATTGAGAGTTGAAGAGACATTGTATTATTATTTTTTTTTTTTTTTATGAATATAAGCATTTATGTGGTTTATATGCTACATGATTAAAGAGGGAAAATTTATCTTATCAAAAAAAAAAAAAAAAGGAAAAATTTAGGGTTTAATAGTTGCAAACCTAACAACATTTAAAATTAAGAAGCTATAAATTTTTTAATATGCGTAAAAATATTGGAACGACATATATTTTAGTACGGCTGGGGGCGGGAGTAGGAAGGAAGGAGTAATGCCCAATCTCCCCATTTTCCACTTTTTTGTGTATATAAAGCAAGTAAAGTAAAAGCATTTAGCGATCATCACTATCATAACCGTAAAGAAGAAGAAGAGCATCATCAACAATGGATGCAAAGAAGAAGAGCATCAGTTTCAGTGACTCTGTCTCTGATGATGATCATGAAGACAAAAAATCGGAAGAACCAGAATTGGGTCTTTCTCTTGAGAAACTCACTCTTGGACCTAAGAAGAAGTTGCTTATTTTCAACCTAAATGGCTTTCTTCTCCACAGAGTTCATCTCCGTGATAAGAAAGCAATTCCAAAATCTCGAACCCCTGATTACAAATATCGTTTCTTTCTCCGTAATATTTACTCTTAACTCTTTCAATTTATAAATTTCTGATATTCGGGAATTTTTTTTTATCATATATATGCTTAATGATTATTATATTGTGAATTGTGATTCAGTTTTTAAGAGGCCATTCAGTGAAGAATTTATGAAATTTTGCTTAGAAAGATTTGAAGTTGGACTTTGGTCTTCTGCTATGGAGTCAGTAACTTACACTCTTTTCATTTTTTTCCCCATTTTTTTTCTTCCTAAATTTCATTGACTATTTGTTCTTACATTGTAAGTGTAACCCTTTTATTAATGTGTTAATACAGGCATAATATTGACGGTGCTTTAGCCTGTGCTATGGGAGAATTGAAGAATAAGCTACTATTTGTTTGGGTACATTTGCTTGAACTCTATGAAGCAGACTCCTCATATTAAGCGTGTTCGGTGTTTGACTCAATATGACACTGACACTTGTGATTATATTGAATTAAATAATTTTTTCTATTTTTTTTATCAATGTCGACTTGTCAGTATTGTGTCTGGTGTCCGTTTTTTCTTAGCATGAATTTTTATCAGTACAAATTACATGTTACTAATATTTAAACTTTGTTGGTTAATTTAATGTTTTAATAATATTTTTGGTCTAGGATCAAGAGAAGTGTATAGATTCTGGATTTAAATCATTGGAGAACAATAAGAAGCCTCTTTTTTTCAAGGAATTGAAAAAAGTGTGGGACACTGTCAAGAAAGGAGGACCATATTCTGCTTCAAATACATTGCTGATTGATGACAAACCTTACAAGTCATTTCTGAATCCTGTAATTCAATTCTATACTCTTTTTGATATATAACTAATAAATAGTGTTGGTTTTTGAATCAAATATTAACAACTTTAATCAATTCATATATTGCAGCCTAATACATCAGTTTTTACTAAGTCATATGATCCAGAGGACAAGGAGGACAAAGAACTTGGTGAGACATACGCTTCTTATTTCTTAATATGTCTAGTGATTTGATGTATTTAGTTTTTGTAATGTAAGTTTTTTTCATTTGTATAGATCCAAATGGTGAACTGTGTAAGTACTTGAAAGGACTAGCTGATGCTGAAGATGTTCAGTCATATGTGAAGGAAAATGCTTTTGGTGTACCAGCAATTACATCATCTCATCCTGATTGGGGATTTTACTCTCGAGTTCGCTCTCGTCTTCGCAGTATCGAATGAAGGATGGATCTATGGAGATTCAGGAACTGTGTGATTTGGTTTGCATTTTGGGTTAAGATTTGGTGATAATTTATGTTTTGGACAAACGGTTTGATATATGCAGTACTATTTTTCACTACTTATGTTGCAAGCACCTGAAAAAAGACTTATGTATTGTTGTTTGGTCTGTTCAAAAAAAAAATGTATTGTTGTTTGGTTCAAGTTTCTTTTGTGCAGGCCCCCGTCAATTCCTTTGAGTTTCGGTCTTGCGACCGTACTCCCCAGGCGGAGTGTTTAACTAAGTTTATGGATTATTTTGTTGTTTTATGTATGATAATATCAAGAACCATAATCTTTTAAAACTAGTAGATCAAGAAAGTGAAAAACCATAATATGTAAACTATAACCTAAAAGAACAGTAGAAGTGGACCTTTTTATGGTAACCATATTGAAACCTAATTTGTAAATTTGATTCACTGATTAATTAACAACCTTAAAAGATTGTAATGCAATTTCTAAACTATATTTAAGGCTAAATGGAATTTTGAGAGGCCTAAAAGCAACAACTAATTAATACTACTCCCTCCGTCCCTAATTATAAGACCCCTTTTGACCACAGCACGTACGCTAATGTACAATTTTGATCGCTAATATCTTTAATTATCTAGCAATAAAAATTATAAAAATTTGATATTTTGAAAATACACGTCAAAACAAATCAAACAAGATTCTATAAGTTAATATTTACATCTATATATTATTAAAAAAATACGGTCAAAATATGATAGATGAATAATAAAATTTAGTCAAAAGGGGTCTTATAGTAAGGGACGGAGGGAGGGAGTATAATTTTGTCAACTGATACAAGAAAAAAAAATAGAGAGAATTATATATTTTTATAAGAATACAAGTTTTTCTCGTCCTACTATATCTTCACCTTGAAACTTTTCACGAATCCTTTCACGACTTTCGGTTTGAAACGACTCAGGTTGAGAATTCCATTCCAATAAATCATATTCTTCTTCCACATAAGGGCTCACAATCATTTGCTGAAGTTTATGGGCATATTTTAAAACATTCATAACAAACTCAATTTCAAACCAATTGCCAATAAAACCTCCAAATTCAATAACCTTTATCTTGTCATGAAAGAATATTTCAACATCTCTAGTATCTTTTTGTTTTCCAAAAAGAGTTGGATCTGGAATCTGAGAAGACAAAATTAAAATCACGTGAATAAAAACTATAACAATAATAACCACTAAAAAATGAAGCATGTGTATTAACCATGTTCACTCACCATGATTGAAAGTTTCTCCAAAAGAGGAGAAGCCTGAGAGATGTTTAAAATCCACATAAGATGATACTCCTCTTCATTAATGAAGGGGTACACGGGAAAGGAAATGATGAAGTCCAATTGTTTAAGATGATTGAATGATTGAGTTATTTTTAGAGAATTTGTGACCTGGAAAAAGACATGAAAAGTTTAAATTAGAATTCAAAAGACAAAATTTTAAACAAAATTAAAAAAAGTCACTCTTACAACACTTTGTGACTAACCCCGTGATATATTTCCAAACGCAGAATTTCAAGTTCAGGAAAAGTTGCACATAGAGCAATTGCTTCTAGATATTCTTCAAATGAAATCGAAAAGGCGATGTTCTTGAGCACACCGGTATTAATGGCATTGTTAGATACCTTGCAGCAGCCTGAAACCTTGAGATTACATAAGGATGAACTTACTATTTTTGGTATTGATGATTTGAACTCACAACAAACTAAGCAAAGCTCTTCAAGCAATCGACAATTCGATAACAAACTTTCTATGAATACTTCATCCACTAGTACTTTTAAAAGTGAAAGAGATCTCAAATTGTTGAATAGTTCAAAGTTGTCACAGATGGTAGGATGGCCAAGAATACAATATTCAAGACATAAATATTTTAGATTTGAAACATTATTCTTCGAAAATAACTCGAAAGCAAATTTGTAACGTTTGCTTGGACAAGGGTAAGGTATAGGTGAAAAAGGCATTCCTTGAAAGCGTAGATTGATTTTTTCTACTCCCCTTGCAATTGCAAATCTTATCCATTGATCAATAGTGTTGCTATATTCATAAGTTAAAGAAAAGTTCACAAGGAAAGAATCGATCTTTGTGCTGGAAAAATTCTTTAGAAACTGATCTACACGTTTTACAAATTCATCCCTACCCATGGCCAAATTGAGATCTTTACTACTCACGTCAATGAGGTATCCGTTTTCTATTAACTCCTCGTCACTTCCAAGCACATTGTGGATATCAAAGTATAAATCTCTTCTTAGACTCCAAAGCTTAGACCACCTTTTAGACAGTATACTAGTTTTCAACAAATCTTTCATGGATAACATTGTCAAAATACAAGACAAGATATCGTTAGACAGCTCACTAATGCGATCTTCCATTTTACTTTGATGTAAATAATTTGCTAAACAAAATTATTGTAAATAGGAAGAGAAAAAAAATACTTGAGCAATGGACTCCACAATATTGAATACTTTTTCTTTTTTGAAAACAAAAGAGCATAACCGATGGCTAATTAAGGTACCACTACTACACACAACTATATTTCAAATACGCCAAATGCATCAAGGGCTAGCACTGCAGGAAGAGTGCACATACTGGTTTTTGTGCCTATTGCAGAAAAAGCTGCGCCAAGTGCGGACACACATGTAGTTTTTTGTTTGGACGAATTTTTGGACTTTTTTAGGTCACATTTGTTCCAGATTAAAATATATTTGTTCCTATTTTAAAATTATGTTTTATTTTATATAAATGGAGGTTTAAAAACAAGGAGTAACAAGATTGACAAGGGTTGTGGAGACCAACACAAGATTATGATTTATAGAGACAATAAAAAGGTTTTCTCTCGGTATAATTACTAGGGTGAGGTATTATTCTTCATTTTAGGAAACACCATAAACTGAGTTTCTTTGCCACGAGAAGAAACTCGTGATTTGGGTAGAGTTAAGTTTGAAGACTATCTCCTAGAATAGGTTGATTTGACCGAACTGTTTAAACAAATTCTATCATATTTTTTATCGTTTTCCGCTAACTTTACTATTAATGTCAAATTCTACTTTATTGGTTGTTTGTTATCTATTGCTCCACACATCAAGTTTAGTATTGATGTGATTTTATCAACGAAATCACAACAGATGAAAACATTGACTTTTTTTATAGGAATAAAAATTAAAATTCACTAATTTTATAATTTTAATGTCCAAAAGATTAAAATTCACTAATTTTTCATGTCCAAAAGATGAAAATTTTTCATCTCACCCTTAAACTTATACCTTCACCACTACATATAAAATATTCCAATTTTACCTTTTTTTTTTAATTTAACTTCATCCTACATAAACTAGTTTTGAATATAAACTTTTTCTAAAAGAAACTAACTTTTAGAAAAATTGAACTAAGTTTTCCGATAGTGCAAAGTCTAAACCGGAATATTTAGAAAATGATGTCCGGTACATAAAGCGTACGGAATGGTTAAAAAAGATTTCCGGTAGCTCCTTTTGCAGTTGTGTGTGCATAAGAAATTTCATCAAAGGATGAGCAATTTCATCAAAAAATGGAATAAAACAAACAAAACATAACTTTCTAAGTGGTGTACGTGATTGTGTGAACACAAACACCATTATAATTTAATCAACATTGAATGAACATATATAAAAAAAAAACTCAATTAAGAGCTAGAAATATTCTGTATCAAAAATGATCATTAACTACAATATTTGTGTAAAACTCATTTTCTAAATAGTGATATAACTAAAGACACAGAGGAGCTGAAATTATCACCAGAGAAAAGAAAAGAAAAGGGTGAATCAAAGAAAGAGATCTAGGGACCAAAAGGAAAATAAGAATGAGAAACAAAATAAATAAAGCATAAAAACTATCCGGTAATATTAGCAAATTTATTTTGCAAAGTAACAAACTGGAACAATTTTTAATAATGTTCCAGTACATATATTCATATAATCTGTATATTTTAACAAATCAGAATGAATTTTTAAGTGTTGTGTTACTAATATTTGAATTAGCTATTAAAATTATCACATCGAAATACATCAAAAATTGTTTTGATAAATATATCAAACTGAATTTTTTTTACCGAAACAATGTATTTTAGAGGTGAAATGAATAATAAAAATAATTTTGTAAAAAATTTAATAATAAAAAAGGTAAAGAGTTAATTGTAGACATAAGAGGTCCATTTTTCCCAAAAAATAAACTCAATATTTACTCACGAGCAACCAACCTTGCTCTCCATAGTGGCAGGAGAAGCCGAAAACATGTGTTTCTCTCCATAAGATGGTCAGTTCTTGGATTAATTTCTATAAATTTGAAATTATTTCTTTTTGTATTGTATACTGATCATTTATTAATTAATTATAAGTTTGATTTGGTAAAAATTTAAAATCCCATTTGATTGTATATTATAATATAGTCACTACATCAAACAAAAATTGACCATAATCTCAAAATGTTTAAACATTGGCATGATACTTTAATTTTTTTATACTTTAGTTGGAAAAATACTTTAATGTTTATGATTCAGTTTGATTTGGTAAAAAATACATTAAAGTATTAAAAAATACATTGTATACTTTAATACTTTGGCTGGAAACATTTTGTATTGTATACTTTAATGTTTAAACATTGGCATGATATGAACATTTAAACATTTCTATAGATACTTTAATTTTATACAAAAAAATATCAAATATCAACATAAAAAGGAAAATGATCATAATCTCCTTACCATGAAATTAAAGCAAGTATAACTACAATAATTCTTCTCGAAAAAGAGGTCAGAGAAAGAATAAATTATCATGTTTTAATTAAGTTCCACCTGAAAAGATCAGAGAATAACAAGTGTAATATTTGTAAAATAGGCCATTTGATTGTATTATAATATAGTCACTACATCAAATTTTATATTTTTGGAACTAGACTTAAAATAACAAATATAAATAACTGTCTCATTAAAAACCTTATCAAGAAAATCCAATATATAGGATAAACATAACTACTAATCATTCTAATATGACACTATTTATTATTTGCTTCCATCAATTAGGGCCCAGAGTAATTAGTCAAATGAGTAAAGCTAGATGATTTCTCATCCCACCACCCAACACTCTCTTTTTAGGGGGGGGGGGGGGGGGGGGGGAGTGTTGGGCAGTGGGATGAGAAATCATCGTAAAGCCATGACCATTAGCAGCAGCCATGTCCTTGGCTTTGTTTATGAGAAATTGTGGTGCCGTAAATATACACACACCAAACAGATCCATTGAGCTTTTGCTACATTTCACTGTTTGCAACCTTGAGATCCTTCTCTTTTTTTACTCTAAAATTATAGTTGGTCATTGTTCTGCAAAATAATGAATGATATACTAGTGCTAGCAAAATAAAAGTTAATTACACTTGAATATTGAAAGTAAAAAGCTTAAAAAATAAATAAAAACAAAAGTTAAATATATTTTTAGTCTCTCTAAATATCCTCTTAAATTTGGTTCCTCTAAATTTTTAATTTTAGTTCCTGCATTTTTTAAATAGTTCTCGTAACATGTTTCAAATAACTTTTTTTATTTATGATATACCACTGTTAAGAAAGTAAAATGTCATTAGTTCAAATAACTTTGTTTTGTTTGTTTTTTTCCATCTCATCAAAAATAGTTTAGTTAAATTATTAATGATACTTTAAGATCTTAATAAAGATATACCATCCAAAAAAGTTATCTAGAACATAATGTATAAATTTTTGTAAGAAAAGAGAGTCTAAAATTAAACAAAAATTACTCACGCGCGCCCCCCTCTAAATTATTCACGCGCGCCCCCACCTTGCTCCGCGCACCCCCAAGACCTCCACCCCAAACTTGCTGCGCGCGCCCCCTAAACTTGCTGCTTGTTACCCTAAAATAGAAAAAAAAATTGAGTCAAATATTAAAACAAGATGTTATAGTTTCTAAAAAAAATAAAAGAACAATGAGATTGTTATTGTTAAATTATAAATTAGTATGTCAAAACCATTTTTGCTCCACTTAATAATTTTTATCTTAATTGTCATAAATTAACCATAATTAAAGTACATGTTTTAGTATACAATTTTAAATCAAAATAAAGATATATAAACATCGAAGATACTCCCTCCGGCCTTTTTTTAAGCAACTTTGCCAATCTACACACTTATTAATAAAACATGTTTTTGACTTGATTTTGTGTAAATTTTTAACCACAGTTCCTAAAATACCCTTATTATTAAAGAGTGACTACTCCACCAATTATGCATTGAACAACTTAATTTATTGGATGACACAACAACTGTTTTTTTGGGTGAACTAAAATGGCACAACTTAATTTATTGGAGTAGCAATTGTCCACATAGGAAGTTACTCTTAGATAATGGGAAATCACAATGGAAATCACAATACGGAGTATTAAATGTTCCACATCTTTCTTTGTACAAATGATTAAATGTATGAAAGGGTATTTTTGGAAAAAAGGTATTAATTAGAGTTGAATTTGTTGATTGTTGCTTATATTTTAGGCTAAATATTTTTAATATTTTTTGCTTATAAGTAAGGCTGGAGGGAGTGAATTCTTATAATATGTACTTCAAATAAACAAAAAAAACTAAAAAAAAAGTTAAAAAAAAAACATCTAAAAAAAAAAGAAGTGGGGGCGGAGTGTGGGGGGCGCGCATCAAGTTTGGGGTGGGGGGCTTGGGGGGTCGCAGAGCAAGGTGGGGGGCGCACGTAGCAAATAATTGGAGGGGGTGGGGGGTGGGGAGTAACTTAGTGGGAGGAGGTAAGAGGGAGTATTGTCTTTTTGATTCATTTTAGAAATTACATGCTTTTGTAAAAGTGAAATAAATATATTATAATAGTGATCAAAATTTAAAATATTTTTTTGCTTATAAATGTGACCGGAAAGAGTGGTCATCAATAAGTCAACAAAAAGATATGTGCATAGTTAACAATTACTAGTTTAGAATATTTTTTCTTTGTTAGTATAATAATGAAACCTATTATGAGAGAGTGGAACACAAGTAACTAACTTTTATTGTGACCAATCAATCCTAACTGCATAAACAGAAAATAACTAACTACTAACAAACCTAACTGTCATTTCTAAATACTAGTACTACCTAATTACAAATAGGAAATATACTTAACTAAGTGTAACTAATATGATCAACTCATAAATACACTTAATCTGTTAATTTCATCTTTTAATACTCTTTTACTTGATCAATACACTATCTCCCCCATTCTCCACTGTGTGTATATAAATAAGCAAGTAAAGTGCTAATAAACCCACATTTTATCATCACTCATTCATAACCAAACTCATTCAAACTAAGTGTTAGTATCAACAATGGAAGCAGAGATGAAAAGTTGCAGCATAACCAAAGATGATCACCATGATCATGATCATCACAAAGACTCATCTGAAAAACAAGAATTGGAACTTTCTGTTGAGAAGCTGAATCTTGGACCAGAGAAGAAGAAGAAGAAGAACTTGCTTGTTATGAACCTTAATGGATTTCTTCTCCATCGAGCTATCCACCGACACATACGTCGTGATGGGAGATATGGACCTAATCCCATTCTAGGCTCTCGAACGGCTGATCACATATCTGGCAACTTTCTCCGTACGTAATCTTTACTTCAACTCAAACATTCATACATTTCTGATATTATAGTATATCGTTTTATCATATTCTTAATGATTAGTATATTGTGAATTTCGATTTAGTTTTTAAGAGGCCATTCAGTGAAGAATTTATGAAATTCTGCTTAGAAAGATTTGAAGTTGGGATTTGGTCTTCTGCACAAGAGTCAGTAATTATAACTTATAACAATCTTCTTCTGATATTCTTTTTTGAATTTGATTCATTCATTGATTATTTGGTGTTACATTTTTTTGTTATTAATTAATGCAGGCATAATGTCAATGGTGCTTTAAACTTTGCTATTGGAGAAGAATTGAAAAATAAGCTACTGTTTGTTTGGGTACATTTTCTTGAATTTATTTTGCAAATTTGTATGTACAAATGTATAAATCTTGCTTGTGATTTTGTGTGTTTCATGATGAACTTTTTGTAGGATCAAAATCAATGTAGAAGAGCTAGTAATACTGTTAAATCTAAGGAGGACAAAGAGAAGCCTATTTTTTTCAAAAATATAAGAAAAGTGTGGCAAGAAATAGCGGGACCGCCATATTCTGGTTCTAATTCTTTGATGATTGGTGACAAACCATATAAGGCCTATCTTAATCCTGTAATTCAATACTCTTTTTATTTATTTATGTTTATAATATATACTATCTTAATCCTATTTTTTATTCAAATGTTAATTAACAATTTTCATACACTCATATTGCAGGAAAATACAGCAATTTTTATCAAATCATATGATTTTGAGGACAAGGAGGACAATGCATTGGGTGAGAACATATTGATTCTTATTTATTTTAGTATTTTTTGTAGAGATTTGATGTATTTAATTATAGTAATGTAAGGTTTAATTAATTTGTACAGATCCAAATGGTGAATTGTGCAATTACTTGAAAGGAGTAGCTGATGCTGAAGATGTTCAGTCTTATGTCAAGGATAATCCATTTGGGATACCAGCAATTACACCAGAACATCCTGATAATAGTTTCTACTTCGTAGCTCGTTACCTTGATACATAAAAATTGATTCAATGTAGTAAAATAATGAATGATACTACTATAGTGGTTTTGTTTCCATAGGATTTGGGTGATAACTGTTGTGTTCTAGATAAATGTTTTGTACTCTTAATATTTTAGCAAAAACTCAAGGATGCATTATGATCAATGAAATTTTGCTTTAATTTTCTCTGAATTGTTGTTGACTTGAAAAGAGTTACATATAGCTGTTTGGATTATGTTTGGTTGTTTGATTTGGAAGTATAGTTTCAATTCACAGTGTGGATATGAAGGCTAATTAAGTTTTATTTTTTGAATTTTCGCTTAATACGACTTCAATATAATGTACCTCTTAGCGCCATGTTCAACAATATAATGATGGGATCTAAAATTAATTTTGTTTAGAAACTAGAGACAGTAGAGTTTTAAGAGACTAAGGAAACAAAATAGCTTCTGTCAAAAAAAAAGGAAACAAAATAGCTATGCGACCAAAATGAAACCGGAAAATAAGTTAAGTGACCAAAAGAGGAATTTAGCCAGCAATTTACAAACGTTTCCGGCATTGAACAAGTGACAGTGATTTCATCTGTTTGTATTACTTAGTAGCATGCAAAAGGTGGTCTCCACCAGTAGTTTCATCCGATATCTTTCTCAAACTCGACAAAATCCAATAAAACAATCCTGCAGAAAAGAATTCTAACAAACCAAGCATTATTATAGACAACAACAAAAGTTCCAGAAACTGATTTTATGGTTCCAACTTTATGCAAGATTATAGCCACTAGCTAGCCTGCAAATTATTTTGGAAGGAAATTAAAACAGAATGGTTACATTTCACTTGTTTGATTATAGTTGCAACTGAGTATATACATTCTACCAGCAACTAGTTGATCCGCTATAATTTAACTTATTAAGTATCTGCTATTTATTGCGAAATAGAGCTGAAGTATAAACTATATTGCGAGCATGAGTCGTAGTTTAATTAATTATTTCACATTGTGAGGTATTATTAAATTGAATGAATGAGAATTACAAAGAGGTATTATATATCAAAAAAATGATATCCAGTCTAACTAACAATGCTAACTGAATAAACAGAAAATAACAAACCTAACTGCCATTTATAAATACCTAATTATTACTACCAATTGGTAGCCACTAGCCAATTATTTCTATATAAAGTACTAAGCACACATTGTATCTTTATCATCACCATAACCAAATTCAAACTAAGTGTAATTATCAAGAATGAGTGCAAAGAAGAGTTGCAGTTATGGAAATATCAAAATCAAAGATTCTGAAGATGATCATGCTGATCACAAAGACTCATCGGAAGAGCCAGAATCGAGTCTTTCTCTTGAAAAGCTGAATCTTGGACCTAAGAAGAAGTTGCTTGTTATGAACCTTAATGGCTTTCTGCTTCACAGAGTTCATGTTCTTGATAATGATAAGCAAGAAATTCTCAAATCTCGAACTGATTATTCCAAATCTTTTAACTTTTTCCGTAATATTTTCTTAAACTCAAACATATTATATACATTTCTGATGTCTGCGATTTTTTTTTCATATGCTTATTGATTAGTATATTGTAAATTTTGATTTGCTATAGTTTTTAAGAGGCCATTCAGTGAAGAATTTATGAAATTCTGCTTAGAAAGATTTCAAGTTGGAATTTGGTCTTCTGCGCAAGAGTCAGTAGTTAACACTCTTCTTCTCATTTTCTGTTTTGAATTTGATTCATTCAATATTTGGTGTTACATTGTTTGTTATTAATATGTGGAGGCTAATGCTTTTGGTTTACCAGCAATTACAAACTATCATCCTGATTGGATATTTTACTCGCGAATTCGTTATCGTACTGGTAATATATAAGATTCAGTGATACATTATGTTTTTGGACAAAAGTTACATTATACAAATAGATTATAACATGATACATTTTTATTTATTTTTGTCTTTGTTGTTGAATAGGACCTAGTAAGAACTTGCTTATTCTGAACCTCAATGGCTTTCTGATTAGCAAAGTTTATGACCGTGATAAGAAAGCAATTCCGAAAACTCGAGCAGCTGATTACAGATATCGTGCCTTTCTCCGTACGTAATATTTACTCAAACTCAAACATACTTTTCATATATTTGAGAATTCCTTTTTAACATATGATGCTTAATGATTATTATTATTATCATTAATTATATTGTGAATTGCATGTGATACAGTTTATAAGAGGACATTTAGCGAAGAATTTATGAAATTTTGCTTAGAAAGATTTGAAGTTGGGGTTTGGTCTTCTGCAATGGAGTTAGTAATTGACAACCTTCTCATTTTATTTTTATTTTGAATTTTTAGTGATTAATTAATTGGTGTTAGTACTTACTTAGTACTACTACATTGTTTGTATGTTTGTTAATTACCCTTTTAATATTAATTAATTAATACAGGCATAATATCGATGGTGCTTTAAGTTGTGCAGTAGGAGAATCGATATATAAGTTATTATTTGTTTGGGTACGTACATTTTCTTCAACTTGTTTGTGTTTTTCAACTTTCAAATTTGTATATTAAAATAAAAATGCATATATAAATCCTGTTCCTTAAAAATTTGTTTTGTGTTTGATAAACTTTATGTAGGATCAAAAGAAATGTACAGATTCTGGTTTTAAATGTAAGGAGAACAAAGAGAAACCTCTTTATTTCAAAGAAGTGAATAAAGTTTGGGATAAAATCAAGAGACATGGCCCATATTCTGCTTCTAATACTTTGATGATTGGTGACAAACCATATAGTGCCATACTTAATCCAGTAATTATCAAAACACATTTTATTTATTTTTATAATATATAGTCTTTTATTTACTTATTTCAAATGTTAACAATTTTGATTTTGATAACCTCAAATTGCAGGAGAACACAGGAATATTTACCAAATCATATGATCCAGAGGACAAAGAGGACAGAGCACTTGGTGAGAGCATATAATAATTTAATTTTAGTTGTGATTTTGATGCACTTAATTTTAGTAGTGTAACATTTTTAATGTATGTGTTTGTATGTATATAGATCCAAATGGTGAGCTATGCAATTATTTGAAAGGAGTAGCTGAAGCTGAAAATGTTCAATCTTATGTGAAGAATAATCCTTTTGGGCTACCACCAATTACATCCTCTCATCCTGATTGGAGATATTACTTCAAAGTTACTTACCATACTGGTAAAAGGATTCGATCATTTCGGTGATACATTATGTTTTGGAGAAATTAATGTTCAAACACTACATTATGGATGAATACTGAATTACTAGTCTAATTTTTCTCTTATGGATTGTCTATTCTTGGAAAATATGCCTTGTGGATGAATAGGTAGATTAAATTCTTTGAAAGAACTAAAATACAAACTTGTTTGATTATAATTACAAGGTTCAACACAACATAACATAACTAAACTTGGAAACAAAATAAACAAACTATTGTCTCAAATATTCGAGTCAACAAAATTTGATATATCTGATCTAGACGACTAGACGCTAGACCAGATATTATATATGTTTTGTTGACTCGAGTAAGTAATTAAGTGATGAGATGTTAATTAACTACCAAACGTGGATCAACATCAACTCTACCAACTCCATCTCTATCCTCAGCAGCTTTAGCCACATCAACTTCACCAACAACAAACTCTTTAACATTCTCTTCATCTTCTTCCTCATCATCTACATAATTAGGATCCTTCTCATCAATAGCTGGTGGTGCCGCGTCAAGCATGTTATCAACCATATCAGCAGGACCTTCCCAAGTGAACTTGCCGCCTCGACCGGACTTTGGAGGCGGACGGGCAATTCCTATTCCGTCAACAGGGTGGCGGTCGAGACGCTGAACACCTTTGTTGATGAGTTTTTTCTCGACATGTTTGATAGTGTCAATGTTGTGTGTGTTGAGTTCAGTTTTTTCAACTCTCTTTTTTCCTTCTTCGTCGTGGCTTACTGCTCTGATTGTTACAGTCTCTTGTTTGTCGTCAATTGGCTTCATTGTTGCTGAATGTTGTTTGGTTTATTCGAGCTGTGTATGATTTTGTTATACAGTTTTGATCATATGTAAAGTTTGAGATGGTTTTTATAGGAGTCTCAAACTTTCTTTGGAGACCAGAAGGTACTGGAATGGAATTGGAGTGAATTCTCTCTCGGTTTTGCTAGAACTCTCTGCCACCGTGTGACCCACCTAGGCGCTGCCACGCGTAACATCGCATTTGTTCTTCACAGTATTTGGGTCTTGCTTCCATTACACAGTCCACCGAACTATTTTGGATAATGTTTATCTTTATTTTGTTTTTTCGACCAAAAAAATAAAATGTAAATTTTATGGTACAATAAAAAAATTGAGTCTTGTTAACTAGTGCTCTCGGGACATTAGTTAAAGTAACAAATGTAGTAGGTTCACATTGAAAACAACATTTTATATATTTTTATAATTTTGATTACACAAATTCCAATATATTTTTATTATATTTGTGTTTCTTAACAATTACCCCAAGGCACTAGTTATCATTTTCTAAAAAAATTCTATTTTATGGATAATTGTTTTTGAATTTTTAATAAAAAATATAAAAAATTAGTATAATACCTTTTTAAACAAGTGTGCCGGTATATTAGTCATGAAATTTTGATTTTGTTTGATTGTTTTTGAAATTATTATTTCTTTTATGAAATTATATTCTATAAAATATAATAGTCAATAAATATTTTTTTTCATTTATAAAAATAATTATTTATTTACATTTTTAAAAAACAAATGTACCGATATACTAATGTACGGTAGAAGTTCTTAAACAACTTGAACCTAATGGACACTCCTTATTTTTCAATACCATTGTCAACCAACAAATTCCTAATTTCAATTATAGACAATATTGTGTGTCATCATCCTTTCAGCACGGCATCGTACAATACAATACAGCTAAAAACTCCCAAGTTATATAAACTACACAACTGTCCCAGGCACAACATAAGGAGCTAGAGGACGGAGAATTTAAAAGAAAATGAGAAGAAAACAAAAACCTAAACCAACCACCACTACCAGTTTACTACAAAGTACAAACCAACCCTTCCACTTGGCAACTCCAAGTAGAAAAATGACTAATTACTTTTATTTGTAAATGTAAGTATAAATAATTTTCTTTTGAATTTGGGAGTATATGCAAGTAGTGTTACTCTAAATTTATACTACTAAAAGTGCTACTCTAAAGTTCTATTAGATCATTAACACGTAAAAAAATGATTAATTATTTTTATTTGTGAACGTATACCTCAATATTTTTCTTTAGAATTTGTGATTGTTTGTGACTATGCAAGTGTTGCTCTGAAGTTCTACTAAAAATGAAGTTGTTAAGTTAATTGTTGACGAAATATAATACCTTCAATCCAAACACTCAAAGGGCCAAATCAAACAATAGCCGTTCCTCCTTTTTTTTTACTAATAGGAATGATATAATAAAATTTAATGTTTTAATCTATTTAGGGATGACAACGGGCAGGGTCGGGTGCGGGTTTGACACTACCCAAATCCGAACCCAAAAATATCGGGTAAACCCGAACCCGTACCTGAAAGGGCTTTCGGGTGACAAAATAGCACTCAAACCCAAACCCGTTGGGTTCGGGTTTTTCCCACCCGAACTTACATTAATAAAAGTAAAAAAAATACAAAAAAATTCAACAAAATTACGGTCTACAATATGTTAACATTGTTTTCAACATTAATATAAGAATGAAAAATAGTCTACAACGTTAAAATAATCTATATGCTAAGATAAGAGAGATAATTATATAATTTAATATATAACAGGTGTGGGTTTGACACTATCCAAACCCAAACCCGAAATATCGGGTGTCACCCAAACCCAGTCAACTCGGGTTTTACCTGTTGACTCGGATACGGATTTGGGTGGGGCCCGCAGGTTTGGGTGTTTTTGCCATCCCTAAATCTATTTATTGGTTAATATCGCTATGATGCATTTTTATTCTTGTAGTAGACACCAATAGTGAGTTGGTCCAAATAGTAAGATTTTGGATCCTTAAACATATGGATAGAGGTTTAAATTATGACTCATGTTGCATATAGAAAAAAAATCAATTGAAATAAAATAACTTATAATTTTATGTAACACACAAATTCTCTGATAAAAATTAGTCATTATTAAAGATAAAATTCGTTGATAAGTACTTATTAGATCATGAGTTGAATTCAAAGCAAAGAAGAAAAATTTAAAATTTAAGTAGATTTTGTCTTTTGTAAAAAAAACACCCTTCAATTAAATTGAAATATGTGACATGTTGTATACTAAACTAACTTTAATTTCAAACTATAATTCAAACTATATGCGAGACACACACAATAGTCATAATTGAACACTTACCACTCAATAGTCAATAGACATGTCCAAAATCCAAATGGTAAGAATTTTTTTTTTTGGTCAGAAATGGTAAGAAATTTATTAGTTTTAAAACTTAAACAGAGATACAAAAATTCAATTATACAGTAACTTGTTTGATGAAAGCATGCGCAGATGATACTTTGTAAAAATTCTCCAACTGTCGAAGGCACAACAAGACGACGGAGAAGTTGAAGAAAAAGCTATTCGCAAACCAAATACCAACCCACCTTTTTGGTCCCACCACTCAAATTTCCAAAGCAACCTTTAAAACAAAGTTAAAGTTAAAGTCAATTAATTAAATAAATGCTCACAAACTACTACTTGAATCGTTGAAATCCAAAAGCGCTCAAAAATGACATCTCCACATCCATCCAACAACAACAACCAATTCTCAAACTTAATTTTCAAGCGGAACCCTTAATCTATTCTTTCATCTTCAACTCGTGAGGTATGTTTTGGACTATATCCTAATGTTTTTGTTTTTGTTTTTGTTTCTTATGTTTGTTTAGATGAATATTTGTTACTTGGTATCTGTTTTGTTTGAAATCCGGTGAATGACAACAAAATAAGACAAAAAAATTCAACTTTTTAAAGTGGGTTTTGATTTTCAACCTGTGAAGAAGACCCGAGTCTTTTCATGGGTGAGAGTTTCAAATCAAACATTTACCAACCATATACATATGACCAAAATAACAATCAGGGGTTAGGTTTTCTATTTTTGAATTTATCAAAATAATGTTTTTTTTTTACTTCATAATATTGCAAATTGTTACTATATCTATGTGGTATAATAATAATCCCTTGTGAAATTTCTAATTTTTAGTATTGGGTTCATTAATTTCAGGATACTGTGTGTATTAGGTGATTTGGTTAGGTGATTTGAATAATCACTGAATTGAGTGAAATCAATGAGAGGTGAAATGGTGAATGGGTCATGGCTGAACTCTTTGTGGCCAGTTTCGCGCAAGAATGCATTAGATAACAAGGCGGTTGTTGGAATTTTGACGTTAGAAGTTTCGAGCTTGATGTTGAAGATATCTAATTTATGGCAGTCTTTGAGTGATTGGGAGGTATTGAATTTGAGGGAAGGGATAGTGAACTCGGTTGGGATCAAATTGCTGGTTTCTGAAGATGATGATTACTTGATGGAGCTTGTATTGAATGATATACTTGATAACTTTCAATCTCTTGCACAATCTGTTGTTAGGTTGGGTAAGCGGTGCACTGATCCGGTTTATCATCGGTTTGAACATTTTGTTCGCAATCCTGTTCAAAATTATATTCAATGGTCAGGGTGGGAATATAAATGGAAAAAAATGGAGAGAAAAGTGAAGAAAATGGAAAAGTTTGTTGCCTTCACGACACAATATTGCGAAGAGCTTGAGGTACTAGCAGAGGTTGAACAGACTTTCCGAAGAATGCAGGCAAATCCTGATCTGCATCGGTTAAAGTTGCTCGAGTTTCAGAAGAAAGTCACGTGTCAGCGCCAGGAAGTGAAGAATCTAAGAGACATGTCTCCATGGAATAGAAGTTATGACTATGTTGTCCGGTTGCTAGTAAAATCACTATTTACCGTACTCGAGAGGATCATATTTGTTTTTGGAAGTAATCACCTACCATCTTTACAACAAGAAAATGACTCCCAGGATATGAATACTGATAATCTTCTCCGTAGTCAATCTTTTTCTGTTTTTATGCATTCCTCCATTTATCCTTCAGAGAATAATCTCTACGGATTGAACTCAGGTCAAGTTGGTAGGAGGCCATACTTTTTGTTCGACAAGAGCAAAAGAAACATGGAACATAAGAAGGCTCTTCATTCATCAGGTAAACGTGGAAAGTACAAACGTTCTGAAAGCAAGCAGCTAGGAAATATCGGTCCATTCAAAAGTTGCATGTCTGTTACAAGCAATTCTCCTGTCATACAGAGTTATGTGCAAACAAATGGCTATGGTGGTTCTATGAGGTTGACTGATTCTCATTTGAAACACGTTGAAAAAGTGAAAACAGTGGATAAGTCATATATCTCCAACAGAATTGGAATCTATTCTAAACTATGCATCAACAACAAGTTAAAGCCAACTTCATTTACCCTTGGTGCTGCGGCTTTAGCCATACATTATGCAAATACGATTGTATTGATCGAAAAGATGGCCTCGTCGCCTCACTCAGTTGACCTTAAAACAAGAGATGATTTATACAGTATGCTTCCAACTAGTATAAAAATTGTTCTGAGGTCTAAGCTCAAATGCCAAGCTAAAAGCAAATCTTCCTCAGTCCATGATGCAGACCTTACAGCAAAATGGAGTTCGGTACTGGAACAGATATTAGAATGGTTGGCTCCACTTGCACATAACACTATAAGTTTGCATTCTGAGAGAAATTTTGAGAAGGAGCATACAACTGTAAATGGAAATATTTTACCGGTGCAAACTCTTTATTATGCAAATCAAGCAAAAACTGAAGCTGCAATGATTGATCTTCTTGAAGGTCTTAACTATGTATGTAGGATTGAAACAAAAGTACGCATGAGAGATAAAATGGAGATTGCTAGCTCTAGATCACTTAATGGTCCTTGTATGAGAAATATGAGAATGTAAAATTATTGTTCATTTATAGACACTATGATCTTAAAGTTGTATAGCTATCTATCATTTTCAAATGGTACTCTATGATCTTTTAGTAGTACTTTTGATATTATTTCCGTGATTCTACTCTTAAGTCTTAGATCATATTTGATTAATTCTATAGTTGTTAAGAGTTGCTAATAGTTGCACTTGGTTTAATTATATTTTTCACAGAATACACTTTGGTTAATTTTAACACTTATATTAAATGTTAAGAACCAAATTTTCAGCATTCCTGAATCAAAAAAGTTATTCTATTTTTGCTCCTCTTTCATTAATATTGCAACGGAATCTGGTTATATGTAGTGTGTATATTATTGTGATTATATTTATACCTATATAAAGAGGATACACTATTTTGGTATGACCTATTTTTATTCCTATTTTACCCTTAATTTCAAATTTCAAATTATTCTCATAACAACCAAATTTGAAGAAATGATCAACAAAAAAATATCAAATTTAAATATAAAATAATAAAAAATATGTATCACACAAACAGGTACGATCGTATCACACAAACGGGCACGGAACGTGCCTGTTTGGCCCGCTAGTTAGTATAGTATAGGTGAACCCAACGAGCTGCTTTAATCAAAAATATTTAGATCCTTATATCGTACTCTTTATATCTGTAACAACTTGGTTTCGTGGTGTAGTTGGTTATCACGTCAGTCTAACACACTGAAGGTCTCCGGTTCGAACCCGGGCGAAGCCATTTTTTTAAATTTTATTATTATTCATTTAGTTTTCCATATTCCAGCTTACACCAAATTATTTTGACGGAGCTTACACCATAATTGTAAATCACAGCCCAATTTATTTTATTTGATGAGTACGCAGCCCAATTTATTTCAAAAATGGGTTTTATACTGTATTTTTTTTTATACAATGACAACATACTCTATTTTTTTTTTGACAAATACTGTATTCTTTTTTGACTAAATAACATTTTGGTATTCTGTAAATGGTTTTAACATGATAGTATATTATGGAACTCGTATTATATTATGTGATTAGAAATACTATTTTTTTTAAATTCAACATCCTAATCTAATATAGATATGTCATGCATAATGACACTTTAAGACCATCTCTAATGATATGTTTCTATGAACGAAGCCGTATATATATTAAATATTTTTATTGGAGCACATGCAACAACGGTAGTCAGTAGTGGAGCATAGGTGAGACAAGGTGGGCTGCAGACCATCTCTTAATTTTTTTTATGTAGGGATTTACTAGTATAAGATTATTTTGATATACAATTTCTTTATTTGAGTGTTCATTTCAATTGGTCATTTAATTGAATAAATTATTTTGATTTTTGAATGAATGATATTGTTCCTGCTCAGTTGTATTTATAAATTCTGAAATATAATAATGTATCACGATGCTTTTTTTTTTATCAAATAATGTGTCACAATGTTGTGTAGTGAGTTAAATTAATTTAATGAATAAAAGATTAGTATCTTAAACAAATTTGGAGGTAAATAAAACTTGTATTTTTTTTTTGTTGATTGTTATTGTACATGTTTGTTGCTAAATATAGATTTAGTTGATTGATTTGTTGTTAATTTCTTATAAAACAGAAAAATAAAGATGAAAAAAAGAAATATTAATCATGTTTTTAAGAGGAACTCGATACACTTAAAACATCATTTTAAATTATGTAGTTTAATTTTCTTATAATCAACTTTTTATATATTATATAATTTTCATATTTAATTTAAATATTCAATCTATTTTGATCGCCCATTCAGAAAAAAATTGTGGCTCCGCCACTGACGATAGTACTACCTATTAAATACTTATTCTTAAAGTAAACACTTTCTCTCTTGGTTCTTAATGAGTGCCACATATTTTTATATAAATTTTTTTCTACCACATACTTTTATGACATACTCCCTCCGTTCCTAAATAAACGTCGTTTGAGATACATGTGCGCTATTTATATAATTTATTTTGACGATATATTTTTATCAATATATAATATAAAATATTAACATATAAGATTTTATTCAATTAGTCTCAATAAATATTTTTCAAATATATATATTTTTATAATATATAATTAAAAATGTTAGACGTGAAAAATATATATTGACATGTGTGTAAAAGATTCTCAAGTTGTTTCCCATATGTTATCAGAGGTGTTGAATATCATTTTTGATGTTATCATGAAGGAGTATGAGAGTATCTGAGTATATATATACTACTCCCATGGAATTTTAAGTTTTAAGCTAAATGTAACAATAATTATCGTACACGTACTTTTATCGTACACTTTTATAAAATAATGTTTAAAATTTAAATAATGAAGATAAATCAGATCAAACGAAACCTTTTATCGTACAGGTACTCATGGAATATTCTTGCAAACCTACCAAATTTAAATATTAGCACGTCATTTTACAATCAACTACTTGCACATTTTAAAAATAAAATTTTAACTTTTGTGGAAATAAAATTGATTAACTATATGCATTAAACACATTTTTCTTCTTGATTAACTGAACATATATTTGTTTAGTGTCAATAAAAATAATTTATGTGGTTGTTCAAAGTCTCGTTGATGGCCCAACAAGAACATATAATTGTTTATGTACGATGCTCTGTCCTAAGTAGTGATTAAATAGAACCAAAAACTAGCATCTTCAATGCAATGAGTTCTCACAAAGAAAAAACCATGGTATATTTACAAAATAATCTTCTTCTTATTGCCATACTCTTATCTTTTCCTATTTTCTTCATCCTCCTTCTCAACCACCGTAGAAAAACCTCGGCCGCCAAGCGCCGTCTTCCACCCGGACCACCAGGATGGCCCATATTTGGAAACATGTTCCAATTAGGAGAAATGCCTCACCGTACAATTGCAAATTTAAGACAAAAATATGGTCCTATTTTATGGCTCAAAATAGGTTCTATAAACACCATGGCAATACTCTCCGCCAAAGAAGCCACAACTTTTTTCAAAAACCATGACCAAATTTTTTCAGACCGAACCGTAATTGAAACCATGCGTGTCCATAATTACGACAAATCATCCTTAGCTTTGGCTCCTTACGGCTCTTATTGGCGGCTCATGCGCCGGCTAGTAACGGTTGATATGTTAGTTATGAAACGCATTAACGACACATCCTCTGTGCGTCGTAAATGCGTAAACGATATGCTGACGTGGATTGCAAAAGAAGCGCGTGAGTTAGAACACGGTCGTGGACTTCACGTGTCGCGTTTTATTTTCTTCATGAGTTTTAACTTGTTTGGAAATTTAATGTTGTCGCGTGATTTGTTTGACATGGAATCTGAGAATGGGTCTGAGTTTTTTGATGCTGTAATGGGAATGATGGAGTGGACTGGACATGCTAATGTGTCGGATTTGTTTCCTTGGTTAAGGTGGTTGGATCCACAAGGATTAAGGAGAAAAATGGATAGAGATATGGGAAAAGCGATTAAATTTGCTTCCACGTTTGTGAAAGAGCGTTTGGATCATTTGAAAGAAGTAGAGCATGATGATGAGAATTCAAGAGACTTCTTGGATGTTTTACTTGAGTTCCAAAGAAATGAGAACCAGAAAGCAGCCAGCATCTCAGATAAAGATCTCAACATTTTCATCTTGGTACGTAATCTTAAATTTAGTCTATGTTTAATATCATGGTGGATCATCGTGATTCTGGTACATTCATCATGATACCAAATATGCATTTAGTTCATGATGAAAAAACCTTAAATTAATCATTGACATTTTTAAATATAGAAAAAATAACTCCTCGACTCATTATAATAGTGCGGCCAACAAATTTATATTTCATATAAAAATGTTATGGACTAATTAATTTGATCGGTTATAAAATGTGACGATATTCAGGAAATATTCTTAGCTGGATCAGAAACAACAAGCAGCACAATTGAATGGGCTATGACGGAGCTTTTAATCAACCGCGATTGTATGTTGAAGGTTAAAGCTGAGCTTAATTCAATAGTTGGGGCTAAAGATGTTGAGGAGAGTGACATAGACAAACTTCCACATCTACAAGGTGTTGTTAAGGAGACACTAAGGTTACATCCTCCAATTCCGCTACTTGTCCCACGAAAAGCGGTACAAGACACAGAATTCATGGGATACTTCATACCAAAAGACACACAAGTATTTATTAATACATGGGCAATCGGAAGAGACCATGATGCTTGGGATGAACCGTTGATTTTTAAACCTGAGAGGTTTTTTGATATCAATAGTAAGAGTTATAAGACTGATTATAAAGGACAACATTATGAGTTTATACCATTCGGTGCTGGAAGAAGAATGTGCGCCGGTATACCTTTGGCTCATAGAATTCTTAACCTTGTTTTGGGTTCTTTGCTTCATCGATTTGATTGGGAGCTTGATAGCAATGTTACACCTTTAACTATGGACATGAAAGATATGCTTGGCATAACCATGCGAAAGTTTGAACCATTGCTTGCTGTGCCCAAATTAGTTGTTGGTTCTTAGTTAAACATTAAAATTGGTTGTATAAATAAATGCTACTGGTACTTTAATGCTAGTACATATAGTATTTATGTTCTTATATTAGTCTAGATACATTAGTTATTCAATATATCTAAAAAGTAATTTTTGCTTATAATAAAGACACATAAAAGTCGTTCCATTTTTCAGAAAAGTCGTTCTAATTTGATATCAAAGGTTTTGATGTAAAAAAACGGAAAAAACAAATAAAAGTGTGTGTTAGACTGACATGATAACCAACTACACCACAAAACCTTGTTGGAAATAAAGTTCTTCTTTTGATTACAGTTCTTAGCAAAGTTAAACAAACCAGCATTAAAGAATTCATTCTAAATTTTAGCTACACTATTCATGAAAGCATAGATAAATTTGGAACGCCAATCTCGCCACCAAACCCTCTGATTTATTACTCCTTTTACACTTTAGTAGCAATACAAATTCGTTGAGAGAAAAAGCTGAAACAATTCCTTCACTTTTTGCCACCTTATGCATCATAATTCATACCATGCATGGTGGTTGAAATGCCACAGAAGCTTGAAATGCATGATTGAGATGTGAATGAGTACCACACCACCAATATGTATGTGCCATTACCCATTATTCATGGCACCATATATCTTATTATGCACACAATTAAGATTATATTATAGAGTTGAGTTTAATTTGAAGCAAATTTTTAGTTTATAATAATTGATTTTAATCTCAAATTAGTAGAGTACATCATATTAAAATACAAATTCAACATCATTAAAAATGAAAAAGTTAATAATAGTACAAAACGGCATGCCTACAAATTCACAAGGGGCATACTAGTACAATATGCTGGGTCTGTTTTGATTATTTATGTCAATTTCATAATCTTTTCATTAAAATGAAGCTCGTTTGTCATGAAATTTAAGCTTGAATTCCAGTCATGTTCCTTGCATTTACATTTTAATCATTGGATTCTATAGCTTATCTATAGGGTATGATGTGGAAGAAAAAAAACTTTGCTTGTAGTTGACTTAAAGTTGAGGACCTCTTTTTTTTTCTATTAACATGAAAAAGAGAAGCAGCAGCAGACAAACGAAATAATGAATCACTTTAGTTAGTTTGGTGAAAGCCTTTAAAATTTGTCCAGGCCCCAGGGTATTGATAAATCAAGTTCATCCTGGCAAGATTAATTTAGAGTTTTTATTTTCTTACAAGTTATTTTACACTATCACTTTATAAGGCACTTTTGTTTGTAGTTCTTCTTTTATCAGTCTTTGTTCGTCTTGTACAGAGATCTGATTATTAATAATATTATATTTGCCGTTCAAAAAAAAAAACTATCACTTTATATTTATCCCTATCACGGTAATTCCTTTCCATTAATTATGCAATCTCAGCCATTCGTTTAAGTTTAATTTATTGCACGCACACAATTATATAATTTGGTAGATGAGCATTGAGATCGATGCAGTATGAGAAACATGAGAGAAATGACCGATGAGAATCTAGTTCCGTATTATATATGAAGGTGTGACTATGTTAACCATTACCAATATCTAAATAGAGAGATAAATACAAAAGTCCACATATAAACTTTTGAAATTACATTATCCAAATCCAAATATAAACAGATGTATATCATGAATTCAAGAGTAATGAAACTTAAAAATAAAGCATACACAAAAATTATACTGATAATGTTCTACAATTAGTAATGTCTGTCTAATAATGGTCTACAGTCAATGACTTAATTCAACGCCTCAAGGTAACTTGGAATCTAAAATTCAGAGTTTTCTCTGAAAAGGATGCAAGGGTTTAAGTTTGGACCATTCTGTTTCAATTGCTTCTTTCAACCCCACAACCACAAGTTTCAAAAAAGGGAAGGTACGGATAAAGATAATAAGAGGCATGTACTATGTAGTATGTAATGTACAATGAAGCCAATTCAAATTTTTGATTTCATTAGTTTGAAAACTATCACAACTGTTTAATGTGGATCGCATATCTTATAGTAGTAAATTGGTTCTGCATGACCAAATTACCAAGGAAATGTCATTCTTTAAAAGGGTGGTGACATTAATGTATTATTACTCTATTGAGTAAGTAGGAAAAGGAGGAATCACTACAATAATATTGGATGGATTTTTTCTAGATACTAGTAGTAGTTGTTAAAAGTCAAACCCTTTTACATTTTTATATAGTATTACAAATTTGAAATTTAGAAGGCACCAAAGATAGTTAAGCCTTATCAAATCATGCATCACTGGCACACATGAAAATTTCAAATTGGACACCCTTGAGAAATTGATAATCCATCCTCTCTGTTATAACCACATTATTCAAATCAGTAACTGTATTAAGAGTACTATATTAATCCCTGTTCTTAGGTATATTGTGTTATCTAAATTCATACTACATAGCATTATTTTACCCCCTCTTTAGCCTTAACAGGACAAACAAAACAAAAGTAAAATACTGTCACTCATTCTATTCCTCTGATGGAGTAGAAAACAACAATCATACACACGACAAAACCTTTCCAAATCCCATAATCAGCTGCCACCTTTAATCATCATATTCCCCAAATCTTAATCACCTTGCCAACATATAATAAATAACATGTGCAATACAATGCTTTTTCTCAATTCTCACACACCACTTTCTCTCATAATCATGCCACATTTTCTTCCTCACTCAAATTCTCAAACACTACTCTTCACTCTCCACCTTTATATTTAAAACTTCATAAAACACACCATTGTTCCCTCTCTTCCTAAACCATAACATGAACACAAAAACACTACCATTGGCCTTAACCTTAGTACTATTTCTAAGCACAGCACCATCTTTAACACAAAGTGCACAACAAAATGATACACTCGCCCTCACCGAATTCCGTCTCCAGACTGATTTCCACGGCTACCTCGTCGGTAATTGGACTGGCAAAGACGCCTGCAATGATGCATGGCGCGGCGTTGAATGCTCGCCAAATGGCAGAGTTGTAGCTCTCTCACTCCCTTCCTTCAATCTCCGAGGTCCTGTTGATTCACTCGCGACGCTAATCTACTTACGCTTCCTTGACCTTCACAATAACCGTTTAAACGGAACCATTGTTCCGCTCTTAAATTGCACTGATCTTGAACTCCTCTATCTCTCAGGCAACGACTTCTCCGGCGATATACCGCCGGAGATATCATCGTTACGGTTTCTTATCAGACTTGACATCTCTGACAACAACATCCACGGCAAAATCCCTAAACAAATTTCAAAATTGAATCATCTTCTCACTCTCCGGTTACAGAATAACGAACTCTCCGGCGAAGTTCCAGATCTTACTTCTTCCCTTCTCAGTCTCAGAGAACTCAACATCACCAACAATGAACTTCAAGGACACTTACCCGACGCCATGGTTACCAAATTCGGCAACAAAAGCTTCTCCGGCAACGACGGTCTTTGCGGATCGAGTCCGTTACCGAATTGTTCCGTCACCGGAACTCCTCATCCTCCTAACGACGACGATGGTTCTGAAATTGTTCCTTCAAACCCTAGCTCAATTCCAAAAACAAGCAGTAACAGTCATGGTATAATTCCGTCTGAAACTCCTTCGAGAAAACAAAAAATGCTGAGTCCCGGCGGAATTGTAGCGGTTGCGGTGGCGGTTTCAGTGGTTTTACTGGTGGTGGTTTCTTTCACGGTGGCGCAATGTTGCGGAAGAGGAGGAAGATCTAATTCAACGGTTGGGATGGATAGTGAAATTGGGAAGAGAAAAAGCGATAGTAGCAGTGGAAGCGAGAAAAAAGGGTACCGTGCAAATAGTAATAATGGGGGTGTAGATAGAGATAGTGATGGTACAACAACTGAAACAGAAAGAAGTAAATTAGTATTTTTCGATAGGAGGAATGAGTTTGAGTTGGAAGATTTGCTACGAGCTTCAGCAGAGATGCTTGGGAAGGGTAGTTTGGGAACTGTTTATAGGGCTGTTCTTGATGATGGTTGCACTGTTGCTGTTAAGAGACTTAAAGATGCTAACCCTTGTGATAGGAATCAGTTTGAACAGTATATGGATGTTGTTGGAAAGCTTAGACACCCCAATGTTGCTAGACTTAAAGCTTATTATTATGCTAAGGAAGAAAAGCTTCTTGTTTATGATTATCTCTCTAATGGAAGCTTGCATGCTCTTCTTCATGGTTTGTCTAATCCATTGCCCTTTACTTTTGAATTTTCAATTAGATATATATATATATAATCCGTTGAGCGATGAGCGCCTAGCATGTTTAGTAGTAGGTAGGGTTTTAAATTGTAGTTGCGGTTGAGATTACATCGCAAGCAAAATGTAGAAAAATGCATGTAGTCAAAATTGCAGTTGCGATGTCGTTGCAGATACCTCAAAATTCTTTACATTGCGGCCGCATTTGCTGATTTGCAGTTCGGGCTGCAATTTAAAATAAAATCATGGTAGTAAGATTCTAAAACACGAAATCTTTGATATTGCTTACGATTGTTCTATAATGAAGATGTATTGGTTATTATCAGTTTTTTGTTTACTAATTGGTTAATGGCTTTGGGATTGTATTAGGGAACCGTGGTCCGGGAAGGATTCCGTTAGATTGGACAACAAGAATAAGCTTGGTGTTGGGGGCAGCAAGAGGCCTAGCAAGGATTCATGGAGAGTACAGTGCAGCCAAGATACCTCATGGAAATGTTAAATCTTCCAATGTGCTGCTTGACAAGAATGGGATTGCTTGCATAGGTGACTTTGGTTTGTCGCTATTGCTGAACCCTACTCATGCGGTTGCTAGGTTGGGTGGGTACAGAGCTCCAGAACAGGCGGAAGGGAAGAAGCTGTCACAAGAGGCGGATGTGTATGCTTTTGGAGTGTTGGTGCTGGAAGTTCTCACAGGGAGATCTCCTTCCTCTCAGTATTCTTCTCCTGTAGGAGTTCGCCCTTCTGTGGAATTTGATGAACAAGAAACTGATCTTCCTAAATGGGTTCGGTCGATTGTGAAGGAAGAGTGGACATCTGAGGTGTTTGATCAGGAACTTTTGAGGTACAAGAACATTGAGGAGGAGCTTGTTTCAATGTTGAATGTGGGGTTGGCTTGTGTTGCGTCACAACCCGAGAAGAGGCCAACTATGTTGGAAGTTGTTAAGATGATTGAGGATATTCGAGTTGAACAATCTCCTCTAAGAGAGGATTACGATGAATCGCGCAATTCACTTTCACCTTCACTTGCAACTACTGAAGATTGCCTAGCTTAATAACACTACTGTTATTCATTGTCTCAGGGTGAAACTCTCTTTGATCCTCTTCGATCTAGACTTTGCATTTACTTATTGGTATTGTTTTATATTCGTAATATTTGATTATGTTGTTGCACTTGTCTTGAGACATAACTGATATATCTTGAATCAATGGCTCTGCTGCTCACATAGCACAACCAATATTTGGCAATTCATTGTTTCTTCCTGAGCAGTAAATGCATATGAACAAAAAGATAATTGGGACTTGATTATTGCTGAAATTGAACAAAAATATATTGAATGGAGTCTAAAAAATTAAATAATGTTGAAATATTGATCATGCAAAATAATTCTAGTTCGTTATTTTTCCTCATTCAATCGTCTACACAACATAGAATAAATGCATATGATATGGTATGGGGAATATATATACTGGTCAATTTCCAAAACATCTCAATTTATTCCTGACATAAAAAAAAAAGCCTTGCAATTCTTTTCTATCTTCCATCCAAATTTTTTAAGGCTTTGTTTGGGAGATGAGTTTTGGAGGGGAAAGGAGGGGAAGGAGAGGCTTGTGGAGAGCTAATCCTTTGTTTGGGAGTTTTAAGAAAATAAGGAAAGGTTTTGGGGGGTTTCAAAGGGCTTAATTTATCCAATTTCAAAGTTCCCCCAAATTGGGGGTTTTGGAGGGTTAAACATATGAATTGACGATTTTACCCTCACAATAATTCAACTTTTTTTATCGAAATCGGAAAAATTTCGATAACTTTTTTTTCCCGATGTCGAAAAAAAATTCCGCGAAGTTTTTTTCTCGAAATCGGAAAAAATTTCGACAACTTTTTTTCTCGATATCGAAAAAAAATTCCGCAAACTTTTTTTATCGAAATCGGAAAAATTTCGATAACTTTTTTTTCCCGATGTCTAAAAAAATTCCGCGAAGTTTTTTTCTCGAAATCTGACAAAATTTCGACAACTTTTTTTCTCGATATTGAAAAAAAATTCCGCAAACTTTTTTCTCGAAATCGTAAAATTTTCGATAACTTTTTTTCCCGATATCGAAAAAAAATTCTGCAAAGTTTTTTTCTCGATATCGCAAAAAAAATCCGCAAACTTTTTTCTCAAAATCGGAAAATTTTCGATAACTTTTTTTCCCGATATCGAAAAAAAATTCTGCGATTTTTTTCTCAAAATCGGAAAAAATTTCGACAACTTTTTTTCTCGACATTGAAAAAAAATTCTGCAAACTTTTTTCTCGAAATCGGAAAATTTTCAATAACTTTTTTGTTCCCGATATTGAAAAAAAGTCTACGAACTTTTTTTATCGAAATCGGAAAAAATTTCGACAACTTTTTTCTAGTCTTATTTTCCCGATATCGAAAAAAAGTCTACCAACTTTTTTTTCCCGATATCGAAAATATCAAATATGTTTTTTATACATAGAAAATTTAAGCTATTATTATTGTATCAAATTTTTAATAAAATTATCAAAAAAATTCAGATTTAGAAAAAAATAATTAAAAAAAAAGTTTTCATGCTTTCAAGAATTTTTATAAAATTGGTAAAAAAAAATTATAAGATAAATTACAAGGTATAACAAAATGTATTGATTTTAAGAGAAAAAAAGGGTAAAATAGTAAAATTATTACATAAGTCCTTCATCTCCTTTCTTTGTTGATTTTTTAACTCTCAAACAAGGGGAAGGTTTTCCCTCCTTTATCCCTTCCCTCCCTTTCCTTCCCTTTCTCTCCTTAGCCTTTCTTTTCCTTCCCCTCCAAACTCCCAAACAAAACCTAAGGGAACATCAAATGATGCCGAACAATAAGCCAACACATAATAGAAACGGAGGACCCCGGTTGCATATTTGTTTCCCTTGGTTCTTTGGAGCATATCCAACTGATATATACTAGTACATGTTCTCTAGAACCAAATTTGCATTATTAAGTTCTTTTTCTAGAGACAAGACTACCATGCCTAATTTAATAACGTTTCCTCGTTAACATTCCAAAGCAAGAACCCATATTTTGGTTCTTAACTTACTATATACTACTGGTCTTTTTGACAGTCTTAAAAGGACTATTTTTAGTTGTCTTTTTGGAAATTAACTATAACAATGCATTGGAGATGCTTGCTACCTTTGATGCAAAGAAAATTTGTGCTTTAAACTTAGTCTTTGTTTGCGTTGCAGAAAATTAAAGGATTATATGGGACAATTTATGTTATATTGTGTTTGATTCTAAATTTATGTTTGGAAACTCGACATAAATGAAAATTATTGTGCTTCACTTAAATCAAAAGACGATTTTTGTTTAAGTTGTATGAAATATCAAAATAGTTAGGAATAGAGGGAGCGATACTTTCTCTGTTCTTCAATGTCTTATACACTAAATTCAATATTTTTCACCAACTTTCACTTCAAATTCTCAAATAGATATTTATATTTAGCTGTTCATTATAAATACATTATCTTATTTTTTGCAAAATATTTTTAAATATAATCATTTTTTTATTAATTAATTAAAAAAATCTAAATGATAGATGTTCAGTTTTTTTTTAATCAATCAGATGTTCAATTATTAATTCTTGTGTATAAAAAAAACCGGTTGAAAAAAAATGATTGATTCAAAAAACCTAATTTACCAACCGACTGTCTCATTATAATATTTTAGGGTTTTATTTTCTTTATATATTTATATCATTTCATTCAATTTGTTCCACATTTAGAACCAAAATATATTGATATTTATTTAAAATACAAACTGTTAATCCAAAATATATTGATATTTTAAAATATGTTATCACATATAGTAGTAGATGTTACATTTTCTTACCATAGATTATGTGATTGTATGACAAGCTTATGCTATAAGCGCTTATTACATATATAAGCTAATTTTCTAACTGATAAAATAAAGTCAAACTAGTTTCACATGATATATAAGTTGTTTTTACAAGCTATCTTAGAGAGCTTGTGAAAATAAGCAGCTGTAATTTCCCAAACAATGTATCAATTCAAGAGCTTATGATTGCCAAATAATTAAAGGAAACACAATAGTTATTATTATAGTCATAGATTTGTTCGACAAAGGTAAAATAAGCTCACATAATCATTCTGTAGAATACTAACTAGTGACTATAATTCCACTTAAATAGTAGTATTAAGCTCAATGTTATTGTCTTCTAAACTATCTTCCCCTTTACGATGAACCTGAATTTTCTTGTAGGTGTACATTTTAGCACAAAACAAGTAATAAATGAGATTAATAACCTGCAAGGTTGTGATTAGCCAGTAAAAATATTCCAACTTCCCTTTGTTAAGGTTTTTATCAGGAAGCCAATTTTCACCATTAGGCCCAGCAGTAAGCTTGTGCACCAAGGTAACCAAAAGTGTACTAACATAGTTTCCAATAGCAATTGATGTCCAAAAAAATGCCATTGCTGTACTTGTCATACTTTCTGGAGCTTGGTCATAGAAAAACTCTAAATGCCCAATTGACATAAAAGCTTCTGCCATTCCATGAAGACAATATTGTGGCACAAGCCAAAACACTGATATTGGTATCATTTGGTTCGAGTGTTCGATAAGTCCATTTTCCATAGCTACCTTTTTTCGCTTAATTTCAATGAAGCCAGCGACCAATGTAGCGAAAATTGAGATCACAAATCCAATTCCCATTCTATGGAGGAAGGTTATACCACGGTCTAGTCCAGTAAATTTACGGGCCACACGGATTAAGACAAGATCGTAGAGAGCGACAGTGGCGAGCATGGTTAGGTTGGTGAATACAGACATGGACCCTGCTGGGATTTTGAAGGAATGTGTTAATTGTCTGTCCATAGTGTTGGCTTGTTGGAGAGAGAATGTGCTTTGTTGGGCATATGCTGTTATTAGAAGAATTCCTGATGCCCATATTGGTCCCATTCTGATTATTGATTTTAATTCTTGTACTCTATGAACTGTGGATAGCTTCCATAAATCTGGTGTTTTGATATCGTCTTCTTCCCGTCACTGTTGCTGCCTTGTCCAAAAATCTGTATTATCATTACATAAAATGATGTTATGTTAACTTTAAAAGAATGATTTTATTTACTAAATGGGGAAGAGGAATTTTTTAAGGAATGAAGCTAACTTTGATTTTTTAAGGATAGAAAAACATGAATAAATAAATAAAATAAATGTGCTACTTACTTAAACTGATCAAAATGAAGCAGCTTTCCTCCCAAAGATATAGAGGCATCAAGTTCATCATTTTGATACAACAAGTTAGAGTTAATCACTTTTGGTATCTTCCTCTTCCGAAAAGCAGCTACACCCACTTTTATAAGTCGGGTAAAAGGACTTCCTTCCGGGTTCAAATTCCGGTAAAGTGGATATCCACCGATGAACGTAATAATTGACAAAAACATTGCTATTGTAGGGATACCTAAGCCCCATCCCCATCCAAAATTGTCTTGAATATAAACAAGAACAGTCAAGGACACAAGTGTAGGTATACCCATTAAAAAATAGTACCAATTAAAATATGTCCATGTTTTTGTTGTTTCGTTTGGATCTGATTCATCAAATTGATCGGCTCCAAATGCAACAACGCAGGGTCGGATGCCGCCTGCCCCAAGTGCTCCAAGTAGAAGTGATACATATAGAATTGCTAGTTGGCCTGAACTAGCTTCTTGACATACCTCTTCCCCTTTACTGTGGAAGTACTGCTGATAACGTTAAACTAATCATACCCTGATTATTGAAAATAGAAAATAATTGCCACAAATTAGAATCATGGTATCTTCCATTATGCTGTACAAACATCTTACATATATATAACACTTCCAAATTTTAAATTGATGTCTCGTAAATATAGTTCAGCTGGTAATTATCATAAGGATTTTTTTTTTTTACGGGATCTTAAGAATGTTGTTAAGCATATTAGTATGGGAAATTAGTCTTGAAAAGCGTGCATTCAATATTTTTAATATTCAATAAAAATACATAAATTGTAAATTTTAATGAGTCTCATATAAATGATATAAAATAAAGATGATAATTTTTTTTAATGGAAAATATATTAGAATTGAGAATAGAGAGAAGGAAAATACTATCTGGTATATAATTGAAGCAGCGGTTACAGTCATGAATTTTCCAGCATAAGAATCGGAAATGAAGGCACCAAGCAATGGTGTCAAGCTTGAAGTTCCACCAAAGGTAGTAACTGTATTAGCAGCTTTGGTTGAAGGGATGTGTAGCTGAGTTGTTAGGTAATTTATCATGTTCGCATTGAACCCCACCACAGCTAATTTCTCACAAATGTCATTAGCTGTAACAAACAAAAAAATCAAACAATAAGATTAATTAATTAATTAATTAATTATCTAATTCAACATTTTCAATTGTTGTTGCAATTGCAATATTATTTATATTGAAAATATAGATGTTACTTTTTTTTTTATCAAAATATTGATTTATGTACCAAAAAAAATCAAAATATTGATGTTAAGTATTGAAAAAATTATTTATATTGCTGTCTTTAAAATAAAAAATTATATTGCGGATACGATTGTGACTATAAAAAAATAAGTTGTAAAAAATTAGAAATTAAATACAATAGATATGACAAAATTACATTGACAACATAATTTTGATCCTTTATTTGTTAAAAAATAAACTCATGTGACTGTTTAATATGCTTACTATAGCTAATACTCCATCTGTCTCAAAATGATTGTCGTAGTTTGATCGTTCATATTTATTTTGACCGTATTTTTCTACTAATCTATAAAATTAAATATTAACATATGAAATATTGTTTGATTTGTCTCAATGAATATTTTCAAAATATGAAAATTTTATAATTTTTCATGAACTAAAACTTAAAATATTAATGATTCAAATTATGCATTGGTATGCATAAGCGACAATTGTTTTGAAACTAAGATAGTAACTAACTATATATGGTGTGACAATTTCGAATTAAAGCATAGAGTGGAGTAATTTCTGTTTTGAATTGCTTACCAAAGATAAAGGGCATTGTGGCAAGCCCTCCTTTTTTCCTTCTAGTATGATTGCCGTTCTCCTCCATCTTGTCAAAACCTTTATTCATGGTGTAGTGAATAGAATGACTATATATTTAGGTATTTATATGGTAAGCATGTGGTTTTGAGACCTATCACGGAAAACACGTTAAAATATATGTAATAAAAATACAAAGTTGATTATGATTTCTTATTGGAATAGGAAATAATATACTAATTATATTTTGATAAAAAATATAGGGTTAAACATATTTTTGGTCCTTATAAAAAAATAACATGTTTTGATCCTTATAAATTTTTTATCCATGCAATTTAATCCCTGTAATTTTTCAAAATTTTAAAAATTGTTTAATATAATTATTAAAATTTTAATTTTTTGTTTCATACATATTTAAAATACTATAAAATATTTCTTAACAAAATTTTAGAATTTTTTAAAATGAAAATAATTAAATATGAATTTTTAAAATTTTAAAAGTTAAAGATTAAAGTAACTGAAATCTCAATTTAGAAATCAAATTTTTAAATTCTTATTTTTTAAGAGTTTTTTATAATATTCTAAACATGTCTACGAAAAAATCATTCAAAAATACACTGGTTCAACAGTATGAACCAAAACTACATACATAATGTTCTAAACATGTCTACAAAAAATCATTCAAAAATACACATTTGTTTAACAGTAGAAACCAAAACTACGTACATAATAATTTTATAAGGACCAACAAATGACAAAAAAAATTTAGAATAACTAAAAATATAAAGTTCAAATATTTATAGTGATCAAAAACATATTTAACTCAAAAATATAATAACTGGATTTTATAATAATTTGATTCTTTTTAGCTTCCTCACCAAGAAATATAATAATTATCAAAATAAAAACTATTACATTAATTTACCAAATATTTTTAGATTTACCAAGTAAGAGTCTTAAAAAGTGAAAGGATCTAGCGGTAATAAAGGGAATAGAAGCAAGCAATATAAAAGAACGAGCGGAGGCATATTCCTCCCCAAGAAACCTTCTCTCATTTAAATTAAAACACAGCGCACACTTTTTTCCATCGGTCTCTTCACGCAAACACTCTTTCTCCTTTTTTTCTGCTTCTTCTTTCTCTCGTCTCGTCAACTAGGGTTCTTCACTTCTCACCGCGAAAACCCTTAACTACAACAACAACAAGCAACAATGCATTCCAGTAACTTACTCATCGAAGAACCTATTCGCATGATCTCAATACTCGAGCCTGCCAAATCCGTAACTCTCTTTATTCTCCTTTTTCGATTCTTTATTTTTTATTTTTTATTATTAACTTATATTTTGCTACTTTTTCAGAGCTTTTTTCCTGCAATGACAAAGATCGTTGGTACCTTAGGACCTAAATCTCGTTCAGTTGATGTTATTTCTTCTTGTCTCAAAGCCGGAATGTCTGGTATTCACTATTCACTATTATTGCTGTTTGTTGTTTGTCTTTTTTTGGAGTTTTCCACATTTTATTAGTATACAAAATTTTGCATTATAAAAAGTACTAGTAGTTAGTTAAGATTAAAGTCAAATATTTATGATAAATATATTCAGTTTTGTTTTTATAGCCTGTACTAGGCTTTTTAGTCCTTGCAAAATACAAAACTATATACTTTTAGACGGACTAAAAGTATAGTGTTTTGTACTTTCGAAGGACTGAAGAGTCGTACGGGGAATAAAAACAAAATTCGAGATATTGTCAGGAACTAGAAACATATTTAACTCTATTTTCAATGATATAACGATTATGATTGTTATTATGATTATGTAATTTTTTTCTATTTTCAATGATGTTTAATGTTAATATCATTGTTATTGACTAACGGTGTAAAAAATCTTTATAAGATATTTATAGTGATAGTGTATAATTTAATAGTGATTGTTTGATGAGGTTTTGTGATGTTTGTTGTAGTGGCTCGTTTCGATTTCTCTTGGGGGGATGCTGAATATCACCAAGAGACTTTGGAGAATTTGAAGACTGCTATCAAAACTACTAACAAGCTATGTGCTGTGAGTGGTTAATAAAAGTTTAAAACTATGCGCGTTGTTATTTTGCATGTTTTTTGTTTGTTTTGTTAAGGTTAAGCTTTTGTTTTGTGGATGTTTTCACTTTTGTTGAGTGTTGTGTTGGTTTCTTTTTTGTCTTTGCTAGGTTATGTTGGACACAGTGGGTGCTGAGATGCAGGTTGTTAACAAAAAAGAGACATCAATTTCGCTTCAGGCTGATAGTCAGGTTATTCTGACTCCTGATCAAGGACAAGAAGCTTCTTCAGAAGTGCTGCCTATCAATTTTGATGGACTGGCCAAGGTTCATTTAAATTTTCAAACTTCTATTAATTTTCACAAACCATGTTATTTGTACCAACTACCGATACTTAGCACAAATAGACTCGTATTTTGTTGCTTTTGATGCAATTGTGTTAATTTGAACCTTAATCTTATTCATATTGTTTACAGTCCGTGAAGACGGGAGACACCATCTTTGTTGGTCAATACTTGTTCACGGGAAGTGAAACTACTTCTGTATGGCTAGAGGTAAGATAAGTGGAGCTGATTGGCAAAATTTATTCCAATAAGTCCCTTTCTTTCTTGTTGTTGCAGGGTTCTTAAGTATATATTTAGTCAGCATCAGCCATTTGTTTATAACTTTTATATTGCGATTTTTTGTATTGAAGTTAAATTTTCAAAGTTGATTTTTTTAAATCTATATTATAGACCTAGCCACTTAGACTGGCATGAACAGAAATAGTTGAAACGAAGTCTTACATGCTTGATGAATTCTACCTGAAACGATGCAGGTAGCTGAAGTTACAGGGCAGGACGTTGTTTGTACGGTTAAGAACTCGGCAACATTGGCTGGGGCATTGTTTACCTTGCATGCATCTCAAGTTCATATTGATTTGCCGACCCTCACAGAGAAAGACAAGGAGGTAATTTCTTCTTTTCACTTGTTAGTGACGTACTTACTGTCAAATATGTAGAGCTTGCCTGTGCCTGAATTGTAGGTTTTTTTAAAGTTCTGAGGTGTCTTTTTTTGTTGTTGCAGGCTATAAGCACCTGGGGCGTAAAAAATAAAATTGATTTTCTATCATTGTCATATACTAGGCACGCTGAAGATGTTCGCCAGGTAATTTGTGTTCCACATCCTGGTGTTAGTTTCATCACCGGAAGTTCACAACCGGTCATTTCATATTTTTTTCTATTGTGGTTTCAGGCTTTCTACTAACGGACCATATGTGTTTAAAATGCAGGCACGTGAGTTCCTTTCCACATTAGGTGATCTCAGCCAAACTCAAATTTTCGCGAAGATTGAAAATGTTGAGGTGAGCTGCATTTCTTCATAGTTTACTAGACAAATTTAAATTCTCTGTTAATTAGATCTTTGTCAGCCGTGCTGATTCAAATGCATTTATATAAACCTTGTTTTTAGGGATTGACCCATTTTGATGAGATTCTACAAGAAGCTGATGGTATTATCCTTTCTCGTGGGAATTTGGGCATTGATCTTCCACCAGAGAAGGTTAGATTATTGTTGGAATTAATTAGTCTATATGTCTTCACTATTTTATATCATTGGTTAATGCATCACTAGTAATCTATCAAGTGGGGGTTGATGTTGAACCCAAAACCTAGAACAATAAATGAAAATAAGTTTTGTGGAGTGTTTTTGCATGTTTTTCGTTAATCAACTGTCATTTGCTTTGTAGGTATTTTACTTCCAAAAGTCCGCCCTTTACAAGTGTAATATGGCTGGGAAGCCGGCTGTGCTCACACGTGTTGTGGATAGCATGACCGATAACTTAAGACCAACTCGTGCGGAAGCCACCGATGTCGCTAATGCTGTTTTAGACGGTAAGTCACCAGTCATATGATACCACTAGTTAGATCGATGGTTTTAGTTATATGATGTTCTGTAAATGTTGATTTGCATACCGGATACGCCAATTCAATTAATTTTAAAATGAAAAATGGGTACTCCATGTAGGTACATATAGATACTTGTTCACACGCGCACACGCACACACATACGCGCACACATTTCCTGATTAATAAATATTTATTCTTTTCTGCCACTGGTTTTGGCCCTTCTCAAAGATGTTATTTTCTTCTAATAGTATTTTTTATACCTTCTATGTGGTTGTTATAAATGGTTAATGGTTAATAGATATTTAATTTATTGAACTGTTATTAATTTACAGGAAGTGATGCAATTCTTCTGGGTGCCGAGACTTTACGTGGGTTATACCCTGTCGAGACTATTTCTATAGTTGGCAAGATTTGTTCAGAAGTAAGTGCATTTGAAAGCTACATTAATTTTGTTTGTTACTTAAGTTTTTTTCTTCTGTTATTTAGAGCTTTTGCCTAAATAATTTAAATTGGTATATTATTGTTTTCTGGTTAATAACTTCAGTCTTGTAACTTTTTTAATTTTCAATGGTTTGACTGGAAAAATTCCTGTGTTAACACCTGCTCCACGACTCCACCTATGTTCATTAGTCAGATCCAGACGATTTGTTTCATTTTCTTTATCTAACTTAATTCACTACTAGTACTACTAGTCATGATATACAAGCAAAACAAGGCTAAGAAGTAAGAAGTATATGGTCGAAGTTGTTTGATGTGCACGTTGGTTGCCTACTGCATTAAAATCTGTTTATGTCTGAGTTCACTTTGAATTATATGTTGCACCCATAAAGTCTTCTAAAAGGATACTTTTGCCTAATAGCATAGCATGGCCTTAGTTATGTTCTCAATTCTTTTCTTATTGGAATATTAATTTATTCATATCATTTGTGCTTCTTTCTATTTTATGGTTATAAAAGGATACTTTTGCATAGTATCATAGCATGGCATTAGTTATGTGATTCCCTTGATCCATATGAATGACCTGTTTGAAATTTCACCAAGAATGCTGGCTGATATCTCTGCTTTCTGTTTCAGGCTGAAAAAGTTTTCAATCAAGAACTTTTTTTTAAGAAGACAGTCAAATATGCGGGAGAACCCATGACCCATTTGGAATCCATAGCATCCTCTGCGGTAATTACGTTTTAACATTGCCCTTAATTTTTTTTAATGGGAATTGCTAGTGCATGAGGTGGTGAGGCAAAAGTGGCAAGGTCGTATTCTAGTGATATGGTGATCACAGGCTATAAACGTATAGTTTCAGTATCCGCATCTAAGTCTTTGACAGGCCTTCATTATGTGGGCAGTCATTTTAATTTCTTATGCATGCCTGCTTTTTTTAACAAAAGTAATTTTTGTCTATTATTTTTTCTTTTTTTGTCTTGGTGTTTCTTTTAATTTCATCTATGGAAAGAACATTCTAAAATTAAGTCCTATTTATTTAGGTACGTGCGGCTATTAAAGTGAAGGCTTCTGTTATCATTTGCTTCACTTCGTCTGGAAGGACTGCAAGGTGCTTTCTTTAATAATTTTATATGAATTTTTCATAGTTAACATCAAGGAGAATTGAATTAGATATCTTTATTTGAATTGGATCAAGTCATGGAAAACTAGTGCTGTGGATAAATTAATATTCATATTAATTTGTCTTCCATGTATTTTCTCAAATCTCTGGAAGTCTTTTCTAAACTTGCCATGTGCCCTTTTCAGATTGATAGCAAAATATAGGCCTACAATGCCGGTTCTCTCTGTTGTGATACCCAAACTTAAGACAAATCAGCTAAAATGGAGCTTTACCGGAGCTTTTGAGGTTAGATTTTAACTTGTCTCATTTACATCTTTTTTTGTCTTCCTGTTAGCTGTCCATGGATTGCTTATTTTCTTTTAGATATCCATGTATGTGAGGGACACTTCCGTCATTTTTGACATACTGAATTCTATTATTGTTTATGACTTTGACATATACCATAATAAAAACTAAATTGCCTGATTTTAAAGATTAATTGTGACAAGGGAGTTTCTGATTGTCACTACTCACTAAATTCTCTCCACTTTAATTGGGTAATTTAAATTTCCGGGTATTTATGAATTATGAATCATGACAATTGAGGCAATATCCATTGTTGTAAATGTAAAATAAGTTTTACACCAGTGATTAACGAATAAAATTTTGTAGGATGACTAATGAATAACTTTCTATCAAATAAATTTTTCTTAAAAACCGTTGGTAGAATCGACAGTTTATGTCGTGCATAAATGTTCATAACATTTCACAATAATGGATATTGCCTCAGTTTGTTGTTCATTACATTGCTAAATAAAAGCAATTTATTCCATTCTTTCTTGTTTCCAGGACCAACTACCAACTCATTTGTGGGAAAGCTTATTTACTTCTAATGTAATTACTATGCTACTCCCTCCGCCCCTAAACATAACACTTGAGAAATTTTCTTGTCCCTTTCTATAAGTCTCAATTATGTTTTACCAACATACCCCCAACTAGTTCACTTTTTCTGCATCCAATAGTAAACACTGATGCAAACATAAACTATTTCTCCTTCTTGAAGGGTAAATTTATTAACAATATCATTTATTAAAAATTTAATACACTACCAACTTTCTTAATTCCTAGTTCATGATTTTCTATATTCAGGGATGGAGGGAGTACTATCTATATAACTTAGATACTTTATAATTATGCTATAGTCATATTATAAATATTATTTATTTGAAAAATATGACTATAGCATAATTATAAAGTATCTAAGTTATATAGATACTTTATAATTATTTATACTGTTTGGAAGATGGTGTTCTACGTTTTATTTTGCATAAGATGGTGTTCTACTTCTACTGGCCTTGATTTGGACAAATAGTTCCATCTTGTATGTACAAGGATGAATGTTATGTTGTTTATATTTGATCATCTTGTTTACCAACTTACAATTCATGACACAGGCAAGGCAAACACTCATTGTAAGAGGTCTTTTTCCCATGCTTGCTGATCCTCGACATCCTGTAAGTTCTTGTCTTCTTGATCTTGTGGGAATGTTTCACAAGGTTATCTGTTTGTTATTCAATGATCCGAGACTAGCTAGGTATTGATATCATACTTTGCGTGCAGGCTGAATCAACAAGTGGCAGTAATGAGTCTATTCTCAAGGTAGCACTTGATCATGGAAAAATTGCAGGAGTTATAAAGTCACATGATAGAGTGGTTATTTGCCAGAAAGTTGGTGATGCATCTGTGGTCAAGATTATCGAGCTTGAAGATTAAGTGATTCACACAGTTAAAAGTTTTTCTTTTGTTTTTGGTTCTAACCAAGTTTTGGTAGGAGCAGATGGTGATTCTGATTTCATGATTTGAAGTTATATCATACTTTCTTAGATATTGAAAATGGATGTTAGGCTAGTTATTGGTACTGATTGATATCATACTTAAAATCAAAGGGAGTATCCCCTTGATGTCAATTTTTTGGAACTGGGTTGGGTTGCAATCCAAATAGAAAACAACACTTGGTGCAGTTAGTATTTGAACCATTAGCCTGAATTAAATATATTTTAGATTTATTCGTTATATTTGTTGTCAAGCAACTTGTGCTTATAGCTATTATTGTCTAGTGGTACTATTGTACGGTTAGCCGTAATTTTAACATTGTGCTATTACCAAGTTTTTGGACATGCTTTTGAAATTTTTGGAATTTGGTGTTAGCAAACAATGTGCTTAGACTCTTTAGTCATACTCATAGTCGAAAATCAATTTAGTCAAAAATATTGGCCAACACATTGTTATTGACTAGAAATTCAAAAGTATCGAATACAAATAGTATAAAAGATTGTTGGTTGTCAATGCATGCTTGCTCATGTTTGGCTATTTTAGAGAAAAATTGAAACTTAACCAATTATCTTACTAATTAACTAAGTAAGTAATCACGAAATCTATTAATTATCATTAGTTATCATTATTCTTAACAGAAAGCCGAAAGCTCAAGTTGAATTCCTCTATAAAGATTGATTTTAGATTCAAATATGACCACTTTTAATTATGGCAAACTTCTAACCAATATTTTTATGGGGAACTATGTTGTTATGACACACAAAATGCAACACCATATCTGAACACTAAAATATATTCACAATTTAGTTTGTTTTTCATCCAAAATGATAGAAAATAATGATAAAAAAATCTATTGTATTTGAACGATAAGTTTATATTGTGTCAGATGTCATATTGTGTGTCAATAAAATATTTTTCTTATTCACCAAATAAAATTCCTTTTTAAATCAATGGACAATTTGTTTATTATGAAAAAAATATTCATTAGCATTAGGAGCTTTGATGTAAGACATGTTTTGCCTCCCTAACAAAATAAAGGAAGGATTTGCTATGCAAATAAGGAGCTTTGAGGTAAGACATATAAAATCTTTAACGACCTTTTTTATCAATGTCTCTTTACCAAAAATAATTATCAATTAATTATCTACAAGTGAATATTAAGTTAAATATAATATTAGAGAAACTGTATGCAAGAAGCGCCCGTGGCCTAATGGATAAGGCGTTTGACTTCTAATCAAACGATTGTGGGTTCGAGTCCCACCGGGCGTGCATAATGTTTTTTGTTTGTATTTATTTTCTCTCTTTTATGTTTGACGAATGGACTCTTTTTATCTACAAACAAAAAACATTCGTCTTCTCGAAGCTGGCACCATAATAAGCATAGAAATGCGAAATTAACACTCTCTAATTAATCTCTATCAGGTGCCAATTGAATTATTTAAAACTAAAACGCAAAAAGAAAACCACGCAATAATGTTTGTGTGTTAGAGGGATTTTCTTTCCATATGTTTTTTTTTTTTTTGACAGTTAGATTTCCATATGTTTAAGGTGAGAAATATGTGATAATGTAATGTGAGATACCTTATAATTATATTTTACTACCTCATATGACTTAAAAATACATTTAAGGGTATTTTATCAAAACCAAAAAATATTTTGAAAGTAATCGGACGGACGAAATGATTCATAAATAAATAATGTCTGACTAAAAGTTGACCATAATATTTTGTTGTTGTTTTACTTTCTATAATATAAAGTTGTGTTTTATCCCCTAAACTCAATCAACTATAATATAACAGCCGTAAAAAACAATAACGCGGAGAAAAAACCCGCCGCAAAACTGCAATATAATCGTCACAAATTATATTAAAAAATTATGATTGACTGAGTCAAATAGATTGAGTTCAGGACAAGAAAAAATTTAATACACTACCAACCTCTGATCAATTCTTTCTCCTTTATTTAATTTTTACATGATAACACAATTTTTGTGTATTTTACAAAGATAAAAATGTAGTATTAACCCAAGATTAAACTTCTGACCCTTTTTATCAAAAAAAATAAAATCTCACCATTTATTTAAAGGTTTAAATTCCTTACAATGTAGATTAATGCGTTATTAAGTTGAATTCTTAATTTAAGAGCTCAGACACAAAGAAATATATATTGATTCAAGTATTTAACACCCGCACCGACATAAATATTTTTTGAACCTTAAAATATGCATCATTCCTGATGAACTCTCGAAACCCAATCCATCTAAACTTTTTCTTATTAATTAAAAAGGCGTATATATAACCAACTTGATTGAATAAATTGTCATTTTTGTTATCCAAATTGTAAGTGTTGAATTATTTATTTTTCTAGTGTTGAAATGTGAGTGTTGAATAATTTTGTTAGACACAGATTGTTAGACTTTAGAGCATATTTAATTGTAGTGTATTTTCTTAGATTTTTTTTATTTAAATTATTCTGTCTCAAAGATAAGAAAAAAGTGATTAAAAAAGTTGATTTATCTAATTAAGAATTTGGTTTAGAGATATTAATTTTATTTATCCAATTTTCTCTTATATTTTGGTACAGAGTAGTATATCACAACTGATTAAAAAAAATGGATTAAAAATATTTAATTTCCAATATTACACCATTTTGAAAATTTGGAACCTAACCTCAAAAACTACTTAATGACTAATTTTTGTCTTTAACGCTGACTTTGAAATAAACACATATACAAAATTATTTGAAACGGCGCTTCAGTGGACGTAGTAGTAGATTAGTAATCTTAACCAGTTTTGTATAAAACTTGTGGCTTATTATTATTTTTCTAATTCTAAAGCACACACAAACTAAAAGTCTAAAACTATGTGCTGTTTCCTGTCTCACCACCAACAAAACCAGTTGCTTCACTATCCTTTATATACTTACTTTAATACACACTACACATCTTATTAATATTTTCCCTTCATATATAATTTACCTCAAAATACCCTTTCTATGCCATATTGCTTTTAACTCTACCTTTGACTTCACTTCCACCACTTCAAATCTTTCAAAAGCTCAAAAATAATCACATAACTAAGCAATGTTGTGAATGTGTTTTTTATTCTATTTCTTTAAATTTTAATTTTTGGGTTGCAAATTATTATTTTTACTAGATAGTCGGATACAATTAGTTAATGCGTAGCGTGTGTGAATGTTGTAAATTTTACGATTTACGAGTACCAAATTTGATTTCTAGTCAATATTTCATTTAGTTTGTTTTGTTTTGTTATTGGCATAAACCAATATTGTTGAACTAGTCTTGATGGAATCCAATGGACTAGGTGGTGGAATATTTCCTACCATTAGTAATGGATTTCTAGGAGTAGAAAACCCTTCAAAACACCAACAACAAAATCTTCAAAATCAACAAAATCCTCACACTTTGCATCATCACCAAATGGTTTCATATGATCAACCACATCAATCAATTAAACAAGGCTACCCTTATTCATCAAAAACCAACAACAACAAACCACAACAACAAATCAACCTCAGCGACGAAGACGAACCGTGTTTCGGAGCAGATGAAACCTCAGGTGGTGACCCAAAAAGAAAAGGATCACCATGGCATAGAATGAAATGGACAGATACAATGGTAAGACTCTTAATAATGGCTGTTTATTACATTGGTGATGAAGCTGGTACTTCAGAATTAGGCACTGATAATAATAATAAAAAGAAAACAAATGGTTTGTTACAAAAGAAAGGAAAATGGAAATCAGTTTCTAAAGGTATGATGGAAAAAGGTTACTATGTTTCACCTCAACAATGTGAAGACAAGTTCAATGATTTGAACAAAAGATACAAAAGGGTGAATGATATTCTTGGAAAAGGAACAGCTTGTAGAGTTGTTGAAAATCAGAGCTTGATGGATACTATGGATTTATCTACAAAATTGAAAGATGAAGCTAGAAAACTTCTGAATTCAAAGCATCTTTTTTTCAGAGAAATGTGTGCTTATCATAATAGTTGTGGTCATGGAAACAACAACAACAACAATAATAATTTGCAACAACAATCTTCAACTGAGACTCAGCCGCAACAAAATCATCAACAGCAACAACAACAGCAGCAGCAGCAGCAACAACAATGTTTGCATTCATCAAACGGTGTAGGAATGCTGAAACTGAAAGGAAAAAGTGGAGAAGAGGAAGAAGATGAAGACGAAGACGACGAATCAGAGGATGATTCTGAAGAGGAGGAAGAAGAATCAGGTGAAGGTGGTGGTTATGGTTCAAAGGGTCATCATCATGAAGAAGATGAAAATATTGATCATTTAAGGAAAAAATCAAAGAAAGTTTCATCATGTTCATCACAGGCTATGCAACAGTTGAACAGTGAAGTGATGAATGTGTTACAAGATGGAGTGAAGAGTACTTGGGAGAAAAAACAATGGATGAAGAAAAGGGTGGTGCAATTAGCAGAAGAACAGATAAACTATCATGTGGAAGCATTTGAGATTGAAAAACAAAGGTTGAAATGGGTAAGGTTTAGTGGTAATAAAGAAAGGGAAATGGAGAGAAATAAACTTGAAAATGAAAGGAGGAGTTTGGAAATTGATAGAATGGTTTTGTTGCTTCGTCAGAAGGAGCTTGAATTGCAAAACACTCAGCAGCTGCTGCAACAGCAACAACATTCTTCTACTTAGAGTAGAATAAATTTGTGTAAATGTTACTGTTATGGTTGGTGATGTTACAAAGAGATGTATATTAGTATTAGTTAGTGGAAATGGTTATTCATTTTCTGGTATTATCCACCCTAATTTAATTTTAAAAAGCATTTAATAAATTACAGTTCTTTTGAGCCATTGTGTGATTTTGATCACTAGTTCTTAGACCATCCACATCGATACTACTCATGTTGATAGTATAAATGGGTCTTACTCAGTATATTATATTTCTTCACATTTCTCAATTATTTAAACCATTTAGCTCTATTTCTTAAATATTCATACCATTTATCTAAAACTCTAACATGGGTTTCACAAAACTCACAATATATTTAAAATTAATTCAAAATGTGTACAAATAACCATAGTTAATTCAAATGGTTTTGACATATAGTGTAAGAAAATGGAAGGACACGGTATCCATTGTTGGATACGTTGCTGAACTTAACCATGGCATATTTATGCATACCATCCTGACATAGTGGTAATATGTGGCATAAGCCACTCTAAAGAACTCTGCAATATTTATGCTCTTATGAGCCATTTTTTAGGACATAAACAAAATGATACTCCTATAATAATAGACATCTAACATAATAATTTCAGTCTTTTTTATCTGTTAAACTATTATAATTTTCCGTATTTTTTTCTTTTACAATTTCATAGTCTCTTATGATTTTTTTCGTTTAATTTTATAGTCTCTATGATAACAATAGTGATAATAATATTAATAATTAAAAAGGAATAATCTTATCATTTTGTATTTTTATTCAGTTCAATGGACTAATTAATTCAATTTGTGATAAGTTTTAGTTCCCTTCCAAATACACATGCTATCTATACTAAATTTGCGTTAATCACCTCCAAACTAATGTTTGGTTATGAACATTTACATTTATTTTTTTTATCTTTTGATTTTGATGAGAAGGAGACCCTAATAATTTAGTATTATAGAGTTCGAAACAAAATTCTAACATCAATTATTTTAATTTTTTCTCAAACACAGTTGCAAAAATTGAATTGTAGTCATCTCTATCTAATTCATTTGGCGTTAATCACTAATAAACCAATTAACTTGGGAGCTTACCATCATTTACATTAATTAACTGAGATTTTTTTAAATTTTGAAATGAATGGAATAAATTATCCAAAAAAAGAAAGAAAAGGAATCCTAGAAGAAAATACTAAGATAAGGATACTATGAATAGCGACCAACGCGTGTAACACGCTGACGTTGACGCTACTGTACTGCATCCTCCTTCCTTTTCTTCCTTCAATTTCACTATCACCATGCTATGCTCTGAAAAGAAGTAAAAACCCTCCCTCTCTTTCTTTCTTCTTATGGGGGCCTCTTTGTCCAACCTTGGATCCAACGATTCAACTATCAGTCCAAGCCTCGGCGACATACCTGAGAATTGTGTTGCTCGTCTTTTTCTTCATCTCACACCACCGGAGATTTGTAACTTAGCTCGTCTTAATCGCGCTTTTCGCGGTGCCGCTTCCGCTGATTCCGTTTGGGAATCTAAGTTACCGTCTAACTACCAAAATCTTCTCCGTTTAATGCCTGACGTCAGTCACAATCTTTCTAAGAAAGATATTTTCGCTCTTCTCTCTCGTCCGTTACCGTTTCATGACGGTAATAAGGTAGGTTTTACACTTTACTGTTTAGTGTTTTTTTTTTCTTCTGTTAAATTTGTTTATTGATGGAATTAGGTTTTTACTTTTGCAGCAATTGTGGTTGGATAGGGTTACCGGTAGAGTTTGTTTGTCGATTTCGGCGAAAGGTTTGTTGATTACTGGAATTGATGATCGGAGATACTGGACTTGGGTTCCAACTGAAGAATCTAGGTTACATTCTTAAAACCTTATGTTTAAAATTTTAATTTAGTATTTAATTTATGATTATGCTGAAGTTAGAATTTTTAGTTTGAAACTGTAGAGAAATTAGGTTTTTGCTTGCATTTTGAAGTTGAACTCATGCTTCATGTAAAGAAATAAACATTAGTGTCCATACTAAACTGCTTAATTAAGACTTTTTAGTAAGTGTTCATCATGCATATTTATGTATATGCTATTGTATAAGTTGTAAGTACGAAAGATAGAAAGCTTATTGATTGAAACTTGTCATGAGCTATGTTACACTTAAGCAGGTGCTTATGAAATAAGCTTAGACTAGTTGAACTGTAAATGTAATTCGAAATAATGCACTATAAGAGATCCAAATGTCCGAAGTGTTTTAATCTATCACAAATTCACAATTAGTTACTTTTGTTCATTAAGTTACTTGTCAATAGTCTCATTGTTCCTGATTGGCTTGTTCTGATTGATTTTTGTTTGTAATTTTGAGTAAGTGGAAAAAAAATAAAAATATTATGTTTCTCGTGTTAAATTCTTTTGATTTGAGAGGAATGCTAAGAGAGCACTTTTTTGACACACTCTTGAATGCAGTCTTTATGGTTGGTTCGTTTTTAAAAAGTCAATTTAGTTACCTTGTAAATGAATCACTTTTTAAAGAAAATGTTGACTTTTTAAGGAATGAACCAACCATTCAAGAAAAGTTCTTAAAATGCATGCCTTACTAATATTTCTCTTTGGCTCGATAATAAGAAAAATACTTGCTCTGTATGCATTATAACTTGTTTTTTTTTTCCGACTCAAATGCATTATAACTTGTTATCACTCACTCCTTTAATTTCCCTGATTCTATGTGTCTTGTTTTGTGCTGATAACTACTTTATTTAAAAGTTGTAAACTTATCTGAAATGGGAATGTTAAATCATTGGGTGCTGGTTGGAGCTTAGTTCAGTTTGAGTTGTAAAACTTGATTTCAAGAATTTAATGAAACTGTTATTTGGGTCTCAATCAGATCCCTAAATAAAATCATGCTAACTTGCTGCTTTAGGTGTGATTGTCACAAATAGTAGTACTTTTACGGTTGAGACTTTTTTTTTTTTGATAATCAGTTACGGTTGAGACTATGAATGACATTTCTATTTTATTCATTTCAGGTTCAATGTTGTAGCATATTTGCAGCAAATATGGTGGTTTGAAGTGGACGGGGAGGTCGACTTTCCATTTCCTGCTGATAGTTATACTCTCTCCTTTAGGCTTCACGTCGGACGATTTTCCAAAAGGCTTGGCCGGCGTGTATGCAATTATGAACAGACCCATGGTTGGGATATAAAGCCTGTAATATTTGAGTTGTCAACTTCTGATGGTCAGCAAGCATCATCTGAGTGCTGCTTGGATGAAACTGAGCACGATGATACATATGGAAATCATAAACGAGGATATTGGGTAGATTACAAGGTAGGTGAGTTTATTGTGAGTGGATCTGAACCTACAACTAAAGTTAGATTCTCCATGAAACAAATTGATTGTACACACTCAAAAGGGGGACTTTGTGTAGATTCTGTATTTATCATACCTAGCGATTTGAGAGACCGCAAAGGTGGCGGCTTTTTGAAATGATTACAAATAGAATAGTTTTTTTTTTTACCTTGGCGATGTCAAATATCCCAGAATGCTTTGTTGGGATCTATTACACAGCTACACTTGTGAAGATAATTTAGAATGTAGAGAATATCATCTTTTGCTGGGTTTTGTTTAAGTTTCATTTTATGCAGTTGTTATGGCCCATATGTACTAGCAAGTTTTATGTATGTGTATTTAAGTAATTTCCCTATTCTATAGAATTGTCGTATGACATTGATAAAGAATGAAGAAACACTTTCATCCATTGAGCTTCTAGAAGGAACACTCATCCATTGAATTAAAGCTGTGACGACTTTCTTCAAGTTTATGCTCTTGGTTGGAATTAAGGCTTCATTTATCGATAAAGAAATTGGTTTGTAGAAGAGCAAAGCATAGATGAAACCAACCAAAGAAATAGCCAAAGGAACTGGAATGGCTCTATTTGATGACTCGTGATTAGTTTGTTAGAATATTTATCCTATAAATAAAAGCATTGGAGAATGTAATCATGCAAGCAAAGAGACTAAATGTGATCCACAAGACTAAATGTGTGTCCATTGCATTTCTTATCATTTACACTCCTTCATCTTCCATGTTGTAAAGACTACACCACCTTCTTCAACCAATTAAAATTAACTACTTTTCAATCCAATAACTGTTTTCAATTTTTTTAACCGTAAAAAAAACTGTTTCAATTTTTAAAACTATTTCATAGATTCCATCACATTCTTTGTAAAAATTCATAGATGCCATATCAGTTTGAACTAAAATCAAGCAGAGCCAACCAAACCAGCCATTGCCACGGTAGTCTTAGAAAAACACCATTTGCACTTTGCAGTATTTAAACATTTGTATTGACCACACCATCAATTAGTACTAATCGATTAAAATAACCTATACTACATTCGTCCCTAAATATAAGACTCTGACTGTTTGACCACTGCACGTACATCAAAACACAATTTTGACCACTAATATCTTCAATTTGCATTAATTAATGACATGTAGGTCAAGGAGATCATCAAGGTTGACTGATATATATGCAAATTCATTAATCACAGCATCTGTTTTATTCGTGACAAAACGTGCACGCCGTAAAACATGAATAAAATATTAAAAAAAAAAAACAGATACTAATTAACACTTTCATAATTTCATTCAAAACAAGCAATAAAATCCTTGCTATATACCATCCACACTAGGGGTGAGTATCGGTCGGTTTCGGTCGGATCCGGGCCAAAAATCGTAAAACCGTTCAAAACCGCAACGACTTAATTTGGACCCAATTTCGACCGTGTACAAGTTCGGTTTATTCAGTTTCGGTTAACACGGGTGGCGGGTAGAACGAGTCGGTTATGACGGGTTAAATTGAAACTCGGTTGCTATATTCAAAACTCCATTAATAAAAAAATTATATTCTTCAAATATTTTAATAATTCGTATACAAGACAACAAAGATAGAAAAACTAAATAAACAAAAAAGAAGGTGAAATGCAGTTATTTTATTTTCAAATTATAGTCTGAAGACAATCTTATATCACATCGATGAGAATTGAAAATTAAATTAGATCTAAAATATGATATTAAAGTATTTTTCACACTTAACAACATATTACATGCTTATAAATATAACAATTTTCTTCTCTATCTAAGATGGATAAAACAACAAAGTAAAATATATAAGAGATTATGAGGGAGAGAAGGACACTCAAAACATAAAAAATGCATATACCAATAGTTCGGTTGGTTTCGGTTACGAAAACATAATTTTTTAGAGACCCGCACCCGCCCGTATGCAACCATTCAAGACCGATTTTTCACAACTATTGACCCGAGACCCAACCCGCACCCGACCAAATGCTTCCATGTATTTTCGGTTATATCGGTTTCGAGTCGGGTTGCGGGTCCATGCTCAACCCTAATCCACACACATGTGACATACAAGTTAAGACTGTATAGAATCATGTCAGTATCCAAGTACAATTTATTACTCCTAAGGTACTTGTATGTCGTCATCCATAATAACAAGTTATAACTATAGAGACCAAGGGAAACATATACACAGGAGGCAAAATATAATAATACTAAAGAATACTATAATATTTCAAAAGTAGAATGCACATTTCACCTTTTGAATCTAGTTAATAATATGAACTTCTGCTGAAGGTGAGTTTTGAAGCAAAAATTCAATTATTCCATCAGGTATGGATGCAGATCCTACTTTATATGTTTCTTTTAACTTGTCATATTCATTCCGTGACCTGGTAGGAAGCTGCTCAAATTTGCCACGTATCATTGCTATGGATGACACATTTGTAAGTCTCTTCGTTTTTACTTTTAATGACTTCAAGTTACACAAAGAGGGGAATTCAAGCTTCAATAAATCAGGAACAAGGGAGAGAACCTATGCAATCAAAGATGATGGTGAATCATGATCAGTGTAATGCAAGTCATATAATTTTATTTTTTATAAAACTTATTAGAAATAAAGCAAGCATATCTTAAGAATACTGCAAAAAATAAAGCCTCAACATTTTAAACAGAAAGCTAACAATGTTTACATGAAGAGTAATTGAAGAAACTATCAATGATCTGATATGAGTAAGCTTTATGAACCAGCTAATTAGATCTGATGGAGATTCTGCGTAATCCCAATCCATGCCTGCATGAATGTTTGCATGTTCAATAGAACAAAGATGGTTCCCAGAGAGTTTTGTAAAAGGCATACCAATAGAAACAAAAGTGCAAAGGCTTGGAGTAGATAGCTCAATTTGGCAGCGGTTCACCGGTATATGATTTTGCTGTATTTTTAAATTAGCAAGTGTAGCACTAGAAATGCATAGAATTTGTGCATCAAGAACTTTAAAAGTGTTAATCATCAAAGTATCCAACCTATTAAATGTTGAAAATGGCTCAGCACGACCATTATGGCTGACGCAAAAGGCAAACCAATCTAAAGACAAGCTGGTTAATGCTGGCAAATTTAGAGAATTTGGAAATATTGGGAACGTAAACATAAAGGTCAAGAGATGTTAAAGTGTGACATGAAAACAAGCAAGAACGAAGGAAAGTGTTTAATATCACCACGGACATGGATTCGTAACCGTTGGACATGATGTGAAACAGCGTATTTTACAATGCTTTTGAGTAGGTCAGGCTCTTCGCGTTCCATTTGTTGAAGATCAACTGCATGCAGTGCAGTTGAGGCATCGCGTTTAGACAACATCGAAGAAACCGATATGCTGAAATCCTTCATGAATCCATGCCATTTAAATATATTTAATGTAAGGGTGGGAACACGCTTCCAGATATTCTTCCATCTCGTGGACAATATGCAAGTTTAACCTGAGCGATCGGTGTCCAAAAAAGACAGAATGTGATGTAAAATGCATTCAGGTAATTCACTGATCAAGTCTTCATTCTTTTTCTCTTTGTTTCCACCGTTCTCATGTGACCTTTGACTCTTCATTGTCTCAGAAACTTAGGGAAAAAATGAAAATCAAGTGAGATATATATGAGAGAAATACCTTTTAGGATTTTACAATTTGTGAACTGAGAAATAGATGACTTGTTATTAATGATGATTGGGACAGTGCATTTTCTACCTAGTGAATACTAGGTTAGTAAATATATAGTAGAGTATTAATAGGATTATGATTAGGGTTTAAAACTATTTTTTTTTGGTAAAAAAACTATTTTTTTTATCGGTTTATATTTTGTGTCGTGTGAATTGAACCGTTAAAGTTGTGGGTTATGTAGGTTTAATCTTTTTTTTGGTACATTGAATATTTAAATTGCTTCTGTCACGGATTCGAACTTTGGATTTCCCCCTACTCAATTTATATGTCCCCAGCTCTTATCATTTTATCTATCCTACGGGAACTATGTAAGTTTAATCTTTGGATTCACAGTCTTTTTTTATATAAATTATCCATTTTATCAATTATAATTTGGTCTAAGTCTAAATTCACCTTTATTTAAAAACTCGTCTAAACCCCAAATATAAAAAAACAACAACAAACACTTGTATCATTTTAATTACTTTTACAACATCTTCTCATGTGTGTGGAAAAAGAACGGCAATGCGCAAAACAATTGAATTTATTTATTTTGGTTGCACTACTTGCATAATGAAGATAAATAAATTTAAAAATGCCGCAAACTTTATTTCAAAATCAAATTTAAAACATTTAAAAATAAAAATAAAAATAAAAATAGTGCATGGAGTAGATAAGAATTGCGGTTAAACCGGCCGGTCCAATCCGGTTTGATAATTTTGGTTCAGCCTGCAAAATCACACGGTTCACTCTCTTCTCTTCACAAACAAAAGAAAGCAAAAGCAAAAGCTCACACAGTCTCTCCCTCTAGCGGCCGCGCGTGACACCTCTTATACGTCGCCGTCGTGACTCCTCCTCTTCTTCATCAATCTCTCCGACGCTTCAAAACCCGTAGGTATATCTCTTTCTTCAATATGTAGTTCCCAATTTCTTATATCTCATTTTTCTTCTAAGCGCATCTAAATAAAGGTTTTTTTTCCTCTTTCTAATACTGAATCGTGCTACAAAACTATGATGTTGATAAGATTATGATTATTCTTAGATTAACTTTATGAGAGAAATGTGTAGGTTAGGAACTTATTAATTTATTGAGGTCTTGAATTGAAAGCTCATATTTTATAATTATCATAGTCTATGAAGCTCCGACACTCCAGATTAGGCGTGTCCCGGTGTCCGACACCGACACTTACAATTACATTGAATAATATCACTTTTAAAAAAAAAATGATCTGTGTCAGTGTCTAGGCTTCATAGGTCATAGTTTTCTAAGTGTTGATATCTTTGTGAGTTCTTTGTCACCTGATGGATTATGGTCTATATCATACTTGATGTTAGAACTGAACCCAAATAACCCATTCAATTAAGGAGGATAAAATTGCAGCAGCAACAAAGAAATCAATTTGCATCCTCAAGTTTAAAAAAGAAGCTCACATTGGTGCAATGCTGATGATTCATATTTGATTGTATAATTTGATGATGATTGCTAATTACCAACAATTCTTTAAACTTGTTGATTAATTTGGTATATGGTGATGCTGCAGATAGTGGTAGGAAGAAGTAAAAAATGCCTCCTTATGATTGCATGCTTCTATTCAAGCCCCATGTTAAAAAAGAAGCCCTAATTGGTTTAGTTTCAAGGATTGGAAAACACATCTGTAGAAGAAATGGGGTTGTCACCGAGGTTAAGAGTTTCGGAACAGTTCAGTTGGGCTATGGTGTGAAAAAGCTTGATGGCAGATTTTATCAGGTAAATTTCGCATTCGTTGTTCCTCATTCTGTAATACAGACTTTTTCATTTTCATTTATATATAATCTAGGTGAACCGTTTTTCCATCTTTTTAATTCAATAGACTATTTGCATTCAGAAATATATGTTGAAAAATTATGTGTTTTCAATATGTTTTGAATTTTGGTCGGATACAGTTAAAATGGGGTCAAGAAATAAGCTTTTCCTAAACTGTTTTTCTAAACTATCTTGAGGATGAAATCAATTTATGGGTATGTTCTATGAAACTCTTTCACTGAAAAGTACTTATGTCATGTTATAATAAATCTAAATAAACACTCTAAACAAGGTCTTCTGAATTCCCCTTATGAATATTACTTTTGCACTCGATGTTACCCATGCTGCTGATGAAGTTTCAGTTAACTTGCATTGCATACCTTTTTAGTTTGAAAGTCTGCCTTTATCTGAAACAGAAGAAGTTGCATAAGATCGAATGGAAATTATGCAATTGTTAAGTAATATGTTGCTGTTTTCAATGAATGCAGGGCCAACTGATGCAAGTGAGCATGATGGCTACACCGGAAATCAACAAAGAGCTTCATTACCTAAATAAGGAAGACAAACTACTCCGTTGGCTTCTGGTTAAGCAGCGTGACACAAAGTTTGGGCTTGAGTTCATGGGTGATGAAGGTAGACTGGATCTAAACAGATTCCCTCAGATAAGTAGTAAGCCTGATGATGAGGATGATGATGGGGATGACGATGATGAAGAATATGAAGTGAACGAAGATGAAAACAAAGTGAACTGAAAAAGATAGTTGTATTTTGTTTGATTCCCTTAGGAGAAAGATAAAACCATTATGCATCGCAGGTGCCAAACATAGGCTTCTTGATAGTGTTACATAACAATCAGACATGATTAGCGGTCTTGAAGATTTTGATTAGTAAACTGCTTGTTGTCTCTTGATTTTAGACAATAATTTTTTGGTAACTTGGTGAAATTGATTATTTACAAATGTTTGTTTTTGAACATTTGAACATAAGGTGATAGCTCTCATATGAAAAATTTATAAACAGTGAAGACAATACAGATGTCCATGTGTGCATCCATCGAGATGTGATATATTTCATGCAAAACAAAAATATGAAGCCAAGAACTACGAGGATTTTATTGTCTTCTATGTAATGTTGGTGCGAACGGTGCTTATCTGCTAGACTCGAAAAATAGTTGGGAGCCTGATATTCTTTATTTCTCAACAGAAAAAATTAAACTTATTTTTAGAATTGAATATTCATTTATTCTTATATTTTGAATATAAATCTTTGGTATAGTATTTCAAATACAAACTAAATTTTGTGTCTATACAAAAAAGTTAGTAAAGTATATGCACTCAGCTGAGCCCAACTTACATATGCCATTCTAAGTTTGAAAACAATAAAGCATTATTTTAATGGCACAATGATCATTATTTCAAAAATAAACAAATACAACAGAATCTCCATGCAGGATAATGGAGATTTTTGGAGTAACAATCATCGCGCCAACTGGCTGTTTGCACGCAGTCATCGCTCTATTTGGCTCCGGAAGCAACCAATATCTTCCCAAACTAAACCAGGATGCTATTTTCTTTGTCGAAAACTTAAATAGCAGCTGAGAGTTCGCAGAAACAAATAGACTATTCTCGAATTTCTCAACTGCAAAAGATTACATGTGATTAGTTAGACCAACAGCAGCGTTGAAATATCTGAAAATCATAGTAGATGCAACAGAAATTTGCATGATTTCATAATCATACACGAAAAAATACTGACCTGAAGCAAATCAAGATAGTTCAAATCCGGCATTTGAACTGATAGCATATAGAAGCTTTGCTCTCAATGTGCCTGGGCGTTTGTATGTTGGAAGCTGTAGTCATTGAGAGGAGAAGCATAAAAAGTGTAAGGAATTCGAATGTATGACAAGGGATTGTCCAAAAAACTAACGTTTGTCTCAATGACTTAAATAACCAAGTGGGTGCGTCTGGTAAGTGGACATCCAAAAGTCTATACTTACTACCAAGCTTATCTATATGAGATTTTTGGCTATGAGAATTGAGAATCATACTCATAACTGACATGAGAATCATGCTTTGAAATATTCATAGCCAAATACCTTATTTGTAGATTTACAAGAGTGTATTATCCTAAATGTCTCCTGCATATATGGTTAAGGATGTGTTCTCCTATTACTCTATTAATACTTCAGTAGTACCTTAAGGGTATTGTAGCAAGTTGAAGCTGATGGAAGCCGCTCAACATCTTGTCCTCCAATCGTTGCCCAAAGAGGGACATCACATGCAACCTAGGTGAACAAATAGACCAAGCAATACTATTCAGTAAAATCAGACATTTTTGTATTTGCTAAAAAAATGCATCATTTTTGGGTATTCTTTTATGGGTTATGCTAACAAGTGTCTTAAGGAGGCCCTATTTGGTGTGGGTGATGCTGAAATATAAGATGACGGTAAAATTTGCAAAGAACCGCTTCAATGAAAGATAAAAATATAACTTTTTACTACATTGAAGGTGATTCTTCAATTTAAACCAAAGTTAACATTTCATCTTATTAGGTATTGCCATATTGCTCTATTGGAACCAAGTTACCAAGGTGTTCTTTTTCTATCCTTCCCATCACATAATTATTAGTCTCAGAGAAAACATCTATGAACTTTTTAAACTTATCTTTCCAGCACTGTAAAGTAATAAGATTTGGCTGCATGCATAGAATGTAAGAACATGGATGTACCATGGTCCAAAAAACTGAATAGTTTGGGATTTGTAATTTCCCATTGGGTAGGTGGATAACTCTTACAATTCATCGCAAGCAGTTAAATTACTAAGCATTTAATTAAAAACTGCATCGTACATAAATGACCATACAGAGCAGCGGATTATTCCAGATAGCTTATTAGAAGAGTTTGAATGCTCTGCCTATTAAGGCTATTGTTATGATAAATAGACTACTCCAGTAAAAAGATTGTAAACTGTGTCTTATTTCATTACGATAAACAAAGCAAATGGGATAATAGAGGTAATAGTATACATGATCTTGTATGCCTATCAAACATAGAAAATCAAGAACATACCTTGTGGATGGTAAAAGGTGGCTGTAAGTATTTGAACCCAAGTAATGGAGCACGAGAACAACTGGTGACAAATTTAAGAAGCATACAACGCTGTTTTGGTTCAAAGCCTTTAATCACCTGTAAACAGTCCACAGAAAGCAGAAAATGAATATTGATGTCGTAAAATTGGTATCTACAGAAATTGCAAGCATAAATTCGTCAGTATAATTCATGAGGTTGAAAATAATGGTCAATTGTCACATTCTACAGTAAATAATTCAGTGAGAAACTGCAATTCAACCAAATTCACCAAACAAGCAGCCCCTGCTTGGAGAGAGAGAGATAAGGGGTAGATCCTTGAGACATTAATTGGATGATTAACTTGTGGGAAAAGCTGATATGTGCGCTTAAGGCACTTGTTAGTGTACTATGTATAGTAATTTTGTATTGGAAATTGTGTATTTTATTTTTTTAGAAGTTAAAAATTGTTTTGTTCAAGACATAATTACTATTTGAAGTATCCTTAATATGTGCCCTTAGGGCACATGTTAGCATTGCCCTTAACTTATTTGTAAGCCACTAATCTCAAACAACAGGAAATGTACAGAAACAGCATTGACTCTATCCAGTGCCTTTATTTTGATATAAGAATGCACACCTTGGGAGGAAAGACAACACACTAAGGTCCCCTGGTTCTATTGTTAGTATAGCGTAAAGTAAACGATCCAAAGCAGAATACTTGAATCTTGAGTTTCACTTATAAAAAGAATAAGTTACTCAAATTTGACTCATTTATATAAACAACCATAACTAAAAATTTGAGCTTGACTTGTTTAAAAAGTATAAAACTTGAGCTTAGCTTATTTAGCTCATTTATAGCTTAGTGGTTTTTGCATTTATGATTTTATTTAGACTTTAAGTTTATCATTACTATGCTAAAAACATATTTATAAGCATACACTTTTTATCACAAACAAAATAGCATTTTTCATAGTCATATATGTCCGGCATTTGGAAATAAATTGAAAATGATAAAATAAGGGAGACAATTTTTATAATCAAGTCATCAATTCTCCCTAACATGCAAACTCAACAAGAAAGAAATCAAATCTGCAAATCGTGCTAGATATGAGTCATATGACCACCATCTACAAAACTGAGGGGTTTGCATATAACAAGGGAAGTACAAAATGTTACATCAGTTTAAATAATTTGGTATGCATAGATAATGGATTGAGATTGCTATGTGTGTGCATGGGTGTAGTACTTAGGTTCCAATACCTCCCAAAAGATTTTGATTGTCCGGCTCCCCTCACAATAACCACCAGTGTATCGCGTATTATTTTTAAAATCATCAACATCAATATCATAATTGCCACCTGAAAGTAACTGCATTCTTGAATATCTCAGATTCTTGCTATAAAAGTGAACTCAGTAAAAATGCCACAAGTTGATTGTAGTAAATGAGTGGGCAACTACATCATGATTCAGATATCTTTCTCTTATAGAGTGCATAATTTTAGTAAATGTAGAATTATGATACAGAAATGCTACATTGCTCATTGTGTAAGAGAGAAGAGGATATATTTAACTCACAGAAAACCTTTTAAAGAGACTTAGTAAAGAAGATACCTGATTAAATTCACTAGCGTTGAATAATTTCAACCAGGATGGAGATATAAGATCGGCTAGCCCTCTATAAAATGCATTTGAAAAGGGAAAGATCTGCAATTTAAACATTGTTACATATGTACCCATGATACAACAGTTAATGCAGTACAGAAGTGATAATTTGCATTAGATTCAATGATGATAAAACCTGTTGGTTGAGTTTGTAGTCTGCCATCGCATGTATGTACTGCATCTTGTTCTCATTTGTCACAGAAATATCTTTGCCACCAGACTTCAGCTCAACCACGTGCCTTTTGCCAAATGATTCTTCAGTAACTGTGAAATCAAGACAGAGCTCCTTGACATCACCATCATAGTTCTGCATGAATGATTATGTGAACCTTCCAGTGACATGTTAAATTGCAAGAACAAGCATACACAGTAACTACCCAAGTCAAACTCGGGGCAAAGTAAATTAAAAATGAGACAAAGACAAGTACTTCAAGGAAAGAGCAAGCGCAATCCTAAAATCAAATCTAACACACCAAATGCAAATTGGATCTTGTTTAACGAATTATTGAATATTTAAGGTTTTCATTTATAATACTGTTATTTAAGAGTTATATAACATCAAGCTACCACCCACCAAGACATTATCTCTTTAAGAAGGTTCATATACAATTATACATAAGTATTTGTACTTTAGAAGGATTGCACATGGACCAAGGTTATCTGCAGAAGGAGGAACAATGTAGGCCAAGAAGCAACACCAAACCATGTACAATTTTAAATACAAGTATCCTAGCATAAAGCAACACGATAAATTATGGATGGCCCTGAGGAACTTTGGCAAAGGATTTATAAGAGAAGCAATAGCATGGATATGTCTCTTGGTTTACCTTGACATACATAAGATTCTTGTATAGCTCTGGGTCAAGTGTTGATAATTCATCAAGAAAGCTATATCGTCCCAATAGCTTTTGTACAAAAACATGCGAGAAAGAGTAATCAAGTAATATCCCTTCATAAAGAGCTTTACCAACTATTCTTCCAAGGAACTCAATCATCTGAAGACCATTGTCCAAAAATCTTGCAGATGCAGTTGGAATTAGGAGACTGTCTGAAGTTGAGGTTTGGGAAAAAAGCCCGTATCTAGAGCAAAAGGAAAAAGTTTCAGCTAAGAAAGTCACTCCTGGAAGAGAACATAACCATGAAATTAAAGCATAAAAATACAAAATAATGTTTCAAACTTACTCAGGGGAAAATGCTTCTTTTGATATGTCAGTCAAAAACTCTTTTGACAATCCACCATAGTCCAGACCAGCCTCCGTAAGGCCACATTCACTGACAAATGATACATGAATGGACGACTTCAACTTTGACCCAAGTGAATTTAATTGTTGAAATCCATCTTCAACAGTATGACCCCGACGTACTACTATCTCAATGGCTCGTGAGCCAGGCTCAGAAATTTCACCAGCCATTTTGCGTGAGGCTTTATCCATCTTGATAAATTCACGAAACATCTCAACTCTATTTCAACAATAATTGAAGTTATTAAGTAATTCAAATCCTATCAGAGACTGTATCATGCATTACATTCAAAACAAATGAATATGATTTTGATGGCACATTGCAATGATACCTCTACTGTCACAATAGAAGGAAAAAAATCCAATTCGATTACATTGATGAATACTCTCATTGACAATATTTCTCCCTTACAAAGTTTACTCTTATTGTTTTGCTTCATTTAAGGTTTCCTAATGCTCAACATATGGCATAGAATGGATAAATTATAAATGAAACTACCACTCATGTAATGAAATATCCACCATTTCACAAGAAAGATGATTAATAGTATTCTCCAAATGATTCTTCATGCTAAGATAGTTTGAAAAATGAAAAGGACATATTAACGGTAATGTTCTAAGTTGGTCATAGTTTATCAATTCTTAATTTAACTCACCAGGAGAAGAAAGAACAGACAAAAGTATGATTAGATTCTGTTTCTAACTCTTGTACATTCTCAATGACTTATCCTTCTAAAGGTTCAATTGATGTGCAATGGAAATGTCAAAAAAGGTAAAAATTACAGAATACCAAAACTGAACAAAATAGAATTTATGACAAGCAAGAGGCCTCTTAGTGGTCATAGTCACAGAGCTAGTAGTTACCTTTCTTGAAATGGGAAAACATGAGGAGTCACGGTGATAACAGAGCCTACATTCAAGGAAGATGATGAATCGTCAGATCTCAGGTTGGCCGAAAAAATTTCATGAGTTCTAGCAGCAACTGCAACTGGTGGCCGACTTTTTCTAGCAGGAGAAAGCCACAAATCAGGAGGACAAAATGGGTGTCTGCAGTCCCTTTCATAAATTAAATGTAAGCATCTGACAGCACAATCCATGAGGGTCCTATTATGATGACCATTAACATGGGACAAGCCATTATAGACTAGGGTATTGAGCATTGATGCAATTCTTCGTTGCTGCTCTAACTTGAATGGAACCTATCAATGTTATCAAATTCTCTGGAAAAGTAAGCTTCTGAAAATGTGAACTAATTCATAAAAGGACTGGGAAAGGAAGAAACCAAGCCGCTACCTGTTTCTCATAAAACTCGATGTCATCAAGAACTAAAAGCAGGTGAGAATAGGTCGCACAGAAAAGATGAAGCGTAGCAAACATATTTTTTGGAATGCCCTGTGGACCGTGCCTCATAGGTTCGATGTCCCATACATCTGATGGATCTGAACTCACTCCGCTGGGTGCAGACTGACCGCCAATAGAATCTGGGCAGTCTGTTGCAGTTTGCGACTTACCTGTAAATTTATGAAGTACACTGACCCACTTACTGGTCCCATCTTTACTTGGCTGTTTTGGAATCTTCTCAAAAGTTTTATGTTTTCCATTTTCACTTGTGTGATTATGCGACATATGTTTGTCTCCAGAGAAAAAGGAATCCTCAAGTTCACCCCACAATCTCACAAGAAATCCAGGAGTAAATGATAACATGTTAAGAACTGGCAATGAACCACGAATTGGACTCAAGGCTGAAAATATTCTAAGTAAGGTAGAATAAAAAAGTGCAACATCACACATATCTAGCTTCCCCAAATATTCCAGACTATTTGAGATCAAAGTCTCAGTCTTGTTAGTGGTAGCTCTATTCACTGAAGCTAAAAGATTTGTGAGATGCCATTGCTGACAAACAGGCCTAAATTGATCCATGTATGACATTATTAACGACTCATTGGTTGAACTTTCAGCATCAGTTTGGAGAGATTTCTTCTTTTTGACCCACTCAATATTATCAAGACAAGCCAGTAGGCTTTCTGCGAGAGTGACAATAACATGGACATACAATGCATGGTCTAAACCTTGGTTGAAGGATCCAGAGTCTACAGAATTATTTTCTTTCCCTGTTGCTAGACATATGAAGTTAACGAGAGACCAACCAACTGGTGGAATTGCCTTGAAAGTCACAAGAATTTCTGACTTAACCAACTCTGACATCTCCATTAAAACATTCTCTTTCAAAATCTGTCATCACCTGTCAGAGTTTGATCAGTTCTGATATGTTTGAATTATAAAGCATAATCTATGAAGTTATATGAAACTATGATCCTATTGACTCTAGACGGATGTGATGGCAGCATCTAAATATGTCATAACAATAAAAGAGAAAAAGTTATGGTTAAAACAACAGACTGCAAATAAGTTTGCAGATGATATTGTTCTGCTTTAAATATGCTTACCAATAGTGCCTGAAAACATGTGGACAAAATAGATTTGTGCTTTAAAGCAGGTAGAAGAACAGGTGGGAGATGTTGCACAAGCCAAGGAATAGTCATTAAACATACAATATACTGCTTGGCAGCATGGTTGACATTCAGCACACCAAGACTTTCTCCATTAAAGTTTGTCAGATAAAAGGGCCGCACAGCTAAAGTTATTGCACTTGCAGTAATAAAAAATTTCTCATCTGCCTGGGTGATAACTTTTGTCTGGGAAGATTTATTATCTAATGCACTAATAAATTTGGCAATAGAAACATAACTACCACTTTTGTTGCTCCCTGTGAACTCAACTAAACCTTTCACAGCTAAATCTGCATCTAAGCGGTTGTCATCTGTAATGCCTTTCCATCCTTTTAGATCAGTTAACATTACAAGAATATGCATTGCTAGAGATGTAACAATAGTAATATCTTGACCCCCTGAATTGCATTCACTATACTCTGAAAGAATCAAAAAACCAAGAGAAGTAAGTCTCTGTGCCTGGTAACTCCAAAGTCTCCTCTCTTCTGTCGTACCAATCGCCAACAAGCAAAAGTTCTGCTTTGAATCTAAACAAAGAAAACAATAGATCCATTAGAAATATATTAAGTACATCCGTTAACAAGAAAAAAGGAAAATACATCCACTGAATTATAAAAGCTACGTAAAATAAAGCAACAGAAAGTATCTTGCCATTCATTATTTCATATAAGCAGTAGGCATGCCTTTACATTAAAATGAGCAACATAATTAGAAACTAACTTAAAGTCAAATAAATTTAAAAGAATATCAAAATGAGGGAATATACCAGAAGATTTCAGACTTTCCAATAAGATTGTAAAGCACATCCTCATAGAATCTAATTTCTTTCGATGAACCTTCTGATACCGATTTGAGAAACGGGAAATAAAAAACAGAAACGGCCTCAACAAATTATTTGAAATCCAATTTGCAGTCATCACCCCAGTATAACTGTTCACCGATGTCTCCCATTCCCGCTGAAGCTGCAGCGCAACCGCTTTTGTAACCTTGAAGCGCCTCCATACTCTCTTTCAAAAGTAAGAAAAAACTGTCATTCATTTTTTCAATTTTGATACAAACATGAGGTGCAAATGAATACCAATACAAGATCAAAAGAATCATGCAACCAAGTTGTTTTTAACTTATGCAATAAGCTATTATCTTGAAAATTTTCTATGAAATTAAAAATAAAAATAAAATAAAAACAACTATGCTTTTTTTCTTTTTCGAACACAGTTACTAATCTCTCGCTGGATTGAAGGCACCTCAAAAAACAAAAACAGAGATGTTGAACCTGAATGAAGAGAGCAGCAGCAGAAGCACGTTTTGCATAATTTCTAAGCTCTCTTTCTCTTGAGACTTTCTGAAGAAGATCATCTCGTGTTATCTCCTTCGCACTCGCTCCTCTTAACGATACCTAAACAACAACAATAATTTCAATTATGAAAACCAAATCAATTTCAATTTTGAATTAAATTTAGAGGAAATTATGAGATTGATGATTCGATAAGGTAAGTATGAAGAAGAGTACCTGATGTTTACGAGGTGCATCCATGGAAAATCAGGAACAGATGCTGAAATCCATTAACTTCTTCTCGTTAACATCACACTGTTAAATTAATCCCTTTTATAATCTTCTTCTTCTTAACCGTAACTAAGTTCGATTTAAAATTTGGTAAAGAAGAGAAAGAAAAAAAAAAAACAAACGAACGAACGAACAGAGAAAGAAAAGTTAGTTTTATGTTTGTTTTTTAGACCTGGTCTACCACTCATGATTTAGAGTATTTAATCATTATAAATTTATAATCGATATAAATTTTATAATATTTTAATTTATAATATTTTAATCGATATAAATTTTATAAAATATATTATTGAATTGAAAGTTTATTTGATATAAATTATTTGTGTAAAATTGCAAACTAATTTAAAATTATTGAATTTGTAATTGAGACACATTTTGTCTCTTGTCTTTGTAAAATAACTCAAATGATAGAACTGAAGGACATATAAATAGGGTTATGTAGGAAAGGTCTAATGATCAATTTTTGGCAAGGGCAGTTTATCTTTTTTATATACTAAAAAAGTGATTTTTTAAAGACGGTTAATCTTTGTGTCACAGAAACATATAAAATGATTTTGGATTAGTCTAAAATTTTACATAAATATTTTATATAATATAAACTTTCACTATCATGGTGTATTTTATAAAATTTATATCAATTAAAACATTATTAGATGATTAAGAGGTAAATACTCTCAAATTAAATCATGAAGGAGTATATTAAGAAAAAAAATTGACAAATTTTTTATTTTTATCATATAGCCTAGTGGCTAGAAAATCCACCCATAAGGTGAATAAATGAAGTGTTCAAGGATCAAACTTTGACTTCTGCATATAAAATATCTATGTCTATACCAATTGAGTTATGCTCTTGGGGATAAATTTGACTAATTTTATGTTCGATCTATTAATTTTTTAAATTATAAAAAAGACTTGTTATTGTGATTGTGGTTTTTATTTTGGGCAGACTATGTGATTTTGTTTTGAACAATGTTGTTATTGTTTGTTGTTGTTCTCATGACAGTCCTTCTTGCTTAAAACATGTCCCTTAATGATTATAAATAACCAAAATTTATGATTGATTTGTATGCCTGTATGAATTTTTTATGAATCAGTTCTAAAATATTTTTTTCCAAATATTTATTTTATGAGATTATGTTAAATAAATTTATAGAAAAAAAATGTTTTATAGTACTAGTTTGTACGATTGGTGCAAACAAATTAAAACTACAGAAGTTTTATGTAAAATAATAATAATATATTAGTACTTTTAAAGCAATTTATTTTCGTCGCACGAATTTAGCTTAATTAGCACACATTATGCAGGGGGTTGAAAAAAAGAAAAACAATTTAGTTTCAAAAGATAGTATAACCATTAATAGTTTTGCTACTGTCATTGGTATTACATAAGTTAATATTTTTTTGGTACTAGCAACATCACAAATTCGCTTAATTTTATTAGCCACTTTGGTAGCTAGCATTTCAACACCACAAATCCAGCATGACTAATAAGGCCGCGCCTATCCAGCATGACTAATAAGGTCGCGCCTAGCTTAGCAACAACAATTTATGCTCCATTTGTATCAGGTTTTCCAACTGCATCTGCACTAGGTTTGGAACTAATCAGATAATTATGTTCATCGCCGTCAGAACATGTCAGCTAATCATCGTCATCCCCAATCAATTCTAACATCAGAACTTATGATTTTTGACGTCTTTACGACACTTGGTCTAAAGGGCTGCAGCAAATCACTTTGTTATTATTTTTAACTGTAGATCTTCTCTGATAGCAGAAAACAAGACCAATTGAGTTGAAAATCTGTTTTGATATTTGGTAACACCAAGGAGGAGGGTTAATTCCTCAACCGGAGTCCAAATCTTAACAGATTTAATTTTTCCTCCGAGACCTTCAATATCTCAGCAAGCTTCATGATAGCAGAAAACAAGGCCAATTGAGTTGAAAATCTGTTTTGATATTTGGTAACACCAAGGAGGAGGGTTAATTCCTCAACCGGAGTCCAAATCTTAACAGATTTAATTTTTCCTCCGAGACCTTCAATATCTCAGCAAGCTTCATGATAGGTTTTGGAAATGAAAAATATGTTTAAATAGGTTATCTTAAAATATCGTTTTAAGCATTTCATCATTATATTACAAATTTTTTTGAATCATAAAATTTCAAAAAAAATTATTTCAAATAGTTTTTTTTTTTATAAAAGTCATTTTTCAGAGATATTTTTTTTTTAAAAAAACTGTAATTTTTTTTGGTAAAAAAAAGATTTAAATTAAGTTAAAATCTCTAACATTGATATTTAAATTCTTTTTTACTATAAAATTGATATTTAAGTTATTAAATGTCAAAATTACATTTTTAATGTATAAAACGATAAATTTGACTAAAAATAGATGGATGAGGAATTAGTAAATGAATGAGGTTTTTAAACAAATGCACCCTTAACAACAATTTGTTTTATAGAGACGTAATTTAATTCAAATTAAGGCAACGAAGTAACTAACTAACTAAATCGGTAGTAACTAACTCCTATAACTAAATTAACTATCCTTCACTTACATAGACTAGGATTTTCAACGACAATTATAATATATATACTTTTCGTCTTAAATTATAAGGGAAAATAAAACACATTTGTTAAGAAAACTAAAACATGATAATTTAAAATATAATTTTATGAGTTTATATTGAAATAAGCTGCTTAGAAAGATGTAAAATTAATTTCTTTTTGTTGTCATATATTTAATTTATAGAAGAAAAAAAAAGACAAAAGTCATGTGCATATCTTTAGCTACTTTTCACATGTTTTTTAGCATAATAAACTATATAAACTATTATTTTATCAAATTTATTTATGATTTTTTCAAAGTTTGTTTCAAACACAAACCATGTAAAAAGGAGTACCTAACAAAATGACCTAAATTTTGTATTGATAAAAAAAATTTAAAAAATTAAAATGTATAAATAAAAGTTTAAATATATTTTTGGTCCTCTAAATATTTTCAAGGTTTCACTTTGGTCATTTAACTATTTTTCGTTTCATTTTGGTCCTTTAACTTTCATTTTGTTAATCTACTTGGTCCTAACCATTAGAAAAATGTCAAAAACGAGAGGTAGAAGCCTCTAATGAGAAAACAGACATCAAATTTGGGTTCAGCGTAAATCATGAGAGGTTTTGGAGTATCGTTTCGTAAGTTTTCGTGACTAGAAAGATCACCGGTAATGTGGACGGAGACAGTGATGGAGGAAGCTCCGTACGCGATGAAGAAGAAGGTCTCTAACCATGTGACGTTTTCCTATTGGATCTCACACCAAAGTCATCAAGTCCCTAAGTGTCACATACTCAAAATTAACGTTTTTGGCATTTTTCTAACGATAATTAGGACCAAATAAATTAACATAATGAAAATTAGAGGACCAAAACAGAACGAAAAAATAGTTAAAGGACCAAAATGGAACAAAAAATAGTTAAGGGACCAAAGTAAAACCTTGAAAATATTTAAAGAACCAAAAATATATTTAAGCCATAAATAAATGAATGAGGAATTAAACCCCACTTATTCATGAAGTTTTCTTTGATATCAGTGATCCTCTCTCTAGTATATTCTTAGTCAAATTTACTCTCATTACAACTCCACCAAAAAGGTTTTTGGCGATCCTTCTTTTGTCTCTCCCAAAAGTTAAATAGTAAACCTTTAAATAATAAATTTTTTATAAAAAAAATGAAAATGTGTAAAGTGAACCTATTAAAAATTAAAATGTTCGACTTTTTAAATAAATTATTCTTTTAAATAAAATTGTTAAAGAGTGTCCCGAAAATACTATTTATCAATACATGCCAAACTAACCCATCAAAGAAATAAGAATCCAAATACACTTTCAGACAAGTTAATTTTACCCTGTATTACTTGCAGAAGAACATTGTTATATAACCAACATCTAAATATCTATATTATAGCAGCAACTAAAATGAAGAAGTGGAAACACAGTGACAGTAGAAGAAATGCAGTTGAAAAAAACAGAAACAGAGCATATATGAAAATATGGCGCCACTCATCCAACTCCAACAACCCAATTATCCCTCTTTCACTCATCACAACCACTTCAATTCCAAATCAAAAAAACCTTCATTTTTTCACTTCCCCCTCAAAAACTCCAAAACCCATTATCCTCTTCCAGTTCCAATTTCCACCCCCCAATCACACCCACACCCCCCTTTCCATAACCCCTCACTTCTCATCTTCCTCCTCCGTCACGCTTCCCACCACAACGACGCCAAAGCCATCCACGCCACCCTCCTCAAACACCACCATGAATTTCAAAACACTCATCTCTCCACTGCTCTCATTTCAACTTATATCAACCTCAATCTCTTATCCTACGCACACCGTCTCTTCTTCTCATTTTCTTCCCCCAACGTTGTTTCTTACTCTGCACTCATCTCCGCTTTCTCCAAATCGAATCGCGAAAAACAAGCATTGTTCCTTTTTCTTCATATGATTACCACTTCATCACTTCACCCAAATGCTTACACTTATGTTGCCATTTTAACCGCTTGTACTCGAATGCTCAATGTTCAGTTTGGTTTACAATTACATGCTGCGGTAATTAAGAGTGGAAATTTGAAGTCTGTTTTTGTTTCCAATGCGCTTATGTCGTTTTATTCAAAATGTGGGTTTTACCAAACTGCTTTGAAGGTGTTTGATGAAATGCTTGAAAGGGATATTGTGTCTTGGAACACTGTTATGTCGTGCGCGGTTCAGGAGTTTATGTATGATGCTGCATTGAGATTGTTTTGTGATATGCTGGTGAGGGATGGGTTGAAAGTTGATTATTTTACTTTGTCGACGCTTATGGCTGCGTGTGCTGCGAGTGGTTCGGTGATGGAAGGGAAGCAAGTGCATGGGTTTGCTGTTAAGGCTGGTTTGGATGCTGAATTGAATGTTGGGAATGCCCTTATTGGATTTTATATGAAATGTGGAATTCTTGATGATGTTGTTTGTTTGTTTGAGAGGATGAGTGTTAGAGATGTTATAACTTGGACGGAGATGGTACAGGCTTATATGGAGTTTGGTCATGTGGATTTGGCTTTGAAGATGTTTGATGGCATGCCTGAGAAGAATTGTGTGACTTATAATGCTGTTTTGTCTGGGTTTTGTCGAAATGGCGAGGGTTTAAAGGCAATGGAGTTGTTTATCAGAATGGTGGAGGAGGGCATTGAGTTAACGGATTTCTCTTTGAGTAGTGGGATTAGTGCTTGCAGTTTGCTTGCTGATTATAGGGTCAGTAAGCAAATGCATGGATTTGCAATCAAGTTAGGGTTTGGGTTAAATGTTTGTGTTGAAGGGGCTTTGCTTGAAATGTACACAAGGTGTGGGAGGATGATAGATGCTAAGAAGATGTTTAACATGTGGGAAGAATTGGAAGAACTTAACTCTGTGCTTTGGACATCCATGATGTGTGGGTATGCTCGAAACGGGCAACCGAATGAGGCGGTTTCTCTTTTCCATCTTGGTCATTCTGAAGGAAAATTGATTATGGATGAAGTGGCATTAACTTCTATGCTTGATATTTGTGGTACTATTGGCTATCATGATATGGGTAAGCAAATCCATAGTCAGGTTCTTAAATTTGGTTTTCATTCTAATGTGCAAGTTGGAAATACTGTTGTTAGTATGTATTTTAAATGTGGGAATGTAGATGATGCAATTAAGATGTTCAGTGGCATCTCCCCTACCGATATAGTTTCATGGAATACTTTGATTTCTGGATATGTTATGCACAGACAGGGTGATAGAGCATTGGAAATATGGTTTAAAATGCAGGAAGAGGGCATAAAGCCCGATGAAGTTACATTCGTTTTGATAATTTCAGCCTACAGGCAAACTAACTTGAATTTGGTTGATGACTGTCGTAGTTTGTTTAATTCAATGAGAACTGTTTATCACATTGAGCCAACATCTCAACATTATTCATCCTTCATCAGTGTATTGGGTCATTGGGGTCTTTTGGAAGAGGCAGTAGAAACCATCAATAAGATGCCTTTTAAGCCTTCTAGTTTTGTTTGGCGTGCTTTACTTGATGGTTGCAGACTCCATAAGAATACAGTGATTGGAAAATGGGCTGCCAAGAATATTCTTGCCCTAGAACCTAAAGATCCATCTACTTATATACTTGTTTCAAATTTATATTCATCTTTTGGGAGATGGGATTGCTCTGAGATGACTAGGGAAAATATGAGAGAAAAGGGATTTCGCAAACACCCGGCTCAAAGTTGGACCATTTGTCAGAAGAAAATACATTCATTCTATGCAAGAGATAGATCTCATCCACAAGACAAAGACATATATAATGGGCTGGAGATTCTAATCTTAGAGTGCCTAAAAGTTGGATATGAACCTGACACGAGCTTTGTTCTCCACGAATTGGAGGAGGATCAAAAGAAAAAATTTATATTCCATCACAGTTCAAAACTAGCAGCAACTTATGGAATATTGACGACAAAGCCAGGGAAGCCCATTCGAATTGTAAAGAACATCCTTCTTTGTGGAGACTGCCATACATTCTTGAAATATGTGTCTATTGTCACTAAGAGGGATATTTTTCTAAGAGATTCTTCAGGATTTCACTGTTTCTCTGATGGCCAGTGCTCGTGTAAAGACCAATGGTGAGACACAGGTAAAGCTGGTTGATCTATTAGTCATCCTTATTCATATTAATGATGTAGCTGAATTTTTAACATTTTTTTTGTATAAAAGATTTGTCTTAGATATTATTCCAAATTTTATGGCACCAATTAGGAGAATACAGGTGCTCCTTTCAAATGTAAAACCATATCTTCCATATTAGTTCTTGCGATGTAATTGCAGTATCTCCATCTTTTGAAATTTGAACGGTGCTTATATAAATGGACGGAGGGAGTATTTGTTTGCATAGACATAGACATGAATGGAGCATATACTTCATGTAAGATACTATATATCTATAGTGAAGAGTATTTGTTTGCATAGACATAGACATGACATGAATGGAGCATATTACTTCATGTAAGATACTATATATCTATAGTGAAGGAATTCTAACATCCACAGTCAAAATGTCCACTCAGAAAAAATGGTTTGTTTCTATTTATTCATTTTAAAATGTGAAATTTTAGTCATTAAGTTACTTGACAAATTTTTTGTTGTTGTAAACATAGTTTCTAATATACAATTAGATTCAAATCAAATAATATACAATTAGATTAATCGATATATTACATAATATGACTCAAATTTTAAAATATTAAATCAATGGTTAATTTTTTCTCCACAATCAAATAGACATTTTGATAGTTGACAGTGAATTTGCAGTGTTTGCTAAATTTTTTTTTTAGTCAAGTATAGACGTATAGTTATGGATTGTAACAAGTTTATATTGAATGAGCTTATAATCAATGTCAAATTTCGAATAAATTAACAAATAGTAGTTGATTGAATTTCTACTATAACAAGAGTAGAAATGCAAAAATAAAAAATAAAAAAAATCCATCAAAACAAAATAAATGCAAAAAGAAAAAAGGTATTATCTGGTTCTAAATATAAGAAAAAAAATACTTTTTAAATTCATTGAAAATCTAATGTATTTGATCTATAATATGAACTAAATACAATAAGTTCTCAATAAACTTAAAAAGTAAATTTTTTTTTATATTTAAGACTGGAGGAAGTAAGAACGTATGAGTTATGAGCTTAAAAGCTTTTTTTATTGTTGTTGGTTAGAAGTCTAACAACAAAGAAACATAAGAAAAAGAAAACAAAGAGAGAAACAACTAAACTTTCAATAACAAAGTCTCTGCTGCATCAGCTGCAAACATGCCATAGATTAAAATTTTTTTAAAAAAAGCATTACAACTTGTACAAGTTCATGAAAAATATTTATGACCAAGTAATTTATTTTAATCATATGAACTTACGAATTATCCACTATAAACTCAAAATCAGTCATGCCAAATCAGAGATTTAGATATATTGAGTGATAGAAAAGTTGCATAATAACCAAGTGTAATAGTAATTTGTACTTATGATTAAAGTTTTTTTTTGAAAGCGACTTATGATTAAAAAGTTAGGCAAATGCTAACGAGTGCCTCCGGGACACTCTTAAAGTTATCATATGAACATCGAAACAACAAAATTAAAGATGTCATGAGAAGTCTATCGGATTGGAAAGTAATGTTTCATTTTTTTTTCCTCTCTATCTGTGAACACAATAAAATGGAGTTACTATTATTTCCCCCACCTCTCCGTACCACAAGAAATATTGTGAAAACAAGCATGTTGAGGGTTGACCGCATGATCCATTAAACAATATCTTAGACAAAAGAGGTACCCATTTCCTAAATGCGTATATGACTTTCTCAATTTGTTTGTCCCTTTTTTTTATAAGGTTCTTTTCTTTATTATATTCATTATTTCTTTTTAAAAATACTTCTGTTTTATATAGAGAAAAATAAATTTATCTTCTCTCTCGTATGGGAAAAATTAAGATAATGAAATTACAAGGTCAATAGTTATGAAGATCATTTTGAGAGATTAATATAATGTATTTTTATTTTATTTTATTTTTGCCACCATTTTAATCCAGCTCGGGGTTCAATAATTCTAACATAAAGTGGTTTCAGACCCACTCGAACATAGTTATAAGGGATCAAACCATAGTACCTTGTACCCCTACTAAATATCTAATACTATAATGTACATTGTTGACAAACAAAAAAGTACTCCCACATGCATTAGAAACAAATTGAAGGAGTATATCTGTGTTCACGTTACCAAATTATATGAAAGTGTTTATACTATGAAAAGAAAATATGTACTATATCTATTTCTTAAAAGAAAGAGTTTTATTTAGTTGGAAAAAAAAAAGTTTTATATTACTATAGTTTTGTGTATATATAGACGCTATTTTTTAAACATGTGAAAGCATATTTCTACTCATAACATAAACTATATAGTAATAATTGTCTAATTGAGCTTGAGAATCTCAACCCAAGGAAGGGAGTAATATTTTAATTGTTCATTTTTTTAGGAATAACTTATTTTTGTTTTGATATCATTAAAAGAAATGCAAAAATAACATTTAAAAAATGTCAAGTAGAAACAAAGAGAATCGTATAACTTGGCAACTAATTAATTATTCCAATTTGTATAGAATCAATATGAGAGCAACCTTCACGCCACGCAGGACAGCATGTAATTTTGGGCCCTAAAGTACATGCTTACAATTGATACTATTTTAAGTATGGTGGCAATCCCCATTGAATTCATGAGAGCTCTCTCTCGTTCTTGTAATGTAAACTATGATGCGGTGCCGTTGCGTTAATGACTCATTCAAGCAATGAATCTCTCACACACAGTACGAGTACTTTGTAGTATTATTATGGCTTTGTCTTTACAATACATACAGTCACTCACCGTCACACCGTTGCACGTTGCTTTCTTCAAACATACCATAATAAAAACACATCACGTCAATTATATCGCCTTATTAAAAAAAAAAAATATTAGACACACTATACACCAGTATATATGGCCTAATTGAAAGAAATAATAATTGGAAAAATAAAACTTAAAAAGCTTAAAGAATGGAAACCAAAATACTGAAAATGGTCTAATTGAAAAATATAATTTTACTAGTAAGACTTAATTCAATTGATAATACCAATTGAATCATTTTCATGATTCACTGTGTGTAGGTAGGTGCTTAGGTGATACTTTGTTGCTATCTTTAGAAAATGAAAAACAGCTTTGTACAACAAAAGGCAAAAGCATTATGCCTATTTCTTTCTTTTTTTGTTCAAACATTGAAAAAATAATCATGTGTAGATGATTGAATAAGCATTATTATATGAATAAATGGTAAAAAAAAAATTAATAACTCGGGTCTCACTATTCTTTTAGCAATGATGTGGCTCATTAGTGAAATTTTTGTCTTCCGTGTGAATCAAACTATGTATTTTATAGTACATGTTCAATCCATTTCCACTACCAATTGGACTTATGTCCCTAAATATTTTTATATAGCATTTACAAAAAATCTATTGATTGTCAATTTATTCATGCTAAAATTATAATATTAAATAATTTCAATTATATTTTAAACACAGTTGTAAGATCAAATCATAATTGATGGTCCTTCTTATCGAATTTAATGTCAATTACAATTACTGCTGAAAATTAATACTATGCATTAAATAAATATTAAAATTCTTGCATGCATCGTGGTTTGACTGCCGCTGAATGAAACAAGGCTGTGTTTATGGTGGGCGGTATGCCTGAGAAACTGCCCGGCCGGATCCTAAGCTTCAAAGAGAATACTATAACACATAAAATTACCATTTTGTCCCCGTTCGAAGTTTCTGTCATTTTTATTTATTTTTTCTTTTTGATCGAAATTATAAAAATCTGTCAATTAAACATTCCAAATACTAACAACTTGGTAAAATAAAATCATTTCAAATGGCATCTCTCTCTTATTTTCAGGCAGAGGTTTTGGAATTCTAGCTTAAAATTAAACTAAGATATTAAGTTGACGAGAATTTTTTATCATGATTCAACTATTTAAATTCTGTCAAAAATAATAAAAAAAAACTACTTAAATTATATATGACACAAAATTTAATTGAATTCTTCAAATAATCGAACAGTACGATGTCAACTCACACATGTGATCACCTTGTAAAACTGATTCATTCAGTTGGATTTTCTAAAAATAGTAATTAAATTTGTTCAAATGAAACTTTGTCACATATGTCATCCAACTCTATTTGAGGCTGCTAACTTGTTGCTATACTCAATCAATCAATAATCATAAAAGCAAAGGCTGTTTCTAAAAATGCTAATTAAATTCGATTTACTAATTAGTAAATAATAAAGTCAACTTTGGAGAACAATTAAGTAACAAGAAATGAAAAATGAGACCATGCAAATGCATTCGTCTTTAGTTTTGTCTTTGAAGTCCCAAAAACAACACGTCCCAAGCAATGTGGAGTCCAAAAACGACACGTAAGTGATTTAATCAAAACGTACTTTTGCATAGAAACAAAAACCAAAACGAAAATCGCTTATATTGAATCTTCCAATAAAAAACGGAAATAAATCATTATATCAAAATAAATTTTATTGAAATTGGATTACTCATATGACAAAGATATATTCCAATAATTGACTTAAAAAAATGATATTCAAATAAAGTAACTAAAATTAGGACTCCAGCAGCCCAGCTGATCCAATATTAGAAGTTGAACTATATATAAATTTTGACAAAAAAAACAATAGAACCATTTTTATTTTTAATTTAATTTAAATTATCTTTTGTATATGTGTAGAATATTTTAATTAAAAATGTTAATTTATGTATTATAATATAATTGTAAATTTTTTTAATTGTTGTACTTAAAATGCTTTAATTTATTTCGGTGTTTTATTTAATACATCAAGGAAACATTTTTTTTGAGTGGGCTAAACACTACATGCGGTCATTGTTTTAGCAACTTGAATTTTAGGTCGGCACTCCTTAATTAGGATATTGGTCAAAGAATCAAATATAAAAATAATTAGTATTTAAATTAAATGTAATAAATATTTTAATTAAAAATCTGTAAATATATTTCTTCGATAGTTGTTAAAGATATTATTTTTTCGGTAAGTAATAAAAATATTATTTATATATTTTAAAACTTCAATTTTAAAATTTTATTTTTTTAATATTTAATATGAATGAATCCGATCATTTAGATTATTTGACAAAAATTATAATAATCATTATTATTTTTTTTTTTCTAAATCAAACTAGTGTAATATCGAATCCTAATTTAAATAATAAGCAAACAAATATAATCAGCATGATGCTTATTTTTGGCTTAGTGCATTGAGGTCAATTGTGAAGATGACACAAGAAATTATTATTTATTAGTGAATATGTGGGGTATTGATAGCAGCTGAAGGAAAGGGTAAAATCGGAAATCCAAAAAGTTGCATGCAAAAACTCACAATTTAAGGGTAAAATATGAAGACGCATGTCAATGAAATCACACCAATTTATTACCAAGATTCTTTCTTCCTATTATAAATACTCTCCCCACCAAAAACTTCTCTGTTTTCACCTCCTATCTTTCTACTCTTCTCTGTTTCTTTTTTCCCCTATAAACACAAAAACATCATGATTTTTCCTACCACATAGTTATAGTACTATATAGTATATGAAACATTAATAACATTAATATCAATACAATACAATGGCTTCGGAATCATATTCATCTTCATCCATTAAACTCTTGTTGTTTATGGTTCCACTCATAATAGTTGCTGGGCTTGTTTCTGTATTGGGTCCTAACCCATCTAATTGGGTTTCTATTCCAAACTCACATAGTTCACAAAGTGGTCATCATGATGTTACAATAACGACAACAACGTTGGAGAAGACTCAAGTTGTTCTTGCTGTTGATTTTCACAACAATGACTCTCTTTTCAATCAATCTTCTACATCTCCACTAATTTCAATTCAACCCATTGATCAAACACCTCAACAATTATTGGTAAGGGAGTAATTATTTTATCTTGATTTTGCGTATGTTTGGTTTCATTTCTAGACGCGTAAAATTGATTTTAACACTTTCAGTTTCTCTAAGATAGAATTTATTTTGCTTGCAGAGACGCGTAAAATTGATTTTAACACTTTCAGTTTCTCTAAGATAGAATTTATTTTGCTTCCGAAATTGTTTTTTACACTTAAATTTAAGTTCAATTCACTTTTACTTATTTTGTTTGAATTAATGTATTCAAAGTTGAAACAATTTTTTTACTCTAGAATGAAACATATGCTCTATCCGTAAAGTTTGTTGGGTTTTCCTATTAAAGAAAAAAGACAATTTTATTGATGGAATATTAAGTACTCTGTTGGAGTTTTTGATAAAATATTTTATGATTTTGTATTTAAAAAGGAAAGAATGTAAAAAAGGAAAGAATTTATGACTATGTAATAAAGCGGTTGGCGTTTCTTTTAATTTCGCACTTTTTTAAGAATAAATATATGCGATTCTTTTCTTTGTTGATATGGTAAATGACTAAGATAGCATCTTTAAGATTTTGTAAAAAAATAAATTAAGAAAATATATATATATATATATATATATATATATATATATAGTTTTGTTTTAAATTTCTTTCAGTTAAATAATTTTCTAAGGAAAAAAATATTTTTTTAGGAAAAAAATTATTTTAAGAAATATTTTTTCAAAAGGAAAATATTTTTCTAGGAAAATTTAAAATTGACATTTAACATAACATTTCCTTTTCATCTAATCTAAGCATTGTACATTTGTACTCCTATAACATAGAGTACTCCAATTTATTTATTTTAAAACGATGCTATTTTCTATGTAATTTTGCTTGTGAAATGGAAAGATTTGAACTTACGGCAATTGCTGTATCAAGCTGGCATTCTTGTTGCCGTAAATGTAACGATCATAGGAATTAATTACTGATTTTAGATAATACGGAGTACAAATAAATTTCTTGATTAGTCATAAAAAGAGTTCATAACTTATGTAACCACTTTGGTTAAGGTCAACTGATTAATAATTTTCTCTTAAGTGGGAATTACCGTATTTGAGAAAGTGCTAGTTAAATTTTTTGAGAAAAACAATTCTTAATTTACTTATCTCTCGTATCAAATTCTAAATTATAAGCTAAACGTTTCTACCAAAAAAAATGTTAAAATAACTTGTAAACTGTATACAAAAAGTTTGATCTAATCACCTTGGATTTAATTAGTTGGTATAAATTAAGGTATTTGTACCCAATAGCACTTAGATGAAATAAGATGACACACTCTTTAAACTTAACCAAGGTTTCAAGTTCGAAAAAAATTTAAGCATGCAACTCGAGATATTAGTCTCTTGTACAGTTGTTTGCGGAGATACTTTAATTACACCAACAACAAAATGTATTAGTTATTTGTCCCCTTAAGACTACCTCTGTAATTTTGATTTCTGGATGATAATATTTTAAACAATGATTATTAGTTTTTGTATTTCATTGTTCTTAGACCATATTCATTCTACATTAATCTTAATCCACACTTGGTACATTCAACCCTAAACAAGAACCAATGATTGTGAAAGATTTGTTGTTACAAAGGTTGATGTCATTTTGGCTTTGTAAGAAGGAAAAAGACAAGAATGGTTACATCAATTTCTCTTGTTTTTTTTATTGAATTATATTTGTACAAGCATCTAGTTTGGTAGATAATTCTAATATAGTCAGAATTAACATGTGAGTATTTTAATGAACCATATGTTCTGTTTTTTCTTTACCAGAACAAAGATAATGAAAGTCTCAATGCCTCTCAAATTTTTCCCAACACAACCTCTATGAATGAATCTCATATTGATATTCCTCTAGAGAAGCCAAACATGCCACGAAAGTTTAGCATCTTAGACAAAACCGAAGCCGGTCTACGACAAGCTAGAGCTGCAATAATAAAAGCAAGAAATGAAAATCAAACACAAGACATAGACTATGTTCCAATAGGACCAATGTATCACAATCCTAATTCATTTCACAGGTAAATAATGCACAACATTTTTTTTCTATCTAAAATATTTTACTTACATTTGATTGGTTTGGTATAATTCACTCACATTACTTTGCAAAATTGTTACAGGAGTTACTTAGAAATGGAGAAACAATTCAAAGTATATGTCTACGAAGAAGGTGAGCATCCGGTTTTTCACAATGGACCTTGCAAAAATATATACTCCACGGAAGGAAATTTCATCCATGCTATTGAGATGAATGAACAATTCAGAACAAGAGACCCAGAGAAGGCACATGTATTTTTCCTTCCTTATAGTGTAGCAATGATGGTCCAATTTGTCTATGTTCGTGACTCTCATGATGATAGCCCTATAAAGAAAACCATCGCGGATTATATCAATGTCATTTCCGAAAAATACCCTTACTGGAATCGAAGCCTTGGAGCTGATCATTTCATACTTGCTTGCCATGATTGGGTAAATATATCACTATCTCTTAAACATTTTACTCTATGCATCCTCAGTTTTAAAGTGACAAATATTATGGTTACAATTAGAATTGTGGTCAAATATTGTTGATACAATGGTTAGAATGAGTCAGATATTGTTTGAGGTAGTTACAAGTTAGTTATGATCAGTTGTAAATTGGTTACTATTAGTTAGGTCATTGTAATCAAAAAATTTCATTCTATCAATATTCAACTAATCATAAGTTACTAAATTATAACTATTAAAAGTTTTATCTCTAATTGTACAATGCGGAAAAACTTTGATGTCGCGACCTAAGTTGGGATCGCGAACTATTGTTCAAAACTATACTTGCTAGTATTAGATTTCTAATAATGTAATGTTGTTCACATTTTTTACTTTTGTGTTGCTTCTATTTCAGGGGCCGCAGACATCAAAAGCAGTTCCAAACTTGTATAAAAATTCGATTCGTGCACTCTGCAATGCCAACACCTCGGAGGGATTCAAGCCAGTAAAGGATGCATCTATTCCAGAAATCAATCTTCAAACCGGTAGAATGCAAGGTTTGGTTGGTGGGCCGTCGCCATCCAAGCGGTCACTTTTAGCCTTTTTTGCTGGTGGGCTTCATGGGCCCGTTAGGCCCATTCTACTTGAACATTGGGAAAACAAAGATGAAGATCTTAAAGTTCAGCAGTACCTTCCAAAGGGTATGTCTTACTATGACATGTTAAGAAAAAGCAAGTACTGTCTTTGTCCTAGTGGATACGAGGTAGCAAGTCCAAGAGTAGTGGAAGCAATTTACACAGGTTGTGTTCCAGTGTTAATTTCAGATCATTATGTTCCTCCATTTGGTGATGTTTTGAATTGGAAATCATTTTCTGTTGAAGTCTCAGTTAATGATATACCTAATTTGAAGAAAATATTAATGAGTATTTCTCCAAGACAGTATATAAGAATGCAGAGAAGAGTAGGACAAGTTAGAAGACACTTTGAGGTGCATTCTCCACCTAAGAGATTTGATGTGTTTCATATGATCCTTCATTCTATTTGGCTTAGAAGATTGAACTTTAGAGTCCATGATGATCAATAACATGTACTGGTATAAAGATTATTAGTTATTTACCTCGGTTGGTAAATTAGTTTTATAGTATTTTTTGAAAGGTAAATTAGTGTCAGTATTTTATTTTTTATTGAATATGTAAGATGATGTGTGAAATTGTGAATGTAATTCTTTCATGTACTGTATAAAATTGTTGTGAAGCAAAAGTTACTATATTTTAGTTGGGTTAATAGGTATATATTCTCTGAAAAGTACATGATTTTTGCAATACTTCCCTGTAAAATATTTTTTTGAGAATACCCCCTGTAATATTTGCATTTTTGCAATACCCCCTAGACTTTTTCAACCATTACATTTTGTGGGGGTTTTGAACCGCTGCAAATAAAAACCGCCGCAAAATATAATTTTAGTGGGGTTTTAAACCGCCGCAAAGAAAAACCCCCGCAAAATGTAATGTTTGAAAAAATCCAAGGGGGTATTGCAAAAATTCAAACATTACAGGGGGAAATTCTCAAAAAAAAATTTACAAGGGGCATTGCAAAATTTGCATACTTTACAAGGGGGTATTAAGCCTATTTTCCCATTTTAGTTTCCCATATTGGATGCCATATATTGCCTATTAGAAAACTAATAGTATTATGTTTTTGGTGAAAAATAATAGTGTCACTATGATTAATAAGAAATGTTCTCTTCTGAGTTCTAATTTTAATAAATAAAAAAAGTTCTATCACTAGGATACCAAGTTTTCCATTGAGAAGTGATAGACATAAGTTAGTTTGTAAGAGAAAAGATAAAATAAAAAAAACGGTCTTTTTTTCAATCATGAGTCGTCAGCAGCTCTAACTAATTGTGAGTCACTGATTGACTCTTTCAGATCAGGAGTGTTATATAATATTGAACCCTATGCATGAGATAGTCATGCAGAGGTTCGGCTAATAACTAATTGTGTGGTGGTGGTTTACTATTAATTTCAAGTTTTTTCATTGTTCATTTTACATGTGGGATTTAAACCCTTAAATTTGTCTAAGTGCATCATGAAGTACTTGTCTTAAGACATTGTATCTTGTATTTTGGTCTTTTTTCTGTATTTTAACTTTAGTCCGACCTTTTCATTGTGCACATCTTGTGCTAATGAGAGTGCCTTTTATTATAATATATGGTTCATTAAAAAAAAAATAGATATTAGGAGAGTTGGTTCTCTCAAAGTGCTAGTTTATTTTCTACATAATCACTTATTTCAACTTATTGTTTATACTCTATAACCCACTCCTGGATCTAGATTCTGTTTAATCCCTAAATCACTTATCATCTAAAATATACATCCATTTCATCATTTCTCTACTCTTCTATTGCCTAATCTTGTTCTATTGATTAACTAGATCCTATCAAGAAGTTGTATTCTTTCTCCTTTTAGTTGGTGGTCATGGGCATTTCCTTTGGTAGGCTTAGTCATTGTGCGCCTTAATTGTGGCCCATTCTTGAACAAACCATGGGTATAAATACTTGGATAGTTTTGAATGTAGTACAATTGTGTTTATAAATGACAACCTCTCCCGTTTTTATAGGCACTCTCCAAGGGAGAGTTTTAGTTACATCAAATAATAGTTCTACACATTACTTAAAAATAGAGTTTTACACACTTCTTTAAAATTTGCATTAAAGTACACCAGTTAAACTAAAATGAGTCTAACACTTAGTACAATGGAGCAAATCAAATCAAATTTGTTATCCAACATTTCTTCCACAAATTATAATCTTATTAAGGATATATATTATCATACGCTAATTGTGATGTCTTTTCTCAACTGAAAATAGAACTTTATTTACATGGTCATTTTACAAAGTCTAACATTACACACCCTTATGGTAGATTACTAGTATTTGTTTATTTTTTATAGGTACTTTACTGTTATTATACAATTATACAATACAATAAAATTACCTATAGATGGAATATAGTAGAAATTAAACTCACAAACTAGTTCTAAGTTCTAACAGATATTCTCAATCTCAAACACATTACATTACGGGTTAAGTAGATAGATGTCATCACCAAGGAACTTCTTAGACTACGTGTAACACTTACACACATATCCACACAATATTCAAAATCACCGACCACATTTCCTCCACTTGTCACCATGTTAAAACCATTTCGCTCCACGTGTCACTCTCTCCTAAAATCCTTCCCTCACTGTTCTGCTTCTTATGCACACACCGACTCTGTTTCCTTCACATATAAACCCATCACCACAACGCATATATACATTCAATTCAAATTCACTACAACTACAATCATCTTTTTCACACAAAAGCTACTGAGTTATAGTTTCCTACAACATTTTCAAAGCATAAGAACAATGGCATCTAGGAAAGTCTACAAGGAAGACAGAGCTGAAGCAGCTGCAAAACTAGCAGCAAAAGACATTGGCGACGTAAACAGAACAAACGAAAGAGAAGAAGGTTTCACACTTAATTCCGAAGCACAGTTCAAACAAGCAAGAGCAGAAGCAGCTTCAAAACTTGCTGCCAAAGATCTCGAAGATGTTAATAGAGAAAGAGAAAGTGCATTCAATGCTACTTCTGCAACTGGGTATCGTGAACAAGAAGAGAGACCAGGTGTTATAGGTTCTGTAGGTTCAATGTTCAAAGCAGCAAAAGATGCAGTTGTTGGTAAGAGTTACGAAGCTGGTGAAAAAGCTAAGGATACTACTGATTATGCAGCTCAGAAAACAAAAGAAACCAAAGACACTACTGCGAATAAAGCAGGGGAGTATACCGATTATGCTGCAGAGAAAGCGAGAGAAGCGAAAGACACTACTGCGAATAAAGCAGGGGAGTATACAAACTATGCTGCAGAGAAAGCGAAGGAGGCGAAAGACACAACTGCGAATAAAGCAGGGGAGTACACAAACTATGCTGCAGAGAAGGCTAAGGAAGCCAAAGATGCAACGATGAATAAGGCTGGAGAGTACACAAATTATGCTGCAGAGAAGGCTAAAGAGGCGAAAGATGCAACAGTGCAGAAGGCTGGAGAAGCGAAAGACGCTACGGTGAATAAGGCTGGGGAGTATAAGGATTATACTGCTGAGAAAGCTAAAGAAGGAAAAGATACTACTGTGGGAAAACTTGGAGAGTTGAAGGATTCAGCTGCTGATGCTGCTAAAAGAGCTATGGGTTTCTTGACTGGGAAGAAAGAGGAAACTAAGGTTTGTCTTTGTCTGTTTGTTTGATACTCGAAACTTTGGTAATTTAGTTAGTTGAATTTGTTAAAAATAATATAAAACTATGACGTGGTATTTCCTAACCGCTTAAGTTTTCGGGACAACCCGTCATCTGACAGAATTCAATTTAATGATTATTTGTTGTGAATGTGTAGGAAATGGTGGGAGGAACGGAGGAAGATGCGAGGATGAGAATGGATGATTTAAGGATGGGAGGAAGAGGAGGTCAGCAGGGTAGAGAGAAAGTGGTGGTGAAGGTGGATGAGAGTAGGCCAGGAGTGGTGGCGGATGGGCTGAGAACAGCAGCAGGAATGGATCAGTCTGATACGGGACATTTGGAGGAAGAAGGCACCATTCATGTTGAGCGTCGTCGTGAGAAAATGTGATCATCATATATAATCAATCAACATAATAGTAATAAGTATACTACTTATATATGCAATGTTAGTTGTTGCTGTCATGTGGCTGTGGCTACTACATGAACACTAGTTTTTTCTTTTTGTAAACATAATGTGTTCTGTAATAATAATATTGTGTTGTTTACTGGTTTTAATTAAATTTTGTAATTTCCCTTTTAACCTTCTCCATTTAATTATTTTACACTTTCACTTACCAGTTTCCAGTATCAATTTTAACTTTTTTTGAGCAATCATCTCATGAAGGATGAGTTCATCTTCACATAAAGTATTAGTTCTAATGAGTTCACCTTCACATGACATTATAATCTTGCGCATGACATATTTCAAGGACAAAAATATAATCATAAATGTTCTTGTTTAGAAATAATATAAAATCAAAATCATTGATGTGGCTTTTCCTAACAATTTAAATTTTTAGAATAATCGGTCATCTGACATGGTATCAGAGGACTAAGTGGTCTAGAGTTCGATTCTCGCTTCCATCACTTACTAATTAAAAGTGGAATTTTAAGTATGTGGTAGATAAGTCTATTTATTATCCACGCTTCAAGTTCAATGAGCTCTTGCGTGAGAAGCGTGTCAAAAATAATATAAAATCAAAACCATTGATGTGGCCATCTGACAGTTCCGATCATTTTTTCAAGGACAAAAATATAATTTCAAAGGGATAAAAATGGATACAAGAGAGTTGGGGGTGTGAAGAGAAATGTTCATCAAATAACAAGCTAATTGAGCTTTATTTTATGTGGGCTATATGTTTCATTTCCATTTGGAACTTGGGCTTATTTCAGAATTCATTTTCAAAGTTGCAATTGCAATTTCGGTTTGCAATTTTCGTCCCTAGAAAACCTATCTCAAATTTTCCAATATTTAATTTAATTTGAGGAATAAAAAAATCATTTTGTAGGGGTGAAGTCGATATTAAAAAAAGATAAAATAGGAAAAGTATTCAATTTGTAGGGGTGAAGGAAAAATTGTTGGGGTGGGAGAGCAATTTTTCACGTGAATGACTCTTAAAGAATAAATATCCAAGAAAAAATTGACAGTATGTAGGTTTTTTTGTGTGTTGACAATATGCAGTTTTTTTTTTGGGATGATGACATTATGGAGGTTTTTGTTCTTACCAAAGAAAAATTGGAGATTGAAATGTACATTTGATTGTTGGAGTACAAATTTGAATTCACAATTATACCACTCTACTCAGTTGATGTCCCTTATATTTTCAAGATTATGTCTCTCAATTCTTTATGCTCATGTTTGTGTACCCACACTCAGCTGGCTGATGAAGTACATGAGCTAAGGCTTCCGTTCCATGCTACTTATTTTGTCTCAAAATTTTAATTTTTTAGAGTTGTAATTAATTTTTGTAAATATATAAATGATAAATCATCATTATACACACTGCTTTCATAAATTAACTTAATTTTTGAGACAAAACTAGAAAAAGATTTAGGAGGAGTATTGCACTAGAATCCAAAGGTCTATGCTTGTCCATTTTTATCTCCACAACCTCACACCACACATCTAATTCCTTTGAAGGAAATGTTTCTTGTCGAAAGATGCTTGGGTGAATTCTTCACATATACATATAATTAATTAAACTCTTCCTATGAACACAAATATAAGGCTAATTGATATTTTAAAACACACTAAAATACAATGAAACCAACATAAAAAACAAAAATAGTAAAGTTGAGAGCTCATTAGTCATTACACTCACACCTTCGAGTCTTCTATCAACCCATATGATTAAGTGACTAACACATGTTCATAAACTTACTGTTTTCGTTGTATACTGTAATATCTATTTCTGTTTTGTTAGATTAATTAGTTGTTAGCTTTCTGTTGTTAGAGTACTAGTAAGTTAATTATACTTGTTTAAGTATTATAAGTTTGTATCCTTTTGTTTGTATATTCAAGAACTTATACTTTCAATCAATTATTTGAGAATCTAGTTTGTTTGTTTTTTTTACATAAACACTGTTAAATGTTACTACCTCCGGTCTTAAATATAAGAAAAAAAATTCTTTTTAAGTTCATAAAATAATTGATGTATTTGGTTCATAATATAAACTTCATAGTATAGTCATCGAGTGGTTTAGAATAATGTTACATAAGGTGCTGCCTATAATTGGTATTGGCCGGTGTACTTGTAGGCCTCTCTGAAATTACCATATATATACAGCTTATTCTCAATCAACCAATATAATCAATGAGATATCATCGAGGGAGGTTTTGTTATTTTATGATACCTTTTCAAGTTAAAGTTACAATAACGTTTCACAAAACTTTAACAAGTTAAATTATTATTTCTGATTAATTTATGCAAGCAAAAATCAACATAGATCAAAATAGGCTCTAAGCAAAAATCAACATAGATCAACATACAAAGCATCAAAGCTCAAACTTTCGGTTCTGCGTGTCTAATATCTCTATCAGCTGAATTATATTCACCGAGATATAATACTAACAAATAATAGTAATAAATACTCCTAAATAAAAGCAAAGTGACAAATGTTTCAGATCGGTAGCTGTTGTTGTCGTCAGTCATCTCATACGTGAATTATAATTGTGACAACAGAGCCACAAGTGCTCACCTGCGGATAATTGTCAATGGCCGGAGGAAGACAAATCGAATTAGGACTCAAACCATAGTACTCCATGTTTTCCCTTTTTATGTTTTTTCTGTCTCAACTAGTGATCCAAGCCACCAATTTGACGATTCATTATTTTTTTTGGTGCATATTTGACGATTCATTATTAGTTGCTCAATTTAGTGGTGTCCTACACTCACGTGAAAGATAATAAATAATTTATTTTAGTGGTTATGTTGTTATCTAAAAAACATCATAAACATCATATAGTTTTTTAAATTGTAGTATTTTCCTATAATACTCAACTCCGTCTTAAAATAAGTGTACTATTTTGCACTATTCACATAATCTAGTTTGACAGTATTTTTTTTCTTAATATATAAATGTAAATATTAGCATGTAAGATGTTATTTGATTTATTTTGAAGAATATTTTTAAAGTATATAATTTTTAAAGATAGATAATTAAAGATATTAACGATTAAATGTGTGCATTGATAAATGTGAACTGGTCAACTATAATACTTATTTTGGGACAAAGAGTACTTTATTAAAAGTAGATTAAATTCTCCTCTTTTAAAAGAAATTTAAATTACATTGTCACCTTTTCTTATATTAAAATATATGAAAAACTATCATAGTTAGTTGATGCAATTGGGTTAAGGGGCTAAGGCCTTAGTTTTTGTTTTTATTCTCATTGATTAATATAAAATTTAGCTTCAAGCCTTCAACAGTATGTTAACATGTAAATATAATCTGTTGGTGCTTTTTCATTTTTCTTTTTACAGCGTTGATATTTTATTTATCAATTTGTTCGTTTCTTTTATACTATAACCCACACGAGTTTTTGACAATTATACGTTAAAAAAATAAACTTTTCAGTAATATAATCTAGATCTAATAATTTGAGAAAAAAATATTCAAACATTAGAAACAACAGAAATTATTATGACATTTATCAAGTTTGAGCATACTCAAATAGACCAAAAAATTTAGTTTTCTTTTATAAGAAAAATATGTTTGTATACAAATTTAATCAAGTGAGGTGATATTTTATTTTGAGGATAAGATGAAATATACTTAAATATACGTCTCCACGTCTATTAGTTTTATTCCTGTGATAGGAATGTTTGTCCATTCATGGATGTTACCAAGTAGACAAAATATTATTTAATTTAAATACTAGAATAAATGTGGTTGGATTTGGATTTTCATGTGACAAAAATCTGACTCGATTGGATCTAATTAAGTGTAGTTTGTATCATGTAACAAAAAAAAAAGTGTAGTTTGTATGGTATTGTATACGTAGTTTGGATCTCACCAATAAGTTTTTTGGTGTATCGTATATTCGTATACGTACATCAACGTCAATTAGAAGTGATGTATACATAATTTTTATATTCGTATACGTATATTCGTATACGTACATCAACGTCAGTTCAGACCCATATACATAAATTTTTTTGGTACACCCATATACATATTTTTATAATCGAATCCAGATGTATTGATTATACTAGAAGTGATGTGGTCCTAATGATACATCTCTTTAATAAGAAAAATGCTTCAACAATACAATAACAATACAATAAGAAGAATTAAATTAATTATAGTTTAAAATAATATTTTTCATACGTAATGTTACATTTGTCTTGTTTCAGTTATATGTTAAGTTTTAGAAGTATAGTTTACGTGATTTTTGATGGGTTGAAAAGATAAGAGACTCAGTTTATAATTCATAATTCTAGCATATCATCCAAATTCATTCTAATCAGATCAAGATGATAAACATGAAAGACAATTAATTAGACATATTTTAAGATTTCATTCATTTTGTTTGTGAAAGCATTAATTTAGCCCAATACCATTTTTGTTAGTAATTGGCTGAATAATGACTTATACTGAAAGTTTTTTCTTTTGCTTTTCTAATTGTACTAATCAAATATAAGTAAAATTTAGATTAAATTTACATAGTGTTTTTTTGAGATTTGTTCATCTTTGGTCTTGGATTGAAAGTTTTTGAGCTTTGCTTATCAAGAAATTGATTTTTTACAGCGATTCTCATTTCATTTAACTTATCACTTCTCTTAGATTAGAGAGTATGACGTCTCTTTATTATTTTCTACTATTTTTCCTTTGTTTACAAAAACCATCCTTTTATAAATTTGTGTTTTTTATCAAGAAGATATTTATGTGAACTCATCTAATTTTATTTTGATATATTAATGACAAAGTCATTATAAACTCTCATATAAATAAGACATTCATATTTAAACTCATATGGCATTAGACCTAACAATTTTAATAATTTTTTTTATAAATGAACTAAAACTGGTGGACATGATCTCAGCTAATAAATCGATTAACAGCCATTTATAAACATTTGTACCAAGAAAATAAAAATGTATGTCATATGAGCTTAACTCAATTGGTTGGACGTATTGTACGAAAGTGCAGAGATCTGAGATCAAACCCGGGTACGCCCACTTACTCAACTTTAAGGGTGAATTTCTAACCAATAGGTAGGGGTGGAAATAGGCCAGGCCGAGCTAGGCTTTGCCAAGCCCGAGCCTGGCTTGTAAAAAATTTAAAGGCCTAGCCTGGTCTGTAGCCTATTATAGACTTGATTTTTAGGCCTGCGGCCTGGTCTTTATAAAGTCTGCTCTGATCAATTAGCCTGTTTAAAAGTCTATTTCGCATGAACTTTTTTAAATAAGCAATCATATTTATATTTAAATAGACTAATCAACTAATTCACCAATAAAATTAAAATTCCTTTTGATATTTCACATAATACTTTAGATAATTTAACTATATAAACATCATATTTCAATTTTAATTTATAGTAATATATTTATATATGCAAAAAATTAGTTCATTGTAAAATTTGTGGAATTGAAATTTAGTTCAAAATTAAATATTTAATATTAAATAATAAAAATATTATAAATATTTATATAAATAAAAGACTTTTCCAGTGGTTTGTGACCTGGTCTATTTAGCTAAATAGATTAATAAAAATGTCTTGGTCTACTCTATTTAACAAAACGGTCTATTAGGCTATAGGCCCCTGTAGACTGGTCTGACCTATTCCCACCCAGACTAACCAAAAAATAAAACAAAAAAAAAAGTATAAACAAAACAACAAAAAAACCTTGGTGGTAGTGGTGGTGGCAATATTTGTTACGAGTATAGTTGAAATATAGAGGACATATGCCATAACATATCGTTACTTACTCCCTCTGCCTCTGGGTTCCATTCATTCATTCATTCATTGACAATTGACCATCATGTCCTTTTCCACCAAAACATTCATTGTCTATCTCCTTTCCGCTTTCTCCGTTGCGATTCTCTCCGCTCTTTACCTCACCCAATATTCCAATGGCAACGATAAACCCTTTCTATCTCTTCCCCTCAACAATAATCCCCTTCAACTCCATGCCTCTTATGGATCCAAAGCCGATAGAATTTGGCCCGTACGTTTCTTACTTAACAATAACATATAGTACTTATTTTCTCGAATACGTCGTTTGTGCGGTTAAAAACATTAATGCTTTGTTTTGTTTGTTCAGGAATTGGAGTTTAGTTGGAGACTTGGTTTGGCTACAGTTATTGGTTTTCTAGGATCTGCTTTTGGAACCGTTGGTGGTGTTGGTGGTGGTGGCATTTTTGTTCCTATGCTTACTCTTATTATTGGTTTTGATACAAAATCCGCTGCTGCTCTTTCCAAATGTAGTCATCATTTTCTCCTCTGTTTTCTTAATGCTCTGTATTATTTGTTGTTATGATTGTTGTTTTTGACTATGTTTTTAGGTATGATAATGGGAGCATCAACATCTTCTGTGTTTTATAACCTAAGAGTTCGTCATCCAACAAAAGATGTTCCAATATTGGATTATGATTTAGCTCTTATTTTTCAACCTATGCTTATGATTGGTATCACTGTTGGTGTTGCTCTTAGTGTTGTTTTCCCTTACTGGCTCATCACTGTCTTAATCATCATTCTCTTCATTGGTTAGTTTGTTAGTTTTTCCATATTTTCGTTTAATCATCACTAGTACTTAGTTCAAAATTGAAATATTGAATATTCTTATGATAGGAACTTCTTCAAGGTCTTTTTATAAAGGAACTGAGATGTGGAAAGAAGAGACTCTTCTCAAGGTAAATAAAAAGTTTCACAGTTTAATACTCTGAATATTCAATATTCCATGATTCATTTGAAGATACTGAGGAGATTTGTTTATTTGTTTTGTTAATTGCAGAAAGAAATGGCTATGGCGAAAACAACTTTTGTTAATTCTCGCGGGGAACGTAAGAAAATCTTATCTATTTCTATTTTATATAGGTGTATTAGTATTTTCAAACTAATCAAAAAAATGAAAAACATACAAATCTGGATCCATATTTGTTAACTTGATTTCCTGAATTATGCAGTTCTAATCGACACTGAATATGATCCGTTGATACCTAGAGAAGAGAAGACACCTATGGTATTAAAACTTCTCAGTTTGCACAAACTTATAAAACTTTCATCTACTTGATGATTTGGTTGGTAGCTAGTTATTAAATTGACTTTGTTTTTTTTTATGTTTCTTAAAACAGCAAATATTTTGTTCCAATCTTAGGTGGAAAAGAATTTTGGTCCTAATGGTTGTTTGGGTTTCTTTCTTACTACTTCAAGTCATCAAGGTAAGTTCCTCTTTATTATTTCATGTTCACATCACTAGTATGTTTTTTATTTTGTTTTTAAAATCTAATTGTTTCTTCATTTTTTTGCAGAATGATACTAAGGTTTGCAGTGTATGGTATTGGGTGCTTTTCTCCTTACAGGTATGTATGTATGATAATTATAACAACAATTCCATAAGCACATTATTTTACTTATCAATTATCATCATAGAATGAAATGAAAATGAGCTGATGTGGTCTCAATTGTGGTCACAGAAACATCAAAAACCATGATGTTGTGTCGCTACTAAATCACGAGGTCGTGGACCATTTTGGAAAAACTAGTTAGCTTATTACAATTTACTTTTGTCTTCCTGTTTCAGTTTCCAATTGCGCTTGTGGTATTTGGGTATGAAGCAATGAAGTTGTACAAGGACCACAAGAAGAGGATGAGTACAGGAAACCTTGAATGCATCTGCGAAGCTTCAATTGAATGGACTGTGTTGCACATTGTGTTTTGTGCACTCTGTGGAATCTTAGGTGGGACGGTTGGGGGATTACTTGGTTCTGGAGGTGGATTCATTTTGGGTCCACTTCTCATTGAGATTGGTGTCATCCCTCAGGTACATGTACATATATACTGATATGAGTTGGTTATTGGACAAACGCTGAGCGTAAACAATTGATGCAATTTAACTTCTTCGGATTGAAATCGCAGGTTGCTAGTGCAACAGCAACATTTGTGATGATGTTTTCATCCTCATTGTCTGTGGTTGAATTCTACCTACTCAAGAGGTTCCCCATTCCCTATGGTACCTTTCATCAAGCTTAAATCTCTTTCTAATTTACCCTGCCTTTAATTAATTCTCATCGCGTGTCTCGTAAGAATGAAAGCGAGAGGATTATATACAAATTAATAGATGCTACAACATATTCATTGCACAGACACATTTTAAAAACAGTGAGCTATGACAATATGATCTGTGATATGTTCTTATCATATATGAAAACATGTCTATGGCTTATTGTTGTGTTTGTATTTGTTTTGCAGCACTATATCTCTTCACAGTGTCTGTTTTGGCTGGATTTGTGGGACAATTATTTGTAAGAAAATTGCTTAGAATTCTTGGAAGAGCTTCAATCATTGTATTCATCCTCTCAGGTGTCATTTTTGCTAGTGCTCTCACCATGGGTAAACCAAATCAAATTCAATTACTCACACATGCACATTGGTTTTTGTACTTATGTTCTTCTAGTACAACTAGTACACTAATACACAAAACCAGCAAATGTAATGTAACCCTTTTTCTTTCAGGTGTCATTGGCATTGAGAAGAGCATTCATATGATCCATAACCATGAGTTTATGGGATTTTTAGGCTTTTGTAGCAGTCAATGATTTATCAGCAATTGATAGCCAAAAAAAGTGGACATTATAGGATCAATGTGAAAAATCAGCTTGTATAAATTTCATGGTAGGACAAAGTGAGCAATGTTGATGAATGTTGGTCAACACCTGGTTGACTAACAACAAGAAGATATATTTTCTTCAAGTAATAATAAATAAGGCTACTTTGTCTTAGAGTCTTTGAAGCAGCACAATTTGTAGTAGAGTGTTAACTACTGTTAACACTTTTCTCTCATCACAGTGCAGCATTTGTGTGATATATTTTTTCTTTAGAGAAAAAAACATTGTATTTTGTGTAGTCATTTAATGAGTCTGTAATATAGGACAAGTAAACATGTGTATTCATTCAATGTTTATGTTTCTATGTGGCCAATTCCTTGTTGGTCACATTTAATGTCATTTTCAATAAACAAGGCGTGTTTGCCTTCCCTTCTAAAGAATATGTGGTCGACTGTTAGCGATTTGCTAACACTCACTTCATATATCATTTGTTTGTAATTTGTGGTATTCATGAAGTTGGCAAAAAATTGCAAATGATAATATACATTGGGTTTACTATATGTGGATATTTAAATGTTGGAAGATATTTTTTCTGCTAAATTGTTATTTTATTAGTTTAAATTTGGATATGTTTGTGTTATATATTTTATCACACTTTAATTAGGAATTAGGATGAACTAAGTAAAGAAAAGGACTGGCTAAACAAAGGTTTTTTACTTTTTGGTCATTGGATTAGTTTGAATATGTGATTAATTAAGTTGAACTTGGCCACTAGAGGGTTTTAATACATTTTTTGCTAATCATTTTTTCTTTGGCAATCATGTTTTGTAATAGTGTATGCTGTGACTATGCTGTTGGAGTTTTCTCAAACAAAGGCCTTAATTGCAAACATAGTTCAGTGTTGTATCTTTGGCATCACGTTGGTCCCTCTCTCTCTCCCCTCAAATTTTCACCGCTCAAAGCTATCTTTCCACATGGCTTGCCCAATAATTTCAATAATGTGATACTACTATTTTATAATAAGAACGTTATATCACTTCATAATTTCAATAATGAGTAGCATCTTTTTACATGAATTGCTTGATGCATTTGAGATTTAATTTGGAGGTTGTGGAATGAGTTAGGAGTTAGGACTCGCTCAATTTTATAATTTATCATATTCTTTAGACTTTTAAGTTTTAACTTCTTCAATATATCTAGAGAAATTCAATGATGTAGACCAATATAAGGGTTCGTTTAATTTATACAAGATATCTACTGGATATATAATACATTATGGAATAACGTAATAAATTTAAAAAATTTAAAGATTGAGTTTTATTTTATAAGATGTTTGATACACACACATAGCACAAAATTTAGTAATAGACAAAACTTTCACCTAATTTGTTCTGTCTCATACATAAATTTAAAAATTAAAATCAAACACATTACAATTTTTTCCGCAAACCAAACACATATATACCCTAACATTAAAAAAACACTCAATTCAAATAAGATGAGATATGAATATGATTTATCTATTTTATAAACTAAATAAAACACTCACCGTCAACATGTTAGTGTACATAAACTAGATTCACATTTTGAGCTTAATGATAGTTAATACCCTTACACTCCTATATTGTTTACGATTATTTGTTTGTTTAATCTTTGAATGATATTGATTGTTAAACATAGCCCTACAGTCAACACTCAACAGTCTAATATAAAAAATAAAATAAGTGGTTGATTATATTGATCAATTGGATCATATGATTAATAATATTCTATAAAGCACATCCATTTGCTTGCTTTGAACAAGTCAATTTTTTCTTATGTAAAATAATAAGTGTTAGTCTCATGAACTTCACTTAATTAGTTTGACATTGCATTTTATATGTAAATGATTATATTTCGAAATCTGTTCATCCCATTTATCTATCTTAAAAGTGGAATTTCTAGAGTGACTACTTGAATACTTGACCAAAAATTAATAAATAAGTGTTATGCATCAGAACAATATTCCTTCAGAAAAGATGTATCATAACAAATATATAATGCTCATCTTTCAATTATTGAAGATGGAGAGAGTCTCTGATTATAATTTTTTTTGTTGATAAAATTATAAAATTGACATCATAGAGATTATAACATATTATAATGAGAAGTAAGAGCCTTTCAAAATAAATAATATAACGAGATGTAAGTTTTCTAATATCTTGATTATTTAAAGTGGTCGTGTCATATGTGACAATATTTATGGGACGTCTAATATAGACTTGACTCAAAATGTGAATCTTATTATATTTAGTAAATTTGAATAAAGAAGAGCGATCAAATTATACCAATCTAACATTTTAATTGTGTATAATGATCAATGTTAACCTAACTAAATTATTAATAGAAAAATTTCAAGAAAACATGCAATATTTTTTTTAAACTGAGATTATCGTAATATTTAACAAAAATATTTCATCAATATTTTTTTATGCACAAGAATTAGTGATCAAATCAATGATCATTAGTCTAAGAGGCTCAAATCTCTTAGCACTTGAATCAATCTAATTTTCTTCATAATAACTGATAATAAATCTCTTAACAAAATTCATCCAAAGAAGGGTGAGATAAAAAAAAAAAGGGCGAGAGAAGCAAATAGAGTGTCTTAAAAATGTCATTGAAATTATAGATAGGCCCCAATTCGAAAACGGACCGACCCAGTTGTGGTGGGCATTTACGTAATTATAGAAGGATATTTGACGGGGTGGGTTTTCGGGGCATATAGACAATCAGAGACGAAACTTCCACCTTTTAGATTTTAGGGTTTACATCAAGCAGAAGAAGCAGTCATGGTTCTCAAGTCAGTATTCATCTCATCTCCATTTTCTTCGATTATTTCCTTTCTTATTAGAAAAACTGTGATTTGTGTTGATTATTCATGCTATTCTCAATAATGTGCAATCGTTGACACATTTTTTAATCTTTGCATGGATCTGTAGGATTTAGATTTAGTTGATTAATCCAGATTCAGTACTGTGTTATGCTTAATATATCTGAGAATATTTGATTTGAATGCACAATTTTATATTTAGGATTTGATAATTGTTAGTTTTAAAATGACATTATGTTAAAAAAAATTGAGTGCAATGACAATTTCGACTAGATATTCATTATTGCATTTTGATATAATTAGTGGTTATGTTTTCAATTGCCTTGTCAAGTGGAAAAGTTAGTAATTGAAAATTTTCATTTCAGAACTGAACTATGCCGATTCAGTGGCGCAAAGATCTATCCAGGAAGAGGCATCAGATTTATTCGTAGTGATTCTCAGGTTATATAAAAATGATGACTCATGTTGATTTTTGGGTTGCTACATTTCTTTATGTTAATACTGTTCGGTTTGTTATTATGTTTTCAATTTTAGTTTTTACTGATATAAATAATTTTTGTTGATTTTATAGGTTTTCCTTTTTGTGAACTCAAAATGCAAAAGGTACTTCCACAACCGTTTGAAGCCTTCAAAACTCACATGGACTGCCATGTACAGAAAGCAGCACAAGAAGGTGATTGCTTAACACTTTAACTGGTTTATTTCTTTAATATAGATTGAACTTAAGCAAAAAACCAAATTTATGCTCCCGAACTTGTTGAAATTGAATTTTCCATCAATGAACTAAGTTGCCAAGCGAAATTGTTTTGGTTATGACTTATGATAGAAACCAACTGATATATATATAAATAAAATAGGGAAAATCCCTTTGATTACTGAATCATATCGCAGAACTTCGAGGGTCTGCACCTCCCAATGACAAAATGGCCCCTTTCCAGTCAAATCCCAATATACCCTCTTTCTCCATCACCCCTTCTACTTATATGCAACACTTAAATAACAGTTATTTTCTATATAAACTGCCTATTCTTATCTTACTATAGTTTCATGATGGTTATTTTCTATAAAACCTGTCAATTAATAATAAAAACTGCCTAATAATAATAACTAACAAGGCCCATTATTATTGCTATCTTAATTAAGGCCGATATCTAACAGGTTACTGTTCTAAGTTTATTTCACAAGTTATCAGATCACCTTGTCCAGTAATATTCCATAACTTATTTCATGACTGTTATTTGATTTTATTCATGTGATGTGCAGGACATTGCTCAAGAAGCAGTGAAGAAGAAACGCCGTGCTACCAAGAAGCCATACTCTAGGTCCATTGTTGGTGCTACCCTTGAAGTCATTCAGAAGAAAAGAACTGAGAAGCCTGAAGTTCGTGATGCAGCTAGGGAAGCTGCTCTGCGGTGTGTTTCTTGTTTATTCTGCTTACTATTTGAGAGCTTTTTTTTTTTTTTTTATAGTTTTCCTATTTTCTAGCATGTTCATATATATTTTTTACATCAATTATGTAATCTGATCCTGGTTTTGGAGTCTTATTTTTATCTGCTTTTGTTTTTTCACTTATAAATATAGATGTCATAACTAATAATCCTGAGTCCATCCTGCAGTGAAATTAAAGAGAGGATCAAGAAAACAAAGGATGAGAAGAAAGCCAAGAAAGCAGAAGTAGCATCTAAAGCACAAAAATCCGGAAAAGGGAATGTTCAGAAGGGTGGTTTGCCCAAGGGTCCTAAAATTGGCGGTGTTGGCGGGAAACGCTGAGTGTTTCAGTTTTGGCTTTAATTCTTTTTTGTTGGTCTAGGCCTTGGATTTAATTCAAATACATTTGGTTTGAAACTTCTTCTGTACTAATATAATTTATTAGCTCGACTATCCTTTTATATTACCGTATTATCACACTTGTGTTTGGAGCCTCAGAGTACCTTGTTCTAAATGCATTTTGTTAGTTGTGCTGAAGATTTTTAACTGCGGTTGTTAATTTTTTGATGGGAGATTGACTTTTTAATCGATTAGCTCAAGCATGCTTTTGGTCACATTTGGTTGTGGCTGGCATTGGTCACACTTTCCTTCCTCACTTAGTCCTCTACGTATAAATTCCCAAAAATTAACACAGCCTTAATGATTAGATTAAAGAAGTATATTTTGACAACATTATCATTATTATAAGCAGTAGTATTTTAGGCAAAATTACCACTAGTTTAAATTTGTCCCTTATCTTGGACAGGTCCATATATGATGCAATCTTGTTGACACCGTGATTTATCAGCCTTGTTTTTCTTATGTGCGATCAACAATTTTTCATTTTAGCTGTACTTCACTTTTGGAATCACTTCTTGCCCACAATCAATTTTTTAAAATAACTGAAAAAGCTTTAAAATTACGTTAAGTGAGAGAAACGTGCGTTTAGTGCCCATAGATGCAGAACCAAACAACATCTTCAATATATATGGGGTGTCTGAGAAGAAAATATAGATCTTAAAAATTCTATCAATCAAAAGGCACTCTTGTTTCAGATAGGCCCAATTCGAAAACGAAGGAATTTACGTGATTTGACAATATATGAAAAATTATATTTTTAGCCTGTTACTTTAATTCATGTATTGACAATTGCATATTAGCAGATGTGTTAAAATCACAGTGATTCAGTATGATTTTCTAAAATACAAGTTATAACTTTTATAAAAATTAAAACGAACCATCACAATTCTGACACATTCATTGGTGATACTAATCGTAAGATTAGTCCTCTACTCTCTCTGACCCTAATTATATGGAGTATTTATCTTTTATATGTCATTTTGATCTTTTTTGGGCTCTTGTCAATGTTTGTTTAAGGTTTTTAAACTTTAATTTATTTTATTACATACGATATATTTATGATTGAAAGCATGCAGAGTAAAAAAATAAATTATAAATTTCAAATTAATTTGCAAACATTAAAAAGAAGATCAAAATATTATAAATTAAAAGTAAAAGATAAAGAAGTAAAATGTTAAGTGAGATTAAGTTAAAGACAACTGTTGTATCTGAAGTACTCTTTGTAACTTTAAATAATAAATTTTTATAAAATGATTATAAGAATATGTCAAGTTTTTTTTTTTTGTCAGATAGTTTAGTGGCTAAAAAATCACCTCATAAAGATGAATAAGTGGGTATATTCAGGTAGCTAAGTTCATGCGACAAAATTTGTCAAGTTTAACTTCTTTTTTTTTTTTGACTCTACAAGTTTAACTTATTGTAAATTGTGTTATTTAATTTTTTGAATAAAAATTTTCTTACCAAAAATTTGGAGTAATTTTCAATTTTGACCGCATACGATACTTTCGGGGTTTATTCGGGGTATATAGATAACCAGAAACGAAATCTTCATCTTTCGGATTTTAGGGTTTACAACTTTACATCGAGCAGCCACGCAGCAGTCATGGTTCTCAAGTCAGTATTCATCTCATCTCCAATTTTTATCAACGCTTTTCTTTTCGCCGATCCAATTATTCGTATCTGCAATTAAATCTTAAGATTTGTGTTCATTATTATCCAATTTTCAACAATCTGCAATCATTTACACACTTTTCACTTTTTTCGTGGATTTGTTTTTTCTTATTTTGTTGCCGTAGGATTTTGAGAATTTTGTTTGAATGCAAACTTTTGGTACTTGCTTGCAATTTTGTGATACTCTTGAAAATTTGGACATACTTTTGCAACTACTGCCTAATGCAATTTTAATTTTTAATTAGCTTCAGTTGCTAGTGGAATGCCTCTGATATAATGTCGGAAATAGTGGATCCTGGACCATTCAGTGTCTTGAATTTTGATATAATTAGTCGTTATGTTTTCAATTGCCTTGTTATAGAAAAGTTAGTAATTGAATTTTCCATTTCAGAACTGAACTCTGCCGATTCAGTGGCGCAAAGATCTATCCAGGAAGAGGCATCAGATTTATTCGTAGTGATTCTCAGGTTATAAAAAAATGACTTGCATAGAATTTTTATGTTGAGGCTTTTCTTTATTTAAATATCCGTGATGTATTTGCTGTAATGTATTAAATCTTTGTTTTGCTGATATAATGTTTTTTGTTTATTTGACAGGTTTTCCTGTTTGTGAACTCGAAATGCAAAAGGTATTTCCACAATCGTTTAAAGCCTTCTAAGCTCACATGGACTGCCATGTACAGAAAGCAGCACAAGAAGGTGATTGTTTAACACTTTAACTGATTTGTTTGTAATATAGATTGAACATGCTGAAATCAATTTTTTCATCGATGAACCCAGTTACAATGTGAAGATGTTTTGATTACTTTTGTTGAATTTCACCTGATTGTAATACGGCCAAAGTTATTACAAAAGTAATCTGATCACCTCGTCCAGTTATTCTACATCTTATTTCATTCATGTTTTTTTTTTGAACAGATTTCATTCATGTTTTTTGATTTTATTAATGTGATGTGCAGGACATTGCTCAAGAAGCAGTGAAGAAGAAACGCCGTGCTACCAAGAAGCCATACTCTAGGTCCATTGTTGGTGCTACCCTTGAAGTCATTCAGAAGAAAAGAACTGAGAAGCCTGAAGTTCGTGATGCAGCTAGGGAAGCTGCTCTGCGGTGTGTTTCTTGTTTATTCTGCTTACTATTTGAGAGCTATTTCTTAGGAATTTTGTATTTTCAAACATGTTCATATATTTTTTTACATCAATCGCGTAATCTCTTCCTGGTTTTGGAGTCTTATTTTTATCTGCTCTTGTTTTTTCACTTACAAATATGGATGTCTTATCTAGTTATTTCCATCCTGCAGTGAAATTAAAGAGAGGATTAAGAAAACAAAGGATGAGAAGAAAGCCAAGAAAGCAGAAGTCGCATCTAAGGCACAGAAGTCAGGTAAAGGGAATGTTCAGAAGGGTTCTTTGCCCAAGGGTCCTAAAATTGGCGGCGGCGGTGGGAAACGTTGAGTTTTCCCGTTTTTGCTTTAATTTGAATACATTTGGTTTGAAACTTTTGCACTGATATACTTCATTTGCTTAATTACCCTTTATGTTACTGTATTATCATACTTGTGTTAGGAGCTTCAGACAGTGCCTGGTTATTGAATCCCTTTTGCTAATGGCTTTGTTTTTGTTTTTTGCGCAAAATGTTTTACTACGTTTGTTGTTTTTATCATGGTAGTTTGACTTTGTTATTTTCAATAATCTCAAATATCCTTTTGGTACATTTAGTAGTGGCTTCCATTGATTATTTGAAGAGGCACAATATACTTTCTGCTATGAACATCCTGATTATTGATCTTAATTTATCATTAGGATTATTAAGCTAATCCTTGTTCTTTCAATAAAAATAGTGGAGAGAAATATACTTCTATTTAATGGCCTATGTTTGAACAGAATTTTACTGTTTATAAAAGAGGTTAGTTTGGGAGGTTGGAGGGGAATGGAAGGAGATGAGTGTATAAAAGAGAAACCTTTCAAATTTGAGAAATTATATCTTTAGATAGTGAGAAGAAAATTCTCACGTTGAATATATTTTTGTATTTTGACAGTATTATGAAATTAAAGAAAGGATTTGAAGAATTTCTAAGTTTTCTATTAAGTTTTAACCCTCCCAAGAAACTATTGAGTTATCCACCTCTAGCATATCCTTTGTGTGTGAGCAATCACTTTTATTTTACAAGAAAGTAATGATGTTTACAAGAAAGAAAACTTTGAATAAATAATATATAGTAATGATATTTACAATGAAGTAATATATAATAACCAAAAATATTGTTTTGAATACAAAACTTCTTTTAACTTTTTTTTTTTGATAAACAAACTTCTTTTAACTTTATTGACTATGACTAATGCTCATAAGACTTTTGTTTACAAATTTCTCAGCATGACTCTGATATTAATCAATGAAATGGAGTTGAACATTCTGTATAAAACTTTCTACCATTAACTTCCTTGACTAATGCCCATAAGATTACTTTTTACAACCTCATAGAACATTTCTTAGGATGACTCTAATATTAATCAATGAAAACCCATTGTTTTAACTGCTATATGACTATTGGAAAAGTGGAGTTGCATTGTTAAATTGACAACAATGATCACAATGAAAATTCATAGTACATAACAACGGCTAACATAAATCTAAAATTTAAAACAGTATTATTCTTTTGCACACTATTTTAGTCACAACCAACATTACATAGTTTTCACTCCTCCCTTTTTGAATACAACAAAAAAGAAAAATCCAACATATGAGCTCACAGTCATGAGTTGATGAGCCCTCTGTCTCTTACTCTGAAACAACGTCGTGAAAATGTAAAATGATAAGTACTGTAAAAAAAACAGTGTGCAACTGTCCTTTTCTTCCTACCTAAAAGCACAGTACATAGTAAAACTTTAACTTAAAAAGATTGCAAACCAGTAATGAGACATAGACACCTATTTTTTATACACCTCTTCATCATGTGATTAATTCGGTTGGTTGGATGATTTATTTAATTTGCGTTGAAAATTGTGGTTATTCGAACACAATTTTCAACGTGAGCCGAATAAATCATCTACTCAACTGAATTAACCACGTGATTAACTAGGTGTCGTAGATGTATGAAAAAGTGAGTGTCTATGAATCAATTTTGATTGAAAACTACTACTAGTACTTAACTTTTACCCTAGCTTTCCCTGAATCACTGCATCATGAGTCATAACTACCAATTCTGAATGGATTCTAATGTCAGTTCTCAAACCATTAATACCTAACTAACTACTAGTACACTAAAATTAAAGTGAAGTTCACACTACTAGCTCCTCATAGGGTAATTCAATTAAAATTACATTGACTTGTATTATAGATTAGGGATAATAATTAGGTAACAATGGCCAGTGACATTGTTGAGGAGGCATTGAAACAGAGTTGTTAAAATCTTCAACAGTGAAACAAGTACTATTATTGTTGTTGTAATTCTCTGCAGTTCCTTGTAGCTTGTTGGAACCGCTTTCTACTGTTTCTTCAACAATTTTTTGTTGTGTTCTAAAATTACCTTGTTCTTTTAGTTTTCCCTTCAGCTTCATAACCTGTTTGTTCAGGGCATATCAGTTACATCAAATCAAAACCATTTTGGGGTAAAACAAGGTTTAGGATCAAACAAAAATTAATGTTTTTCTATACATATATAGAAACAAAGTGCATTTTTCTTCATTGCTTTTAAATCCTAAAAAGTGTACAACATAATGTTGAATATATGTGATGAACATAGTACTAGTAATTGGAACTATAATTAGTTACAAAAAAATTCACTCCCACGTATTTCATTTGTAAGACATAATCACAATATAGTAACTCTAATAATTGGAACTATAAGAATTGATTTGTTGTTTGTGTGTGTATATTTCTTTTTCCTGAAAATCCAAGACATCTTAAAGATGAACATTATCTTCAAACTTGAAATGCAGAAGGTCTTTGAAATTCTAAAGGCGGAACATAAAATATACATATAGTTCAAACAAAAAACCATAGACTTATCACTATTAAAAAAGTTGAAATTTATAGAAATTAGAGACAAAAAACTTAATTTTCAAATTTCTGGTCCCTAATATTTCATAATGAAATCAGGAACAAAGTTTAAGTAATTTCTATCTCAAATAATTGTAGATAATTCAACATTTTTTATAGGTTTCAAAATTACATATTGCAAGAGGTACATAAAGGAAAAGAAAGAGAATGAACAAATATGTTGGACTATGTTCGGATTTGTGGTATCGGTGAAATGAAGTGGAATGAAATAGAACAACCGTTACGCACTTACGTTAATATTAATAAACAAAAATTATCTCATTCAAATTAAGTTAGTTATACTCTACATCGCCAATCGAAACATATAGTACGTACTAATTAGACATTAGTTACCTCTTCTTGAAGTTTCTGTTTTTCCTTGGAGACAACATCAAATTCTTGTTTAAGCACATCATACAAGTGTTCGAGATGTTTAGCCTTCCACCTTGTACGCCTATTTTGGAACCAAACAGCAATTTGGCGAGGTTGAAGCCCTAACTCTCTTGAAAGTTTTATCTTCCTTTCAGGATCTAACTTTATTTCCTCTTGGAAACTCCTCTCAAGTAAATCAATCTGATTACTTGTTAATCTCTTTTTCTTCTCTCTGTAATTATTATTTCCATTGATGTTCATTTCATCCATTGCTGGTAGTAACCTTTGCTGTGTCTCACCCAATGTTGCTTGACTCACTTCCATTCCTAATCCAACATACACACCACCATCTCATGAATTAGTTCTTTTATCTTAGCTATAAACATTAAATGACAATATCCAAATAAAAATGTTACATTACATGTGTGTTTTTGAATATGTATGTCGTTTATATCAATACTGACAATACATAAGGAAGAAAAAAAAGTGTGTCTAAGGTTACCAAAAGTGTAGTTTACAAATACGTTTTACCTTCTATGTGAATTGAAATGAAAAGCAATAAAGAGAGGAAATAACTTGGGATTCAAGTAAATAAATAATTCATGAAAGATAAAAATAGGTAAAAAAATCATTGGAGAATAAAGATGAATGATTTGAAGACTAATGTTTTTACCTGAATAAGGGGTATTGTTATAGTTGTAGAAGAAGCTTAAGGAAGATTCTGCATGAGGAACAAAGGGTCTTGTGGTCTCAATATTCCAATCCATTTTAGGCTTTCACTTTGTTCTTTCACTTCAATTCAATACCCAAAATGTGTATCTTTATTTATGGGCTTCACTAGTTAGGACTTAGGATGCATGGACCACCGAGGAGAGAAGTTATATATTAGAGTGGTGCAGTGCAGTGCAGTTAGTAGTATATAGTGAGAGGCGTGGCACTGTGTTTCTGACTTTTGAGTGATTATGAGAGATGAAATCAAACTTTCTAGGCAATCTAGGGGATTATTACTATAGAAAACTTAAATACTCACTTCTCTAAGATGTTATGTATATGACATGAGTATTTTTTTGTTCATTTTCACCACTAGTATCTCTGATCTATTAGGCTGATTAATCTAATTTAAGGTGAGTTCAGACATTAAGTGATTCCAGCCATCTCTTAAACACGGAGATATGACATGAGTATTTTTACTTATATGTTGTTTAATCCTGGATTCATTTTTCATTTAAGGTAGAATTTAAATTTGTAACTCACACTTATCACACCATAACTGCACTCATCTTTCTATCTTTTCAGAAAACATTCATTACTTCTATCTAGTTGTTTTCACTACAGTTATTTCCCAAAACAACATTAAGAAGACCATTTATGACTTTCTCATCCTTTCATTTTATCTAATTGCATCATCTCTAAATTGAGTATTATTTTAAACGAGTTTCACTCACACACACACACACACATATATATATATATATATATATATATATGATCATCATTTTTTTTAAGTCGAATACATAATGTCTCTAAAAGAAAACTTAAATACTCACTTCTCTAAATACGTATTTGGAGATGAGCGTTTAAAAAAGCAAAACCGCGGCGAAAACCCACATTTATATATAAGTTACAAATATCAATTTCTAATTTTCACATTAGAAAGACTCTCAAACATGAGTATGAATAAAAAAGCGTCAATCCAAACACATGTATTAATAAATTATGCAAAACAAAATACCTCTGATCTATAGGTATTAGGTACATAACTACTAGATAAATTAATCCAAGCTAAGTTCACACACTATAGAAAGCTCAAAATGAGAAGTTAAGTAGAAGACATAGTTGGGTTGGGCTAAGGTAGAACGGACCGTGCTGTCAGAACAAAGGCGTCAAAAAAGGGGAGTCATGCGTACGTAGCCCGCCCCCCTAACCACTCCTCATGCAAAACTTTTAATTTCAGTAATGAGTAACTACTTTTTTTTTTTAATTTTTTTTTAAATTTATTGAATGTTAATGAGCTCCATCTATAGACGAATCTTTCTAACAGGAGTTTAATTTTTTGAATAATTAGTGTATTTGATTTAATCATAGACCAAAAATATCAATTATTCAATAAATCTAAAAAATGTGTTATTTCTTATAAAAAGGACTAGATAGTATGTACTTCTTCGAGTTATCATGCCTCTTATTTCTTTATAATTTAAAGGACTAACACAAACAAACAATCATATATGGTGTTAGATAGTATGTCAATTTTTAGATGTTAAAAATAGCTTTGATTTGATTGGCAAAACAAATGAAATGGGCCCAAAAATTGGAAAACAGAGGAAGAAACAGAGATTGCTCCCCCAATGAGGTGCACCAATAAAAGACAAAGGAAGAATCACGACAAGTTGGTCTGAATTCATTTGTTTTCATTATCATCACCTCCCTTTCACCTTAAATAATTACTGTGTATGATGCAGACAGTGCTGTGCTTTGCTGCACATTACATGTCATACATACATACAGCACAGCTGATGATATTACTTACTTGCACATTTTAACAACTCCTCCTTCTTTTGTCTTTCCATCATATTTGGATCTAGCTTCCCTCCCTTCGTTTTATTATATTTCAATTTCATTCTAACTATAGGATTCAATATTGTACGTCTTGGATGGACCAGATCCATTGCAATCCTACAGATGATTAGTCCAGTCTAATGTCAAACTCGAATTGTCTGTAGTCACTGATTGCATGCAATCACGTAGTCAAGAGTCTGTGACCATATCGACCGGTCTATCTCTCAAGTTAAGTATATTTAGTTTTAAACAAAATCAAAATATACTTAGATATTTGGATCGTCTAATCTCAATTAAACAGTCACAAACATTTTGATCATATGACTACACGCAATCAATAATTGTAGACACATCACATTCGTCTAATGTCGGACATTTGATGGATCAATCTAGCCATCAAGAAAATAATACTCTCACATATTATTGTAAGAGTTATGGCGATAAGTGTCCTAAAGAGATTAGTTAAAAATTCATGAAAATGTTTTTGTAAAAACCAAAAATAAATCAAATATTTACCAAAGTATTAAATATACATAAATAAAATATATAATTTAATATATGAATAGAAGATAAACAGACGGGCAACAAACTACACCGTCAATCCTTTTTGAATTGCATAATTTAATATACATTGTTTTTTTATACAAAAGTTATACATTTATTGATTTCTTAATCGATTTCTATCATTTTTCTTAGATTAATTCTATGTTGATACTAGTATTTACTTAATACTACTATATCAATTTTAATGAGGGAAAAAGAAGGAAAATTGATCATACAATAGTTGTTTTTATTACTTATTAGAGATAAGTTTGTTAATTCTATAATAAAGAAAGAGATAAGTTTTTTTTTTTTTTGACTAATGATAAGTTTGTTAATACTTAATAGTAATGTGCAAGTTAGTCGAGTTAGTTATCATTATTAGTTGTTGTTGTTTTTTTTTTTTACAGTATTAGTTGTTGTTGTTGTTATCTTCATATTTTTTTTGGCACATTTATCTTCATTATATTTACATTGACTTAGACATATAATTAGGGCCCGTTGTATTGATGGTTAATCATAGATGAGACATATAATTAGGGCCCGCGTTGTCAAAAAAAATCATAGATGATTGCAAAACATTGAACAAATATAACTGATATGAGTCAATTGAACAAATATTATTTATTGGTAGATCAATTGAAGCTTGATTTTTTTTTGTTACATAATAATAACAAAGCCACATAGTTTAATTTAACATAATGGCGACATTCATAGATTTTAGCTAGCACAAACACTCCAAACTCATTCCGAATACACATATCAATGTCTACATGGTTCATATAGAGCGAGAAAAAGAGGCATCAATATTACATTTAAGTCTTCCCACAAATCACTTTACCCTTGTTAAACTCTCAATTTAACTTCAAACTCTTACAAATTCACAATTTTATTTAGATTACAAAAATCAGTTAACTCGTAAACTCTTACAAAGTCAAATAAACTACAATTGATAAACTCTCGATTTTACTATTAATTTATGAGTTCGTGATTTTATATTGATTTGACCATGAAATATAAAATTTTAGCTAAAATATAGAATTATTTTTATTTTAGTCATATCATATAATCTATATAGTACATCCTACCTATATATGTTATATTTACCCATTCAAGTGGAGACAATTGTATGTACGTAACATGTTACATATCCAGTTAGAGCTTAACCAGATCACCCACCAACAATGTTACACTCAAAATGAAGCCAAACTTTATTTTATTGGTGTTGTAATTTTCATGACAAGGAAAAAATAGAAAGGTTGAAAGGTCAGGGTGAGGTATAAAGAAGCTGCAAAACCATAAAATCCTATATATGTACGTGTCTACCTAAGATAGACACAGCTTGGTCCCATTTGAATTTAGGCCATGGAATGGAGTCACATATTTTAAATATGCTATAACTACAAGCTAAGCTAGAGATTATAAATTCTTATTCTTATAAATACATACATACGTCAAAATATAGATTTGACCTTTAAGATGTATAGTATAGTATATAGTAGTATGTGGTCCTGATCTGAATTTTTGGTGGCTAGCTTGATGATGAATTAATATGTGAAGAAGTGTATAGTGGTAAAATGTTTCCTTGATCCTAGCGGTCTAAGGAAGGTAAAACAGAAGTATTGTAGGGTAACAAGTATGTACTATGTACATTACATGTGATTCCACGCAAACGGCGCCGAACATGGACCCCTGCCTCATTCTGAGGTACTACTTCCTTTGCTTTGCTTGCTTGCTTGCTAGCCTCATCCAAATACGGTAACCACAGACCATATTGTTATGTTACTGATTCATTCATTATACACAAGAATTAATCATACTAAGTACTGTACGTTATTTCTTATTCTAATATTTACATGCACATATCAGGATATATTATATAGTATATACTAGTACTATTAGTAATTTCTTACTACTACAGCCTACTTTGCAAAGTACATGCCCCTAGTGGTTATTATTAACAACAAAATCAATATACGTTGCTTAAAAAAAACAACCACTGTTGCTACAAATCAATCCAATTTAAATTAGTTAAATTGAATAGATTATTAATTTAATTTGAATCTTTTTTTCACAAAAATTAAACCAAACTGACCGGTTACATGTTACAGGATAAGTCTAACATACACAACTTATATAAGTTGTGCATGTTAGAGTTAGCCACATGTTACAACCCTAATACACCTCTCCAAAAAAACGTCCCGATCTTACCAATTTTCATCTAATTCTGTTAAAGCTGCTATACATAAACATTTTTTAACGGAGTTAGATCGATTGAATCATTTCATGCTATTAGAACTTAGGTGAGAATGCCTTCACTACTCAAAAGAAAATATAGATATAGGGCTATCAAGTAGTCCAAACATAACAAGTAACAACCTTTGCATTATATTTGGTCCGTGTAAGGGGGCTCTGATTGATCTAATTAGCCAAACAAAATCTGAAAAGTTAAAAAAAAATGAATGTCAAGTGTTAACAAGTTATAATGCATACAGAGTACAGAGTAAACATTCTTATATTTGAACCAAAGAGAAGTATTAGCATTTAGCAAAACACTGTTTTTTAACATGCTTCTTGAATGGCTCATTTCTTAAAAAGTCAACATGTTTTATGATATTAAAAGACTATATCTTAGGGTGCATATGGAAAATTTATTTACAATTTAGCTAGACTAATCTTTCTTATGTCAAAAGCAAGTTGTGGAAGTGAAAAATAGGTCATTATTACATGTTCATCATAACTTACGAAAACATCTCATTAGAGCTTATTAAGTAATTATAAGTGTATAATTAAGCAGAATATCCAAACACACTCTTAGATTTAAATTTAAGGCATAAATCACACAGAGCACTTAATCTAGATAAAAGTTTTGATGATTTTTTCACCTGGGAAACAATTGAGATTTGTGAATCTAGACCAAAGAAAAGCAGAAGTAACTTTCATATGTGAAATCCACAGCCACGGGAACTGATTTTTACTGCTTTACATGAAAAATCATGATTTCTCTACATTCTCTCAACTTTTCAGGCACCAGTTTCTTACAAAGAGCATAATCAAAATTAAATAAAAAAGTATAAGGTTTTGAGAATGTTACCTAGATTCTTCAATGGGAATCCAGTTATCAAATTCCACTATAAGCGATCATCAAGTCAAGCAATGCAAACCCTACCGCTAACAGTAAACATTTGTTCAAGTGTAAACTTGTAACAGAGTCCCACATCGGTCACATATAAAATAAAATAAGCTTTTATATACAGTTGCAAAGCACCAGATAGTGTCCCTTCGGGGACATCCGATAAAATTGGAACGATACAGAGAAGATTAGCATGGCCCCTGCGCAAGGATGACACGCACAAATCGAGAAATGGTCCACATTTTTTTCTTCAATTCTTCTTCTTCTTCTTCTTCTTCTTCCTCCTTTCTCTGTGTGTGTTTTTTCTTTTTGCATTCCGATTTTTCCTTCTTTCAACGGTGCATACACGCTGTTTGTTTCATCAATTTCTTTTACGAATTAATATGCGTTGTTGTTTATTTTATTTATCCATACCAATCCCCAAAACCCTAAATTGCTACTCTTCTTTTTCATTTTCAATTGAATAGCTGATTAACTACTAACAATTCTTAATTAATCAGATCATTACACTGTTGCGTTGATTAAATACTAGTAGTATTTAATTATTATTATTATTATTATTATTATTATTATTTGTTGTAAAAATTGCAGCACAATGGATTTGATGCAGGCCAATGCCAATCAATCTAAAGCTGGAAGGACTGTGAGAATGTCAGAAACACGGTGAGTCGCCGCAATTTCGACAAAATCTAAACTTTTGAGCTTCAACAAACACACACAGAAAGGATTAGATTCTATGCAATGCAGTGAGTTGAGAATAGATTCTGGGACCAGGTTTTTCCTTGTCTTATGTTAAAAAAATTATGCCATTCAAAATCTTGACCAACTAGATTGTTTGTGTATTGTGGAGTCTTTTTATTATTCCAACCTTTAAATCATGTCAAATCATATTCATGATCATGCTTGATTAGGAAATATGTAATCTACTATAGTCACTATTAAACATGTGCCGCTGAACCTTTATTAATAATGTTTTGGATATTTAAATGCTACTTTTATATATGTCAACTATCAAATGGAGTGTTTGTAAGATTATAGTATTATAGACAATAAGACAGTGTGTGTGTGTGTGTGTGTAATAACATTTTTTTAAGCAAGTGCAAGTATTGTTTTTATTACAACCTTAGATTTTAAATTGAATGAGATGCTGTTTCCACTTACTAATTAATTAGCACATGAATCTGTTGGGGTTACTGGTTGGGTGTTGTGCGGAGAGAAGGGGGTTAGAGGATGAATTTACTCATATATGTATAGAGTGGTAAAACTTGTTATAAGCCATTTGATCAAGGAACAAAGAGCCATATATAGTAATAGTGATTTCTAACATGTGTTTTAAGCATTCTATCATTTGTTTGAACATTGAGTTCACTAACAGATTGATATTAACGGCGTAACTTGTAACATACTTGGCGTATGATCCATTTGTCAAGAGTCATAACCATTACATGGGGGAATGTTCTGATTGGCTCTTTAATTACCAATAGTGCAAGAATTACAATGGTCTAACCTTCAAGCATATTGTATATTTTAATCAGTAATTTCTCCACTATGATATTTTATATTTGTACTGCTTGACTAAAATCAATGAAAGGAAGAAAAATTCTGCAGAGTTGATGAAGTTCCAAAGCCTTTTCTCTTTTCATCTTATAAAAGAGAGTATATTTTCAAACTCAATGCTATGACCATACATGTAGTATCAATTGGTCCCATAGATCTCTATATTTTTATGGTATTCCATGCCGTAGATTCTTGTATCCACTTTAAATTGTGTTTTACCTACTTTATTCCATTGCAGTAGCCATGTGTAGCCTTTTTATTTCTTAGATTGCATTCATATCAATGCATTAGAGTTTTCTTCTCCTAACTGTCCATGCAAAATGATTGTTGAGTCAAAAAGGAGTCATTTTAGCTATGCCTTTCTTCTCTGCCTTTTCCTTTGTCATTATACTTGTTCACAAAAGATTTGTCCAAACTGTGGCCCTATGGACGTTCCATATCCTTTGAGCACAGAACCAAACTGTGGGGATCCAAACTACAGGCTTCGCTGTGATCCTCATTCTCAAAAGCTTTACTTTGACACTCTCAATGGAAGTTCCTATGTTGTACTCAGAATCATGTCTTCAATCCAGCGCATGGTGTTGCAGCCACCACCTTGGTTGCCTGGTTCATGTGTCACACAAGACATGCCGGTAAGCAATGGTATTTGGTTAAATCAGTCCCTTCCTTTCAATATAACTTCATCCAACACAGTGTTCATCTTCAACTGTTCCCCTCGCCTCTTGGTTTCTCCTCTTAACTGCTCTTCTTCTAGTATTTGTCATCGTTACTTGGAAAATTCAGGTCATGTTGACACAATACGAGCTGATGAGTGTGCAAGTGGTCTTCACCCTTGTTGCACCTTTGTTGCTGGCGGCATGCCTTCAGCTTACAAAATTCGCCTTCACAATTCTGGTTGCAAAGCATTCAGAAGCATCCTTCATTTGGACCAAGACAAACCTCCTAATAAGTGGGAGGAAGGCCTAGAGATTCAATGGTCTCTTCCATCTGAACCTGTATGCAGGACACAAAGGGATTGCTCTGGAGACTCTAAGTGTTCCACTTCTAGTAGAGACGCACTCTTTCACTGTCTTTGTAATAGCGGATTCCATTGGGACCCTTTTGCAGCAACCTGTGTAAGGTACAAGAGAAAATCCAAATGGAAAATCAGCTTGGTTTTGTCAATAGTGGTCATTGCTTTTTTCTCATTGGCTGTGGTTCTTGTCATCATCACAAAATCCTTCAAACACAAGGAGAAGCAGGCCAAGGAAAGAGAAATTGTTCTGAAATCAAGCACTGGTGGGGAGAAACCTTACAAAATGTTTCAGCTGAAAGAGTTGAAGAAAGCAACAAAATGTTTTTCTCAAGACAGGATCTTAGGAAGTGGTGGCTTTGGGGAAGTTTACAGAGGTGAACTACAAGATGGAACAATTGTAGCTGTCAAGAAAGCTAGAGTTGGTAACCTCAAAAGCACCCAACAGGTGCTTAATGAGGTTTCAATACTTTCTCAAGTCAATCATAAGAACCTAGTCAGACTCTTAGGCTGCTGTGTGGAATCTGAGCAACCTTTGATGATCTATGAGTATATCTCAAATGGGACCCTCTATGACCATCTTCATGATAAATATCCCAATTTTCTAGACTGGAAAAAAAGGCTTAAGATTGCTTTTCAAACAGCTGAATCATTGGCTTACTTGCATTCTTCTGCACACACACCCATTTACCATAGAGATGTTAAGTCAACAAATATACTGTTGGACAATGACTTCAACGCAAAAGTTTCGGATTTTGGACTCTCCAGATTGGCTAACCCAGGACTTAGTCATGTGTCTACCTGTGCTCAGGGAACACTAGGGTACTTGGATCCCGAATACTACCGCAACTACCAGCTAACCGATAAAAGTGATGTTTATAGCTATGGAGTTGTGCTGCTAGAGCTTTTGACTTCACAGAAAGCAATAGACTTTTCTCGCGGTCAAGATGATGTCAACTTGGTAATTCATGTGAGTCAATATGCAAGCAATGGTGCAATCATGCAAGTGGTTGATCAAAGGCTTCTTCTATCTGTGGAACCCTTAAGTGATAAATTGATCACAAGCATAAAACTCTTTTGGGAGCTTGCACATGATTGTCTTAGAGAGAAGAAAGTTGAAAGGCCCAGTATGAGGGATATTGTTGAACGCCTCCTATGCATAATTAGGATTGAAGATCAAGAGTGAAGTATACATAATGTGGTTTCTGTTTGATAATAATAAATGTATTGTCTATTGTGTAATAGTGAGCCTAATATTTAATTAATATTCAGCTTTATTATTTTGACATAAAAATTCAGTTCAAATACATAGTTATATTTGAACAGAAGTTGTGTTTATTATCATGTATAAATTTCTTTGACAACTACATATCATGTACATTTGAAACCCTAAAAATCATGCATATCTTATAAATTTGAACACCTAAAAATTGTGGTTAATGATGTTCAAAATCGTGATTAATGTGTTCAATAAATGATTAATGAATTGCTTGACACATTTAATGTGTATTTAAAAAGTGTTAACCATTCGAAATTGTTGATATTTTTTGTCAAATTTGTGTGTAAAAATATCATTTCTCTTAGTTCTGAAAAACTCAAAAATTGTATTGATATGTAACAATGTTCAAAATTGTCGAGATTTTGTTGTCAAAGTTGGATTAAAAGATAATGAATTTCCCACTTAGAAAGAAACTAAAGTGATTCCAAAACTGAATTTGAATGGATGGCAAAGAAAAATTAGAATCATATGCCATCTTCTTTAGAAAGTATGAACTATATTATTCAAAAGTATATGCAAGTATTGGAATATTTGAAATGGTTTGTCTTTTCCTCCAAAGTGGTATTCCTTTTGTAACTTAGGAAAGTGTTTTCACTTAAACTTTTAAAATGGAAATTTCATTTTGTTATACTAGGAAAGCATCACAAAATGGTTATGATTAGTCTAATCCATGCACGAAAGATTATGTGCGATTATTTTTACCTAATTGGTCCGTTAATGATACTTATCAATCATCCAATTTATTTTCAAACCAATAAATCATGATTCATGAGTGTAGCACTTGCTATATATATGATTAATGACCTACAAATACTCAATTATTTTCAATTTGTAATATGGACATTGTTAATGAATTACTTAGATATTCTTTAGCATATGTACCAAAAAAAGAATTACTTAGATATTATACTGATATCAATCACCTTCAAATAGTGGTTGATAACTTAACATATTGAAAAAGGTTAATAAGAATATAATTAGTTGTTAATAACCACATAGCAAACTCGTGAAGATAATTAATAACCCCGTCAACCATGTAATAAACTGAATGAACCAAATATTTTTACTGTCATTAACCATTCAACCTTATGTGAATGTGAGGAAATCATTTTTCACCATTTATAATTTTATATGATTTCATTTTATAGTGGAAAACTTGATTACGGGTGGAAATCAAAAAACAATTAAGGCAAAAATATCTCACTTTAAAAGAGTGGGATTAGTCAAAAGCTATGTCATTAGCTTTCATGTAAGTAGTACAAAATTTTCCACTGCTTCTTCACAGTGAGAGAGGGAGTTAATTATAGCTTCACAAAAAGCTTATTTATTGTGTTGGTAAATGGCAGCACTGAATACACATATTGCTAATGTATCCTATGTTGGAGTTCAAAACGCCTTCCAATTCCAATTAAGCTGAGCTCATAAGTGTTATTTAGACCTACAAAAGTTGGCCTTTTTCTTTAGTTTAAATGCTACTTTTAACATTAAAGTCTTCCTTTCTACGAGAATGAAATCAATGAACAATTCATACGATGACTGTGGCAGAAACATTTTTGTTGAAATTATTATCCATACGAATACGTACTAATACGCTTTTTTTAGGTAAAGAACAAAAATACGTACTAGAGTATTTATTCTATCTAGCTAGTAATTGCTATCCATCACCCTCAGGCGAGATCCTGTCTCGAGATTCTTGTGTATAATTCTAGGAATACCATAGGAAATTACACTAAAAAACATTAGTACTAAACTATGTGGTTATGTTAAAATATTTATAAGATTTAGAAAAAATCTCAATCATGGGTCGTAAAAACACTGCTACTCCATAGTCCATACTACTTTAGAATTTATCCTTTGCTCTCATTTCAAACTGTCGATTTACTGGACATCTCTATCTCTGATGACAGCAGCACCTCTTTACTATGAAAAATAAAATGGCAGTACTTACAGCCTCCCTCAAAACCAACAGGAGAAGCTCAACAGAAAGTGAACCATTGTTTGGTACAAACTATCGGCGGTAGCGGTGGCGTTTGAAATTGAAGTACACATGCAGAATTCCACGTTCAAATGTGCACTTGAAACCTTTCTTGTGAGAATATTCCCATTCTTTGTTTACAATGCGGAAAGCCTGTCATGGAAGACAAGGAAATAAGATTATTGTTTTAACAGATGTTAATAATTAGTGTAAAAAAATGTTAGTGGAAGGAAATGAACTCGTTAACTCTTTATCACTCCAACCCTTATATTCCTTCCAAAACCATATCATGTTATAACCCAAGAAAACAAGTAAACTGATTGAAAGTCACATATTGTCTAGTAATCAAGAACAATAGACTTACTATATCTTCATATGGCGGACCTGCATGGAATCTTATAATACAAGTCTCCCCATTGCTGCCATCCTTGTCAATAGTGTAGTTTGGGGCTTTTATCTTGTCTACAAGATCGGGATAGAAAATATTAAATTTGTATCCTTGCACAATCTTTGGAGGTGGGTTGTCATGATCATAGTGAGTCTGGTTGTATTTGTTCCACTCATATCCAGTGTGAACACGGTTGAAATACTTTGGCTTCCTTGGTCTGTACTTGTCATGCCACCAATAAACCTGCTCCAACATTTACCAATAGTGTCAAGAACTTAAAATTGAAAATGATGAAAATAATATAGATGGTCAACAAACAATACCTGCGAATCGAGGCTCACTTCAGCTCCAGATCCAAACACTGCATCTCCATCCTCCATAGCTCCCATAGCTTTAAAGGCTTTCATCTCTAAATTATCTTCAGATGGGGCTGGCTTTGATGCCATTGCTTCCTGAACTCGTCTTTGCTGCTCTTCTAATACAGCCATACGTTTCCGCTCCTATACGTACCAACATAGTAAATTTATAATTTATATACTCATAATATAACCATGGGATCGCCATAACAATTAATAGTCGTGTTTAAAAAGATTACCAGTATAGCTTTGTCCTTTTCAGGATCAATAGCTTCCTCATTTTCATCACCGTGCAACAGTTGTGGTGAAAATGATCCAGCCTCTTCTTCAGCTTCTTGAATCTCTCTAATGGGCTCCGGTGAAAATGATTCATCTGCAGAACGGACTGCCACAAGAGGGAAATACCGAGCACATTTTAACAAGGATGAAGATATAGATGGAGCCAATGAAAACATCATGAACAGTTAAGCCACAACAAAAAGTATATACCTTTAGTATCATCCTCAATATATGCCTCCTCAGGTATCATGTCCTGAGGACTCTCTGGTTCATCTTCATCCTCCAATGGTTGCTCAAGACGTTGCAAATACTTACGTAACATTTTAGCATGGATTTCCTTTAAACAAGCCTATATTTCAAGCAAATTAATAATGAATTAGAACAGACATCTAAAGGCATCTAAAAGAATATTAGGAAAATAATGTGATGAAGAATACCTTGGCCTTGTATATGTGGAGGTGTTTTAAAATGGCCTCCCAGTATTCAACCACCTTTGCTGTACCAGTACGCATCTTTGACTCAATGTGAACCTGGAAGTCTTCCAACTCTGTACGTGTCTTTCCATGTAAAAGGTCCTTCACAGCTGGTTCAACACTGGAATGCAGACCCCTTTGTTCAGCAAGCAACTCAGCAGGAGGTTCTTCTCCACGCACCCTAGCTCGATCAATTGCATCCTTTTTTCGAGATTCGGCTAGCTCCCAATCGCAGACTACAAGGAGAGCCTACATGAAGTTGTCGAACAATTAGTCTTAAGCTTTGAAGAAGGTGCCAATCATAATAACCAAATGGTGTTGCATAAAACAATAAAAGGAAGAGATCATGAAAGTCATTTAGTTCTTTTGGTCTCCAGTCCAACTCAAATATTTATGTTGAAATTATCTTTTGAATGTGTTGTGTAATATATGTTAAACTTATTAATTACATAACCTGTGCAGGACTCAAAACAGAAATCAAACAATGTAAACAGGGTGATACCTCCCAATATTCCACATGGGTTGGTGTTGCCCTGTCAAGATCCAGATGCATTTTGATGTCGTCACGAAGTTCACTCATTTCTTTAACAGTCAAACCCTGTACCATATATAAAATAATTTATTTAACTTGTTCAATAATATTAACATTTGAAGTTGCAAAATTAGAATGGTTAGTAATGAGAGAATAAAATGAAAAGGAATCAAAAGCTAGATATTAACCTTGAAGACCATGTATGGTTCATTTATTTCTATATCAAAATCATCAGAACCATTGAGGTGCTTGGTTAGGACGTCGATTGGCCTGGCACGCCCTTCACGCAATCTAATCTCTGACCTAACTTTGCTTTGATCAAAATGGAACTGCAGATGGAATAGTCTAAGTCAACAAAAAAGACAATTATACTAAAAAAAAAACAGATGCGCACAAACTCAGTACATTACCTCCTCTTCCTTTTTTTCCCAGTCCTGGAACTCAGCTCGAGCACGTTCTCTAGCTAACAATGCCTGGAAGGAAGAATTTGTCAAATGCCAATAAGATAACATAGTCTGTTACACCCTTAATCTAACACTTATGTCAAGCCTTGATTTGACTCTAACATATTGCGACCATATTATAGTCTCAAAGCACCATGAGAAATTGAACTGTAGCACCACTGGCTAAGGAAAAGAACGGATATGTAGCCTTGACATAATTGGTATGTCATATTAGAATTGAACCACAAAATTTTACAGTCGCTAGATAGAAGACGTTCTAGTTTCTTCCAACAAGTTAAAAATGATAACAATTGAAACTTAATATGTTTAACTAACCGGGTGAAATTTTGGCTATTAGGCTACTTGACGAAAAAAAGAATATACTAACTAACAGGAATGAAAAACTGTGGTACAAGACACCAATCTAAGACTCCCGTTTAAACTAATGACAGGTTAGGTATAGAACCTAATAGTAACACATTACCACTAGTAGAGTTAAAGAAGCTAGACAAATACTCCCATAATACATTACATGTTGATATTAACTAACAACAAATAATGAGACATGACTTACCATTTCTTCTTCATGTTGTGCTTTCTCAAGTGCCCTTTCCTCTCTCCTCTTTTTCACCTTTTCAATTTCTGCCTGTATTGTAATTGTGAATATAGCAACAGTAAGCAGCAAGAACATTTAGTTGTTTGACCATTAGTAACAAAAAAAACAAAAGATTAAATGAGGAAGTGAAAAAAAGATTCAGAAAGTGAAAAGATTAAATGAGTGACGAAATAGTCTATTGTGTATACCGGTCAACAATAATAGGAACCTGGGTAGTAAGAACTAAAACAGAAGTAATTCATGTCAATTTTCATCCGATTGCTTTTAAAACTTGTTTTCATAATCTGTTTTTGGTGCAGAGAGTTTTCAATTTCTGTTATGTTCAGGCCAGGAATTAAAATAGGTGATTTGGTGCCAAGATACCAATATGCTATTATTATTTTAAAGCTTCTCAATTGGTTGAAGTTGTATGGGACGTGTTGGTGAGTTTTAAGATGCCAGCATTGTCCAGCAGTACCATTAAAAGAGTGGGGGCTATGGGCTAGGGTTATTCTTTTTCTATACAACAAGGCTAGTGCTATTGTTGCTATCTACTCATGTCATGCTTGTATGAAATATCACCAATTAAGCTAAAGCATAAAGCAGAAAAAAGCAACAAAAAATAGCTGATTCAATTCACAACTCTTAAATTCAAAACACTAACCACATACCAAGAAATACACACGAACAAAAGCAAATTACTAGGATTAAATGCATACCATCCTTTCTACTTGTCTTTTCTTCTCAGCCTTAACTGAAAAGGAATCAATAGATGCACCTTGAGTAACATCGCGTTCAATCTTCTTGCGCCAAACAAACCTACAAATAACATTTTGGTAGGTTTATAAATCATATGGGCGACGAGTGCTTATCTGCAATAATTAAGTAGACTTATAATAAATGAACTAACACAAGTTTAACTCAATCATCAAACAATAAAAAAAAACAACAATGAGAAAGAATAACATACTTTTCATTGAGATTAGAATCACCAAATGGATTAGAGTCATTAGAATAACCCGATACCGTATTAGTCTTCAATTTTTTCGCAACCTTCGTAGCCTGAACAAACAAAACATACATAGAAGAATTGAACATAAAATTCAACAAATGAAATCAAATGATGAAATAAGTGATGAAGAATCTAGTAGAAACCTTTCTCTGAGCTTTTTTAGCCATGTACTGTGAAATTTCCTCTTCAGTGATTGTCCTCGAAGACTTTTTCTTTCTTCCAGTTCTATCATCGTCGTCACTTGAATCATCGGAATCCCTCCGTGACCTCCGACTAGTTTTCCGGCGGTCGTCGGAGTCGGAGTCTGAAGCAGAGTCATCGGATCTTCTTCGTCTTCGAATTTTTCTACTGCTACTACCGCTCGCCATTATCTAAAGATGCAACATAATTATCCAATTTAATGTCATTGTTCAAAACCCTAAACCTTATTTTTGCGAGTTGTGAGCTAAAATTGGAAACTTACTTGGGGATAAAATCAATGAAATTTTCAACGATTGATGGAGAAAAGGAGGAAGAACCGGTGGCGGTGGAAAATAAAGGAAAACGATTGACAAGGGAAAACGAGAAGTTGACGATGGTGGAGTATGGCGGCGTTGTTATTGTTGATCTGAAGCCTCTGCGATTACGTTTCTATGTTCACTATTTTATTTTCGTAGTTACTCAAGAAAAAAAAAAACAGAATACTATCATATCTTTGTTTCATTCACCAAAAATATCTTTGTTTTCTCGTTATTTTTTTTTTATTAACTAAAAAATTGTTTTCTTTTGACCAAAAAAAAAATTGTTTTCTAGTTATTTTTTATTCATAACTATAAACTATAATATATGATCCACATCTTTTTTTAATTGTTAAGACCAAACTATTCATCGCCAAACTCAATAATTAATATATCGTTGACTTGAAAACACTTCAAAAAGTAGAACAACATATTGTTAAGATTTAAAACTTCTTCATAACTAATATGAGGATCGAACCTCCGACCAAAAAATGAACCGACATTCTACAATTTAAAGTTGTTATAAAAAAAAATCATCAATATATTTTGGCCCACAAGACAGTTAAAGCCACAATTGCAACATTTTATCATCAATCTTTGTTTGTTAAAAGGACAATCCTTTCAAGTCGAACTTCCAAAAAATAGATAGACTATGTAATTAAAAATGGCTAATGTAACTAATATTTTATCATTCATTCCTATAACTCAAATTAGTTTAACTATGACGGCTTATTGAATAGACAAGGTTTGATACTTAGTCAGAATGAATCAAAATAGTTTCTAAATTTTAAGATTGAAAAATACTTTTTGAAATTGTAAAATTACAATTGAAATGCTTTGTGCACATCTTTGAAGCAAGAAATAGAAGACAATTCATTAAAAATTAAGGAAGCAAATCAATGTGGAATCCAGTAATAAAGTTGCCAAGATGGGGCTAGTTATAGACGAAGATGATTTCACCAATTGGTGAGCAATTTGGTTTGTTTGTCTCCTACTCAAGCTCTCATCAAGGTTTTGTTTAAGGGGTCAATTTTCTTACACGCTTCAATGATCGCTTTGTAACATTTCTTGAGAGAATTGTAGAAGATCAATTGCGACCTTACAATTCATTTCAATGTTAACTCTCTCTCAAGTATAATGTCAGGACTCAAGAGCTACTGAAGGGCATGTAGAAGGTCAGTAGATTCACCGATCACGATTGGGGGAGACAGCAAGGAATGGGAAGCGACCCATCTCATGCGAATGCAAAGGCAATAAGAAGTGTAGTTTTTATTTTAAAACAAAATGGCATCTACTTTACACTCTACACTTTCACGAGACATCATCAAAAGTCGGATAGACTTCTAAATTCATCTTGGGTTGGAGTACCATCATACTCCTCTTTCTTCTAAATATATATATTTGCCATTTAACAATGGAAGGATTGCGTGGATTGTGTGCATGCATATATCAGAAAGTACCCTGTTTGTGCTGGCTGCAGCCCATTAATGAAAAATGAAAATATTGAACCAAAATTCATCAATGTAACAAAGTTTACCCTAAATCTTACTATTACTAGTTTACTACCAATTCGTGTCATACCTAAGGCAGGAAAACATTAAAACTAACAGTTATTTTCATGAGGAAATATACTGTGGAGAAAAAACTGTAAGGTAATCACAGACGTCAAAACTCATGTATCAAGTGTTTGCATTCCTAGAGGCTTCAGTTCACTGCAACCTCAGCTGAGAGGAAATTCGAATGAAGCACATCCTGACCAGAAACTTTAGTTTTAGAGTTCTTCAGCACTTGGAAAGCTTCTTCCACCTTGGCAGTAAGAGACTCTGGTGATTCCATGAGAACCAGCAATTCAGCATTGTCCATCTCCAAAAGCATCCCAGTAATCTTTGCTGCTAGGTTAGGCTGTTCAAGATAGTTTAGTGAATATACTTTCAAAAGTCCAATCTTAAATACCCAACAAATAAGAATAGTGCATAGCTATACCTTGAGTTTCTGGACAAGCATGTAGAGATGCTCGCCAAGTATCTCTTTCTGCTGCTCTGGAGTAGCATTAGCAAGCAGGCTATGCAACACATCTGATCCCTGGGCGCCCCCACCAGAGTTTGAGCCACTAAAAGAGAATCCAGATCCTTTTTCCATCTCACGGTGGCGCCCACTAGGTACGTACTTAGCCTGTCCGGTTCTCTGTAAAGGATACAAACTTTAGAAAGTACAGCTATAAACAGATGTATAAAAAAGATCAAAGCACAAGTTTTGAAGTAAAATCCAAACAGCATCCCAATTTTATATCAAAGACAAATTTCTAGTTCTGAATTTAAGCTCAGTTTCAAATTATTTTAAGGGCATTTTAAAGTGTTGTTCAGAAAAACAAGTAGCACAGGCACAGTGGCACCTACACGAGACCTGATAGTTGCACAGAGAATGTGCAGTGCATAAGCATTTACGACTGCAAACAGTTTCTTACATCTTAGCGTCATATAAGTGAGGGGGGGGCTAGAGAAAGAAAAAACCTGCTGAGTAGTTGACTCTCTTGAAGAGATCGCTGACTGAGCAGCCTGCTGGGCTTGTGGCATACCAGAGTGAGTATTTCCCTGTGATACTGCATGGCCATTCATCCTTCCCCTGTTTTGCCTATGCTGCCTAGTATTGCTAGAAACCTGTGAATGAAGACGTTAATTCAAATGACTCGTTAAACTCTCATTGAAACAGTAGCAGCTTCTCCAAATAAAATGAATGTCGCTATTTAGTTCCTCCATGGTAAGTTTTTTTTTCCTTAAGTTCCTTATTTTGTTTTCCAAAATCCTTATTTAAAAAATTGAAAAAAAAGTGCATGAAATACTTATCGGGTTCCTAACAAAGTTGTTACTTACAACAGGTGTGGGTGACTGCTGGAATGATCTAGCAGGAGGTGCAGAGCCATTAACCCGCCATCCTGGCCTCAATGCCATAGGCTGATACATAAGACCAGCCCGAGGAGGCGCGTGTGAAACAACACCAGTAGTTGTGTAGTAGAAAGGAGGATATCCACCAGGGACAATGGCAGTTGAAGGCCCAGCTAACCCTGCAATTTGCTGTGCATACTGGAGCTGCAACTGTGCTTGTCTGTCCTCTTTCCTCTGAGCAAGAGCAACATATAATGGTTTACCATGGAACATGAATCCTGCAGATAAAATGGTGCTAAATTGGAATGTCATTTGCATAAAAGTATAACAAAACTTCAAATAAAAAATCTATAAAGAGGAAAATATGCAAATTTGCAAGATCTTCAGTTCCAGACTAGCATACAAAAAGTAATTTGACAAAATATATTTTCAGACCAATTGAGTATCCTTTATTTGCATTAGCATGTAAGGTTGATTGTAAACCTGAATATAGCTCCTCTAAAATAATCTTGTTAAAAGATGCAGATAAGGATATACTAACCCTTAAATATAAGTAAGTTAAGATCACAATGTGCTTTAGATTAAATCAACAGTTGAACTATACTTGTGAAATTTACAAAAAAAAAAACTAGGAGCCTTACCACATAAACCCAATGGATAGTCGTGACATTCTGTTCAAATCATTTAAAGTAGAATTCAATTTTCTAAATTCAACCCAAGAACACAAAGGAACCTTCAACAACCACCGTGAAAAACATACTCGCTCAACCACGTGCAATTACAGAAAATTGAAACAAAAATCACAAATAAAACCCTTGAAATGACTAGGCTGGAACTCATGCATTTATGGAATGCAAGCCCAGTAATGATACCAGATAAGACAGAGAGTTCTACTAACCTTTCAAAGTAATTATAAAATCCTATAGAATAAAATGAATATGAACAAAGAACTATAAGTGTTGATGCTTGTCAATATTTGTTTGCTACCAAATAAAATGAATCTCTTGCTAGTTGCTACCCAATAATATATCATACAGTCCTTACATTCTTCTATAGGAACTAACACATGCATTTGTTTTCCTAGTTCATATTAGCATATGTAGGAACACACCCTGATCAACAACTTAACTCACTTACCATGAAAAGTGTTCACAGCTTTATTGGCCTCCTCAGGTGTGGAGAAGCAAACAAAACCAAATCCTTTGCTTATCCCTTTTTCATCTCGCATAACTTTTGCAGAAGTTATATTGCCACACACACTAAAATGACCTCGCAGTTCTTCGTCACTAACATTGTCATCAATATTCTTCACATAAATGTTTGACCCCTGAAAGTTAAATGATGACACTCTAAGAGAACTGAAGAGAAAATGGCTGGTTAAATATAAGAGAGTGGTAATTAAATTACCTTATATTTCAAGACTTGTTCCTTTCGTTTCTCTTCGAACTGCTGGTGCAAGATCTGCTCACGTTCTGCCTTCTTCTGTGCCCTGGCTACATACAGAATCTTTGAACCTGTTGATACAAATCAAAACCAGAGAATATACAGGATCAACATCAAGAAATTTCAACCTAGCCAATGAAAAACCTACACAGTAGTAGAATAAATAACTTACCAAGTTGCAATCCATTCATTGCTTCCATTGCCCTTTTAGCATCCTCTGGATTTTCGAAATTCACAAAGCCAAAACCTTTTGACATCCCATTGCCGTCCTTTGCAACAGCCAAGCTAATGATTTTCCCAAAAGAGGAAAACCTTTCCTTAAGAAGTGTTTCAGAAATATCGAGGTCCAAATTCTTCATATACAAGTTTGTATATCTTGCATCAGGGCCAGAAATTACACGATCACTTTTCTTGACAAACTTCCCAACATATCTATGACAAGAATTATAATCAGATTAAAACCAATGTCAGGAAATAATAGATTTCAAAGCATAAACATATACAAACAAATACAATGAATAATTTCCCTTACATCTGCTTATCAACAATAGTAGAGCCATTCATCTTCTCAATAGCAGTATTTGCAGATTCCTCTGTTTCAAATTGAACAAAGCCATATCCTTTGCTCTTCCCATCCTCAGACATTACAACTTTACTTGACAAAATATTCCCAAACTTTTTAAACATATCTTCCAGTCCACAATTATCTATTGATTCAGCTAAATTCTGCAACGACACAAGAAACCCATTTTCAAAAACAATAACCAACACAAAACACTAGTTTTAACTAATTCAAATAAAATAACAGTAGATACCTTCACAAACACGTTCCCTATGCTACTTTTCCTTGCATCAGGATCACGACGCGACCACATAACCCTTATCGCCTTTCCATTCAAGGTAGAATGATTCTTGATCTCAATCGCCTTAATTGCTGCATAACCAAAACCAAATAGAACAAAACATATTAACATTCACAGAGTAACCACACTCAAGAATCAAATAAATAACATCAAGAATCATCATCATAATCATTATCAGCATAATAAAGAATTAATAAAACAAATTAACATTAACAGATTAAATACTCTCTCTTTCTTTAATGTTAACATCATATCTTAATCACAACAGAAAATGTTAAAACAGATTTTAATCATTCTTTATATCATATCAAGATCTAAGATTAGAAAGAACAGAATCATAATCATAATCATAGTCTTAATCATAATCATTATCATCATAATCATAATGATTATCATGATAATAAAGAAATACTAGTAAAGATGAAGAAAAGAAAGTATTTAGTTACCGTCTTGAGGAGAGAGGAAGTTGACATAACCATAACAGAGTGATCTACCAGAGGAAGAGTCTCTACAAATGCGAACGGAAGCGAGAGTGTTGAAATCGGAGAAAAAGTCATGAAGTTGTCCGTCGGAGACATCGGGATGAAGGTCTCCGACGTAAAGAGAAGCCGGAGTGGCGGCGACCGACGGAGAAACCGCCATTGATCGATCAGATTTTATTTTCTAAGAAACGGAAAATGAGAGAAAATGAGAGAGAATGAAAGAACGAAAGAAAGTTAGTTTTGTTTTGTTTTGTGTGAAGAATGTGATGTGATGTGAGAGAGAAAGAAGGAATGATATGAAATGAAGGGGTGAGAGAGAAAGAGGGTGGTGTGTGTGTGAGTGAGTGAGTGTAGGAGAAACTCGGCGTGCATGGCCGTTCAGTTACTCTATCAAAACAAAACAAAACAAACATTTATTCCCACGCGCTCTCACCTTCCGTATTTCTCACCACCTTTTTTTTCTTTTTCTTTTTCTTTTATTTTTTTTACAATCAAATTACATTTACTGTCTATTCAACTTCATTTCTTTAATTTTTCATCAATACACCCACAAATAATTTGAGTCAAAGGAAGATTTTGTGCATATTGTTTATTCATTTTGACTAGTGTTAACTATAAATTATTTCAATTAATTAACTATACAATCAAAACATATATTTTTTCAAATTAATTAGATCCTATCTATAAATATCTAGCTATTTCTTGTCAAAAAAAATATATATCTAGCTATTTATCATGGTTTATTGAATGTATAAAAATTACATTTTCATTGCATAGAAACTAAATCCCTATATTCAATATTATACTTTCATTGAATAATTCTATTTTCTTAGTCATAAATAAACAAATATATTTAGAAATGAATGCATACTAGTTATAAAATGATTAGGAGCTTTGTTTCTTTTATTATCTAGATAAAACAAACTCAACTGATTGATCTTTATTTAATTTTTTTTTTCAAAATCAAGTTGCCAAATATAGTGGTTAATCTCTCGTTGGATCGGAATACACCTCAAATAGTAAAACAATTGATTTAGATATTTAAAGCTTATTCATACTTAAAGTGGAGATCAAACTCTTAACTAAGAATTAAAAAATAATGAACTCAAACCGCTCAACCACATCACCGGGGTTAAATTAACTTGATTTAGTTAAAATTTAATGTAATTATTTGATATTAAAAATTTTAAACCAAAAATAATTTTAGAGCACTTGGTTGGATCTTTATGTTGTTATGTCTATTTTGGATTTAGAATGTCATAAATATATATTGGTACGCAAATAATGAGATGCTAGTTTGATCTTAGTGGAAATTACACTCATCTCCATTTATTAAAACATCACTAATACTCCCTCTATTTTTAAAACATGCAGTGACCTTCCTTAAGTTTTCATCAAATAGACAAATACCTCCCTTCTCCAGTAACACTGTTTATTCCACCGTTAACTTTTATTTTCTATTCCACCGTTTATCCCTTCTCCTCATTTTTAATACTTGTTATTTGTAGGAATCGCAGTTTGATAACATAGTCATCCAAGCATGCTTTTTAGTTTTTACACAACACAGAATAAGGTTACGTACATAACAATTCCATATCATATACTTCAATTAATTACTGAATAGAAATTGCAGCAAAGCAAACGATAGCAAAGACGACGACGGACAACAACACGAACAGGGTATACGAATATTGCTGCAAAAACGAACGAGAACAACAAAGACAATGACCGCGAGAACAAAACAGTGAGTGTGAAAACGAGAGAGAAGGATAGGGACCACGACGACAAGTGAAGGCAAAAACGGGTTAGAGGAACGAGCAAAGGTGGTGGAGACGATCAAGGTTTCCATGGAGAGAAATAGAGTTGGGTTTTTATGATGTTTTGAGAAGGAAGAGAGAAATAGTGTTGGGTTTTTATGGTGTTTTGAGAGGGGAATAGAACGCGTAACAAAGAAAAGCATAAAAAGAGAAAGAAAAAAAAAAACTCTCGTAACAGAGGTTGACGGAAATCTAACAGTAGGGGAGGTGTCTGATTTTTAAATAAATAGAGGGGAGGTTTGTTGTATGGATTTTTGCAACATTGTACAGGATAAGGGGTTAATTAATGCACTATCTCTCATCTTTTATATTAATGAGTCAATTTCTTATTATTTATTAAAATTGTTTTTTTCTCTTTCTCTCTCTCCCTATTACATTTCTCCATATTCGCTCCATTCATTCTGTACATGTTCTCAATTCTCTTCTTCGTCCAAGTCCCAACTATGGTTTCTCAACAACCCACCACCACCGCACCACCAGATATGAGAACAATAAAGACATATTCACCATCTCTTATTTCAAGATTTATCTTTTCTAATAAAATAAATTAGTTCATTTTCCCCCAAAAATTAAAAACAAATTGGCTCCAGATCGATCTCAAAGTAACTTTAGGAATCAAAAATTGAAGAGTAAGTTATGTCCTCAACCTTTTTCACTATGTTTTTCTTCTCGACAAAATCATCATAAATGAAAGTAGTAAATATCATTGTGAGAAGTCTTAATCTGGATGTTTGATCCACCGCCACCGTCGTTTGGTGTTTGCCGTTTTGGTGGTGTGGATAAATCTTTGTGGTTCTCAAATAAATCTTAAAAAGAAGAAAAAAAAACCTTTGTGAAGCAACATGGAAATCAACAACAACAATAGAACGCAGACAAATTAGAGTGAAGAGGGAGAAATGTAATAGGGAGAGAGAGAAAAAGAAAATATCAATTTTAATAAATAATAAGAAATTGACTCATTAATAGAAAATGGGAGAGAGTGCATTAATTAACCCCTTATCGTGTGCAATGTTGCATAGGTTAGAAAAATCATTGTTGTATTTAGATATACTTCGGGGAGGTTATTATAATTTGCCCTTGATCTTATCTATTAACAATGGACGTAAACACACTGCCAAATAGAGCATATGGTGCAAGATAATGGGCAATTTTTTTATAGCAATGTATTTCTATCATGCTTTTACAACCCTACTCACTTATGGTGATGACAATTAATATTATATCCATTTAAGGTAGTATAGTTACTTTATTTTATTTACATTTAAGGCAGTATAGTTATTATGATGAAAACAACGTGAACAAAGGCACTATAGTCCGAATGTTGTACAAATATTTTAGACATAAAGTTGGTGAATGGCTAAAATGATGGGATGAGATGAGATACTGGCGCGCGTGTATATGAAATTTGTCAGCAGAAAAAATGAAAAAGTGAAAGAAACGGGAAAAATAGCGGGCAAGTTTTATGATACATTAAATAATTTCTAATGTACCGGTATATGAGTATCAATTTAATAAATAAAATGAATATTTTTTCAAGTGAAATTATTTTTATATCATTAAACACATTATTATAACCAAATATCATTAATCAAAATTTTCAAAAATATAAATTTTGATATTTTTTGAATTTTTATTCTTCATAATAGTCAATATTTAATTATTTTATTGAAAAAATGTAAAAATATTAGTGTAATCACTATAAACAATGACATTGTATTTTCTCTTGTACTATTATTATATCTACAATATAATAATCAACTATGTTTTTAATTCATAAAAATAATCGTGAATTTATTAAATTACTACGTCATGTACCGGTACACTTGAATTATTCAAGTGTACCGTAAAAGCTCCCAAAAATAGCGTTGCGCAAGACTGTTTCAAACAAATACAGCACGAGAAAAAACGCAAAGCAGTGCGTTTCACCACCACACACAGTACTTTTCTTTTTTTTCTTGCGTACCAATGCATATGTGGAAGAATCATATCAATTAATGACACCACAACTTCTAAGATGTACCCCTGTGCTAACCAGTGCCTCCAAAGTATTGATTAATTAAGTTATTATTCACCATTATGAAATCAAATTTACCAATTTTTTAATGGAAAATGCTAACAAGATATTTTTTAAACACTTTAAATAGTAAAATTTTATACAATTTTTATTAAAATATATAAATGAACATATTAAAAATTGTAGTGTTTAACATTTTGAATAAAAAATATTTTTAAATGGAATGCTCAAAGACAGGGTCGATTTTAAATGGACACTTGCCCGGGCTTGACTAAAAGATTTTTCTTTTGTTGAGAAAAAAATTGAGAAAAGGGCAAAAAATAGAAATAAAGGGCAAAATCAAAATTCAGTCATGAATGAATCTCGCGTTAGTCGTCCACTTCAGGAGTGGAAGATATCGAAAACCTTCATATCTCGTTGTATTAATTTGCTGAAGAAAATTGAACGATGTGGTAACAAAGCACTGTATTGAGCTGAGCGGCGCACATCTTGCTAGAATTGGAAGAACTGATTTTAGGGTATTATTAGGTTATTGGTTTTAAATGAATCTTAGGCGAAATGATTGTTGGGACTTTACTATACACCCTTCCCATCTATTTTAAAACCTTGTTTATCATATTAACTAATTAGTGTTATTTATTCAAAATTAGTGTCATTTTAATTTTTTAAAAAGTGTGAGAATTTTTTATCAAAAAAAAAAGTATGAGAATTTGTTGAGTAGATTTAATTTTTTTTGACGCAAAGTAAATTTAATTTTTAATAGTGTGAAATATGAATATTGTATTATATCTTGTGTATAATTTAAAAAAAAAACATATATTTAAATATGAAAATTATATTATTTTTGTGTATTATTTATTTATATAAATATAAAAATACATATTTAATTAAAAATAGACCGACCCGGTTGAATCTTGAACCAATAAATATACCGGTTCAATGATCAGTCCGGTTCTAATTAGTAATTGTAGAGTAAAAGTGGTTCTCCTTGTATTGCTTCAATATCATGTGGCATTATATAGCCATATACAAACATGGATCATGGACTAGCCCAATACATAAGGCCCAACTACTTAACTTGGCATACAAGCATGCTCAATCATCTATGACTAAGCCTAATGTATTGTCCATGAACTAATGCAATACTTAACAGTAATTACCCTGCTATTCCCATACTATGTTATATATGTAAATTTACCATTAAAACTTTTGTCCAGGCTCTACAAGAATCTAAACTATGCCACTATCAAAAAGAGTGTGTAGAGACACTCGTTAGCAAGACTTTTTTTATTTTATGGAATCAAACTATAATTTTTTTCAAGGCGTCCCTCATAATTTTAGATTCAGATATCTCATGTTCATTTTCTCATGGGTATTGGTTTTATCAAAATAAAATTGGTATATTATTGCATATGATTTTATTTTTTTGTGTGGTGTGAATATATGATTGAATCACTTGCTGTATTATATTGCTACTGCATAATGACTTTAACGACATTAGATCGAGTTTAGTAGGATTTAAGGTTACCAGACAAGATGTGCACGCAAACACAACACTTATAAATACCAGTTTGTTGGAGAGCAATATACTGCATTCACTTAATCTCACTGCATGCAAGAGAAAAGGGTAAGGAAAGACTATAGATAAACTTTATATAAATAGTAGAATTTCTATCTACTTCAGAAATATATACCAATATACAAATTTGCCATTTCTCAGCAACAGAGCCCTTTTACTGTGAGATCGGCACAAATTTGTTGTTGTTGGAGTTCATTTTTTAAAATTCATAAACGATCATATTCGACCCTTTGAGGAATGTTGTTAAGGACACTGAGTGATTGATGAAAAAACCAAAGAAAAGAACAATGTGGTCTTTTTGAAGAGCAAGAGTCTTTGTTTGAACAAAAAACAAAGGATTGCATATGTATTTTATTGAAGCAATCTGTCACCAAACCACGGGTATTGCCTCGTTTTCATTGTGCGAAGTCACAACTGCAATCAAACATGTATCCAAAGCTAAATACAATTAGATGTGTTACATTTTTATGAAGTGTTAAGAATTTAAGTTACTATAATAGAATCCGCTGAAAAACAAAACCAAACCTTGTTTTTCCTTCAACGTGCATAAACTCATCAGATTAATTTACCGTATAAAATTACTTTAAGCAGCGACAATAACATTCATTAAGAACTCAATCCAATTACATATGCATACATAACAATGAATCGCATACAAAACAATCAATATTTCCAACAAGCGTATTAAAAATAGTTAACCAATAAACATTTCATGACATGTCGGATCAGCTCATGTTGCATACTAGCTCCATCTTACAAATGTAGTCGAACACATATATATTAGCCTACAAATGCAACCACCTAAAATTCCATAATACAATATAATTGTACGTATCAAGAAAATGGTGAAGGGGAATATTTCGAAATTGAAACTTCGGTCTTCTTGTGTGTGTCATCTTCTTAAACTTGCTCAATGTTGATGTTGTCAGGGAGCGACAAGAGAGACGCCGTATACATTACCGCTTGGGGTGAATAGTAGCATTTCCCTAACAACTTTCCTTTACCATTATACTTCACCAATTCAGTACTACGACGGATTGTTCCAATAATATCACCACTTTTTGTAGAGTATACAGGGGTAAAGTAAGGAACAACATGAAGAACAAGAGTCTTTGTCCAAGACGAATGCACTTTGTATTCTTTCATTACCCATATTTCAACTATACCATCCCTCAAAGCCCATAGACTGAAAAATTCTTCAAATACCCACACATTACAATTTCCACGAAAAAGCTTCAAATCATCAGGAAGATACATCTTTGACAGTTTCTTTTCCATTAAATCAAAAACAAGAATAACATGGAAATTAAATTTATCAGGACAAGTAACCAACCAATGAGTAGCCCCGTTAAAGAACAAAGACCTTGAGTCGCAATAATAATGGAGACTCCTACTCCAAGGATAGTGAGTACCCTCAACTTTTGTCCAAGTATTATCTCTCAATGAGAAAAACTCCAAATGTGATAAAAAAGGATTAGAGAATGTATAGGAAAATACAATGACTAAGTAATCATCTTTTGACTGGTCATACCCAAAACTATATAAATGAGTGAAAGTAGATGCTTTGCCGCTAGAATGAAAAGGAGAGAAGCGCATTGGTCTGTGAAATCCGGTGGATGGATTCCATAAGGAGAATTTGAAAACATTATGATACAAAAATAGAAAGCATCTACACGAACATCTAATTGTTAAAGACTTTAACTTAGATAGTGGATGCGAAGTAAGGTTGAGTGTTCGTGAAGTAAATTTATGGTTAAGCGATGATAATTCAAAATCTATAGATTGAAGTTTAAGAGGTGAGAAATGTGATACGGAAAGAATTCTACGAGTGTGTGTTTGGGCAAGTTGAAAATTTGAAGTTGCAAAAGTAGGATCAGAGATAAAAGAAAACCATGACTTACAAACTAACTTGAATCGTAAAAGAGATTTTACCGATAAATTCACCAGTATTTCAATGATCAATTCAGATGGCATATACAGCGCTTTCTTCATCATGTGCACGCCTTCTTTGAATTTGCCGTCAGGCTTCCTTTACCGAAAAGGAGAATTATATATTTGTGTTTTTAGTTAGGTTTTAATGATTTATACGTTTGTGGTGTGTGTGTGGCAAAACACTACTAATTAATAGCCTACACAACAAGATTCAAGTTTTTTGGTCAAAAAATAAAATAAAAAGATTCAATTATTTTATAAGCATATTAATCTAAAAGGCTCGTGTGTGTGTCGCGCGCTTATATATAACAACAATTTTTGCACCGGAATAATTTTAGAGTGTTGTACTTTAAATATGTTTCAATTCAAAAAAACAACTGAAAATCTGGCCAAAGACAGAAATACTAATGAATTTGTCTGTTACTCTGACTCTTTATATTAACTTCATCAAAGGCCCACAAATTAAGTATTATATTTATGCCGTGTTAATCCAGGATATCAAGGAGTTGCTCTCTCAAACAAATGGTACTCTACATCACACACTAAGAGAAGGGAATCAATGTGCAAATTTTTTTGCCAAACTTGGAGCATCATCAGATGCCGACATCGTGACTCATGCATCTCCTCCAAAAGATCTTCGTGAACCACTTAGGAATGACGCAATGAGAACTTTCTTCCCTCGTGCTTAGTTTTTCTTTTTAGTTTTCCTTTTATCTTTTTTATTAGCTTCTATACCAAAAAAAAAAAACAACAACTGAAAATAAAAAGAATTTAATTTATATGCACTGACAGTGTAAAATTATTTTACACGTGCATCCAATTAAATCACGTCATGTAAGCATTTATGGAGATTTTTTAGGAACTAACCTATAAAAGTGGCAATTTCTTGTGTTTTGATTGGATGTATGTGTAAAAAAAAGTTTACACCGTCAGTGCATAACAATTAAACTCAAATAAAAAATAACTGAAGTTTTTTTAATGTGTTTGGATCACCTTGTTAGCAAAATTGATTGGTTTGAATTAGATTTCGAGTGACTTCATGAAAACGGAGCTAATTCAAACTAAACCGAAGATTGCGTTATAAACTCAACTATTTCTCTATTATTATTTTTTTTGACAAAAACTATTTCTTTATTTTTGTTATCACAGAAAAAAATTATTTCTCTTTATGTAAGGCGTGTTAAAATAGAAAACCTTTTTCTTCCGCAGCAAACCAAATAAAACTAAACAAACCAAACCGAAGTAAACCGCATAAAATTGAACTAGATTGGATCGAATAATTTTTCTAGTCATCCAAAAAGTGGACCAAACCGCATACCATTTTCTCTTTAAATCAGATGACCGATCCAAACTGAACCGCGAGCACCCCTAACTCCAAAACCATTTATTACGTGGAATGATTTGAGAGATTATTACACCAAAAGTAGATTGATTTTGAGTGAATCCAATGTCTCACCCCTTCCATTACATTTACTCGCGCGCCCCCACTCACCCCCATTTCTCGCGCACCCACCAACCCCACCCCTCAGCTTTTTCTTTTATGGAATTTTTTATTAATTGAATGTTAGTTTATTGATTAAGGATAATTTTTAGAGTATTATGTATGGTTAAATGTTTCAGTAGTTAGTTTTAAACTAAAATCATGTCAAAACCATTTTTTTGTGGAATGGTTCAGAGATTATTACGTAAATTATTTTGCTGTCGAATGGTTTCAGAGTATTGTACTCTAAATGGGGGTGCTCAAATCTAATCTAATCCAAAAAATAATCGAAAATCAAACCAAAAAAACTTAAAAACAAAAATAACTGAAGTTTTTTGGATGTGTTTGGATCACCATATAGCAAAACTGATGGGTTCGAATCGGATTTTGGGTGACTTCATGAAAATCGAACCAATCCATATAGAAAAATCTATTTCTTTTTTAAATTTTGCTTTTTTGATAATTAAAAAAAATGACTTGCCAAAATAATTTATTAGTTACATTAATAAATAAATATTATCTTTTTTTTGAAAGGAAATAAATATTATCTTGACTCTGAATTGTTTGTGTTTTGAAGGAAACAAGCATAATTTTTTTTTTGAGGAAGGAAACAAGCATAATTAATTAATAGTAAACAATTAATAAAAAATAAATTAAAATCATAAAGGAAAAAAAGAAATACGGAAGGTGTGAGGGCGTTAGAAATTACACTCACTCACTCACTCACTCAACATAAAAGTGAAAGTAGTTACAATTTTTTTCAAATTGTTTGTTTTCAAGAAACACTAACTCACTCCTTCAGCTCTTGTTTCCTTCAAGAAAACTTCAACACTGATTGTGATTCACCAGCATGTATGTCGTCACCTCTTTCTTGTTTACTACTCATTCAATGCTATTGTTTTTATTAATTGCTACGCAAGAAATTCCAATCCTTTCATCATGCATGTATACTGTTCTTCTTTTCTTTTTTGGAATTATGCAAGAAATTCAATCTTTTAAGTTTTAATCATGTTTATTGTTACAAACAGACACATGCACATTATCACACTTGAATTTGGAATTCAAAAGGTCTTTTTTCTTTATCAGTATGCATGATCATAATGATTCATGAAATTCACTCTTCAAGAACACTAACTCACTGAATAGTATGTTTACTGTTCTTCTTTTCTTTTTTGCTATTATGCAAGAAATTCAATCTTTTAAGTTTTAATCATGTTTATTGTTAAAGATTCATGTAAATTTGGACTATGCAGTGCCTATGTGTGTTAAACCTTTATTAAACCACGAACGAACGAACATGTGATTTTGGAACTATAGAAGAATGCTTAATTGGTGTTAAGATAAATGAATTTTTCAAATAACTGATTATCTTAGCCATGATGAATTATGTGTTTATAATCTTACAACATGTTTCTCTTTCTTTCATAGAAGAAGAAAACAAGACAGAGAGAGAACGTACTAGTCTTACATCATGTTTCTCTTACCTTTTTTGTTCTGCGTCAGCCATCCCCATCTCAGGTTTCTCTTCTTTTATTGTTAATATAAATGTATTTATTCTTTTCAAAAAGAGTAATGATTCTCAACTTTCTTGATTTTAAAATGCAGCAGTGAACCCGACACTGAACCTGACAGTGAGCCCGACGACGATCAACCTCCATATCATGTGACTGTGCCGTCATCTGACAGTGAGCCTGAAGTTATGCCATCTGAGAGTGAACCTGAAACCACCTACGAGCTACCGCCTCCTGCAATTGATATTGGCGCATGGCCATTCAGTGTTGCTGTGTTGATTGGTCCAGATTTTAAACTCTTAGACAACAAAGATAACTCTTCTATTAGATCAGCTGAAACTTTGACATATGATAGCTCTTCTATTGGAGTTATTAGTCCTATTCAAGTCTCACTCACCCAAGACCAACAGCATGACATGTTGTATGAAGCTACAATCTACAACATGAGACGCTTGATAGGGAGAATTAATTCAGACCCAGTAGTTCGTGCAAATCAAACATTACCATTTATGATCCAGACTTTGGACATCGGCATTCCCCCTTTGATTTCTACATTTGTTAAGGAAGCTTGGTTATATACCACTGCAGAACGAGCCCTTACATCATACCTGGGTCAATTAAGAGAATTGGCTGAAACTAAACTGAACCCGCCTGTAGAAAATGTAGTGTTAACAGTTCCAGTCTCATTCAATCGATTCCAGCTAAACTGGATACTCTATGCTTGTAAGATGGCCGGTTTAAATGTTCTTGAGCTGATGCCTCAACCAACAGCAGTGGCTTTGTTGTATGCACAGAATCAACTGCAGCCTTCTTCTTCTTCTTCATCATCTTCTTCTTCTCACGAGGACATGGACAGTGAAAGCAGCAAAACTGCTGTCATTTTCAATATGGATTCTGGTTATTGTGATGTTGCTGTGACTACTGCAACAGAAAGAGAATGCCAAATGAAAGCCTTGGCAGGAAGTGCTATTGGTGGCGAAGATTTGCTTAGGAATCTGATGCAACATCTCTTACAGGATTCTGAAAATAAACTAAAAAATCATCTTGACGGGGACAGAGGAATTAAATCGATGAATATACTTCGAGCAGGAGCTCTGAAGGCGATTCATCAACTTTCGTCTCACACAAGTGTTGAATTTGATTTAGATTTGGGAGATGGTTTGAAGATATGCAAAGTTGTAACGCGACAGACTTTTGAGGACATAAACAAAGAGGTGTTTGAAAAGTGTGAAAGTCTAATCAAACAGTGCTTGAAAGATGCAGATGTACAAGCTAATGAGATAAATGATGTGATAATTGTAGGTGGATGTTTTTATATACCAAGGGTGAAGAAGCTTGTTACTGATACATGTGAAGTAACAAGACTTTATACACGTATGGAACCTTTGACAGCTGCTGTTTGCGGTGCAGCAGTGGCAGGAGCTATTGCTTCAGGCATTCATAACCCCGGTTGGAACTTGGACATGTTAACTTCTCACGTCACACCTCTTACAGTTGGAATTCGAGCTAATGGCAACGACCTTGTCCCTGTAATTCCGAGGAACTCAACGGTGCCAGCAAAGAACATTGTTGATTTCACAACTGTTCTTGATGACCAATCTGAGGCATTGATCCTAGTCTACGAAGGCGAGGAAAAGAAAGCAGAACAAGACCAGCTTTTGGGATATTTGAAAATAACGGGAATACCTGCAGCTCACAAAGGAGTTCCAAAAATCCGTGTGAGCATGGATATAGACGTTAAAAACAAGCTGAGAGTTGTTGCTTCTGTTTACATACATGGATCGCAGCAGCAACCTGCTATGGAAGCTATGATGCCAGTGACCGATGATGGACATTTTTTGCAATCTAGCATATATCAATGTATATTGTTTAGTTGTTTTTTGCGTTTCATTTCAGCATCAAAAGTTGATGTATAATACATAGAGTACTTCAGTTCTAGTTAACTGTGAATTTACATGAAAATATTTTCACATCTTTTAGTTGAAAAATTGTCAAATATAATAGAATGCTTTCATGTGGAAGATAGTGATTTTGTTTGAGATGTGCAATTTTGTTGTGTGAATTTTTTTTCTTTCTTTGTTCAGATATATGTCCTCATATTTATTTGTTGGAAACTATAGTTACATCTCTAATGACCAGATTCCAATGGCCAGCAAATAAATAAATAAAAACTATAAAAAATGATGAATGGATAGTTATGTTTGATGTACTGCATTCCAAACTTTGCATTTGTAAAACTTTTCATTATAACAAGCTAAACATATTTTAGGGAGAAGAATTTTCTATGTAGATATAATTCAATTGCAACTTTGAAACACAGCTTCGCCTACGTTGCATTGTATTTAGAAACTTGCAGCACAAGTTACTTCTGAAGAGTGCTTTCTGCTCAGGGCCATTTTTTTGTGAAGTGGCTGGGAAAATTAATGAGCCAGCTTTTAGAATTTTCATAATCTACAGAGTAACTGTCTATATTCCCAGGATTTATTGGAGATCAGAAGACCTTGAATCCATTTGCTTATCACTATGGCTAGCTATTCATGAAGGGGAAGTATTGGTCTATATAATATCGAGCATGCTAGTGGATGTTGAAATTAAATGTCAAGAAGGTCATTTTCAAGCGGAATGCTAAGTTTGTGGGTGATATTTTCAATCCTCTTTAATTATGATTTATGAGTTTGGCGCTATTTTAGAGAGTTGTAGAGTCTCGCACCTTTATTTTAAAAACCGACATGTTGGAAAGCAAATGCTGTCGCTAGCACCTAAGCAAGTTAGCAGGCAACGCCTAAACAAGTTAACCGTCCTGTCTAGTATTACTGAGGATTCTGAGTGCGAGTCCATTTTTGCTAAGCCTATTCTATTTCTTAAATAAAAATGTGGATGAATCAGGATGGAAAAGTTCAAAAGGCAGTTTCCATGAATGCAGTGAGAGTATTCCACCAATTGTACGTAAAGTTTGAGAAAAACCGATGGGATTGGTTTCCAATTTATCAGCAAACTTGGGTATTAACCATGTGCTTCTGATTATGATATGCATTTGAACTTGACTTGTTTAAAATCTGTTGTTCCAGGCTAACTTGTCTAATATGAACACTGTCTAATGTACGCTCAATTCTAATTAATTCATCGCCCAGAAATTCTCATCTACATTAATAAAACACTAATAATAGGGCCTAAATTGTGTGTGCTGTATCAAATTTGTAATCACTCCTATGAATGAAGAAGTCCAAATTGAAAGAATAGGGAATAATTACTTACTCTTTTGTAAATCCATGACTTGCAGTTATAGCCTGTCTAATGTAAAACAGGTTATACATAGTTTATTAATCGAAAACCAATCAAACGTTAAAGTAGAAGTAGCGGGCAACACCTAAACAAGTAAACCGTCCTGTCTAGTATTGCTGAGTATTCTAAGCGTCAATCCATTTTTGCTAGGCCTATTCTATTTCTTGAAGAAAAATGTAGATGAATCGGGATGGAAAAGTTCAAGAGGCAGTTTCCATCCAAGCAGTGAGTAATACACCAATTTCGACAGTACCCTAACAATAGCGGAAACTTAGAAATGGTTTCCAATAAAGTAAGAATTATATCCTTCAATGAATAATGCATGTCTCATACAAAAAATATAGTACATATTATAAAAGTAAAGATAGAAATTAAAAAAAGAGACGCGCGAATGGAAAAGAAGGGAAGGGAAATTTCGTGGCAAGAAGCTGCTCCCATTGAACAAAACGCACACTATGTGATAACCATTGAACAAAGCTGCTCTCTTGTATATTCACTTTTAACTAGTTTCACAACTGGATTGTCATTAATTTCCGCTAAATTATCATAGTCCTATACATCAACCTATGCAAGATACAATGATATATATTGCTTATTATCATGCTTTTATTATTCCTTGTTGGAGAGAGTAACCGAATCCGTTGTATCATCATCAAACAAAGCAATCTGTCCATTAGCAAACTTTGTGATCCTTTCTTCAATATCAGGAACGTCAGATTGTTGACATACAGGCATCACTTTAGAAACAATAACCTTCATCCTGTTTTATTGTCTATGTCCATGACATGGATTTCAGGAACTCCTTTTGATGCTTCAGGTATATCAGTTATTTTGAAATATTCCAAAAGGTGATTCTCCTCAGGCCTCAGCCTTCTGTGCCTCACTAGTGGCGCGTGTAGCAGAAAATGAAAATGAGAAAGAAATGGGAATAAGAGCATTGCGGTATGAACAGGAGACTGTTTCTCAAACAAATAGGAGGAGTAGGAGTACAAGAGAAAACGTAAAAGTAGTGTAGTGCGTTTCACCACACACTATTGTTTTTCTGCGTACCAATGCTGGCAATGCATATTGAAGAATCAAATCAATGACACAACTTCTAAGATGTACTGTAAATTCAAATATCACATTATTTCAACAACAAAATTATGAAATCAATTTTAGTAACAATTTTTTTTCTAATTTTATGAAATCAAACTATACATTTTTTCAAGGTGTCCTTCCTAATTTTAACTTCAGATATGTCATGTTCATTTTCTCACGGGTATTTTCTTTTTTTTTACTTAACATGGGTATTGGTTTTATCAAACAAAATTTGGTATAAGGCATTGCATATGATTGTTATTTTGTTTCTGGTGTGAATCTGATTGAATAACTTGTATTGCATATAATGATTTTAATGATATTAGAGTTTAGGGTATTAAGGTTCCCGGATAAGGGTATTGCTGGGGAGCAATACATTCACTTAATCTCACAAATCACAAATGCAAGAGAAAAAAGACTATAGATAAATGGTATTAATCACAATGATATACATTTTGTTTTATATATAGCTCCATGAGCCAGTATACGGATAACATTCATAACTAACTTCTTTAACTATCACTAACTACCATTCACCATTTCTCAACAACAGAACCCTTTTAAAGGGAGATCCGCACTTTTCCTTATACTAATTGTAAAGATATCAATATGATCAGATGTGGAGCAGAATACAGCTACCAATCCCATTGTCAAGGGTATGCCGACGACAATAAATAAAACATCGACCGACCCCAACTCCACTAAGTTTTTCAAAGAATCAGCTTTAACTCCATGAAAAACTATCTACAAAAACTGGGGCTCCATGAAAACTGTTATATGCACAAGAAAAGCCACAATGCTCACAAGCAGCAACTTGGAGAGAATGTTTATGTGTGAGGAGCTGACACTCATCTGTCCTGCATTGACGTATGTGTCCTTACTCTTGGTCGTAGCTACAGAGACATTTACAGCCAATGAACCTGAGCAGTGAGCACCAATTTAAGATTATGACAATGTAAATGAGTGTATATGCAGTAAAGGAAGTGATAATGTGGTTAGCTCACAATCATAGTCTGTCCACCCAATTCGTTGATTAGCTAAGTCGTATACAAAAATTTTATCTTTTAAAACAAGATCTGCAAATGAACAAACAAATTAGTTGATACAACCCAATACTAAAAAATACCGCACAACTAATGTAATGACCGAGTATATTTTATGCATACTTAACACAAAAAGCATGAAAATGCAAAAGTAAACCTCTATACGTAAACTAATTTGAAAGATGACAAGATACTAAGAAATTCAAACTTTTATTCTCTTAAAATAATTTTTCCAGCTTCTAACCTCCTAAAATTGTGAACCCCTTCTGCACTTTCTGGAAACCAATGCACCACATTGCAGCACCATCCTATAAAATAAAAAAAGTAGTGCATTAGACTACAATCAGTGGCATGCACTTCACAACAACCATACCTTTTAGGCAAGAAAAAGAATTTGATCAAACAACGAGAAAGACATAGTTACCAGGAAACCATAATGTATAAGATATTGTTCTGGTTTTAAAACCATGGACGCTCCACCCATGAAATTCAAACTGACTTGAGGAAATATATCACCTAGGCTGAATGAGCAAATATCCAAATGACATTTCAGAAATCATACTAGCATAAAATGTACTTTTCATGATGAAAGATAAATAAAGAATTAACGATAATTTATTAAAAAAATTGAATCAGAATTGAAATAACCTTGTTGGGACCAGATAACACTGGTTTCCTTTGGAAATAATGGGTTTGGACGACTGTGACACAGTGGTAGTTATCTACACATTCATCGAGATATTTAACATCAAACCATGGAATATCATGCCTCAAAAATGGGAGAGGTCAAGATAATTTCTTGATTATTTATAACACAAGATAAATAATTAAGCCAAAAGAAGAATTTGTTTGCCTCTCTTTAGCACGCCCTATTGGAAACCAAATTGACTGCAAAATTAATTTTCCATTCTTCAATGCCCAACGCATATTGCAACATCCAGATATTGATTAATATCGCAATTCAACATTTTTTTTGTTAACACAAAATTACAGTTAAAGAAATCTTTGCGGCTGATCACGTCTACCCAGATGTATGGAATTAAAATTCAATGCTATTATTTGGACTCTTGGGTGGATATTGGATACTGGTTGCAAAAACATTAGAAAGGGGTCTGCTATTTTTCAGGTAAACATTTACTCGATTCAAATTCTGTAATAAAGTTTACTCTTGGACACAATCTTTTTTCCTGCAATGGCATAAAGTTTTAATACAAGCCTTCTTGTAACTTCATCATAGTAATATCATCACCGTCTTCAATCTTCATATTTAATATATTAGTTGAAGTGTGTGTGTGTGTGAAATGTTGCAAGGGCTTCCCCGTTTTCACAAAACGAAGAGTTTTATGGGTGTGAAAATGCTCCCAAATTTATGAGGTAAGCATATCGTGTAAATAGATTAATGGGCGTGTAAATAGCCCCATAATGGAGACTTAACATATAGACCTTAAACCATCTTTGAGGATTGAACATGCTTAAATTGAGGTCAGCCTTAAATTAACAATCTGACCTTCTGATTGAGACAGAAAAGCCTTTCCTATTACTCTTGGTAATTACTGTTTATTTTATTAAGAATACCGAGGGTCATATATCAGATTTTTTGTGCCCAAAAAAATAAATTTGGAGAATGGCAATAAAATCACGGGACATAGATACAACAAAGAGTGGTGTTTCAAAAGTTCAAGCGAGGTAAAATAGAACTTACAGCATTGAGAAAAGGATCATAAGCGTCTTGAACAAGGTATGCCAAGGTAGTACCAGAATCAACTATAGTTCCCCGATTGTTGCCTGTTGCAAATACATCTTGATCGATTGGGAGAAGTTGTCCATTAACAGAAATGCTTTGAAGATTTAGGTTGTAATGAGGCCTGAAATTCGATCAACACCGAGAAGTATGACTGATATATCACAGATCAATATATGCTAATATAAACTGCAAGTTATTTTACAATGGGGAGAATGGTGGCATGACAAGCATTTTAAGAACCGAATTTTCTGAGCGTGTGTGAGCCATACTACTTCTACATTCAATTCAAAAACTTACTTCATTAAATTAGAACAAATATGTTGTTTGGTATCATATCATTTATATTCATTTTGAGATATTTCTTTCAACAAACCAAAACAATGCATTTTAATTTTGCACAGAAAACAATGCATTAAGGCCAGGGTTAGAAAAATATCCAAAAGAGAATGTGTTATTGAAAATGCTTTACTACTTCCAGGATACACATTCGGAAAACCAAGCAATTAATCTTTGAAAGTGATGCAAATACCTAGTTTCATAATTTTTTAGCAGAAACAAATCAATCTAATACTTTCCCTTCATGTCAATGAGATGCAATGTTAGGGAAAAGTTTGTTCACCGAGATGGGAGAAGAAAACAAGGAAAGTGAAGATGAGAGAACATACTGTAATGGGACAAGTGGAGTATAAACAATATTTGGCTCCAAAATTTCACCAAGAACTAGTACACCTCCTCCATTGCCCTCTCCCTTTAAGCAATGAGAGAACACTTTGGGTGTCATGCCTTGTGATGACAATTGTGATATAACAGATAAAGCACCGGGGCCAAACCCAAAAATTCCATCAACCGCTTTTTCTGTCCGAGCCAAATCACCAGACTGATAGGTGCTACATCTATTTCCAAAACAACCATCCCAATAAGATCAGTAAATAGTAATATTTAAAACCAACTACCAATCCCAATATTTCAAAATTTCACCTATTAACAATATGTTCTATATAATATGTATGCAGTAACAGTCAGCTTGATTGACGATATTGAGTACACGCTTTCTACCATCAATATCATCATGAGAACTGAGGACTCACCCAAAAACTACAGTAGATGAAGAGTTGGAAAACACAGACTGACCCATGATCACGTCAAAATACATAGCATCATAAACATAATAACCAGACGTCCCACTTCCATCTCCATACTGAAAAGTATAGCTGCATTGATTAACCTGAGAAGCGCAATGACTTGTAGCAGTTTGAACCGCATAAGAACACACCGGATCCGAGCAGGAAACCAATGCAGCAGTGGACGAACTAGCCGTGTCAAAGAAATTGAGTTCAATCTACAAAATACACAACACAACCAAAAACATCATTAATCCCTCAGAACTCAAAATTACACTCTTAAATGTCTCTTAAATTGAAAAAAGGAGAAAATTCAAACCCCTAAGCCACTAGATTGAGGGCAATTATTGCAAGTATTGCAATTAAGCCACAAGATATCACTTCCAGTATCAATCTGAACGTAAAATTCTTTAGCAGGAGAACCCATTTTGACTTTAGTGAAATACAATCTGAACAAAGAAAACCAACCAAGATTATCATAATCATAATCATAACATATTCTTCTTAAAAACTACGCTATGTTCAAGATTGAAAAAGAAGAAGAAGTAGTTACTACTTACCCAACTAAATAAGGATCGGAGGTTCCTTGGACTGAGAAGTCAAGAATGCCGCCGCTACTCTGCAAGATTCGACCGTGACGAGCTCTGTCGCGAGATTTTAGAGTTGTGAGTTCAATTTGGTGGTTAAGAGGGATGGAGCGTTCAAGAGGAAGGTAACTTCTCAACGGGGAACCGCCGTATACGACTGTAACCGCCATTGCGGCGAAGATTACTAAAACGGGAAGTTTGAAACGCATTTTTTGTGTTTTTATGTTCTCAAAATGGCAACGGTCACGCGGTGTGTGTATGGTTTGGTTTGATGAGGTGGGTTTTGTGTATCTAGTTGTTATGTTTGAGAGAAAGAAAGAAAGAAAGAGACAAATTAAAGAGTCAAGTCAATTGAGAATAGAATTTTTGTTTATACTTTTTCTTGGTTCTTTCCTAAGTCTTTTTCTTCTTGTTTTTTTTCATTAGGACATGTCGGGAACCCCTCTTCCACGGAACACAGATGTTTTGGATAATGGATAGTGATTAGTGAATAGCGACTATGTAACACGGAAATTAGATACGACACAAACACGGACATCAACACTGACACGTGTGATGTGTTTGACATCGGAACACGTCTAATTTAAAAATTGTGGAGTTTTGTGAGACAATAAAACGAAATGTTACGAGTGCATTATGTAATGTGTACAAGTGTATTAAGTGGTGTACGGTGCTCAAATTGTTAATTAAATTATAAAAAAATATGAAATTTATAAAATTTATTATTAGATTGAAGTTTATATAGATGTAGAATTTTAAATTATTAGAAGAATTTAAATAAGTTATCATCTTCGTGCCTTTAAATAAAGCTTTTTTTTAACTTTGTAGTAAATGGAATATACAATTTCTGATATCAAAATTTTCATCTTTAATATAACATATGTTGTATTTCCCTTTATTAAAATAAATAAGATACACAATAGAATTCATTCTCCATCACAACCACACCACAATTATTATTGTATATGTACAAATGAGAATTTACTTTTCATGATATTATACATAGACATAGACATCGACATGCATGTAATATACTTAGTTTAGCTGAGAAGAGCTTTATTATTCTAGTTATAATTCTAAATATCATCATCCGTATCTTGAAGACCAGGCAATGGAAACCTGAGAATGGCAGCAACACCAGTTAGTTGAGACAATTGTGGTGTAGAAACATGCATAGAAGAATACACCAATGCCTTTCCTCCACCTTCTTTCACCGATTTCACCAAATTCACATATTTTTTCCTCATCTCAATCTCTTCATTTCTATATAAATCATCACTTATTAATAGTGTCTCAATTGCTTTCATCTCATGAGCACTCTCCACATGTTTTGGTCCATAACATGCACGATCTGAATTGTTACACACCAAGTCCCATAATTCCTTGAATACCTTTATCTCTAAGCCTAAATTACTGTCCTTTATCAAATTCGTCACTGCTACGTCATTCAAAACTTCCTTCAAATCAAAATTACCCTTGTTGTTAGACCCCACAACAACTATACGTGATTTGTTATCTTCGATACACTTCATCTTTAACCTCTTTGCTTCTGACAAAAGAAACCTACGAAAAGTAGCGGGGGATAATGATGCATTATCATCGTTATCCCCTGCTGCTATCGCAACACTCCGTACAACTTTGAAATCCACATACTTCACAAAAGCTGCAAAAACATCACGGAAAAACAAGTTAGAGGACGAGGAAGCAGATTTTTTATGTGAATGTGAACGTGAAGATGCTTCGATCCTAGAACAACAATTGTTGACCCCTTTTCCAAGCAAGTGAATCTCTGCTTGGTGTGGTTGAAGAACAACAATAGCAAGATTGGCGTCAGATGAAGAAGAATTATTATTCTCGGTAGCATCGGCTAAGGCTTCAACTGCATGGGGACCCCACAACTTTTTTTGAAGGTCAAAGGGTTTGTTTCTTTCTAGGGTTAAAGTGTGGAATGAGCCAGCAGCCACATGTTGATTTGCTTCGAGGTTGCGACCATGGACACGGAGGGTAGAAGAGTCTTTGTTAAAATCGCGGCACGTGACTTTGAGATGAAGGTTGAGCTTGACACGCGACGCATTGTTTTTATTTGACTCGAGGTGGATTTTACGTGTTGTGTCGGAGGTGACGATATCTCCGACCATGATGAGGTTGTAAAGGAGCCATACATCATCGGGTTCCTCAGCAATAATTTTAACAGTTCCTCTTTGATTTAGAGCAAAATCTTTTTCCAAGAGCTTCATATCAATTTAATTATTAATTAACTAAAACTAATTAATTTCCAATGGATGTAGTGAAAATGAGATGTTACAAAGATTTAGGTGTTTCGCAATTTTCGCCAGAGATTTAGGATTGCAAGATTTTTATGTGGCAACGTGTGTGCTCTAATGTTTAATGTAGTTATATTGGGCATGTTAGAGTTGCGTGTCGTGTTCCTATTGGAAGTAATGTTTTAACTTGGATTTTATGATGGTGCTGTTTTACCGTGAAAACAATTCCTTATTTTGGGTACAAGCTAGATAATGCATTTTTTGTCAAAAAGTTAGATAATGCATTTGTTCCTTTAGTTTTGCAACATACTATACAGAAGTTATACCAATTTCATATGCATGTTGCAAAATTGTAGGTGATATTTTTATATCCACTTGATCATTTGCCTCCCATGTCTTGACCAATAGACAAAATTATCTCTAAAAAATTAGTTACCAAAGTTTCATAATATTTTATCTGTTAAATATTGTATAGTGGATGTGTTCATAAACTTAACTTAATAGGTAAAAATTTCGTATTTTATAGAAGTTGCCGTTGAAATTCTAACACTTCACTTATTCATTTTTTTTTTGACAATGTTGTAAATTAAGTCAATTAAGTTTGACAAAAAAAATAGTCTAGTAAACATACTCGCACACTTTTAAGTGTAAAAAAATAAAAATTTTAGAGTTCAAACAGTGACTCCTCTAATAATATCTCTGTTAGCCATGATACATTTTCTTTTGTTACATATGAGATGAGATACACTTACTTCCACATTTCAAAAATATCATTTACCCTTTTCGTTTTGAAAAATAAACTCTAAAGTTGTCAAGGACAAATTTGAAAGTTTGGTCATGAGTTTATTTTTGATTATATGTTTGGGCTTTTTGTGTAAACACATATGAACAAGAAAAAAGAGTGATAAGTAAATTAATAATGTATTATTATAATAAAAAGTTGAATAATTTCTATCAAAAAAATAAAGAATTGAATAATGGATTGCACGTCAAGAACCTATAGTAGTGCTCCTCCACTTTTTTTGCTCCCAATTTACACACTAGCTAGCTTGTTATATATATAATTGCTCCTTTCAAGTCAATGAAGCATCAAGTGAATTGAGAATAAAATGGCATTTGCAATAACATTGATGATCATTGGAATTGTAGTGTGTTACACCAATAACATACTAGTCTCAGCTTGGGATGAATCAGCACAATTTATTCATGTTGGAGGAAAAGTGTTGTGCCAGGATTGTACCAAGGGTTGGAACGAATGGGTTAATGGTGATAAACCAATCAAAGGTATGTATTATATTATTATCATTTTGCTACAAAGATTTTTAAAAAAAAAAAAAACAAATACAAATTCTTATATTCATATATGCATATACTTTGGTTAGTTGCTAATTGTGCAAAACACTAACAGGAGCTAAGGTGTCACTAACTTGTATGGACAAGAGAAAGAGAGTTGTATATTACACAAGTGATAAAACAGATGAGTTAGGACAATATGACATGACAGTGAACAAGTTTATCTATGGCAAAGAATTGGATATAAAAGGTTGCTATGTGAGATTAGTGTCTTCCCCTGATAATGTTTGCAACATTCTCACTGACTTTGGTGGTGGAAAATCTGGTTTCAAGCTCAGTTACCCAACATCGGTGTATCGCGGTTTGATCAAATATATGGTTACACCTTTTTATTATACAACTCCTATGTGTGATATGCCTGATACTGATAACTATGATTCTGAAGCCAAAGATCCCAAAAGACAAGGACAAGGACAAGGAGGCTATTATTAGTGGGAATGTTCTTTTTTTTGTTTCAATGTTCATTGTTATTCTCTTTTCCAGTTTATTAAATTATGCAAGAAAGTGTATCAATTTTATTATTTGAGGAAAAATGTCCACAACATGCAGTGTTCTTTCTTACAATGGTATATTGAATATATTTTACTATGCAAAGCAATAGCTAAACTTCTCAATCCCACGAACCTCTTTAATCCCAAAAATAGGATATTTTAAACAAGTAGTATCAATTATTATAGAAATGCAAATCCAGCAAAAATATTTAAGGGTGAACATGTAGTTAACTTCTAGGGGAATATTTATCCCCTTTATAGGTGTTGTACCATACACAATTGTCAAATAATTGCAACCAAACTCCTCATCTTTTGAATACTTTAACAATTTTCCAATCTTAAACCCAAAAATCCCCCTCTTTCGCCGCCCAAGATTCGCCATTAATCTATCATCAGTTGATAATAATTTTAAGACAGGGACTGGTGTTTTGTATGAGATAAATCTTGTTACGAAGTTATCTTTACTATGTAGAGTTATGCAGTTTCACATTACAAACATTTCAATGCAAGATAACATACACTATGATATTTGCATTATGAAGTCTGGACCTTTTTGGAGGTGGCCAAAACAACCTAGAAGAATAGGACAATCAAACTAAGGTAAAATAAGACCTTGTTCCTAAAGTGAAGAACACCCAACTCATTACACGACATTAAAACAGAAAAAGAAACATCCTAAAAATCACAATTCCGATTGCCAAGAAAAGTCTGAAGTCATAAGGGGATCAAACAAGGGAAAAAAGTTTGGTTTTGGTGAGGTGTGGGTGATTATGGCGGAAGATGATTAGGGTGTTTCTGTATGTACAAAAAGGGCATCAGGATTCGGGGATTGAGAAACATAGAAGAATGTTGCAATTTATTGGCAATGAATTATAGCACACCACTGTACAGAAAGTCCACCCTAATCATCACTAAAGATTAACGGCACTAGAAATTCTGCGAACTAGCTACTCATTTTAAACCCAAAAAAAAGAGTTCAATTCTGTAATTCTGTTGCTTAAACATTGCAGACTATCCTTCATCAAAATACCAGGCAAAAACAAAGGGACATCGTATTTGATGTCTCATTTTGATGCTAACATTATTACCAAAATAAGTAAAGCATTTATGCACATTTTAAAAAATCAAAGCAAATCCTATAATAGTGGTGATGATACCAAAAAACCTAAAAGAAAGTGCAGATAAGTCTGTACTTATACTTAAGATGGCGCATAACAACTCAATAATGAAAGTAGACATATTTATGAATACAAGGCGCTACATGGAACAATCTGAATTTTCAAGCTGTACATATAAATGCTAATCATTCAACAAGCATAACTCTATCCACACGAGTGCAACTAATACAAGGTTTACATCATTATTTCTCATATTCCATATGTCAAGGATCATATATTTGATGTTTTAGCAGCAAGATGTATAAGAGTTCTCTTGTGGTAAGTGGTGCGTAGCTTCTTGTATTTCTGCAAAAAAGCTGCAAGGTCAATCTCTCTGTCAAGGAGTTGCTGGTGCAGATTTTCAGATTCCTCATCTGTCTGGTTAATAGACTCTGCAATATTACAAGTTCATCATATATACTTAGTCTTTGTCACAGTAGTGAAAAAATTGTTACCACCAGAACTATTGCAGCAAATTGCAAGTTCAAGTCATACCTTGAATTCTTTGGAGAAGGGATGCAGGGGAATTTAACTTCAACATTTCTTCTTTCTGCTTCTCAAGCTCATTTAGTTTCTCATTGGCAGTAGCTAATTCGGTTGTCCGAATTATTCTACACTGTTTCCATAGGAGGAAGGAGAAAGCGTCCGTAATCAGCATAAGATTTTGAATATTAATTCCCTGCAGCCAGTGATCTCTTGCATTCATGCAATCAGACGTTCGGCACAGTCCAATCTTGATTAACAGATTTTGAACGAGCTTGTTTAAATATTTTTAAACCTCGCAATCTGCTGACAACATGAATGCAGATGAACCTAAACTGCAGGGAACTCGTTTTTCAAGAATTCCATTCTGGGAAAAATAACTAATCATAGGGCTGTGATCTTACCTGATTCCTAAGTTCCATCATACGAGGTTCCTTTTGTAGATTTTCCTCTGTATTAAAGACAAAAGTTTGAGAAGTTCTACAACACTTAACAGATGGCAAACCATTTAAAAGAAATTCAAATAAAAGAAAGTCAATCACTCACCTGCTAGCTGCAAGTTCTCCTTGCTAAGTTCGTCCTTCAGCTGATCATATCAATAGGCCATAAAATAGTTAAAAAACAAGATACAAATTTGAGCATCAGCAACAATAGCAAAAAAACTGCTGAAAAAGATTGAGCATAGGAATAGTACAGCAAAAAAATACTATAGCACACTTAGGTAGGACCACTTGTGCAGTTGAGCACAGTCAATCACTTTTGACAGTTTGAGTTGTGTGACTAACATTATTCCGATGGTTCGGGATATGTATTGGAATGTCATACTGTCATTCTAGAATGCTACTATTGACTCTTCCAGCATGGCAACTATCTATTAGGACCCAAGTTTGTTATCATACTCACATGCATAATGATAAATAAAAGGGGAGACGAGGAGATGGTTAAGGTAAGTTGAGAGACATGGAAAGGAAAGAACCGGGTTTCTCAAATGCATAGAACCGGGCGGTTTATTGTATCTGCGGATTCAATGTGTTTTTGAATTTATTTCATTTCAAATCTTGTATTGACACAGATGCAGTGAGTGATAGAACCGGATGTCCTGTCACGACTCATATTTCTCTTAATGATTTGACCTGTAGTTTTCCTTGGTCATCTTTTAGGCGTTTACCCCTAACTAGGGATTATCCTCCATTCTACTACCCTCCTTATCAGTTCCTCTATTGCTCTGCTACACACGTCCAAACCACCTAAGAGTCTAAGACAATATTTTACTATCTTACCTACAATAGGAGCTACCTCTGTTGTTTCTCTACTGATAGCATTTCAAATCTTATCTTGTCATGTACTATCTCGCAACCATGGTAACTTCTCATCTCAATTCTCAACAACGCTAATCTTTAATTTCTTGTTAGCTTTCACTAGTCAAATATTCAATTTCATACAACATCACGGATTTTATAGCTATGAAGTAAAAAAATTCTTTAAGCTCGAGTGATAACTTCTATCATAAATTACATTTGAAAAAATCCTTTATTTCCTTCATCTGGCTTGGATCCTATAGTTGACAACCACCTCTATCTAGCACCATTTTGTATGATGGACTTGAGGAACTTCAAATGTTAAACGTGTGGTATGGTATATTCTCTAATTTTCACTTCTAACCTGGTATTTATCTGTTCCTCACTAAACTTATAAACTCTATTTGCTCCAAATTGGGTAAAAGTCACGTTTCCAAACTTCAAATTTCTAACTTTTTTTTCTCTATTCTCCAATTAAAAGTATATCATCTGTAAAAAAATGCCTCACAGCACCGTCTCTTGTATTAGTATATGTTTGATAACACATCTACAACAAAGACAAATATGCAAAGGTTCAAAATTGACCCTTGTTGCACACCTATAGTAACAGCGAAACCTGTATTTCCACCTTGTACTCTTACATTAGTTGTGGCTTTTCATACATGTTTTTATTGATCGAATATAAATGCTTTAAACTCCTTCATGTTCATAGAACCGAAGAGAGTGTTATGTATTTATCAAGTTTATAAAAAAGCAAGTAATTCCTATTGATTGTTTTGATATCTCTCCATCGATCTTCCAAGCAAATATATAGCTTCCATGGTCAATCTTCCCAGCATAAAACCAAATGAGTTTTCTGCAATGTGGGTCTCTTGTCTTAATTTTCGCTTAATTACTCTCCTAAAACTTCATAGTCTGACTTATTATGAGTTTAATCCCTTTATAATTTGCATAGTTTTGTAAGATTATAGACAGATTCTGAAACCTATCATAAATCGGTGTATTCTTCGGAAGGATTAAGCACCGGCCTCCATAGGCACATCAGCCTACAGGTTGGGATTTTTGGCACAAAAACCTTATGAACATTTTTGGCATGATTCAAACAAACAAGTTTCCTCTTCCTCTCCTCTAAAATCATTAGAAACACATGACAGTCGACATTTTAGAGGTGACCGCGACGAAAAAGGACTATCAAACAAAATGTTCAAATATTTGGTTCACAATCACATCTTAAGATGGTATAAGCTGTAGCTACATATTACCAAATATAGGCATTTACACACACACCCCAAATCATGTATAATCTAAAAAGATAACAGAATACAATGTTTCCTCTCTATGAATATTCACTCCACCTACGATTGGCAAAGCCTGCTAGCAACTTTCATCTACCCAACGTCAACGTTGAAAAAACAATCCAAGCTAATAAACAAGCATAAACTAAATTGAAGATAATAAACTTACATTTGTTTGAATCTTGACCTGGTCAAGTGAATTTAGAAACTGTTGATACGCATCTTTATCGGATAAAAGCTTCCTTAACTCATCAACACTAATCAATTTACAAACCAAAATAAACACAGCATTAAGATTTAAGATCATCAAATCATATCTTAAACATTAAGAAAAACAAAATAATTGATGTTAAACCTCTTATCCTTCAAAGCAGAAATAGTTCCGGCTGCTTCTGCCGGCGGAACATGCAAATTAGGCCTCGATGAACCGGAAGCAGAAGTAGGTGTAGCCGGCCTAGAAGAACTTGATGGCGGATACCATGACTGTGAAGAAGAACCATCCTGCGATTGTTGCTCTTGTGATCCCCTGCGCATAAACAACATTAACATTAGAATAAACATCAAAGTTTTTCCCTAAATTCGTATTAGCTACTGATAATTATCAAATTTTAGCAATAAATCAGAAATTGAAAGTGTGATTGAGGTTTTGGAGTTGAAAGGGATAATTACCAAAATCGAAACATGATTAGTGAGTAATTGATACCGAATTGATGATTCGCCGAGAGAAGAAATAACGAAACCCTCGAAATTTAAGAAATCAGAAAACAGAGCGAGAAGAAAAGTGGAAATGAAAGTTCCTTTCCTGCTTCTTTTGCTTATATGATACGTTTAGGTCTAAATAGGAATATAGAAAATAAATTCAACATTATTTTAGGTTACACACAATTTTTTTTCTGAAACCGGAGTATCCACCGACGAACTAATCAATGATATGTTTATATCATATGTTTTTTTTTTGTTACAATATCATATAAATATATTATTTATAAGTTAACTAATAACTTCTATCTAGTCAAAAAAAAAAACTTATAACTTCTATTATAATTTATAGCATATATATCAGTTAATTTAAAGTTTTATTATATAATAAAATCAATGATTGAACTTGCTTATAAATATAAAATAATATAAAATAAATATTTTTAAGTAGTATTTAATTTTTTTAAGTAAGATGACAAATGTAAAATTTAAGAAAAAAATATAATTTGCCTAACACAATTAAGAATGGTATGTCATGTTATTTTATTGAAAGAACAATAATTTTGTTTTCCCTTTTTAAAGAAATAGAGTACTATTAAGAGTGATATGTCATGTTATTTTTTCACAGAGTATGGCATGCTGTTCCATAAAAAGCACATCACTATAAAAATGGATTTTGAAATTAATTGAATTAAATTATTGTTTTTGTAAGGTAGTGTAGGGTCATAACTTCATTTTCTTAACTATAAAATAAATAGAAATATTAAAATTCGAACTCTAGTTCTTACATATATTATGTAATATCTACATATGAGTTAAACGTGAAGAGAGTTTATAACTAAATTTTATATATTATAAAATCGTGATAAAAAAACATACCAAGTCACAATATACTCATGATCCATAGATCATAATCTAGTCGGTCAAGTGAACCAATTTATGTGATTAATTTACGATTTTGTCAAATAACAATCAAATAATAGTATTATATAAATCATATATGGTTGACCGTAACTGAGGACTTGTAGTTTACTTACACGTGACAAATTTTGGTGAAATGTGTATTATTTCGTAAAATTTATAATCTCTTTTAAAAGTTCCGTTAACTTAGTGTTTAAGCTCTTGCAGAGACACAATCTTCTATGAAAGAAACCTCTCTCCTCTATGCATGAAATAAACTCCGGCAATCTAGGGATGACAAAAGCACCCAAACTCACGGGCCCCGCCCGAATCCGAACCCGAGTTGACTGAGTTTGGGTTCGGGTGACACCCGATATTTCGGGTTCGGGTTTGGGTAGTGTGAAACCCACACCCGAAACCCGAAACCACCCCCGTTATATATTAAATTTTATAATTATCTCTCTTACCTTAGCATATTATAGACTATTTTAATGTTGTAGACTATTTTTCATCCTTATTTTAATGTTAAAAACAATGTTAACATATTGTAGACCATAATTTCGTTGAATTTTTCCGTATTTTTTTCTTTTGTTAATATAATTTTGGGTTTGGGTTCGAGTGTGAAAAACCCGAACCCAACAGGTGTGGATTTGGGTGCTATTTTGCCACCCGAAAACCTCTTTGGGTTCGGGTTTACCCGATATTTTCGAGTTCGGGTTTGGGTAGTGTCAAACCCGCACCCGACCCTACCCGTTGTCATCCATACGGCAATCCCACTCTAAAACATTGCATTACATGTGACAATTAAGTTTTAAGTCACAAAATGTCTATTCTTTCTTATAAATTATTTTAAAAATATCATTAATTTACTGTTGAAACTCATGGAAACACACAACCTTCTCAAAGAAAAATCCTCTCTCTTCTATGCATCAAATAAACTTTGGCCATTCCACTTTAAAACATTGACATTACATGTGACAATTAAGGTTTTAGGTCACACAATGTCAATAAAAAGACTATTATTATAACTTTTAATACACCTGTTTTTTTTTTTGAACAACTTGTAATACACCTTAAATCTCACATTATTAAGAAGTCAAAATAAAAATCTTGTGTAAAAACAACACGCACTTTTCAATTTAACAAGATGTCTTATGTATACCAAATTATGATTAGTTGCGTCTAAAACAAACAATACTAGAAAAAGAAAAAAAATAAAAAAAAGCATTTCGAAAAAAATTATATATATAAAATATATTTTTTTTTATTTTGGAAAAAAAAAAGTTGACGCAAGATTGTTTTGTTTATGATGGCATGCCACGTAGATAGCCACCAATCTATGATACACTCAATCAGCAATGCCACGTAGCCAACAATTAGTGAACCGAACCACGGGCTTATGTTACAACTTGCAACACCCTATACAAACCCTAACACAGATCCAAAGTAGCGTAAGCGCCAATCTCATCTCCTCTCATCCAACGTCCACGATCCCCCCTCAGCCACCACTTTCAATCTCATCCGTCCATTGCCTTTACTTGTTTAGTTTAATCACCCTTTTTCGTCCCTAATACTCTATACTCTCTTTTGCGTTGTTTTGTCGTTGAATTCTAAGTTGAAGGCCGTTTACTCTCTCTCTCTCTCTCTCTGCATTTTTTCATCTTCTTTCTCTTCCAAATCTCCGTCAATTGAAACCCCAAAACAACCACTCTTCTGAAACCACATTGAGCCACATTATCAACCACTACACTCACAATGGTATTTATTTATTTTTGAAATTATTGTGGTGTTATGGTTTCAGATTTAATTTGTTTATGGTTTTAATTTGAACAGGACACAGTGTTGGTACCTCCATGGCTTGAGCCATTGTTGAAAACACCGTTTTTCAATATGTGTCGGATTCACGCCGACGCAGCTAGAAATGAGTGTAACATGTATTGCTTAGATTGCAACAATGGCGACGGTGCTTTTTGTTTTTACTGCCGTTCTTCAAGACACAAAGATCATCAAGTCATTCAGGTTACCCATTTAAATATTTATTTTAATTTGAATTTTTAATGTGTTTGGTGAAATGGGTTAGGTGTTTTTTTTATTTTACATTGTTCGTTTGATGTAATGTAATGTTTAATGTTGTTGTTGTTGTTTAATGAATTAGATAAGGAGATCTTCTTATCATGATGTAGTTCGAGTATCAGAGATTCAGAAAGTGTTGGATATAAGTGGAGTTCAAACATATGTGATAAACAGTGCTAGAGTATTGTTCTTGAATGTGAGGCCACAACCTAAATCTGGGAAAGGAGTAGCACACATTTGTCAGATTTGTGGAAGGAGCTTGTTGGATTCATTTCGGTTCTGTTCTTTGGGTTGTAAGGTTAGATATTTAATTATTTAATTTTTAATTCATTTTTATTTAATTTTTAATCTCTGTTAGTTATTTGCTCTTAATTATTTTTTACAATATTGTCCAATGTCTATATCATTATCAACATGCACATCATTTACAACTCAATTATACTCATCATATCATATGGGTATAACACCCACCACCCATACATCATCACCTACATTTGAAACCCCATCTCCATCATTCAACATCATAATTATATTCCCACCCATTTTAATTATTCATCATGCCTTCTTAACTACATTATTTACCATTCACATTTTTATTAATTACTACTAAATTTTCTGTTTAATAACACTTTATTAACTTGTATGTGAATCAACATTGTGAATATTTTTAAATTTGTTAACCCCCATTGTAATTAAGGCATTTGATTCTCTGGTTAATGCCACAAACTTAGGTCTTTTGGACATACTATCAGATTAATTTTTGAGGCATTCATTCATCTTACATTACCATCCATCCAATCAATTTTTACATTATCATCTAATTGAATCTCCTGGTTTTTTATCTATACATTTTTTTTAGTACCTAGAATTTTTTTCTCCGACCGTAGTTTAGTTCCCACAATATTTTTCAGCTAGCAATTTTAATGTGTAAAATATCAAAATGACTCGAGACATTATCTGAATGCTACCTAAATTTGCAGAAACTTGCACAGATACGCTTTATATGTTATGATAGAAATCTATTGCAAAAAGTGAGTCCAAAGTTTGATTTTTAGGTCAATATTTTCGTAGGGATTAATAATCGAAGAATATTTTTATTCCGATTTAAAATAAAATTATAAATTTATAGTACTAAAAGTGCATTATAATGTAATGTGTGCATTGATGGAGGAACATGGCATGTCATATAATAATTCTATCATACATTGTATTAATTATTTGTTTAATTTGATTTTGAATTAGCTTGAAAGAATAAAGAAAAATGGAGATGCAAGTTTTGCTTTGGAGGGTATGAGTGAAGCATTGACAATGGAGGGGGTGTCAAGTAGTAGATCAGAAGAAGAATTGCGTGAAGGTTCAACACAAGATATGTATCCAGTCACGCCTCCTCCACCTCCTTTAAATTCAAGGAGAAGAAAAGGTATTCCTCATAGGGCACCTTTTGGTTCTTCATTCTAATGGAATATCAATTCCTTGGTACATATATTCAATACAACCCTATTTGGTGGGAAAACCTAGTTACTATTATTATTACTATTATATTATTTTTATTTTATAATAATTCTTTTTACAATAAAGGTGAAAAGGAATAGGAGCCTTTGGAGGGGGTTTTGTCCAAGGTACATGATGATTTATTTATTTATTTAGAATTGGAATTGGAAAAAGAAAAGGAAAGGGTATATAGGAAAGTTCCTTCTTTTTCGGTTTGGGTCGCTAAAAAATACAAATTCTCTCCCTTGTGAAGAATCAATAATGCACATTTGTTTAATTATTATTTAATAGTTGGGGGGTGTACATTTCAATTTCATTAAGCAATTAATTAAAAAGCAAGTCTTTGTGGAGTCCGTTTTTTCATTGCCCCACCATTCACATGGTCCGTTTACATAAAGTAGATAACAACATCTTTTTTTCATATTATTTAATACATTTTTAATTTTTTTAATACGTGTGCATGTAAAGTAACAATGAGGACAAATCAACTTTCTATTTATCTTTTTTATTGTTGCCAATTTTGGAGATATCAATGGATTTGTCACACTTTCTCTATGTTTCCCATTTATGCTTTTGAATCCGTCCTCTCTCTTTCTATGCTTCCCATGGCTCTATTTCATTGATTCTTCTATTGATTATTTTTTTTCACCCAACTTCTATTGATTAATTAGTTTACTTTACCAAATGTAACAAATATAAGTGAACATGTGATCAATTCGGCGTAATACATGTTTGGTACTATCACATTAAGCTAACATTGTGACTTATCATGTGATTCTGTCAAATTCACCGTTAAACCAAATATATATACATATACATTATACTTCATTGTTACATAGCATCTTTTTTTGTGCTTGTTAAACTAATGAGCCAATTGAGCAATTAAGAGTCTCTAAGAACTAAATCGATGTATGATGTTCATGCTTCTACTAACCTTTAACCATAATTCAAGAAATCTTTTGAAATAAACGAGTGATTGAATACAAACAAAAGAAAAATCTGCATCACGTGGTTTTTAGTTAGACAACCATGGCATATTATAAAATAAGAGTAGAGATTACTTTTCCTTCTAGCATATGCGATTGCTTATCTTTTTGTAAGGTTATGATAAACAATATGAGTTAACTTACATAAGTTTTTTGTGGAGAGTTGGGAGATGTTGCGTGGGAGGCAAAATCCGTTCTTGCTACATTTTTTTGTGTGACCACAAGGGGCTAAATTTCACGAAAAACTAATTAAAAACCTCAAAGCAATTGTGAATATAGAACTTTTTTGTATTATGGGCAAGAAAATTTTCTATTTCATGAAAGAAAATTGTTTTAAGTTTTTACAAAATATACGATTTTATGAACAAAATTTGTGTCTTGTTATGTAAGACGGTGTTTACTTTTTGAAATATGATTTATATGATTTTTTTTGCATACTCTGTAAATTTAGTGTTAAAGGAGTGATATAGATTTTTTTTTACTAAACGAGTAATATAGATTTATAATTTATTAGAAGAGTAATTAATTAAAATTAATACCGATTTTTTTCTTTCTTTTTTGACAAGCGGAGTTTTTTTTATCATACTCGCCTATATATATGTTAGAATATTATAAAAATCATCACTAAAAGCACTCAAAATAAATTTTGTCTAATATTGACGTTTAACTCTCTTCTCTCTTGTTATTATCATCATCTACGAAAAAAATATGATTTTTAATTCTAATTTTGTGGTTCTTCAAAAAACAACTCTACTAATTTGAGAAGTCCAGCGTCATGTTCAATTGAATCATATACATTTTTATTGAATTTGTACAATTTTATTTCATCTTTTTTATATCTTCACCAATTTTAAGATTTTATTTTTTGCGTAAACAAATAGATAAGTGAATATTCAAAAGCTCGAATCTCCGCCCCTATTCCCTATATACATACTACATTCCCTATATTTTTACTGAGTATCTACGAAAAAATATGATTTTTTTAGTAACGTTGCTTCATAGGCTAGCAACATTAAAAATAAAAGCATAGGGTGAACAAAAATTTTTCTAACTATGTTTGGCCAAAGACGGCATTGTCAATTTGTCATACACTCATACCTAATCAAAGACAGCATCCGCCCCCAGCCCCCCACCACATTGTCATACCTAATTAATCAAAGAGAACAACTTATTTTCAAAAGGTTAAATTCATCGTATACTTTCTTTTTTTGAGTTAAAATTCATATCATATACTAGTACATATAGATTATTTTAAACCCTTTCATAATGATAATAGTATAGTAATTAGTCTTAAGGATATTTGTTTTTGTTTGGTAAGTATTAAGTATACAATCCCATAGAGGATTTGGCTGACCTACGATAGTAGACAAAGCGAAGTTTGGTAAAATAACGACTTTCTCACTAACCTTTGTCAAAAAAAATCTCACTAATGCATAGCAATTAGGGCATGATGAGTAGCAAAAATAAGAGATAGATAATAAATTGATAATTGAAGCAATGCTTCCATGGACAAGTGCAAAAAAATTTAAATTTTTTTAAAATTCATTTGATATAGATGTTATTGAGGCTCATCAAAATTAACGCGTATTTAATAAAACAATTTTCAATTTGTGCACCATGTACTATATGCACCACTTGTGCATGTTAGAATTTGTCTAGATAATTGTATTATATGTTATCTCAATTGAGTGTTGGATGATACAAATAAATTAATAATGAATCTTATTTATTCATGTCTCTCTAATCATAAAGTTTCTCCAAGTCCCTGTAGAATAGCTCAAGTGGTAAGAGCTGAGGACATATGAGTTGGGTAGAGGGAGATCCGGCATTCGATCCTTGGCGGAAACAATTTATATTTCCAATGTACAAAAAAAAAAGTTACTCCCAAATATTGACATTTGCCTCATAAAATATTAGTGTAAAACTATTTTATATTGTCGGTGTATATTATATTTTCTCTAATTTTAATTAGTATGTAATTTTTACTCAAAAAAATTAGTATGTAATTTATTTTAATTTCAAAACAAGAAAAAGGAATATACACTGATCATAAAACAATTTTATATTGTCAACCAATAAAAATAATGTATTTCGCCATCTTATCCTACTTCACCCATTTTTTTATGAGACATAAAATTTTAAATTATTTTTATTAGTTGTTAGTGTGAAATTAATTTACACTTATTGTCAATCCTTTAAACTCTTTCAAACCTAAAACTAACTATCTTATAATATAATGCATTTTTTTTTGACGAAATAATGCATTTACTTTTGTACGAAATATTGTTGGGGGAATCTTATAATGCTTATGAAATGTAAACAGAATCTGATTAAGAAATAGTTGCTCGAGGCAACTTGCAAACAATATTTGGCCCCTTAATAAAGCCACATTGTGTGCTTATATATATAGTCCCTAATAGTTTATTATTATATATATATACTACAAAATAGTTAAAAACGTAACATAACCGCTTGAATCTAGTCTCCATGTGATGCAGAATACACGGCTCTTGAAAGTTGAAACTCTACTTGGCAGATACATTTGGAAGTGGATGGGAAGATCAACGACACTTGCATAATTGATAATATTTCTGCAATAAATTTAACTAAGATCAATTCAGTATATAATAACATATAGGAGGAATAAACACATTAAGACATAGGATTTTACTACATGAGAGTTGAGAGACCAAGTTAGTAAAGGGATGATATAGTTGGTCCATTGCAATTTGCAAGACAAACTGTGATGATAGGTTTCAGTTAACTTGGGGACGAAGGCAGCTTAAATATTGATAGAATTAATTAATTCATTAATTAATCACCTGCATTAGGGATGATATCTAGCTACTTGGAGAGTCATGTCTTGGCCATTAATTAACGGACCTTGTTCCTAAACAATTTATTTTTAGAGGTTAAAATATGAAATGTTAACCTTTGATCGATACTCAATAGTTACGTTAATGAGTGACTGGATTTGTTTATTTTTTGATCGAATGAATGAATGGATTTAGTTCCTAAACAAGCTATTTCAGTGGTTAAAATATGGAAAGGTAGCTTTTGATATTCATATAAATTAATGCATACTAAATTAAATAGGTATTTAAATATTAACAGATGATTTTTTAATTAACTGTTACCTTTTTTTTTATTCTACTTTCACAAACATTGTAAATAATCATATAACTAGGATATTTAGAAATATTTATTTCAATAAATTATTAAAAATAGTAAAAATAAACGCTTAGTTAAGCCTTTTAGAACAATTTATCAAATAGAAGTGATAAGATGGCTTAATGGTTTAGGGGAGGATTTGGAGTGATAATTAAGAAGATCATGCCTTCAATTTTCCACTAACAACTAACATATGACATTTTAAAAAAATTCTAATAAATGTTCAATTATGTTCTTAATTAATTAATGATAGCTTGTTCTTTAAACAATGAATAAAATAAGATACTTGTCAACGTTGCACATGATATGAAGTAACCAAAAGTCAGAGGAAATTAAACATGATCATATTTGCACCTTTTCATTCACAATGAGACATTAGTTTCTGCAACTTTAACAACAATCAACATGGTATCCAAATATCTCAACCTTCATGTCTCATCTTCTCATCCCAATCTTTTTCTTGCAAATTCAAAATTTCCAAAGCTCCCTAACTCTCTCACCCTTTTTTCATCATCAACAAAACTAAACAAAACCTACCATGCTCAAAATCAAAACCATTCCATGTCTTATAGTGCATCTACAAGATACTCCAATTCTAAAGTCTCTTTTTCTTCACCAAGGTTTGAGATAGAGCCTGATCCCACACTTAGCAATGATGATCTTAAACCAACTACACCTAGTCAAAGGACATTTTCTGGATTGGAAATGGCTAGTCTTTGGGTAGGACTAGTTGTGGGAGTCCCTTCTTACTACCTTGCTGGTAGCCTTGTCGATCTTGGTATGTCTTGGTGGCAAGGCATAGCTACTGTGGTCGCGGCCAACATGATCCTTTTTGTTCCCTTGGTTCTCACTGGTCATCCAGGTACTCCACTTATTTGTCGTTTTTGTGACTATTTATGTATCTCCATTTGAATTTATATGAAATTGTCCTACAACTTAATTTTTTTGGATCCATCACCGTAGGTACTCGTTATGGCATATCATTTCCGGTTCTTGCTAGATCATCTTTTGGAATCCATGGTGCACATATTCCAACTCTTTTAAGGGCCTTAGTTGGTTGTGGTTGGTATGGAATTGAAACTTGGATTGGTGGTGAGACAATTTTCCTTCTTTTACCAAATTCAATAAAACAAAGTACATTGTCTAAACCTCTACCTTGGCTTGGCACTTCTCCATTAGAGTTTTTTTGCTTCTTAGCCTTCATGATAGCTCAATTATCCATTGTCTGGAAAGGAATTGATGGGATTAGAGAGCTTGAGAAATACTCAGCTCCAATACTCATTCTACTCACTTCACTCCTCTTGATTTGGTCTTATGTTAAAACTAATGGCTTTGGTCACATGCTTTCTTTATCCTCTAAACTCTCAAATTCAGAATTTTGGTCTTTATTTTTCCCTTCTTTAACTGCTAATATAAGTTTTTGGGCTGCTCTAGCTCTCAACATTCCTGATTTTACAAGATATGCTAAGAGCCAAAATGATCAAATTATCGGTCAAGCCGGTCTACCTATTTTTATGGGTGCATTCACATTTGTTGGTATAGTAGTAACATCATCAACAAAAATTATATTTGGTCATGTTATTACCAGCCCAATTCAATTACTTGGTAAAATTGGTGGATTTGTAACTACAATATTAGCAATACTTGGCATAAGTTTAGCTACAATCACAACCAATATTGCTGCCAATGTTGTAGCACCTGCAAATGCTCTTGTAAATCTTAGTCCAATGTGGTTCACTTTTAGAAGAGGAGCTATATTAACAGCATTTCTTGGAATTGTTTTTCAACCTTGGAAGCTTCTTAAGTCAAGTGAAAGCTTTGTATATACTTGGTTAGTTGGTTATTCTGCATTGATGGGTCCTATTGGAGGGATTATTCTAGTGGATTATTATCTTGTGAAGAAAACTAATTTAAGTATAGAAGATTTGTATTCAAGAAATCCTTATGGTGCTTATTATTACTCTAGGGGGTTTAATGTGGCAGCAATTGTGGCTCTAGTTGTTGGAATCTTACCTGTGATTCCTGGTTTTTTGCATAAAGTTGGAACCATAAAATCAGTTTCTGAAACTTTTGTTGTTGTCTATAATAATGCTTGGTTTGTTAGCTTCTTTTCTGCAGGATTGTTTTATTGGATTTTGTCGAGTTTGAGAAAGAAATCGGATGAATCTGCTGGTGGAGACCACCTTTTGCATGCTATTAAGTAATACAAACCGAGGAAATCACTGTCACTTGGTTCAATGCCGGAAACGTTTGTAAATTGCTCGCTAAGTTCCTCTTTTGGTCACTTATCTTATTTTCTGGTTTCATTTTGGTCGCATAGCTATTTTGTTTCCTTTTAGTCTCTTAAAACTCCATTTTATTTAGTCGGATTGCACTAAAAAAGATATGAACTAAGATAAATTTGTACTTATATACTTGTAAACAAAATTGATTATAGATTCCATCAGTATATTTTTGTACATGGTGCTAAGAGGTACATTATATTGAAGTCGTACTGAGCCAAAATTCAAAAAACAAAACTTAGCCTTCATATCCACACTGTGAATTGAAACCATACTGCTAAATCAAACAACCAAACATAATCCAAATAGCTATATGTAACTCTTTTCCAGTCAACAACAATTCAGAGTTTTTGCTAAAGTATTAAGAGTACAAAACATTTGTCTAGAACATAATAGTTCTCACCCAAATCCTATGGAAACAAAACCACTATAGTAGTATCATTCATTATTCTACTACATTGAATCAATTTTTATGTATCAAGGTAACAAGCTACGAAGTAGAAACTATTATCAGGATGTTCTGGTGTAATTGCTGGTATCCCAAAAGGATTATCCTTGACATAAGACTGAACATCTTCAGCATCAGCTACTCCTTTCAAGTAATTGCACAATTCACCATTTGGATCTGTACAAATTAATTAAACCTTACATTACTATAATTAAATACATCAAATCTCTACAAAAAATTCTAAAATAAATAAGAAACAATATGTTCTCACCCAATGCATTGTCCTCCTTGTCCTCAAAATCATATGATTTGATAAAAATTGCTGTATTTTCCTGCAATATTGAAACATTTGAATAAAAAGAGGATTAAGATAGTATATATTATAAACATAAATAAATAAAAAGAGTATTGAATTACAGGATTAAGATAGGCCTTATATGTTTTGTCACCAATCATCAAAGAATTAGAACCAGAATATGGTGGTCCCGCTATTTCTTGCCACACTTTTCTTATATTTTTGAAAAAAATAGGCTTCTCTTTGTCCTCCTTAGATTTAACAGTATTACTAGCTCTTCTACATTGATTTTGATCCTACAAAAAGTTCATCATGAAACACACAAAATAAACAATGTACCCAAACAAGATTTATACATTTTTAAATACAGAAAGAAATTCAAGATGATAATGTACCCAAACAAACAGTAGCTTATTCTTCAATTCTTCTCCAATAGCAAAGTCTAAAGCAACATCGGTATTATTCCTGGATTAATTAATAACAAACAATGTAACACCATATAATCAATGAATGAATCAAACAAATTCAAAAAAGAAAATGAGAAGAAGAGTGTTAATTACTGACTCTTCAGCAGAAGACCAAACTCCAACTTCAAATCTTTCTAAGCAGAATTTCATAAATTCTTCACTGAATGGCCTCTTAAAAACTATAGTAAATCACAATTTACAATATACTAATCATTAAGCATATGATAAAAATAAATTCTCAAATACCATAAATGTATAATATGTTTGAGTTTAACATTACGGTTAAAGTTGTAATGTCTTTCATAATCGGTTCGAGATTTGGGCATTGCTTTCTCATCGGTAACATGAACTCTACGAAGCAGAAAGCCATTAAGGTTCATAACAAGCAACTTCTTCTTCTTCTCTGGTACAAGATTCAACTTCTCAACAGAAAGTTCCAGTTCTTGTTTTTCAGACGAGTCTTTGTGATGATCATGATGATCATCTTTGGTTATACTGCAACTTTTCTTCTCTGCTTCCATTTCTTGATACTAACACTTTACTTTGAATGAATTTGGTTATGAATGAGTGATGATAAAATGTGGGTTTATTAGCACTTTACTTTGCTTATTTATATATGTAATTAGGCACTAGTATATTTAGAGAAATGACAGTTCAGTTTGTTATGGTTTAGTAGTTAGTTATTTTCTGTTAATACAGTTAGGATTGTTTGTTAGTAATAGTAGTTAAGTTAGTATGCTTTGTTTATCTCGAAGGACTAAGGTGTTCCTTCATGGTTTCTCGATTATCAATTAATTGGAAAGGAATTTAAGGGATTTTTTTGGAGACACATTTCTTATACAAAATTAAAATTGTATGATGTAGTATTGGATTATGAAAGATATCAATGTTACCGATCATCATGTACATTAGAATTTTCAGTAATGCATCTATATAGGTTTGTTTGGATAAACTGATGCGTCTTTATTCACGAAAAATAAATGAGGGTATGTTCTGTCCCGACCTCAAGTCCACATTTTTCAGAGATTGTCCGCTTTGGGGTTAACCCGTCACGATTTTGTCCTTCGTAGAACAGGCGACTCGGTTGATTGAGAAGTGTGACATGTTGTATATAAACTACTGTTACCCTCGAGTTCCAAACAATGAGACTTAAGGTGAGCTAGAACGAACCTCGTTTTTAATTCCTCATATATTTTCTACGTGACAAACACACACTTTAAGATTTTTTTTCTAATTGCGATTTGAACTTTGAATCGGTCCGACCTAACTCACGCTGACTCCGAGTCCAATGAACATGATTATATAAATGGGCCACTTGTATTGGACAGCAAACTATTAAGCACGTACGGCCTAATAGTAGTATAGACTATAGACCATGCATGCGAATGGGCCAACTCGACCCGTTACAAACCCGTGATGTTGACTTCTAAATGCATAACGAACGTGTTTACACAAAATTTTCCATATGCCATAAACAAATAGTTTAAGTTCAAAATTAAGAAAATTATTATTTGACATGTGATTGGGTGGTGACATAACATAAAATGTTACTGTGAAACACGGCTTCAAATTCATAATATGATATTAACTTGGACAAATTATTCATTAGAGAAAATGCAATCCAATGAATTGAAGACATAAAGACAAATTTGAAGTTTGTCAATCAATAAAACTGATGACAAATTTGAAGTTATTCATTAGAGTATAATTTTTTTTTTAAATGTAACTATATTGAGGTCGATTCAGGTTAACATTTATTATTATATAAAATTTTAATTATAGGCCATCATAGCTTAACAGTGGAAATTGTCAACAAAAAAAAAATGTGGAATTGTGGAAGCATCCCCCATTCACTAATTGGTAGGAACTTCAAACTACAGTATTTATTTTATAGCTTAGCTTATGTATAGATATTATCCTCTATTCCTCTCCATTTTATCACTTTATTACTATAATTTTAAAGAGTTTTTTTAAAAAATAATATATATATATATATATATATAGGGCGACTACTATGACAATGAAATATTGATATGAGAATATGAGAATGAATACTAATTATTAGATTATGATTATTAGATTATGATGAGGGAGTATGATTAGATTTACCATGAACCTTTTTATTATTATTAAAAAACATTAATTAATAGATTAGGATTAAATCCTTTTTTTTAATTTAATTTTTTTGGAACAAAAAAAAAAGATTAGGATTAAGAAATACGATTTAATTGAATCAATTTACGCTGTTACACAGAACTTTCATCGTCAATTAGGATTCAGTCAAATAGGATTCAATCTTCGATCTGTATTTCTGTAAGCGAAATTTCAGAGTAAGAAAGCGACTGGAAGTTTCCGATTTCAGATGAAGAACGTCGATTGGAAGTTGGTCAGATGAAGAACGACGACTGGAAGTTGGTCAGATTAAGAACGACAACTGGAATGGGAGACAGATCGAAGATTGAATCGTATTTGATTGAATCATATTTGACGATGAAGTTCTGTGTAACGGCGTAAATTGATTCAATTCAATCGTATTTCTCAATCCTAATTTTTTTTTTGTTACAAAAAAATAAAATAAAAATGGATTTAATCCTAATCTATTAATTAATGTTTTTTTAATAATAAAATAAAAAAGGCTCATGGTAAATCTAATTATACTCCCTCATCTTAATCTAATGATTAATATTCATTCTCATATTCTCATATCAATACTTCATTCTCATAATAGTCGCCATATATATATATATATATATATATATATGTTGGAGTTTGAATCATATATAATGTGAAATTTATAGTCACTAAATTACTTAAAAAAAATATTTATATAACTCGTGACCAAACAGAGGTTATCAAAGTGTGTGGACTGTAACTTAATTAGATTGGTATAATGCATAGTTGATACCAGTACTCCTGCTAAACCAAACCCTGGTAATTTATATAGGATGCAAATTAATTTAACGGTTTATTATTAAACAAATCCGTCATCACCAGATTATGACAGATTGATATGACAACCGATGATCTATATGTGGCTATAGAAAAGATTCCAAGACACATATATAGGACAAATACTTAATGTAACTACTAGCTATATTAGCTACAATTAAACTAGAATATAAATATAAATTGGTGAGCTGCAATTCAATATGGTGGTGTGTCATTCCCATAATCCCATTTATCAGCTACTATATTACAGTATTAATTATTTCTCACTGACATATTCTACTAGTTTCATTGTCCACAGGAAACTTCTTGCTTGTTAAGAGCCATGTTAAGATATAGGGTGCGTTTGTTTAAATTTAAATAAATTAGAGACCTTTTTTTTAGAGATTTTGAAGAAAATTTAAAATTACTTTATGTTTGTTTACAATTATAAAAATCTATTTTGATTTCACTTTGCACATGATTAGTGATGTTTAAAAAAAAAAATTTGAAAAATGTTATTGAAATTAATTTTTTATTTTGAAGAAAAAATGATTTATAAAAAATTTATCTGAAACAAACGAACCCTTAATTAAAATTTAAACATAATTCCTAATTTCTTACTATCTATTGTTTTCTTCTATGCTGTTGTAAATTTTGACCATTGTCTACAGAAGTCACAATGCACATGAAGTGGAACAATGTCTAAGAAAAATGTAGTTCAATGACAGCACAAGTTGAAGCCAACAAGAGAGAAAAGGGTTTAATTTGACACTAATGTATATAAATTAAGGGCACTAGTTAAGGTTACTAAAAAAGGTAAAATATACTTTGAAAATTGTGTTTTATTGTTTTAAAAAAGTAGATTACACAAATTCCAATAATTTTTTACTTCTTTTGTTTCCTTAACCATTTGCAATGTTTATCATTTTCCATAAACTAACCTCAATTTATAAACTTTAAAAGAAATTGAATGCTCTACTTTTGTTTTCATTTATTAATTTGTTTAAATTACATTTCACATCGGTAGGAATATAGATATTGAGACAACTATTGAAATTGCTAGCCACAAAGATATGATTATGGATACATGTATTTTTTTCACATTTGTAGATATGAGGATGAGGATGGTACTATAGTACCATATCTAAACCTATCCACTGTCAACCTCAAATTTAAGGAATTGACTCAATTGAGTATGTATTAGATTGTGTCAAGCCCAAGTATTATGGAGCTCATAAACCACCATAGCAGAACCATTGTGATCAATTCAACACCCTATGATAATCATTAGACTATCATTATTGAATTGCATTGGAATTGACTCAACTGTTATAAAAAAAACTAGTATAATCATTAGAGAAATATACACAATTCATTCTGGTTCAACATCTGACTCTCATAAAATCCTAACTAACTTGAGTGTTTGAGTCCTATCGGGTACCACCACCCATGCAAACATCCGAGTCGTTCTTGATCTCCTTCCTCTGGCTGCTTAATTTACGATAAAGATTTCTTATGTCGAGGTCTATTCACAGTGAAATTTATAGTTCAAGATGTATAACTTTGTTCGGTAATTCGGGGAACTGTCGGGAGCAACAAAAGTCTAATGCCCCACGATCACAAGAAAGAGACGTCACATCTTCATCAAAAATTGAAGATATTAGGTATATTGATCACCTAGCTCTCTTCTATATATATCCAACATTTTACCTATTCCCTGTCAACGTCGACGTGAGACTTAACTAATCACACTTGAAATTGAACAATCTCCCTTTAGGTATATGTTTTCACATGCTATTATTAATTGTGATAAAAAAATCACACATTGGATGTGAGATGGTTATAAAACATAAGTTTATAAGTAAGAAGTCATCCTCATCTTACAAGCAGAATTGAGTTAGACCCAACTCAATTTCTAACAAATTGAGTACTAAAATATGACTCTCTGTCTCCTACCAAGCCAAATTAGAACTTTCATACCATTTGTTGGTCAGTTCAGTAAATGTCAAGAGCAACAAAATACTAATGACCAAAAATAAAAACAGAGACACCAACAAACTTATATTTAAAAATTACAGTTTAATTTACAACATTATCTCTAAGCTTATTATATATAAAAATAATATTATCTCTAAGCTTACCCTCCACAGCAAATGACAGATCCTGTCCAAATGTCCATCATCAGTACCTAGGCTATAAGTCATACTCAACAAAATGCAACCAATATAACATGTTAATAGGATCACTTAAGAAATATTCCGTGATTTTAGCTCACTTGATAAAGATATTACACATAATATATAAAGATTGAATTTGAATCTTACATCTTTTAAAGGGATGATATTCTAAGCCATACTTGACAACAACAAAAAGAATCAATCAAGAAAACGAGTAAAGTAGGAACATAATTAATGAGTTAATAACCACCTAAAAGATTTGAAATGTTTATCACATTCGAGACACCATTCAAACAAAAGTAGGAACATAATTAATGAGGAAATTATAGGAAACAGAATAAATACAAAGTTTTACAAACCGATCGATTGAGACTACTTGTGAGTATATCCTGCTGGCCTGCTAATTTAATATTCCTGCAGCTACAAAACATGCACACAGCCACTAATTAAAGTTTTAACGTGACGTGGAAAGTAAATAAAATATACTTCACGACATAGAATTTGATTTTCCATTAATAATTAATAATTCTAGCAGACAGTAAATAGCCATCAAAAATGAAAAATGAAACTAGAAGGTGATTGAATTCAAACACTAACCAAGTTACCGTAGCATTAGGGGCATGACAATCGATCAAGGGTAGTGTACAAGGCTGCTAAGACATATATAATGTTAAAACTCAGCTTGAACCGGCCCGACTACGTACATGTTTTGATATCACGGTGAATCACCGTGATTCCGACACACCTACCATGATACCAAACATTGTCTATATTCCAGCCAAAAATCGGAAGTATAATTGGTCTGAGTCAATCATTGAACATGTTTTTACAAAGAAGAAAAAACGGTGAACCGATAATTCTTTAGGTTGGACCATTTTTTAAAAATATCTAAGCCATTAATTGAAGATATATAGAACAAGACATCTTGAAAACAATTAATTCAACATTAATTTGAAAGGTGTTGTGATGAAACAAACAACCAGCAGACATTTTGTGTAATAAAACAACATTATGTGTGTTTGGTCAAAAAAAAAGAAAATTTATTTTGTGTTTTTTAAAAATTATTTAACATTTTTTGTTGTGTACATAAAATAAATTAAATCGGTCAGTGGGAAAGGAGCAGTAATATTATACAAATGCACATCCAAAAGTCAGCTATGCCTATATATAGTTTTCAATAATCAAATAATATTGTAAGAATGAGTAATACAAAAACAATTAGTAATTAAAGTATGAAGAAACACAAAATAAAAATAATTATAACAAAACTACAAAGTGAGGGAGGGTAGGGACTAGTTTATTTAATTTTTGTCTATAGAGTCTATATAGTTTAGAAAGAGACAATCTACGTATTAGAAATTTTTTAGAGTGATGAGAAGAGATGGATGCAGTCTTTGTGTAATGGATCTCGTGGTATGACTGAACTTTTGTCAACGCTTTTGTTCTGTTACTAAATTAGACTTTTTTTTGGTACATTAATAAATTGGACTTTAAATGAATATGGATCAATAGAATGGGTCTTCTCTGGTTTCAGAAATCTAAAAGTGGTTTCTTCAAAACTTGCAACTTATTCCCTGCCCCACATTTCCTTCATCTCTTCACTATATATACACATCAAATTCAACATAACATTAGCATTCATTAATCAACTTTCTCTCTCAATTTCTCACTTTCTAAGCCCCATTTTGAACCATCCATATTTTTCTCAACCAAGGTATTGGGAATAATCTAATTTCTATAGCATACCAATATTCTATATATATGTGTGCGCGCTTAAATTTATTATAGTATAATTGCATAAAAAAAGCATGTTATTTTCATGTCTATTCTTGTACATTATTTTTCACTTCAGCAATAAGAACATGACCTTAAAACTTTACATAACATAGTCTAAATCTTTTCAGAAGTAATTGTAAAATGACCGTAATTTTTTGTTGTCGAAAAAACTACATGTCTATTCTTCGATTTCAGTTTACCTTAAATAATATTTCTTTCTCGTTCTAATATAAATGATTTACTTTCAAAGGTTACTTTAATTTGCGCGCGAATGTCACCAGCAATGGCAATGAATGGTGAAAGGATTGATGATGGTTACATAATAGAAAATGAATATCATAAAGGAGTGAAGCATTTGTATGAGAAAGGTTATCTTCACAAGGTACCAAAGAAGTATATATTTCCTGCTGCTGAAAGACCAAGCACAAGAATGGATGATTCAAATGTTGCTAAGGAAAAACTTCAGCTACCAGTTATTGATTTTGCTGATCTTATTGGTCCAAATAGGCCACAAGCTCTTCAGTCACTAGCCAATGCTTGTGAGAAATATGGATTTTTTCAGGTAGGAAATTGCTAACCAGCTGTCACAAATGTTTACTTTAAAATAATGTTTGAGGTGTCAATGAAAATGATTGCATATTTTATCTCTCATTGAGGTGTCAATGAAAATGCCACAAATACTATACCACTTAAGGATTTTGGTTGTATGCACTATGCAGTCACAAATCTCATACACTTACATGATCAATCACGTTCAATCAAAATCAGACAGTCTAAATTTTAATATAATTTTTTGTATGGAAATTTAAAATTTCAAATGTGAAATTTGAACTGTTTGATTTTTATTCAATACTCCCTCCGGTCCTTATTATAAGAAGAAATTTGTTTTTTAGATACATGAAATGTTTTATGTGTCTAGACATCAAACATTTTATGAATCTAAAAAGTCAATTTCTTCTTATAATAAAGATCAGAGAAAGTAACTACCAAAAAACTTGACTGCATAACTACATGGAATTTGTGACCGTACAAATCGGTCACTTAGTCATAGTAATGTACAATGATCATGTAATCACATTTTTTCCCTAGTGAATTTTTCTAAGAAGAAATTGAATAGATATGATATGAATTGAAACTTGATTTGGTGCAGCTAGTAAACCACAACATATCAAATGATATTGCAAAGTGCATGGTAGATGTTGTTGGAAGGTTCTTTGATCTTCCATTGGAGGAGAGAGCTAAGTACATGACAAGTGATATGAGAGCACCTGTTAGATATGGGACCAGCTTCAGTCAAACAAAAGACTCAGTGTTCTGTTGGAGAGATTTCTTGAAACTCATTTGTCATCCTTTACCTGATTACGTTCCTCATTGGCCTGCTTCCCCATTGGACTTTCAGTAAGTGCTACAAACAATATGTGATCTAATTTTTCACTAATTAAAATATGTGATGTAAATATGTAATAGCATTTTTTAATTTGATATTATTAATTATTTTGAATAGGGAAGTGGTAGCCACCTATGCACAAGAAACAAAACATTTGTTCTTGGCAATAATGGAAGCCATTCTAGAAAGCTTAGGTATTATGGAAGCCAACCAAGAAGAGGAAAAAACAAGAGAAAATGACAACAATAATAATAGTAATATTATGAAAGAATTGGACAATGGAAGCCAGATGCTAGTAAGCAATTTCTACCCACCATGTCCAGAACCAGACCTAACCTTAGGAATGCACCCTCATTCTGATTATGGTTTCCTCACACTTCTTCTTCAAGATGAAGTAGAAGGTTTGCAAATCCAATTTCAAGATAAATGGCTCACTGTTCAACCTATTCCCAACGCTTTTGTTGTCAATATTGGTGATCATTTAGAGGTAATTTAATTTCATTTTGTTACATGCATGTTCAAATATTACTTATGTATGTCAACACATTGGTGTACTGTATACATATAAAATAAATCGTCCACAATCATTATTGTTTGTATTGTGCTGATTTTTTTTGTTGTGTTTTTTATTTATCAGATATTTAGCAACGGAAAATACAAGAGTGTATTACACAGAGTTCTGGTGAATGAAGATAAGAGTAGAGTATCGGTTGCTTCGTTGCATAGTCTTCCCTTTGACTGTACGGTTAAACCGTCGCCAAAACTTATCGATGAAGCAAATCCAAAGCGTTACATGGACACAGATTTTGGTAGCTTTTTAGCATATGTGTCCACTAAAGAAGCAAAGAAAAAGGATTTCTTAGAGTCCAGAAAATTAATGTACACATAATTAAGTGCTCAAATTAATTAGTAGAAGAAACAAGAGCTATATATATAGATAATTAGAAATTGTAATTTTGTGGACGGTTGAGGAAATTGTATATTTGGTTAAGTTTAATATGTGAGATATAGTTACCTTATTTTCATACTATTTTGTATGATCAATTATTTCTGTTTTGTAACAATTAGTTAGTATATATTGAACTTATTACTAGTTTGATTAGATTGTTTTACATTTCAACCGTTATACGGTTTCCCTTTTCCCACCATTTTAATAGTATTTAATCATTGTATTTTTTTTGTAAAAATGATTGATTCAATGATGAAATTCACAAGTACTCCATCCGCCTCATAATATAAGAGAAAAAAATTCAATTTTTTTATCCTAAAATATACTGTAAGAGAAAAAACTCAAATATTTTTTTTTAATAAAAGTCTACTCTTTTTTTTCTTCTTCTTATGATCAATAATCAATAAAAATTGTTTTTATATCATTTCATACAATTTTTTTCAAAATAACATATTTCTAATCATTACTACCTCCGTTCCTTTTTACTTATCATTTTAGAAAATAATATTTGTTCCTTTTTACTTGTCGTTTTGGCAATTTAAGTTATATTTTGCCTATTATACCCTCCTTCTATTTTATTTTATACACTAAATTTTGTATAATTTTTTTGTTGAAACAATATAATCTTTTTATTGTATACAACTTTTGTTTGTTTTTAAAAAAAGTTTGTTACAATTTTTTAGGAATAGATATTCTTTGTGAAAAAGTAGAAAATTATTGGTGGATTTAATATGATATATATTTTTAAAAAATGACATTATAGGGAAATAAGGTGTAAAAATACTTTCTTTTATTTTGATTTTTTTTCTAAAACGACAAATAAAAATGAACAGATGTAATATATTTAATAAGTGTGATTTTTGTTTTTTCTATTATAATATGGGACGAATGGAGCATATCTCTAATTTTAGACAAATAATCCATCAATTTTTTTCCAGTGTTATCTCAATATACAGCATATGCTAAAAACACATATCTATTTCTTCTTGAATCGAGCTTATATCTAAATATGATCAAAACACATCTATTTCTTCTTGTAATTGTTGGTAAAAGTGTACATCTACACTAAAATAACTTTGACCACAAAGAAAGAGTAACACTCCCTTGTGCTTTGAAAGTCCAAGTATACACACTTCAGATTCAGAAGTACTTGGAACGAAGTACGAACGGAACTACTATAATAGTAGTACATTATGTTTTGGTAAAATCCATACTGTAACGACTTGTACCTTGTCCTTCTTCACATTGACTGACTTTAAAGCCATTTGTATAGGTACAAACAAGCCAAATTGACTTGACCAAAGTTAATTAACTACCACATGCAGGTGTCTTTGGCATCATCAATTGACTTTAAATTATTCTACATTTTATATCTATAAAATCATAGTCATCATGTTAGTATTCTTCAGATAATTCATAATTGTATACTAATTTCTGATGTAGCATGATCTCATACTCAAATTATTTTATTGTAATTGACTCTTAATTCATTTTTTGTAGTTGTTATATTTATGGATACCTACCAACAATTCAGTCCATTTGTTTAAGATGGGTCAATTATTTCCACGCCATGCTAAAGCTGGCATGTAAAGACCATTAAAATTTAGATATGCAATGTAAGGGAGGGATAAATCTTGAGATAATTAATTAATAGATCATAAATTAACAGTTGACTAAGGTAAACGGTTTACATTTCTCTTAGATTCAAGCAATTAATAACTAGAAAAAATATACACTACTTGTTTATTTATTTTAGGGTCCGTTTGGATAGATGGAATGAGATAGAATGAGGTGGGATGAGGCTCTATTCCGTTGTTTGGTTTTATAAAATATGAACGGAATGGAATGAAGTGATATATGAGGTGATAAGGATGGAATGATATACAATAATTATAGTTTTACAATTTTACCCTCAATTTTATAAGACTTTTCTCATTCTTATCTATACTTTTTTTTTTGCTAAACATTCATATCTATAAAACAAAGGGTATAATTGGAATAAAAAAGTTATAACACATTCTATTTCGTTCACTATCCAAACAATGGAATGGAATATGTATTCCATTCCGTTCCATTCCATTTCATTCCGCTCCGCTCCATTCTATACCATCAATCCAAACGGACCCTTAAATAGACAAAATGACAATAGTTCACGGTGAATTTCTAACCATTAGACTACCTGACAAAAAAAAATGACAATAATTGTTATAAACTTGCTGATATAAGTGAATGAATTAGAGTTTAAACCTCGATCACATCGTCCAATCTAATAATTTTAATATTTTCTATTATTAATTGGCTTGAAATTTGTGGATATACACTACTTATTTTATGTGATAAATAAATTAATTTCTGTTAATCAAAAAAAGTTAATTAATGATTTATTACAAGTACAAAGCATGTTTGGGCCGTTTTATCTTCAATACGGAATCATTTCAAAGTTCGAAATTTGCTTTTTAGGCCCCCTCAAAATGCTCCCAGACCCCCAAAAAACCTGAAAATACCCTCAATTAAGGGAAATAAAATTTTCAGATTGTATAATCTGTAAAATGCATTTTTTCGGATTTTATCTACCAAAATAATATACATTTCAGATCGTAACTACCAAACTAGGAGAAAATTCGGAAGATATCTACCAATCTATTTCGGAAATTATCTTCCATATTTTATGTGTACAGAATTTCTTAAAAAAAATCAAAAACTAATCACTTTAAAACAAAGATTGTCTGTTTTTAGTCTTCAAATGAGTGTGTGATGCTCCAAATGAGCGAATAAATGATGATTTATAGCTTGAAAACATGAAAAATCTAAAAGATTACCTGTTTCGACTGATTATGTTTTCTCCTTTTTTTCAGATTTTATCTACCAAAATTATATACATTTTAGATCGTAACTACCAAACTGGGAGAAAATTCTCATAATTTGATATTTTCGGTTTGTAACTTCCGAAAAATATGATATTTCAGATCGTAACTACCAAAATTTGTGTTTCCAATCGTATCTACCAAAAATTATGAATTTTCGTATTATATCTTCTGAATTTTTTTGGTCTTACCATGTTTCAGAAGATATCTTTCGAAAGGTAATTTAGGTACTTTGGGGGGTGTGGGGGTAATTTAGGGGGCGGATAAAGCAAATTTCTCAAAGTTCAATTTGATTGTCCAGCCCACTTTTTCAAATCTTGATGCAAAATTCAGCTTAAAGTCTTACAAAGGAAGTGCTAATTTCTGCACCCTACTTTTTCTATCATTGCTTCCACTATAAATTTTGTTCTGATGTATACTATGATAATTTTAAATAATTTGTTTTAAGAAAATATGCTTAGTCACACACACCCTATTAATTGAGGTTAAGAAAAATTGGGATGTGTTACATAATTAGAGAGTCCTAACTCCTAGTAATAGTTTTAAAAAGTTATAGTGTAGTACAAATATGTTTTAAAGGATTTTTTATTTATTTTGATTTGATACAAAATTTATTAATCTTTTTTTATGGAATAATTTTATTATTTTTTACACAATATATATACGTATATTTTTTTGGATCATAAAAGATATTTATTTTATTTATTTTGTTTGGGTAAAAATAGGGTATTTAAATAGTACGAGTAACTAGTAACTACAAGATGCACTCGTTGACGTTGTAGTCCTTATTATCCATTCCGTAAAAACTGTTAGCGAAAATAGTGGACCCCACATCTCCTTCTTCCTCTCGTAAAAAAGGTTTTGTAAAATCCAAAAACCCTAATAATTTTTTCATTCTACTCTTTCTCACTTCTTAATTATTCTTTTTTCCAATTCAATTCAATTTCTCAATCCCTAGGGCACATAATTCACTACTTTCTCCATCTTCTCTTCTTCTTCTTCTTCTTCTTCTTCTTCTTCTTCTTCTTCTTCTTCTTCTTCTTCTTCTCAATTTCACTGACTGAAACCTCTCATGGAGGCTTCAGTCATGCCAGAATCGGAATCCTCAAAACGGAAAGTTTCTATGGTCAATGGTTGCATTGTTTACACTCGACTCAAGAGGTCTCTCAATTCATGTAACAGTTTTTCCGAAGACGTTAATTCCAAGAGATTTAAGGAGAATGCGGAGGTTCCGATTGAGTTAGAGAATGGAATTGATTGCTGCACGGTAGGTAGGGATGATGCTGAGTGTGCTGATGAGCTGAAGAGTGAGGTTCATGATGTTCCGGTTCCGGCGACAACGATGTTCAGGCGGATTACAAGATCAGCGGCGAAAGCGAAGGTTGAATCCGGTGAGGAGACTGTGACTGTGTTGGAACAACAAGGTGATGCTGTTGGAACTGTAAATAAAGGTGATGGTAAGGTACCTGTGAGGAATTTTAGGAGGATCACACGTTCGGTGATGAAAGAAAAGGTTGAGTCCGTTGAGGATAAGGTGAATGTGTTGGAACAACAAGGTGCTTCTGCTGTTGCAAGTGGTAAAGGCGATGATCGGAAGGTACCTGTGAGGAATTTTAGGCGTATGACACGTTCGGCGATAAAAGCAAACATGGATTCCAGTGAGGATAAAGTGATTGAGTTAGAACAGAACGGTGCTGCTGTTGCAAGTGGTAAAGGCGATGATAAGGTGCCTGTGAGGAAGGTGAGAAACGCAAATGTTGAGTCTGGTGAGGATAAGGGGACTGAGTCTAAGTCTGTTGCAAGTGGTGGAGTTGTTGATAGGACGTTCAAGCGGGTTACACGATCGGCAGCAATGAAAGCAGGTGAGGAGATGGTGACAGAGTCAGAACAAGATGGTGCTGTGGTTGCTAGTGAAATTGATGTTGCATTGCCGGCTTCCAAAAACAAGTTGGAGTTGAAAATGTCGAAGAAGGTTGGGGTCAATAAGAAGCCTAAAACAGTCAAGGAGCTCTTCCATACAGGTTTACTTGATGGCGTCTCTGTGGTTTACATGTCCGGCATTAAAAAGGTTAGTTTCGATAGGCTGATCATCAAACTAGAAGTTTGCATTTAGGGAAACATTTAAAACTAGAAGGATGGATAAATAGCTTGGTTAAGCATGTAAGAGGGAGTGTGATTAAATTGTTTCTATTCTAAGTTGTTTCTGCAAGCTATATTGAAATAAACTAGTAAAGGTCCCGTGCTTGGAGAACATTGGGAGAAACACATATGTGTAATTCTGTCACATATTAGTAGAATTTCTTCGAATAGATAGATTCAAAACTTTTCCTAATTTAGTATACATATACCCAAATAGATTGTAATTTTTTAAATGCAAAGTGAACCTCTAGTAGAATTGTATTTATTATTCAATGGCTTAAACGTCATTTTAGTCCCTGTATGTACGCGAAATTTTGGTTTTAGTCCCTGTATGTGATTATATTCCAAAATAGTCCCCGTATCGACCAAATTTTTTGCTTCTGGTCCCTAAAGCAAAAATCTGTAGAAAAATTTGTAGGAAAATCTGCAGGAAACTTTGATGTACATACAGGGACCAAAAAGATGTTTAAGCCTTATTCAATTTTAGGATGACGATTTAAGTTAAAAATTAAAATGGAAAGTGGATTAATTTGTCTGTCGCTGAGAATTGAGTAACTAATTGAGGCATTAGGAGATGACATAAGTGTACGAGTCAATAACCTCTTCACTAATACTAATAGGAATTATTATTAGTTTTAGCCCGAACATGGCATTACTACTAACTCAGTTGTAACATCACACGCCTACATGGTATATATTACTGATTTAGATTTCTATACTAGCTCTTTGAGCATAATTTGATCTTGTAATTCTTTTTCTTCATAATTAAGCTTCAAAGCAGTGCTTTTGGTTGTCTGATTTAGATTTAGTATTGCAAGTTTGATATGATTTTTTTTCCAGGTTCCAGGATTAAGAGGTGTTATAAGAGATGGGGGAATATTGTGCTCTTGCTGTCTCTGTAATGGACGCAGGGTGAGTTGTAACTCTGTCTCTGCTTACCCATTTGTTTCTTGGGTCTGAGACTTTCCCATCATTTATTTTGTTTTTTTCAAGGTTATTCCACCATCCCAATTTGAGATCCATGCTTGCAAACAATATAAGAGAGCAGTAGAGTATATTTGCCTTGAAAATGGGAAGAGTCTGCTTGATCTGTTGAAAGCGTGCAGGGGAGCTCCTCTGCATGCTTTGGAGGCAACAATTCAAAACTTTGTTTGTTCTCCACCCGAGGAAAAATATTTTACTTGTAAAAGGTGCAAAGGTAAGCTTTGCGTCCACTATTCAGAATCATCATTATTTTATTTTTTTGGTTTATAGTTTATCATGCTGATCCTGATTATGTGTGATAGCATTACAGGAAGATGGTGTACAGTTTTCTTTATTTTTCTTTTATTTTTTTGATTGCCTTGGGTGCTTCTTGATATCGTTATTTTATCCATAGGATGCTTTCCTTCTTCATATATGGAAAGAGTGGGACCTATATGCTGTTCGTGTGTAGAATCAAGTAAATCTGAAGAAAGTACGAAGAATGTAGTTGGCAAAAGAATCAGGTACTCGAGTCATTTCTACCCTAGTTTGGCTCACGTTGAATGACATGCATCATTGTGTTAAATGGACGTATCTTAAGCTGCAACCAGTAGTTATATGATTCATAGATGTTAATACTTAATAGCGGCGCTATAGCGGCGTAGCGGAGCGGCACCTCGCCGCTATGGTATGTGAAATAGCGTGCGGTTGCCAATAGCAGCCGCTACGACTGGGTTAGCGGCCTAGCGGAGCGGGTAGCGGCTGGTAATAGCGGTTTGGATCTGCTATTTCATTCATGGGCAAATTTAAAATTTCCCCTTAAATTTTAAGAGTAAATAGGGAATTTCCAATCTGTTTGCCTTTTATTCCTAGTATGTTAAGCTTCAAACCCTAGTTTTGCAAACGAGTGAATGACGGCTGGGCTTTGAAAGCGAATTTGCAAACGAGTGAACGATTCACCACCATCGGCCATCATCAACGATTCACCACCATCGGCCATCATCACCGATTCACCACAAGTGGTTGCTTAATGGATATTGAGTTATGTGTGTTTTGATTTATGAATGTTTAATGAATATTTAGTTATTTGTTTAATTTTACATCCAATATATATGTATATATTTATTGTATTATTTTTTGTAATTTATCTAAAACTACATGAAATAGCGGTCTTCCTGCTACCCTCTATCCTGCTATAGCAAATTTGGGGTCGTCCGCTACGCTACGCTATCCGGGATTAACAACTATGATATGATTACAAGCAATTTAGTCTAGTATAATACAACTTATAGCATTCAAGTTTTTGTCATGATACTGCATTGTCAGTGAACACACAAAAATTATGACTCGTGAGTTGATTTTGGATTAGCAACAAGTCCAATTTAAAGTTTGTAGACAATAATAACTTAATGCTGCCATTTGTCTTGTTAAGCTTAGTCCAGGAATATAATCATATAGAGTGACATAATGTCACAATTTTATATGGAAATTTTTGGAAAGCCACCACAATTGCAACCCCTAACTATCTTAATTACAGCAACTTTGGGCCACTTTTAATGCTGCTGCCAACACTTTTATTGTGCTGGATATAAGGGGGTGTACGTAGATATGTGTTTAAGTAGTGGTTATAACTTATAAGATTCAGATCTAGTTTTGTTGTAGGGTTGAGTTAGGTCTTAAGCTCAAGTTTGAATATGGTATTAAAGTCTACCTTAGATCTTTAGACCACCCCAGACTGTCCATGCTCAAGGCCTATAGCCCTGTGTGTGTGGGTGTGTTACAAAGCTGCCTTAGTCGCAGTTTGTACCCAGTCACCTTAATTGCGTCAACTTGAGTTGCCTTATTACATACCGCCTCTGACATCTTCGTTGTGTTGGGTGTGAGGTCGTGTGTGTTTTGCCCCACATTGCTTAGATTTATGGCTTACTTAGTGCTTATTAGGCTCGAACAATCTTCACTTTACAAGCCGTTTTTATGAGGTTGAGTTAGTCTCTATGCCTGAAGTCTAAATAAAATGCTACGTTCATGTTCAATATATTGAAACTTGCTACCATATGAACAGTGCAATAAGATGTGTCTGACACCTCCCTGCTCCCCTCTAATTTATAGTTTTTTCTTATCATTCATTAACAATATTTCAGGTCTCCTAGACCAGTGGTTGTCTCCAAGTCATCCTTCGCTTCTGAGCTGTCTATCTCTTCAAAAAGTCAGAGACACTGGAAGAAAAGAACGAAGTTAGTATTCATATCTATTTCATCTATCCTATACATCATTATCAAATGAATATATAGTTTTTGCATAATATTTGGTTTTCGCTGATCAATGCATGTGTTTTGATGGTTTCAATTTCTTTGATTCCATGAATTGATTTTCTCTTTATAGTGGTTTACTTTGTTGTTTTCTTTTAACTTACATGTTGCAAACTGTGTTCAAGGTCATCAATAAGGGTCAGCAGGTCAAATTCTTCCAAGAGTACTTCTGTGACCATTCTACCCCGGAAGAAAATTACGCCAAAGATGAAAAAGAAGTTTGTACCTGCCTTTAAATTTTTTAGCACCCTTTATATAGTTAGGATAATATGCTTGTGGGTTTTACAACCAAATAATTTTTTGTCACCCATTTATTTTAATCAAGTGTTATTACCAGGTCACTGTCCGTAAAGTTGAAGACGACTTCAAATTCAACTTGTTTATCTCCACAAAATAAGAGTCAATGGAAGATAACTAAAAAGTTAGTTCCAAACTCCCTCTCCACTTGTGGGTAACAGCTGTGGTATTTTTATCATGTTAATCATTATATCCTTTTCCAGGGATAATCGATTGCACAAGTTAGTTTTTGAGGAAAATGGTTTGCCTGATGGATCTGAAGTAGCTTATTATGCAGGCGGAGAGGTTTGTTTGTTGTTAGTGCTTGATGCAATCGTTATTGTATGTCTATTTATGCTGCTGATGGTTATATTCTGATTGACAGAAATTGCTTGAAGGTTTCAAAATGGGCTCTGGAATTTTTTGCAGGTGCTGCAACACTGAGGTATCCTCAGTCTCACACTTAGCTTTTACACTTGTAAGCTTTCCTCGAGAATGAATAAATTGTATATAATTTCTTTTCAATGCTTAACACTGTGCAGATCAGCCCTTCACAGTTTGAGGTCCATGCAGGCTGGGCTTCTCGCAAGAAACCGTGAGTCTTTTTTCTTTTCTTTTATCTTGGGGTGGTGAGAGCCTGGGAGGGATATTAAGCAACTATTTGACCTTTTTTCTGTTCGAGCCTGTGAATTTTATTGAAAGTGCACAATTTTTGGGCAGTTATGCATACATTTACACATCAAATGGGGTGTCTCTCCATGAATTATCTATATCTCTCTCAAAAGGCCGAAAATACTCTGCAAAAGACAATGATGATCTATGCGTTGTTTGTTTGGATGGTGGAAATCTGTTGCTTTGTGATGGATGCCCAAGAGCATTTCATAAAGGTTAGATATACATTACAAAATATTTGATGATGAAAATTATCTATTTGCCAATTGCTAGCATTGTATGAAATGTGGAATCGTCTTTGTTCCCCATTTTATGAAATTTGAAATTTCCTTATTTATCATAATTTGTTTCCTTATTTAATTAAGTATTAGTGTCTAGTATTAGTATACATAATGATTACTGCTTTGTTGTTTGTAACAACATTTAACATTTCGTTCATGCCATATAAATAATTTTATCATTCCTAGTATTCCGTTTCCTCTTTCATACCTAAAAGACTAACCCTATAACTTCGACATTTGCTTTATTTGGTAAATAAAAAGATAGTCATTAGTGAACTTTTATGTTCTATTTTTTGGAATGTACAGAATGTGCATCTCTATCAAGTATTCCATGTGGTGACTGGTACTGTCAATTTTGCCAAAACATGTTCCAGAGGGAAAAGTTTGTTGCATACAATGTCAATGCTTTTGCTGCTGGAAGGGTTGAAGGAGTCGATCCTATTGAGCAAATAACCAAGAGATGCATCCGCATAGTCAAAGACATTGATGCTGAGCTTAGTGGGTGTGCTTTATGCAGGTAACGTTGCAAAGATTAGGAGCCATTTTATTTTTATGGACTTGACTTTTATCTTCACTGTACTTCATATTGGCAGCAGTCACCATGCGGACATGCTTCCGTATTTAATTAATTGTAAGCCAATATTGTGTATTTGTGATTTTTATGTGATATACTATATAAAGAGAATTTTTGTGCATGCAGGGGTGTTGGCTTCAGCAGATCTGGCTTTGGTCCACGCACAATAATACTCTGTGATCAGGTATGCACTCTAGTATTTATGTCCCTACAAAAGCCTCTCTAGCATAGAGTTTATTTTTTCTTTCTCTTATAATGGCTTAGTGATCGATGCATATATGAAATATCTACTGAGGGATTTGTATTATTTTACTGAGCCAACTTTATGTTGCCCCCCACATTTGCTGCAGTGTGAAAAGGAGTATCATGTTGGCTGTTTGAGGGATCGCAAGATGGCTTTTCTAAAGGTGTGCAGTTGTTGCTATACTTATACATAGATACATTAGTTTAGGCATGAGCTTCCCTTTTGTGTTGAAAATGAACTTCCCTTTTGTCTTCTGAGCATATCCGTGTAACCAATTACAGGAATTGCCAAAAGGTAACTGGCTTTGTTGCAATGATTGCACGAGAATACATTCTACTTTGGAGAACGTTTTAGTTACAGGGGCTGAAAGACTCCCTGAATCTCTCATGTCTGTTATAAAGAAAAAGCAAGAGGTAAAAAGATTGGGTCCCATCAATGATATGAATGTGAGATGGAGGCTTCTTAGTGGAAAAAAGGCTTCTCCTGAAACTAGACCATTGCTTTTGGAGGCTATCTCTATCTTTCATGTAAGTTCTGCCCATCCTTCTCGATTCGTTTTAATCCTTTTTGTTTACCTTTTCTGAATTTTGTCTTCCTTTTACGTGTTCTTACTTTTCTAAAGTTACGTGGCACTCGTGATGCATGCGGTGCTCTGTGCCACATAACTTGATATATTCCAGGTAAAGAGGGACCAAATGTGAGCATTTTTAGAATAGAAGGGCTCAAATAAAGTGAAAATTTCAATAGCTACTAAAAGCCAAAACAAACACATGTTTATGGGAATAAAAAGTCACCTAAACTTAAATATATATGGGTGGATGGATGCTCAAATGATGTGGAGATTTTAGTAGCTACTAAAACCCAAAACAAACCCATGTTTATGGGAATAAAAATTTACCTAACTCTTGACTACTGGGGTCCCTTTCCCCTAAGAACCAGAGGGTAAAAAGCCCAAAAAAAAAGTCACCTAAATTTAAATATATATGGGTGGATGCGAAAAATTATATATGAACCATTTTTGGGGAATCTTTGTAATGTATCGGGTAGTCAGTCAATGAGGTTTCATAGCACCACCGGAATGTGTCGGAGGTTGTAGATCTACTGCTCTCATTGTTGTGTAGGACGCCATGTTTTGAATCAGTGGCCAGCCATCATCTCGGCTTGAATCATGGCAAATAACAGTCCCTATTGGTGATTATGAAAATTCCTACGTGTCCTATGGTTTTTGTCAGGCCATCCTCTGTGGTTTGAGATTCACCACATTTTGTCATTTCCTGACAACCCCGGCATTTTATGCTCTTGGCAGGAACTGCAATTCTGTTCTGCCTCTGTTCTCAAGGTTTTCATTGTGTATAACATGTGTAACTTAAGGGAGCATATGGGAACAAAACAAATTTAGCAGACTAAAGTGTTTAACATTTTTAACTTAAGAAACCAAAATGAAACAAAAACTTAAGGGACCAAAGTGACAAAAACTTAAGGGACCAAAGTGATACCTAAAAATAATTTAGGAGACCAAAAGTGTAATTTAGCCAACTGATAAAAAAAATGATATATATTATTTAATACTTTTCTAAAAAATATTATTTAATTACTACCTGTTCAAAAACAGTTCAACCACGGTTGAACCATTGAAACTTGAGCTGGTGCTCTTACCGGTTCAATGACTTGTTTGATTTTTAAAACGTTGGACATTGGTCTAGACAATATCAGCAAGCTACTGTGATATTTGATTACTAATAAGTAATAATGTATTCTTTTTTCTTCTTCTTTTTTTTGCATTTATGTGTAGTACAAATTGTTTATTTAAAAAATATTTAGTGTTGTGGCTGTCACACTATTTGATATCCTGCTAAAGCGCTCTTTGGGATTGGCTTCTATGCACTTTGCTACACATTGACAATTTGACTTGAATATATGCTTGTATGATTTTATGATGATTATCATGCTGCTGAAGTTTTGGATTGTTTTCCGTTGACTTGCTTTACGAATCTTTTCATTTGTTTCTTAAGCCACTCTCAACTTGTTTATAAGTCCCCCCCCCCCCCCCCCAATATTTTCACTGTATTTATGAGGGTTATATATACGGCTTGCTTTATGGTAATATTGTAATAGTTGGATTTGTGATTTAAACTTCCCTTGCTTCAGGAATGCTTTGATCCTATAGTTGATGCAGCTAGCGGACGCGACCTTATTCGAGCAATGGTTTATGGGTAAGAAACTACATTAAAGCATTTGTTTTCTCATTTTTCTTTTTAATATTTATTGTCTTTACTTTACCTTCGTCTCAATTGATGTATCCCTCATATACAGAAAGAGCGTGCGGGGTCAAGAGTTTGGAGGAATGTATTGTGCATTACTAATAGTCAAGTAAGAAATGGTTTTCAGTCTGTAACTTCTATTATTTGACACTTACAAATTACGAAACTATTTACAGTTTGTTTCTTTGATATTGAAGTTCATCTGTGGTATCTGCGGGCCTGCTTCGAATCTTTGGCACTGATATTGCTGAACTTCCTTTAGTTGCAACAAGTAACAGTCACCATGGGAAGGTGAGACATTACTGGTTGTCTGCCTCACTTGCATCATATGCTTTTCTCTATTTAATTGAATCTTTGTGCCCTGAGATTTTGATTGATTTGCCATGTATTGTGGCCACTTGCGGCGTTGACATGGTGGCATTGCATTAACTATAATTATATTTTTTGGGTTCAAATAGGGCTACTTTCAAACACTCTTCTCCTGCATTGAGAGGCTATTGGCTTTCATGAAAGTAAAGAACCTTGTGCTACCAGCTGCAGAAGAAGCAGAGTCAATATGGACAGATAAATTTGGGTTTAGCAAGATTAAACCAGACCAGGTATGAAATCAGTTTTACTAGTTTCCAGTGGGTAGCTATTTGACATTTTTGCCACTTTTCTGTCTAGCATTTTTTGAAGTTGGGATTTAATTAAGTTACTGGTGCTGATATTTTCACTATCCGAATTACTTATCTTGACACCCCGCTTCCAGCATGAAATATTGAGTTTTCCATTGTTCTGCAGCTTACCAACTACAGAAGGAACTGCAATCAGTTTGTGACCTTCCAAGGAACAAATATGCTTCATAAAACAGTGCCCTCCATGTCGAATCATCAATAATCATCCCTGACAAATTTGTATTGATGGTTATGTCGTGTATATATATAGACTGTTGGCTACTTGAAGCCCTTATTAGACCCATTACTGCTGATTATTTAAACATTTATGATCCCATGTTCATGTTATAGTTTCAAGAAAACACTTGCTCTTTGGATTAGGGCTGCAAAGTAAAAAAAATTTCATTAGATATAACAGGTTCTACTAGTTCATTGTTGCCTACAACAGAAATTTCATGGTGTATATTGTTTACTTACTGATATTCCAGTGCAGTTTTGTGTTATGCAGCAGTTTCTGAAATCTTTTATGATTTAAAATTTTGACATAGCATATCAGTAATTTAATGAAATGCATATACCAATGTTATAAAGCCGGATATGTAATTGACACCCTTTGGACATGGTTAATAATTTTCACTGATTGTAATTGTACTAGTATGACGTGAAGGATTTAATTCACGTTATTATTATTAAGCATACTCCTACCAATTATTAGTTGGTGCGTAAGAAAATTGTCAATACCTGTTGGTGTTTACCTAGATATCTTGTGGATTAATAAATACACCCCTCCTTTAGTGCAGACAGTGCATTGGATTCAATTCAAAGTTAGTGCAATAGAACAGAACACATGGTGCATTAGAAGTTAAGAATCCAACTTCACTCCCTAATTAGAATGAAACATAAAAATAATAAAATGTTGATAAAAAGTCCCACGCCCACCGCCCAATAGTGAATGATAACCAAAAAACTTTGATTTGGATATCTTTACCTTTTTCTAATTTCAATTAATTAATCAGTTACTTAGCGTGTCCATCTTCCAATGTCTAATTAATTACAGCATATATCTTTGTCTTACCACCAAAATTCATCATTTTTCATTCATCCATAATTATGCCTTTAAAAGCCAGCTTTTGCAATAGAGACCCATACCTTTCTTTCCTCCTACTCCAATCATGCATCACTACCACTCACACACCATTTTTACATGCACATAATAAATGCATTCCTCACTATTCCATGCATCATCCCCACACATACTAACCAATACATAAAACTCAAACATGAGATTCAACAGAACTCTCTTTTGGCTTTCTGCCTTTCTCGTCCTTCTCTTTTCTATCATTATTGTTCATTACACCACACCACTTTCCAACACTTACATTAGTAGTTCTCTAAGTAGTTTTAGGTCTCAACTGAGCAAGATTATAAAGCTAATTGGTGCTCAAGATTTTTTGTCTTTGTTGATAACAAGTATTGCTAGTAGGAGACATCATCATAGGAAGACGCATAAGGAAAAATGTGACAAGGCCAAATGGGCATCCAAACCAATTTTAGACTATAATGCAACCCTTGTTTTCACGGTTGATTTAAAGGGTTGTGCTAACTTTACTAGTGTGCAGAAAGCAATTGATGCTGTTCCTGAATCTAGCTCTAATATAACTCGTATCATAATCCATTCTGGCACATACAGGTTGATATTCTTTGTTTTTATCCTTTTTTTCAATATCTATTTATATTCACCTCACTTTAACTTGTTAAATATTGAACTTAATTTTAACAAACACCTAGTTAACTAGTTACTAGTGTTTTCACTCTATGTCTATGACATATAATAAACTCACAATTTCACTCCAAATATTTGATGAATCTTTAGAGAGAAGGTAGTTGTCCAAGCCAACAAAACAAACATAATACTACAAGGTCAAGGATATCTTAATACAATTATAGAATGGAATGACACTGCAAATTCCTCCGGCGGAACTTCCTATAGCTACTCATTTGCCATCTTTGCTTCTAAGTTCACAGCTTATAACATTAGCTTTAAGGTAAGCAATTTCCTTCGCTACATTTATAAAGGAGTATTTTACGAATATTCATACACAAAATAAACACATATGTACAATACATGGTTAAATTTTATCCGTTTGGATTGTGTGAAATGAACAGAATACTGCTCCACCACCATCACCAGGAGAGGTCGGGGCACAGGCTGTGGCACTGAGAGTTACAGGCGATCAAGCAGCATTTTATGGATGTGGATTTTACGGTGCACAAGATACACTCAATGACGACAGTGGGAGACATTATTTTAATGAGTGTTTCATCGAAGGATCTATTGATTTCATATTTGGAAATGCAAGATCGCTTTACGAGGTAATTAACATCATTTATACTTTTTATCCTTTGAAGTTTATCATGCACATGTTTTTTAATTTAATGTTAAGGATTGTTTCACTTAAGAATCAAATTTGAATTCTTCTAAAATTCATTTTTTGACGGAGTTCATCAACCATTTAAGTTTAATGTCTTAGAATTTTAATCTACACTTTACATACCACACAAACTACAACATTTTCTAACAAATAAACTCAAATATTATTTGGATTGAATTTAGGTGGTATTATTTGGAATGAATTTAGAGATTGATTATAAAATTCGACCATTGATTATTCAGTGACTCAATCGGACATCAAGTATGATACATATGTCACACAACATAGCGACCAATTGAGAGACTGAAATTTTTAAACTACAAGATCATCAAGTTAATAAAATTATTTCACTTATTTATGTTTTTATTGTTTTCTTTAAAGTTTAAATTCATGAGCAAATTATTTCACATTATTTGTACTATAAATCACTTGTTAAATTTTGAAAACAGGATTGTACTATAAACTCTATAGCAAAACAAGATTTGGTTGGGGTTGGTGGATCTATCACAGCTCAAGGACGAGAATCTTTGAAGGAACAAACAGGTTTTTCCTTTGTGAATTGTAACATTATTGGAAGTGGGAAAGTGTGGCTTGGAAGAGCTTGGGGAGCATTTGCCACAGTTGTTTTTTCAACAACAAACATGTCTGATGTTGTAGCTGCGGAGGGATGGAATGATTGGAGAGATCCATCTAGAGACAAGTAGTAACTAATAATTGTTACATTCATATTCATATGTTATCAATTTGTGTACGCCGTGGTGTAAAAAGTTTTACATTGTTGACGTACTGATATATTTTCGAGCTTAGGTTGAATTTGACAAAATATAATAGTTTTTTTTGACAAATATAATAGTTATAGTCAAATATTTTCAATAATATATACCGATATGATTGACGATGTAAAATAACTTTATACTAATGATGTATGTAAATGAAATCATATTCACATGTATATCTTCCCTTTTCTTCCCTAGTTTTTTATTTTAATTTTGTAATATCAAGACATGATTGATTTAAGTTTAATTTTTTGTGTTAACATGTACAGGAGTGTCTTCTTTGGGGAGTACCATTGTATAGGACTTGGATCAAATTATACATCTAGAGTCTCTTATGCAAGACAACTTAGGGATTATGAAGCAGTCTCATATATAAATGTTTCATACATCGATGGGAATGATTGGCTACTTAATTATAATTAGTTTGTTTATTATAGTTACGGTATGATTTGAGTTATCTCCCTATTACATATTAAGCTTCACTTCCACACTACATACATAATATGCTGGTGAAGTTGGTGCACCCCTTTAAACCAACCGTAAACAGACACACAGTAGATACATTGTCGTCTAAGATTAATTTTGACTGCAGCCTTATATCATCACATGTTGTGGAGATGGGTTGCATGGCGTGTGAAACATAGAAGATAAATGCAAGTGCAACAACTAGCATACATGTTTTCATTCTTATCATGCAGGGAGGGAGTAGAGTGTGGAAGTGAAGCCTAGAATTTGGAAGTGAGAACTGAAGCTTAGAGTTGGAAGCATAAGTTTATAAATACTAAATAGGGAGAGCTTTGCTCGTTGACTTGTAATTAGTTCTCACTTCTCATTTGCCACTATGATATTACATAAGTTATTATTACATTAGTCTATCTTTTTATGTCATGGGTTCCCATTATTTTTTTATCTAAAGGCTATATATTATTATTAATATAGTTCTCATTTCTTGCTAATAATAACAATGACGATCGGGCTTCTTACTACACTGATTATATTAGTCTCTTTATGAAGATACCTATATTGTCTTGGGTTGTTGATGGTGTTTAGAGAAGACAAAAGTGGTGTCGAACAAGACACTAAAGTGTTGACTTACTTGGTTGGACGATGTGCAAATGCCAACAATATTTGTCTTCATAGGTCATTCACGCACGCACGCACGCGTGCACGCACACATTTTTAAAATATGTGCCCTCATGACAAACGAGTTGTGTAGAATTATTTGTGCCCAACGTCTTCCTTGGTCATCGTGAAGGGTATCTTGAGTGCGATAGAAACCACGTCCATAGAATGCGGCTTGATCTCCATTAGCTCTCAGCGCCACTACATGTGTTCTTTGATTTGCTGAAGGAGTAATGTTATGTTCTTTAATTTCAAGAAAACCAAAATAAATGTTAAATATCTAACCATAATTTAGTCCCTTTATTTTAACTTTATTATCTGACCATAGTCATATTGTAACCTATAAGAATAATTTTTTCATACTAGTAAAGTGGATTTATAAGTTCATATATTCAAGAATGTGTTCAAAAACTAAAAACAAATTAAAAATTAAGCATGTTTTCTTTTGCCAATGATTTAAAGTATTGGTATCAAAATAGAATTGTTTACCTTAAAGCTTATATTGTATGCAGCGAACTTACTAGCAAAGACGCCGAAATGAGTAGCTATCAAAAGTACCAGTGAGATTGCCATAGTCATTCCCCTCTATAGATGTGTTCATGTAGCCTTGACCCTTGAATTACCAAGTTTGTCTTGGTCGAGTCAACCCTTACCCTCTCCTTGAAGATTCATCAAACATTTTTTTTAGAAAATACAAGAGAGGTTAATTAAACTGAATTTTTTTTTTTTCTTTTGAGGAAAAGATTGAAAACAAAGAATTATATATCAACCTGTATATGTCAGCATCAATAATAATCAAAATCGCACTCGTGCTAAAGTCGGGCACAACGTCTATGACTTTTTGTATATATGCCGGTGAAGTTGGTGCACCCCTTAAACCAACTGTGGGAACAGAAGACATAATATAGATTAATTTTGAGTTCGGCCTTGTATCATGACATGTTGTGGACATGAGTTGCATGGTGTGCGAAACAGAGAAGATAAATGTAACAAATGCAAATAGCATACAACTTCTCATTCTAATCCTGTAGGGGTAGAGGTCAGATAATTTAGTTTGGTAAAATTATGTATGTGCGTGCGTGCGTGACCTTTATAAATAAATTACAATAAATTCATACTTCGCACAAGACACTTAAAATTTCAATGATGACCCTAAGAATTAAGGTGTTCACAAAATTAAAGAAAAATCTAAGTTGTTATTTAAGAAAAACTATTATATCTACAATATTGTAAAAACAAAATAATAATATTGAAAAAAACTAAATGACTTACTTTAAAATTAACGTTGTGCACAATGAACTTGGAAGCAAAGACGCAAAAGGAATAACTTTTGAAAGTTCATGTGGTATTTGTTATGTCATTCCATTCTATGAATGTGTTTAGATATATTTGACCTTGTAGTATCAAATTATTTTTTGTGGCATTGACTTACCTTATCCCTGAATTTCAATTAATAGAAAAATTATATGTTAGAATTTATGCTTAAATGTTATCATAAACATATAAAATTAATATACATGAATGTCCCATAATTGAGTGTGATATGGGTGGTAGCAGAGTTTGAGTTAGGAATAACATCAATGACATCTTGTATCCTAGTAAAATTTCCATAACCGTTCTACTGTCAAAACAAGTGCTACATTGTAAATTGAAATGAGCATAGAAATCCATTTGGTTTTTTTTCACAGGTGTTCGCATATATACAACATCTTTAATTTGTATTTATTGGTCTCTACTCGTCTTGTGCATAGATTTAGTTTTATTAATAAAATTTTTGTTGATTAAAAAAAATGTAGAAGTGGGTGAAGAAAGATGAATAATAGAGAGGAAACACATTGACAAAGCAATAAAGGTGTTGAATCTCATCATGTTCAAGTGCTATGTTTATAATTTTACAAAACACTTGAGCTTATATTTTTTATGGGATTGTATGTATTACTTGCATGCTATTTATATAGCTAGAAATTACCTAGAAAATAATTTCTTGCAGCAATGAATAACATTACAACAATGGTTTATTGAAGAAGACTTGTAACCACAATTGAAAGGGTATATATATATGAATTAATTAATTTAATATTCCCGTGCAAAAATAGGATGACATGCAAAATAGAATCTAATTGAATTAGTTTTGAAATTTTATTTAAATATGATAAAAAATATTTGCAAAAACAAAATGAGTTATTTAGGTCAAAGTTGGCTATAAATTTAAAAAATCTAATCAGTTGAAAGATACATTATTAATACAGAATTAGGTATTTGCGTGCGTGCGTGTAGCCAATGAATTAGTTGTTTAAAATTATTGATAGCCAATAAAAAATCAAAACAGTTGAAAAAAAAACTATCAAAATTAGTTGTTATTATTGATACAGATATTGGATACACTATACTGTTCAAAAAGATATTGGATACACTAACTTTTTTTTTTTGACAAAGGATACACTAACTTTTTATGTATTTAAAATGAAACATTTTCGTTTTTTTCTCTAAGAAAAATCATAAGACTCTATGTAATTTCTGAGAAAAATCAAAATAATTTTTAGTTCATGAAAAATAAGTTGAAACATTATTGTGTTCACATTATCCTTTGGTTGATGAGAGAAAAATAAAAAATATATGAAATAAAGGAAAAAAAAACAAAATGCTAAAAGAAAGAAAAAAATGAAATAATTATTCTGTATTGTGAATTCTTTGTATAAAAAAGATAATGAGAAATTTTTGCATAAATAATCACTTAACAGTTTTTTTTTGATTAAACCTAACAGTTAAAATCAATATAATTCAAACGTATATTATTGATAGATCTATAGGTATAAAGTTTTCACCACAACATGTACCCAAAAAAAAGTTTTCACCACAACTTTGAATTTCTTCATACATAAAAGTGAAGCATCAGATTTATGACTACTTGTTTAAAAAATCCAAGTCGCTTACACCACTTGAATCCCTCTATTATTGACAGATCTATTGTGTATATTTTTTTCCGGAACAAGATCCATTGTATATTTAATCCTTAAAAAAGGTAATTATTGTGAAATATTATAATTCATTGTCAAAAAATGAAATATTATATTTTTGAAACTTGAAAGATACATTTCAAAATACAAGAACAAATATCACTTTTAGAAATTTATTTTTTAAAAAAACTATTTCAAAAATAAAACATTTCGTAAAACTAATTTTTGTTTTTAGACATAAAAAAAAAGAGAGATAAAACAATGTTGTAAAAAAGCGATATATAAAACAAAAAGAAGAAGAACCAAACCAAAATTATCTTAAAAGTTACTGAATCAAAAATGTAAAAGATCAAGCCTATTCGCCTCTTTATATTGAGTTCAACACTAACCTCAATAGAAATGTCACCCCACCAAACGAAAACACTGATTTGTATAAAATCAATAAATCAAAATATAAAAAAATATGTCATAAGATAAATCAAAATAAATATATCACTAAACAATTGTATAACATTTTGAGATACTATATATTAAGTACGTACAATAGAAATTGTGTCTATCCTATAGTTTTAATTAGATTTTAGCTAATCTTCTTTAAAACTCTAGAGTTTCTTTGTACTTTGAGAGCTGGTAGAGTATCAAGCTAATGTAACAAAAAAACACAGTCAAATATAGTTTATGAGATAAATATCCGAAATAGATGAAAATTCAGGAGCATTTATATCATCAAACACACTTAAAGCTTAGTATGTGGAGATACCCAGCAACAATACATATATGTAAAATAAGATCAAATACTATGAAATGTAAACATAATTATAATCAGGCATGTACTATAAAATAAAGATAGAAAAAAAGAAGAGGTAAATATAGCAAAAGGTCAATATAGGTATCAAAATATTAAAGTTAAACAAAAACTCTAGTACACAAATGAAATCAAACAAATTAATCATTTAATCTGCAAAACAGAGGAAGGGAGCAAGTGAAGAATACTTTAATTTAGGAGAGATAGAGGAGAGAAGGGTTTCTGTGTGAAATCACGTGGAGGGAGATAGTTTTGCCGTAATGATACAATGTACAAACACTTGCAAGTCTGATTAGTTTCAAATTTTTATTTTGCTGAAAAGTTGGCTTTTTGCTGCCTTTTAAATCCAGGCTTAGAGGTAATGGGTTAGACCAATGTCATTTTTTTTGTCTTGATGTTATTCTTACTCTATCTTTAAGCAAAAATAAAGTGAAAATTCAAAAATTTGAAAAAATTTCATTGTCAAATATCAAATAACTTTATAATTTGAAAAATGATGACTTGTTCTTGTTTGCGAGTGTGCTTTTAAGCTAAATGGAGTTAACAAATTTGAAATTTGTTTTATGATTTGGCAAGATGGTGATTAGAGAATGACATGTGTGAAACATTTCTTTTAGTTTGGTTTGCATTTTGTATATTTTTTTGTATATTATTAAGATAAGATAAGATTAACATTCTCGATCCAAGCATATCTTTGTATTTAATACAAATATTCTTTTTTGGTAAAAAATAAAAATTAGAAAATATTATTTTTAATTACTTTATACAGAAAATTTAAATGGTAACTTTTTAAAATATTGCAAGCGTTTGAATTTCTAATAGGGTATCATAATTCTATAAATTAAGAACCCTAAGTAGCTTTCATCATCCATCACAAACCAAAGAATGGCGTTGTCAACATTTTTATCTTCGTTGCTCACTATTTCAATGATCTTTGTTTCTCATGCTATTTCATCAACACCTAACCCGACATCAAACCCTAAATTGTATGAAAATATATGCAAAAGCACCGGGCGCCAAAATGAGCGTTGCTTAAAACTTTTAGAATCAAACCCTCAAATCACTTCAACCGAAGACTATCTTACCCTTTGTGAATTATACTTAAAGATGGCAATAGAGAAAGCCACACAAGGTCAAAATTACCTCAAAAGTTTAATAAACAAATATCCTTCATCTAAAGTACTCAAAACTTGTGCTACCACAAATTATTATTATTTGATTTCTGGGTTTAAACTTTCGATACGTGAGTTGGAGACAGATCCAGAAGATGCAAAATGGGAAATGAAAACTGTTTCTGAAGAAGTATACCATTGCGAACAAGGATTGGCACGTGAAAAGATTGTTAATAATCTTTCTATTTCTTCACTAAATCATGAGATGCAATTTCTTTGTTATATTGCAGGTCTAACCTTAGACCGCATATAATTTTTGAATGTGTATTATTGTTATGTTATGTTGTTGGCCAATGGCACTATTATCGTTCAAGAAGTGCCAAATATTTAGTGGCGAGTGTTTTGCCATATAATTTAAATTTTACTGTATCATTTTAATCACCAATACTTTTTCTCCGCTTCTTATTATACGAGAAGTTTTAAAAAATATGCTATATAATTTAGGCTTATATACGGCTTTACTCCCTTATTTTATTAATTAAAATTGCAATTTTAATCCATATTTTAAATATAATTTCCTGTAGAATAGTTCAGAGATCAATTTCTGATGGGAGTAATTTATTTTTCGATGTACTAAAAAATTCATATTTTTAAGTGGGGTTATTGAATTATGATTTTGAGGGATTTTAATGAATTTTAAAAGTCTTGTGTTATTCAATCAAGATTTTTTTTTTCAATGCTACAAAATTCGTTGTTATTCAATCAAGATTTTTAATCAATTTTTTTTTTGTATTATAATTTTCACAAAATCCTGTGTTAAAAATCTTGATTGTAAAATATCTTTTAAAAAAAATCTCTTAAAATCAATATAATCCCACGAAGTCTTTTAAAATCTTCAAGATTTTTTTTGTCAAAATAATCCCTCGAAATCTCAATCCAATAATCCCCTAATTTCGTAATTTTGGTTCTTTATTCAACTTTTTTGGCCGACATATATAACTTTTACTTTTCAATTTGACGACGTGACTATAAAGTAAATAACATGATATAAATAAAGTAATAATAATAATATAATAATAAACTCTAAGAAAGGAATAAATTAAATAGTAATGACCAAAAGAAAAAACTTTCATATTTATATGAATTAAAAATATTTGGTAAGTCTAAAAATGCTAGTTTAATTGACAAAAAATATCAAAATTATTAGGTCAGACGTCTATGACTAGGGTTCGATACTTGATCACTCCACGAGTTTGAGTTTGTGATGAATTTACCATCATTTTTTTGGTTACGTGATGACTTTACTATCTGATCGTACAAATTATCCTCTTCATACACAATGTATAAAAACTGCTGCTGCTTTGTTGCTTAGACAAAGGAATTACAAACTACAAGTATCATTGAACAAATTGATGCCATTTTCAACAAGAAAAATGTTGCAAACTTTAAAAAAAAAAATCAATCTACTTTGTTGACTGTTGAAGGATATCTTGGATCAAAAGGGTGACATTGAAGTGAGAAGATCCTCCTTCTTCTACACCTCTCTTAGCCATCTCTGCTAGCTCTTTAGCCCTTTTTCTTCTCTCTTCACTTTCATAATTCTTGTCATCCATCAACTTCTCTATAGCCCTCTCGACATCGTCTTTCTTCACCAACACGCCAACATTCTCTTCCTCTCCCCAATTTACAGGACTCTCCACTCCGACCATCACGCCGACCCTTAATATTTCCACAACAAACCTCTCATTAAAAAATTGATCACCGAACAACGGCCATGTAATCATTGGCACACCAGCACATATTGCTTCTAAAGTCGAATTCCAACCACAGTGCGTTAAGAATCCTCCAATCGAACAATGTGACAGTATCAATACTTGAGGCGCCCAACCCTTTATCAAAAACCCTCTCTCCTTAGTCCTTTCCTCAAAACCTGATACCTTGATCCAATTATTGAATTCATCTGTTTGATTTCTCTCCCTAATAACCCAAATGAATGGTCTTTCACATGCTTCTAATGCCATACCAAGCTCTATAAATTGCAAAGAAGTTAAATTACACATACTTCCTAAACATACATAAATAACAGAATTTGGATTTTGCAAATCAAGCCACTTTAAGCAATTTTCAACAACAATTGAAGTAGCAACCTTATTGTTCCCTCTTTGAGCCATATCTAACTGATTCTTGTTTCTTAGTGAAACAGGACCAACACACCAAACTTTACCATTCCTAGTTTTCTTGAAATCCTTTACATATTCTGGTTCCAATTCTTCAAAAGAATTCACAACAACACCATAAGAAACCATTTCAGCTGCAACCATTTTATCAACAAATTGCTTCCAATTTCCATCATTTGATGATGGGGTTTGTGCTTTTGTAATCTCAATTCTATGAGGAATTTCAGGTATAAGAAAATACTCAGAATCTGTTGCTATTTTCTCCATAACATTAGAAATTATCAAATTTTGCTGCCAAACAAGACAAAAACAACTAACCCCATAAAAAGAAATTCTGGGAATTTTGTGTTTTGTAGCAATTTGAGAAGTGTAAGGAAAACTAACATCAGAGATTATACAATTTGGTTTTGGTGTTAAATTTTCAAAAGCTTTTTCAGCTTGTTCTTGTAGAAGGGTATTAGCTACGGTGAAGAAAGTGAAACCCATTGACATTGATGGAAGCATGTCGAAATTCTCGCACCCTTCTGGAAAGCCTGCATCTTTAGATGGGAATTGAAGTTGAAGTAAACGAATTTTGTGAGCAGAATCTGTTTGAGAAAATGTTTGTGAGAAACGTGAAGCGTTATTTGGAGTTGTGACAACGGTAACGATGATGTTTTGATGTTGTGTTAATGTTTTAGCGATGTCTATCATAGGAAGCATGTGGCCTGGGGACATAAGTGGAAATAACACAAAGTGAAGTTCATGTGCTTGAGACTCCATTTTTTGGGAATGAATGAATCAATGAAAGTTTCTATTTTTATGCACTTGTTTACTCTTTAATGAATGAATCATCTTACTTGTTTTATTTTATTATTTACTGGTTTATAATAATGTCTATAATATGATGTAAGGGCTTACCAATGCAAGATATTTATGATTGATAGCATGCCAACTTGTTAGTATCATTGGTTAGAAGAAGAGTTGAAATGTCACAGTCTAGCACATGACATATAGTGATTGATAGCATGCTAACAAGTAAATTTTAGTATCAAATTGTTTTTTGTTTGTATGTGCAGAAATTTGATTTTTTGTATTTCAATATAAGTTAGTAGTAATAATTAAGGGTATGAGTAGGAAAAAAATTGCACATAAAAATTTACAAAGGAGTTTATTTTTGGGACGGAGAGAGTAGTGAAAGCTACAAATGAAATAACAACCATTTTTTTTTTGGTACAAGAGGAAAAAGAGAAAAAACAAAATGGGAATTAACGAGAAAACAGAGTCCCACAAGCATCAGCTAGTAAGAGGAGATTCATTCCATCTGGCGGAACAACTATATGAGAATAAACTTCAGAATTGTGAGCTCCAATCTTAGCTAAGTAGTCTGCACAAACGTTTCCTTCTCGAAGAGTATGAACCAGTTTAACCTTCCAGTCTCTAGCAAGGAGATCCTTTATGTTATAGATAATCGCTGCATAGTGATGGCATTCATTAATATTATCATAAATAAGCTTAATCACGGTTTTAGAGTCAGAATAGCACCACAGATCTTAATGTTCGGCTCCCACGCTAGAACTAAACTATTTTGCTATGCTTAATCATTAAATTTTGAGCTTTGCTCTATAATTTCTTGCATAAACAATTTGCAATTTGAATCAGAAGAACCACCATCTTCAACAGCCTTATAAGCCATATATTTGATCTCTCTAGCTCTGTTTCTTCTTTGTTTCCCTTCTTCACCATTCTCCATAAGCTTTTCAATAGCCTTTTTTACATCCTCTTTCTTCACCGACACTTTCTCATCTTTAAATGTATCCGTTGGATCCATGACAACTTCAACACCAATCCTCACGCCGATCTTAAGCACTTGCACAATTAGTTTATCGTTGAAAAATTGTTCGGCAAACATTGGCCAAGTTATCATTGGTACGCCGCTTGAAATTGCTTCCATCGTTGAATTCCAACCACAATGAGTTAAAAATCCGCCAGTTGAAGGATGTGATAAAATTTCAAGTTGCGGCGCCCACCCTTTAATTATAATTCCTTTTCCTTTATTCCTCTCTTCAAAATTCTCTTCTTTCAACCACTTCTCTAACTCAACAGAACAATTATTTTTCCCAATCACCCAAATGAATGGATGATTTGATTCTTCCAATCCCAAAGCTAGTTCCTTTAGTTGTGAAGCTGGAATGAAAGATAAACTACCAAAACATACATAGATTACAGAACAAGCCTTGTTTGAAAGAAGAAACTTTAGACATTCAGATTTTGATTCGGAATCATCGATGAATCCCTTATCGTCTTTACAAAACTTGTCAAAGGTTAACTTGTTATGCAAGAAAAGTGGTCCTATACACCAAATCTTTTTAGCTACTTTCTCATAACCTCTAACATAATTCTTCTCCAACTCCTCAAAAGTATTCACTAATATCCCTTGTGCTGCAAGTTCAGATTCTTTGAATTGATCCATTGCTTCTTTCCACGCCTTCAAATCCTGATTCATCACCTCAGGTAACTGCGCTTTTGTAAATTCAATTGTATCAGGCAAATCTGGTACAACAAATGGCGTCGACATTGACTCAACCCTTTCCTGAACTTTGGAATGGTTAATGTTATGTGAGCACAATAGTGTGAAGCAAGAAATTCCATGAAAGATAAATCTTGGAATTTTGAATTTTGTTGCAACATTTGAAGTCCAAGGAAGACATATATCAGAAACAATGCAACTAGGTAGTTTTTCCAATTCTGAAAGCCAATTTTCAAGTGGTTCTTTAAGCATATTGCTAGCTGCAAAAAACAAATGTTGGTATTTAGGAGAAGGAAGTGTATCCATATTTTCACACCCTTTTGGTAAACCTGCTTCTACACAAGGGAAAGGGAACAGTTTGAATTGGATTTTGAGGTTTGAGGCTTTTGCTTGATCAATTACCATGTTGAACCTTTCTGCATTAAGTGGTGTAAGGACAATGGTGACAGTGACATCATTTGATGCAAACAATTTGGCCATTTCTGTGAATGGAATGAGATGGCTTTGAGACATAAATGGAACAAGAAGAAAGTGGTGTTGGTTTGATTGGGAAGCCATGGGAAAATAAACTAATGTTAAGGGTGAGATAATGAAAAAGAATATGAAGAAAAACAAGTTAACAGGTATATGATATTGTGTCAAAATTTTGATACTAGCCTCAACAAGAATACCAAATTATGATTAACATTTAAAGAAAATGCCAAAAAGAAAGAAACGGTGGGTGGCAATCTTTCTTTTTCACTGAAATCTTGGAAATCTTCAACCATTAAGTTATTATGTATTTAAAGTATATAAATAATCATGGACCATGGTAGAGTATTGTAAGAAAAAAAAAATCATGGTAGAGTGGTCAGTGATTCAGTGGTCAATTTAATTCTGCAAAAGTAAAATATTTCAAATTCATAAATTTAGAAAAATCATTAAGGAGAAAATTTGCTCCATTCTATGGATTAATTTTCGGTATCAAGTAATGTTGCATTTGACCACAACTAATACTAGTAACTAGTTATAGTATGAAGATTATTGGGTTTAGGAAGATACATTAATCTAATGTATCTTCAACTTATTGCAAGAAAAAGTGTCTTCAAGTGAAACAGAACAAAGTAGCTGAAAATAGAACAAATACCACTACTACTGTACTACACAGTACACACACAAGTGAACCAAGGTAGTTGAAAAAAACACACAATATTTCAGAGAAATAAAATACTATACTTAAGTGAATATATTGGTATAGTTGAAAATTTCAAAGATTGTGATGGGTTTGGTTCCATATTGGTTAATAATAAAAATTTAATAACAAATCATGAAAGATTAGAGTGTGTTTAAAATTATAAGATACTTTCCTCAGATTTTATCTAAGTAAATAATTCAACATTGCCATGTAGTGGACTCAATTTAGATTTTAGTCACTGAGTTATTGGTTATTAAAAAGTTGTAATATAAAGGCTTATTTGGCTTTTGCTATGGGGAGTGTTGGAAGTCTAAAATATAGTACAAGATTGCAATTTTGATTCATTGAGTTGCATGTCAATTTTTAAGTTGTTGGTTCAAGCGTTAAAAGTTTCTATCTCTCTTTTCAAAGCTTGTTTGTTCTAATTTTTTTGTTCAATGCTTGTTTGTTTTTGGAATGATAAGATTAAGAATGAAGTTTTATCTCTTTGTCCCATCGTACGTGTCTTTGTTCTACCACTACAAAATTTATGTCTGCTTGTCTGCCAAGTCTATCTTTTGCTATCTTGATACACTTGATGCCAATGTGGACTCATCATGCCCTCTTTATAGTACTAATTTTGTTTTTTTTTTATCCTCAGCTCCCTCCCACTCAAAGGTAATGGCATCGAGACTTTATGGACATTAAATATATGAGAAATAATATTCGTATTCTTAATCTAGAGGAGTAGCAATATTTTAGACAATTATTTTCTTTTTGGGTATGTTAAGGAATAAAAAAATAAAATGTATTGAAAAACATAATATTTTGACTTTAAAAAATTAAATATACAAATTTTTTTGAAAAGAATATTTCTACTTTTAATTTTTTAACATGTATCTTTAAGACATATGTTAATATTTGTTTTCTTTTTTCATCTTTTGAGACAATAACAATAAAGATAGTAGGAGAAAGTGTAAAAATACAATAAGAAAAGAGAATTAAGAGATGAAATTGTAGTTGTCTCAAATGTTATTTTAAATTAGTTGCATATCACTTCTCAAATATTCCACTATATTTAAAGGATAAAATTCCAACAATTAGTTGTCAGACAAAAAAAAAAGGATTTAGCTAAACTCAAATACGTAGTAGTTGATATTAATATTAATATACACAAATTGTTATACATTAACAGTGTAACTATTTATATACTATATTCTCTTATATGTATATTTAAATTTTTCTACATATTATTTTATTTTTGAATTGGATAAATATTTACTTCAAACTAATTAATTCACACTACCAACTAATAGAAAATGTAAAAGAGTAGAGTAAAAAACAAATAAATACTCAAAAATATACAAGAATAGAGGAAAAAAGTCGTTTCCAATAACACCAAAAGTTTCTATTTCATACATGCATGAAGGTAACTAAAACTAAAACAACACAATAACCTATTTAGGTTGGTTTCATTTGCCCTCCATAGCTTTGTTCTCTAACCCAACCTAACAAAAACCTTGGACATGCATTATATCTTCAATTAATCGAGTCATGTTGTGATAAGAAGAGCCACTTTCTTCTAATGCTTCCTTTGCCATGTCAGCATATTTTCTAGCATTTTTCCTAATCTTTTCCTTTTCTTCACCTTCACCCATCACCTTCTCAATAGCATCTCTAACATTTTCTTTAACCACAAGACAACACTTTTCTTCTTCTCCTAAATGCACAGCACTTTGAGCTCCCACACTCACGCCAGTCTTCACAACTTGCACCACAACTTTCTCATTATAAAATTGTTCAGCAAACATAGGAAAAGTTACTAATGGCACCCCACCACAAATACCTTCCAACGTTGAATTCCATCCACAATGTGTCAAGAAAACACCTATTGCTTTGTGTGACAAAATCAACACTTGTGGTGCCCATCCCTTTATCAAAAAACCTCTATTTTTCACCTTTTCTTCAAACCCTTCTTCAATTAACCATTTATCCATTTCATCTTTTCCATATGCACCCCTCAGCACCCAAATGAATGGCCTTTTTGTTGCCTCTAATCCTAACCCAACCTCTTTCAATTGTTGAGGTGTTGCACGGTTTAAACTACCAAGACAAACATAAATAACAGATTTTGAAGGCCACAAATCAAGCCAATTGAGAATTTTACTTTCAGTTTCATCATTTGAGTTTATTATTTTTTTCCCTCTTTCAACTTTATCCAACTCATCATTGTTACATAATGAAACTGGACCAACACACCATACTTTATAACCACTTACTCTTTTATACTCTTTAACATATTCTTCTTCCAATTCTTCAAAACTATTAACCACAACACCATATGAATATTTTTCTTCTATTTCCCTTATTTCTTCGCGAAAACCATTCAATTTTTTGTTTTCCCCCGGATTAAACAACCCAGGAAGCTGACATTTTCTCAATTCAATTTGATCCGGCATTCCGGGAACAACAAATTTTCCTTCACTAGGAATGCTACCATTTAATTTGCGCAAATTATGATTGCACAATAGATGAAAACAATTAGTCCCATCAAATAAAATTCTCGGAACTTTAAATTTCATTGCAATTTCAGCTACACATGAAATGTGTTTATCTGAAATCACACAACTAGGAATTGGTCTTAAATTTTCAAAAATATTTTCTAGTGGATTTTTTAATTTACATAAAGCTATGTAAAAATTGGACATTAAATCCATTGAAGGTAAAGTATCAACACTTTCACATCCCTCTGGGATTCCAGACTCTACATTTGGAAATTTAATATTTATAATTTGAATTTGTGATCCTAATTGAATCTCTCTATCTATGCTTGATTTGAATAGAATGGAATTAAGGGGTGTAGTGATTATTGTTACCTTAACTTTGCGACGTGCTAGTAACTTTGCCATGTCTACCATTGGAAGAAGATGACCTGGGGCCATTAAGGGGATGAATATGAAATGAAGATTATTAATGTGACATTGTGTTGTTGAGCTCATTGTGAATATGATAGTTTTTTCTTTTTTTGGTGAATATTCGTGTGTTGTGTTATTTTGGCATGGAATGATGGGTATAAATAAGGACGTGATTAATGTTGTTGCTGCATTATTTTTGGCATGTAAGAGGGAATTCAATGAATATGAATGCAAATATTCAGCAATCATGTTTGGCTTTTTTGTTCCGTTTACTGTAGATAAGGCGGTTTGTTTACCTTTATGCTCTAATCATAATCAATTAGAAATTTTTGAATAGAAGAAAATTTAGATACGTTTTATTTTGTTATTATTTTATAGAAAATATTAATCGGTGCCCCGGAACATCGGTTAAAGAAGTAAATATAATAATATTATATTGAAATTTATGCAAAATAACTATTCAAAAATATAAAATGTATTGTTTTTAATATAAAATTTTCTTTTTTAAACTTTTTTAACCAAAATTCCGGGACACCGGTTGGCATGATTTAGCAACGTTTTTAGTATTGTGTTGAAATATATACAGTACATAAGTCTCTTGTGATTCAAAATAAATAAAATGACCCAAATCATATGATTAATTTGATTATCATTCATAAAGTTGTAAAGTTATTTTAAACAATCTCCAATGATTATTTTTAGAAACTATTTAAGTTTCCTTCACTATATATTGGGAAGTGATTTCACATCAATGATATTTGCTTAAAATAAATAAATTAGATTGCACCAACATTAAATTGAAAGTGTAACCAAGAGTACGTTTGATTTCCAAAGTAATAAATACAGGACATCACTGTATAGGACAGAAAAAGATAGTACAAGACAAAATAAGTTAGTATAAGACAAGACAAAATTGTATCGAAGATAGATAGGGAGATAATTTTTTTGTACTTGAAAATAAAAAAGAGTATTTTCGTATTTTTTATAGTTGTACTGTGGACAAAAAGTTGTCATGTGGTTTAGTGAAGGACAAATTTTTTTGATTTTGTCTTGTCCCTTGCTACCTATTTTGTCCAGTCCCATGATCAGTTCTTAAATCAAACAGGGTACAAAAAGTTGTCCTAGCCTGTCCAATCCCCTGTTTTTTAGCAGATCAAACGCACCCCAAAAAAAATGAAATCTGGTCGGTGTTAATTATTGCAGGCAAGTTTACTTCAATGGAAATTAATTTACTCCTAAAAAAAATTAGAAGGATATAATTTTTAGAAGAATAAATATTTTTTTTGGTTAGAAGAAGAATAAACATCTTTATTACTATATATATCAATTTAAAAAAAAAAATGGGGAAAGAGGATAACGGTCATTTTACAACTGTTTCAAATAAAATTTAAATTCGGCATCTAAAGTTATGTTATTAAACTCTTAATTACCACTAAATTATCATTTTTAATATAATATTAATCATTCATTAACATCATATTAATTATGATTTTTTTTGTCAAGTACCTTAGTGACTATAAATTTATCTCTTAAAAGTGAATAAGTGGGTGTATCCAGATTCGAACATGAATCCCTGAACTTTTGTGTAATATATATGTTCGACCAATTGAATTAAGCTCATGAGATATTAAATATGATTTTCAATTCTATATATAAAAAATTGATATAGATGATCTATAATATAATGTTATAATGATTTTTTTTAAATTTATATTCCTTATAATATAATCAAGTATAATAGTAAAATTCGTACACCATAAAAGTAAGGTTGGTTTAAGGGTAAGGCAACTCAAACAAGGGTTTTAAGCCCTCGAAAAATATAAAAAATTTACAAAAATAAAAAGGCCTCAAATAATTTATAAACCCTTTTTGAAAAACCTAAAAAAAAAACACGAAGGCCTCTTAAAAAATTATTATAGAAATAAGACAATAACTTTGCAACTTCTCAAAAAAAAATTAAATAAAATTCATTTTATACATCAGAGAAAAATTCCTCGAATAAAAATAAAAGGGCTCATTTTAAAATTTGTTTTAGACCACACTAAACGTTGTAAAACCTAAAAAAACACACGAAGGCCTCTTAAAAAAATTATTATAGAAATAAGACAATAACTTTGCAACTTCTCAAAAAAAATTAAATAAAATTCATTTTATACTTTAGAGAAAAATTCCTCGAATAAAAATAAAAGGGCTTCATTTTAAAATTTGTTTTAGACTACACTAAACATTGAGCTGACACTGCATAAAAGTCATATACAAATCTTTCCAGTTAGAATTAGCCAATTGTATTAACTGTAGAATAACTCAAATAATAAGAGTTGGAGGACAAATTAAATAAAGAGATATCCATAATTCAAATCTTGCTACGCACATTTATATCTTTCCAAAGTTAAAAAAAAAAAAAGAACTCAGGTGCGTTTTTCCATCAAAATGCATGTCGTGCACGTATCTTAGGATCCTCGTCTATCTTCGTCATGTGAGACCAATGTTACATAAGCACGTTGCACGTGTAGTAAATAAACTAAATTACTCTGAATGCAATGTTACATAAGCACGTGTAGTAAATAAACTAAATTACTCTAAATGACTGAATCTTTTGGAATCAAATTAGATTGGTGTTGTCTTGTGAGGAATATTTTTTTTGGCTATCAACACACAAATAAAAATGTTTTAGTAGCATAATATTAAAATGTTCATTTATCATGTCTCATATAGAGATTAGAGATAGATTACGATGTCTTAAAATTGTGATTCAATCATGTTCATGTAATAAAAAAAATCATGTTATGTTCTAAGGACATACGTTAAGAATTCTACAATTAGTAATTGTTTAGAACAAAATATCTTTTTACTTTTATAATGATTAAAGTATACAATTTCTAATATGAAATTTCTATCTTTAATATACTAACATGTGTTTCAAGAGCACATGTTAATATTTTCCATAAAAAAAATTGTGGATTAAACTATTACTCTTGAATAAAGATAATGATGTAAAAAATTAAGTACTCTTGTTATAAGCTAGAGGCTCTGTACGTACCTGACTAGCTACCTGTTACTATGTTTTTGTGGTAGTTCTGTGATATAGGCCAGGGGTACTGATGGTGTTTCTGTCAGGGTCAGGGCTAGGAGCTTTGTTGGATAACACTTTGAATGTTGGAGGAAGGTGTATAATGCAACTGCAGTAAAGCTCTCAGTTATCATGGAGGGGATGTGTTGTTAGTGGAAGCTGGGTCACGTTGCAAACATGTATTATTGACACTAGATTTCTTAGAGGGTATTATAATTCGATCTCCATATGAATTATGTAAGACCATCTCCAATCTTCAATGGTAGGTTCTTACGAACTAGTACCTATTAAGAACTAGTATTTAGTAGGTACTTTCATTGTAGAACATGAAAAAATTATACTTATTAAATACCTATTCTTAAATAAGCACTTTCTCTTTCTTAGTTCTTATCGAGTCCCACACATTTTTATATATTATTTTTATTCTCTCACATAATTTATAAATGATATAGATTTATTTGCGGAAGACATTAAGAACTTTTTAGAGAGGTGCTGGGTTGGAGAGATTGATGCTTATTAGGTACTATTATTAAAAGATTATAATTATGTGATGTGTACAAGTGAGATCCTTTAAGTACTCAAAAATAGGATTCTCCATTGGAAATGGTCTAAAAGAGAATTAGAATTACAACTGTATAAACGTGTGGTATGTATGGTCTGATGGGGGTTTGGATGGTTGGATAATCTATGGAGTAAGGGTTATAAGACTATTAGTTGTTATTGACTTTTGTATTTTATTGTTCTTTTATATTATTAATTGTCATATGTATGTCTTATGTATGGTCGAATATTATAATATATTTGTTGATTAAAAAAATTACGTGATATCAAAACTAATTTTTAAACCAAATTAAACTCGTGGTAAAAAAATAGTCTAGAAAAAAAAAGGAGTTCTTAGTAATTAGGTTTATTTTTTATTTTTTTGAGTGGGTATTATATAATTAAGTTTCCTTCAATATATATTTTCATCTAAATTTATAGTAGATACTTTATCCTAAGACTTTCACAAGATTTATTTCAACAATGACACGTTCGCTTAGCTACTATGGAAGTTATCCACATTCGGTCCAAAAACATCTTTATAATTGAGCCAAACATCATTCTTTTATCTAAAACTTTAAAGTAACCAGTTTATAAGTCATCCAACTTATAAAATATTTAATTTTCATTTTTTTAAACAATGTGACACTTATTATCCCTTGCCACAACAATAGCACTTGCTCATGAAACTTTTTAACATGTGGATTAATAAATTAAGTTGCATTGAGGGGTAGATGGTTTTGCTGCCGAGTATTACTCTCTTTAGCCTTTACTATAAACAAAATTTATTTTTTAGATATATTGAAGAGCTAATGTATCTAGATTACATTATTGTTTATAATAAAGGCCGGAGAGAATATCACCGATAATAATTTTTGATAACTTTGAAATGACTTTATTAGGGATGTGTTTACCAATAAATTTTGATTAGTATTCTTTTAAATCAGTTTTTTTTTAAGAAGTTAAATTAGTCTATTTAATTTGACATTGAAAATAATCAAATTTGAAATTTAAGAAAAAAAATACATTCTCAGATTTCAAGTCAATACCACTATATCAACTCAAGTAGGTTGAATTAGTTTTTCATCTCTATGATAATATTGACAGTAATTGTTCAAAGAACAACTAATTTCTTAAGATTTGTCAATATTCTAGCAAAGTATTCAAAAAAATTAGTAGCAGTGATTTCATCTAAGACTGAAAATTTTCAATATCTCTTGCAATAGCAAATATATTTTGACATCTAATATTTGAAAGGAAGATCACGAATCCTAAGGGGTTAACGTTTCTGTTTCTTATCATGTTTGAATTTAAATCCAGTATTAGAAAAACAAATGAAGTTACTTTATTCCAAAAAAACATGAGTATTTTACTCAAGCAGAAGACTTAGCTACATTTTTTTATCAAAAAAGAAGACTTGTGGGTCTATTAGCAGCCTGAATTAAAAAGTGTCTGTTTACTAAATTGGGCTAACCGCTATGAAATTTAATTTTCTTTAGGGAGTTGCTGTTTGCACTCCTTTTTCTAATGCACCCTATCAACTACATCAATTTTCAGCAAAAGGATTAGTTATCGAGAATCACACCCCAGTTAACACAGTTTTAGTGACTCACCCTTGTTTAGGGGTGAAAGAAAGTCTTCAAGACTAAAAATTGATGGTCAAATTTGAACCTGAAATTTATGAAGTCTTCAAATCCTCACTCCCTACATATATAATACAAATATCTTATTCCTATCAACTGAGCTAAGTTGATGAGACCATTGAAAATATTTAACGGACCATAATTGGGACTGCATTGTAGACTTATTCGTTCTTTGTTTTTTTTTACAAGATTATTCGTTCTCTTATAAATGTATCAACATCAGCTTGTTTGTTTATGCTAGAGAAATGAATTGATTCACATAGAAAAAGGATGCTTTTAATATAGGAAAATATACTTGTAAACTGAAACACATAATAGCACATTCAAAATATTGAAAATAACATAAATGGTGCATGACAAGGTCATTTCATTCTTTCTTTTTTTTGCCAAGAAGATGTTTAATTTTCATGTTGAATTGGTATTTCCATTGGCAAGTGATGGTGACACAATATCCTTACTTTTTTGCATGATATCTTGGATGAACAAAGTAACATTAGAATGAGAAGATCCTCCTTTTTCTACAGCCTTTTTAGCCATCTCACCAAACTCTCTAATCTTTTTTCTTCTTTCTTCACTTTCACTTGTCTCATCCATTAACCTTTCTATTCCTTTTTCAATATCTTCCTTCTTCACTAACACACCATTTTCCTCTTCCTCAACCCATTTCACAGGACTCTTCACCCCAATTTTCACACCAACTTTTAATACTTGCACAATAAAACTTTCATTCAAAAATTGATCTCCAAAAAGTGGCCATGTAACCATTGGCACACCGGCACATATTGCTTCAATAGTAGAATTCCAACCACAATGCGTTAAGAATCCTCCAACTGAAGGATGTGACAATATGAATAATTGAGGAGCCCAACCCTTAATTACTAATCCTCTACCATTGATTCTCTCCTCAAATCCACTTTCCTCAATCCATTTTTTCAATTCTTCTAATTGATTTCCATCTCTTATAACCCAAATAAAAGGTCTTTTTGTAGCTTCTAATGCTAAACCAAGCTCTATCATTTGTGGTGATGTTAAATTGCATAAACTTCCAAGACATGCATATATAACACTCCTTTGCTTTTGAGAATCAAGCCACTTCAAATGCTTCCATTCATCAATTGAACCCTTATTATTATTACCTCTTTGAAACTTATCCAAGTAATCAATGTTACTAAGTGAAACAGGACCAATACACCAAACTTTATCATTTCTTATCTTTTTATATTCCGTTGCATATGTTGGCTCCAACTCTTCAAAAGAATTCATGATTATCCCATAAGAACCCATTTCAGCTTCAATCATATCTTCATTAAATTGTTTCCAAGCTTCATCCTTTAATCCAAGTTCTGTTTGTGCTAAGGTCATTTCAATTTTGTCAGGGATACTAGGCAAAACAAAGTACTCATTTTCCTTATTAGCCATAATTTCCTTCATATTAGTGACATGTAAATTATGCATATTTAAGAGAAAAAAGCAACTTACTCCAACAAAAGAAATTCTTGGAATATTGAACTTTCTAGCTATGTGAATTGTATATGGCAAACACATATCTGAAATAATGCAACTTGGTGATGGTGTTAAGTCTTCAAATAGCTTTTCAACTTCTTGTTGTAGAAATTTTGATGCAATGAAGAAATTTGAGGCTGTGCCAAGTGAAGGTAACATGTCAAGATTCTCACACCCTTCTGGTAATCCAAACTCTTTAGATGGAAATTGAAGTTGGATCAATTGAATTTGAAGATAACGTGCTAGAATTGATGAGAAACGGGAAGCATTTTGTGGGGTGGTAACTATTGTAACATTAACATTGTGATGATGTGACAATATTTTTGCAATGTCCATCATGGGATTCATGTGACCTTGTGCCATCATTGGAAATAACACAAAGTGGAGATTTGAATCTTGGGATCCCATGCTAGCTAGCTCTTGTTGTTGGAAGGATTAAGGATATGATGTTTTTTTTTTCTTTTTCTTTTTTGACTAAAAGGATATATGATTTTTTTCTTAACAAACAAGGATAGATATGATATGTTGTTATTTGTAAGGTGAACAATGAATTCAGCTAAAGTTGTAATAAGACATATTTATATACTCTATATCTCTGAAAATAACATTTTGGATTTATTTTAAAAAAAATTATTAGATATATTATTTTATTTGTTTTTTATGCAATATTTTATGAATACTATAAATTTATTTTTGGATAAGAAATCAAAGTTGGAAACATATCAATTAATAAATAAAATAGTATTTTACATATATATTTTCTTAAAATATATGTGAAAATGACAAAAACTAGTTTATATATATATATATATATATATATATATATATATATATATATATATATATATATATATAATAAGATAAAAAAATTGTTGGATGATCACAATTATTTGATCATATACTATTTAGATCGAACTTGCACAATATTACACTTGTGGTACTTAGACACATGCACACAAAAAAAAAATTAATTATTTTAAAATATATATTATTTAATCATTTTTTCTTTCTATATTTATTCAAGTATATGAATAATAAGATAATGTGCTCAAATAATTGCGACGATCACTTAATAAAAGTAAAATAAAAATGATTGTGACCAACCAAAGAGAAGAAGAGGCAGGCACTTGCATATAGAACTTCCTAAGGAGCTTTTCATTAAGGTGATGTAAGCGCTTACATATGACGAAGTTGGATTATCTATCTATCTATCTATCTACTTTCTTTTTTTTCTTTTTTTTTGACAAGCAAATAAAGTTCATTCATTCATATGGTAAAATATCAATAGGACAAGAGATGAAGATAGTAAATACTCACTAAGGATACATATAAAACTTTCAAATGACAAAATAACGTTAACAAACCAATATCTAAATCCTAACAACCTTAGCAAATCCTTTCGTACATGACCAAAAGTCAATAATAATTTGAGATCCACAATCTTTGATGACTTCCAACTCTAGAAAAAAGATATTTGCATGTGTTCGAACAAAAAATCGATTATGCGTGGTCTTTGAGATGACTGATTATGCCACATACCGACAAGATATATGCGAGGTTGAGAGAGAATTGACTTTAGTGATAACCGCCATAAGCCCCTTAAACGAGCTATAGTATTTACGCCTCTGAATTTGTATATCATTGTTTGAATTTGAAATGAGTCAAAACTAATCTATCACTCCGACGAAACAAACCAACAACGCCGCACTTAGATGACAAAAACAAAAAATAACAACTCAAAAATATGTGAAATCACACTTATTTAAATAATAATAAGAAAAAACAATGAAAAATGATGAATAAGGGTGGTTCTAGATAAAAAATGACCTAAAACCACCCTCTTGATAGATGAAGAAAAGGAAAAAATAAAAAACTAGGGTTTGAGAAGGAGTGCCGCTATGAGAGAGCCATTCGATCTATTCTAGTTAGTTGAGAATTGAAATGATCTATTTATTTATCTACTTACATAAGATAATAATCTATCTTTATCTTTATTACATAATATAATAATATGCTAACATAATTTCTAATTTGTCCATCACTTAATTTTTGACACGTGCAAAATTTAAGGGTAATAAATGTTTTTGTAAAATTTAATCAAAAAAATATGTCTTTATAAACTATTCATAAATTCATAAATATATTAGCTTAATTAATGTCTTTGTTTTTTTAGATAATATTACTACTCCTATATTAATACGAGAGGTTAATTTCTTTTGTATTTTTATTTTGTTGATTAAGTTATTTTTGTGTGTGATTAAAACATATATCTATAATTTTAGTTATACATTAATAAGAAGATTTTTTAAATTATTACGGATGCCTAATTTTTTTAATATCGACGGATACCTATTTTTTTTTTGACTTATTTTTTTGGTGATTTTTACAGGAGTTATATTCCTATTTATATATTAATATGGAAACTTATTTTTTTGTCAATTATATAATAAGTAACTACATTTCTCCATTTTTTATTAAATAATACTACGTGAGGATGGAAGTTATTTAACAAATTACGTGTGCCTCTATTTTTATTCATATATTATTTTTTTTTTTGGGTACATTTTTATTTAATTTCTGCATGAACTTATTTTTACTTTGTTGAACGGATACTTATATTTCTCTTCATATATATCGACCATGTTTTATTTCGACGGGTATCAATGTCTTTACTCATATATTAATACGAGAGTTAATTTCTTTTTTATTTTTATTTTGTTGATTAAATTATTTTTGTGTGTGATTGAAATATATATCTAGTTTTAGTTATACATTAATAACACTACCAAAAAAAAAGTTATACATTAATAAGAAGACTTTTTTAAATTATTTATATGGATGCCTAATTCTTTTAATATCGACGGATACCTAATTTTTTTATTTCGACTTATTTTTTTGGTGATTTTTATGGGAGTTATATTTCTATTTATATATTAATATGGAAACTTATTTTTTGTCATTTATATAATAAGTAACTACATTTCTCCATTTTTTATTAAATAATACTACGTGAGGATGGAACAGATTTAACAAGTTACGTGTGCCTCTATTTTTATTCATATATTATTTTTTTTTATTTTTTTAAGTAATTTCTTTTTTTTTGGGTACATTTTTATTTAATTTCTACATGAACTTATTTTTACTTTGTTGAACGAGTACTAATATTTCTCTTCATATATATCGACCATGTTTTATTTTGACGGGTATCAATATTTTTACTCATATATTAATACCAAAATCAATTTCTTTTGATTTTTTTTTTTTTGATAAAGTTATTTTTGTATGTGATTGCAACATGTATCTATAGTTTTAGTTATACATTAATAAGAAGATTTTTTTGTATGCGATCAGGAAGAGGCAAGAACCACTTGATGCCAGAACTAACCTCCAAACTAGATTAAACTTGTGGTGAAAACAAAAAAAAATGGTGAAAACAAAAAAATATGACCATTTTTTTTATAGAAGACAATGACCAATTTTTATTCAACGAGTATCTATATTTTTATTCATATATATATATATATATATATATATATATATATATATATATATATATATTAGTACGAGAATCAATTTCTTTTGAATTTTTTGTTGATAAAATTATTTATTTTGGTGATTGCAACAAATATCTTAGTTTCAGTTATACTTATAAACTAATAAAAAGATTTTTTTTTTATTTCTATCGATAAATAATGTTATTAGTTTTTACAGGTATCTAATTTTATTTTTAATTTTGACAGATATACTTTTTTTTAAAATTTTTTACAAAGACATATATTTATATATTTAAATTCAAAGTGAGAGCATAATTCCTGAATTTTAGAATAACTAGCACTGCATAACCTTATTGTGTGTGTGTACATACACACACATGGGCGGAGAGACAATATGGGCTGCCAGGGTTATAGCCCTGACTCGGTCCAATTTTTTCGATATTTTAGAGGTTAATTTAAAGTAAAATTGATACTTTTAAAGATTAATTTATGGCAAAATTAAGATTTTTTGGTTCAAATCTGAGATTTTTCATTGAAAATAAATTTTTCCGTGTTTTAAGAGTTAGTTTAAAGAAAAATTGAGATTCGTGGAGATTAATTTAGGGCAAAACTGAAGAAAAAAAATTCAAAATTGAAAATTTTTAATATAAAATTAAAATTTTTGTTTAAATTTGAGATTTAGCCCGGACTTTGTAAGCTTTCTAGCTCCGCCACTGTACACACACGTTTCAACTATATAAATATGAAGAAAAAAAATTCTTTGAACAATTTTTATGAAATCTTTTGTGAAAGAATAATTATGTATATTTTTTACTTTTCACCGTCTGTATTAGATCGATTAATCTGATTTCTGACGAGTTCTTGTGAATAAAGATTTAAAAAAGCGTGTACAGTGGGAACATGTGCATGTCATCCAAATGCCATCAAATGAAAAAAACCACGCCTATGGTTTTTACAAAAACAAGAAACAACCACCTATGGTATACAAAGTTGAGCAAGTAATAAGACAATTAAGCGACAGACCAAACAAAAAAAAGACAGTTAAGCGCTAGATATGTAAGTTGATTTGTTCAGTTAAGTTTGTCTTTACTTTTTTTGTCTATATACGTTAATCCTGGATGAAATTAAGTATGGGTATTTATCTAACAACCAATAAAAACAAAACAAGTCAAATAAATTGATTTACATGCAAATTTATTTGTTTATTTGCTGCACTAAAAAAAATTTGGGGTTAGTTACAACGGTTTTTGTAGATAATTTGTAACTAATCTCTAATACAAAAGAGTTTGGATTTTACAACTGAACTTTTCCTAAACATCCTTAATTCATATTTAAGGGTGAGCTACGACAGTTTTATGAGTTTAATTGTGGTGCACAGACAGTGCAAACACATATTACATGGTCATCTAATAATATTCTGACACCTCATTTACTTTTAAAATATATTTTTCATTTAAAAAATAACATAAAACTAACTCTACCATTATCTTCCCACATCCCCCCACACTACATCCCACTCACTCTCTTTATATCATTACATAATTATTTTAAATAAAATATAATGACATGTCAGAATATTATTAGATAATCGTGTAATATGTGTTTGCACTGTCTGTGCACCACAATTAAACTCAAGTTTTATAGGTAATTCGTAATTTATCTCTAGTAAAAGAAGTTTAAATTCTACAAATCAAATTTTTCATAAACACTCACAAGTGATATCTAAAGGACAAAAACTATAATTTAGAGAGTGAAAGTGAAATGTGGTTCAGAAATTTTCCACAAACTGAATCTTCCTTTTTTGTTGTCCACAAACGTTATACTCCCGACCCATTCTCAATTTATTATAGGATCAACTTCACTATCCTATTAGGTACATTGCTCATTCAATTTATTACAGGACTAGGATTAGAGCAGTTGCCGATAATTTAGAAGTCCCAGGTAAATAATTAATATGAATCTTTAATAAAAAAATTATACCATAAAATAAATTAAATAATATTTTTTTTAAAATATCATCTATTTAAATTACAAATAGTATTCAAAACTTCAAAAATAGTCATTTATTTATTTAATTAATATAAACAAAAGTTATTGATTGGACATTTTATATTTAAAAATAGTCATTGATGGGGTCTCTTGTTTCAATTAAACTGTATAACTACTATTTTTTTAGACCGCTATTTTTTGGAGGCCCGGAAACATAGTCTTGCTTGCCCGGACCCAAATACGACTCTGTACATGACCAACTTCACTATCCAATTGGATAACATTACTCGTGCGAATTATCGTGAATTTATTTAATTAGTAAAAATATTATATTTACTCCTTCCATCTTACATATGACAAAATTGGATTATTTGAATCAAAAGTTTGTTTTGTAGTCTGTCATGACAACGATAAAGTTTTGGATCATTTCATTTTAGTTAGCTAGCAACGATAAAGTTTCCATGCAAAATTGAACCCTTCTTTTAAATGGCCCTGTTTTACTTTTGATCTCATCTGATTAGAAAGTATGGCCACCACAGTTCCGTCGTGCAAAGTTCCATCAACAGAGGAGAAGGGAGTTGTATCTCCAAGGACTCTGACGCTCAAGTCAGTGCGTGTAAGAGTTGCGAGTACAAGGTTAGAGTGCAAAATACATGTACCATTGTGAGGAATGACATACTTATACCCAGCGTTGTAGCTAGACCATTAATGAGGAGGCAAACAATTCGTCCTACCATTAATGGCTGTCGGGATTTTGACTTGTGGTCATAATGGGCAATAAATGCTCATTATCCCGAAAGTTGTCTGTTACAATTCATGATAACGTTTGAATGTCTCTCGCGCATACGACGAGCACAAGTGAGTCAGCATGAATATCGAGCCATGGCGAGCACGACCTATGGATTCCTGTAATGTCTATGTCGAGCATACATGTTCTTCGACAAATAATAGTGTTGGGCGCGATCATTATCAAGCCCAATACAGAACAACTTTGTTTATCACAACAAATTCTCCACAAGAAAAAAAGTGAAACCAAAATTCCTCAATTCTAGAATAAGTGGTGCACCCTAGCACTATGTAACCTTATTGTGTGTATACACACACACACACGTTTCGGCTATATATATTAATATGGAAAAAAAGGTTATTTAAATAATTTTCATGAAATATTTTGTGAAAGAATATGTATATATATATATATATATAGCGACTATTACGAGAATGTGGTATTGAGATGAGAATATGAGAATGAATATTAATCATTAGATTTTGATAAGGGAATATGATTAGATTTACTATATGTCTTTTTTTTTTTTGTTAGATTAAATAATGGATTAGGATTAGAATTGAATTAAAAATTATTTTTTTTTGTACCTATTTATTATTAAATTAGGATTGTATAATTTAATTTAATTTTATCCCCAAACACTAAAACCATAAACCCTAATTCGAAACCCTAAACCCCAAATCCTAAAACACTAAACTCTAAAACCTTAACCCTAAACCAATTAACCCTAACTCTAAACTCTAACCCTAAACTAATACCCTAAATAAATTTTCTTTTTTCAAAACCCTAAAACCCAAAACAATAATCCGAAACCCTAATCCGTAAACCCTAAATCCGAAACTCTAAACTCGAAATCCTAAAATCCTAAACACTAAATCCTAAATTCTAAACCCTAAACCAATAAACCCTAAACTATAATCCGAAACCCTAAACCTTAAATCCGAAACCCTAAACCCGAAATTCTAAAACCCTAAACCAATAAACCTAATCTATTAATTACCAGTAATGTTTTTTTAATAGAAATTAAAAGAATCATGGTAAATTTGTCAAAAAAAAAAAAGAGTCATGGTAAAAAATAAAATAATCCTAATCCTAGTTTATTCGGATCCTAATCCTAATCAAAATAAAAAATAATTTAATTCTAATCTATTAATTTATGTTTTTTTAATAATAAAAATAAAAAGACTCATGGTAATCTAATCATACTCCCTCATCCTAATCTAATGATTACTATTTATTCTTATATTCTCATACAAATACTCTATTCTCATAATAGTCTATATATATATATATATATATATATATATATATATATATATATATATATTGGTTTTCACCGCCCGTATCTACCTCATCATTAGACCGATTAATCCGGTTCTAGATGAATACTTTAAATAAAGAAAAGAAGCGTGTACAGTTGTGGAACAAGTGCATGTTATCCAAATGCCATCAAATGAAGTGATAGAAATTAAAGAACCACGCCTATGGTGCAAAGTTGAGCAAGTAGTAAGACAATTAAGCGACCCCAAACAAAAAAAATACAATTAGGATCTGTTTGGAAAAAATAGCTGATAACGAATAGTTTATAACTGATGATTGATGACTTATAGCTTATATCTGATGATTGATAGTTTATGGTTGATAGTTAATAAACTAATTGAATTGTTTGGTAAAATTAGCGGTTGAATTAATTGATAAATGTAAAATGACATGAAAGAACATTTTTAATTCATAATAACATATGTATCAAACTAATATTTAAAGTATTTAGAATCTAATATATTTTTTTTTTATTTTTTAAATATAATTTTTTTATTTTTTTTATTTTTATATTTTATGGAAAAAAATTAAACACAATAAATTTATATCAAATACATAAATCAAAAGAAAATCTTATAACAAAAAAAATTTAAAAGAATAATTCATAAAATAAAATAAAATAAAAAGGGGATAAAAATATATATATGATGGATATGAGTACGGACAGTGATGGTTACCTCTTAAAAATAATTAATCACTATGTTCGATGGTGAATATATGAATCTCGACAGAAAAAAAACCAATTGTGAATTTAATCCCAAGACTAAAGTAAGAAAAAGTGTTTAATTATATTTATTGATATAAAATTTCATGATAAAACATACAAACTAGGAGCTCCTTGTGATAATACAATTTTCAATATATAAGCAAAATGAAGTGAAAACATATAGCACCTTCTTCTTATAGAAAAGTACTAATTCAGCACCTCTTCATGCATTTATAACATAACTTCATGCTTACAGTGTACATTATGCAACAATATAAAAAGAAAACAAATACTGACAACAAAATGACAAATGTTATAAATTGCATATCTTAAAAGTTTCAACTTTGGTGCTTGATTTTGTTGCATGATATCTTGGATAAGAAGCAAAAGTCAAAAGTCAAATTAAGATGACATGATCCACATTTTCAACAGCTCTCTTTGCCAACACTACAAACATTAATATCATTTCTTTCCTTATTATAATCTTTGACACATTCTTTTTCCAACTCCTCAAAAGTGTTTATGATTGCACCATTTATTTCATCATCATGAATTTTCTCCCCAAATTCCTTCACTTCCTCTGTTCCAATTGGTATCATATCTTGGTTTTTTTTCATTATATCTTGGATGAACAAAGTAACATTAGAATGAGAAGATCCATCTTTTTCTACAGCCTTTTTAGCCATATTTGCAACCTCTCTAATCTTTTGTCTTCTTTCTTCACTCTCACTAGTCTCATCCATTAACTTTTCAATTCCTCTTATAATATCTTCCTTCTTCACCAACACACTAGTTTCCTCTTCCTCACCCCATCTCATAGGACTCTCCACCCCAATTTTCACACCAACTTTTAATATTTGCACAACTAAAGTTTCATTCAAAAATTGATCAGCAAAAAGTGGCCATGTAACCATTGGCATACCGGCACATATTGCTTCAATAGTAGAATTCCAACCACAATGCGTTAAGAATCCTCCAACTGCATCATGTGACAATATCAATAACTGAGGAGCCCAACCCTTAATTATTAAGCCTCTACCATTAATTCTTTCCTCAAATCCACTTTCCTTAACCCATTTTTCCAATGCTTCTAATTGATTTCCTTCTCTCATAACCCAAATAAAAGGTCTGTTTGTTTCTTCTAATGCTAAACCAAGCTCTATAATTTGTGGTGGTGTTATGTTACATAAACTTCCAAGGCTTGCATAGATTACACTCTTTGGCTTTTGAGAATCAAGCCACTTCATGTGCTTCCATTCATCATTTGATCCATATTTACTATTACCTCTTTGAATCTTATCTAAGTAGTTAGTGTTACTAAGTGAAACAGGACCAATAGACCAAACTTTATCATTGTGTATCTTTTTTAAATCCCTTACAAATGATGGTTCTAATTCTTCAAAAGAGTTCACAATTACCCCATAACTACCCATTTCAGCATCACCCATATCAATATTAAATTGATTCCATTCTTCACCCCGTAATCCTAGACCTGTTTGTGCCATAGTTATTTCAATTTTTTCAGAAATACCAGGTAAAGTAAAGTACTCATTTTCCTTATTAGCCATAATTTGCAACATATTATTAACATGTATATTATGCAAAGCTAAGAGATATAAGCAATTTACTCCAACAAAAGAAATTCTTGGAATATTGTATTTTCTAGCCATGTGGATTGTATATGGTAAACACATATCAGAAATTATGCAACTTGGTGGTGGTGATAAATCTTCAAACAAATTTTCAACTTCTTGTTTAAGAAATTTTGGTGCATTGAAGAAATTTGATGCTGTACCAAGTGATGGTAGCATGTCAAGATTCTCACACCCTTCTGGTAATCCAAGTTGTTCAGATGGAAATTTGATTTGAATTAATTGAATTTGAAAACCAGCTTCAAGATAACGTGCTATGGTTGATGTGTAACGTGATGCATTTTGTGGAGTGGTTATTATTGTAACAAAAACATTGTCATGTTGTGCTAATATTTTTGCAATGTCTATCATAGGGATCATGTGACCTTGTGCCATCATTGGAAATAACACAAAGTGAAGCTTTTGATTTTGGGATGCCATGTTTGTATAGTTGGAATTAAGGATTAAGGATGTTGATGATCAAATAAATTAGTTGCATGACATATTTATATAGTACTAATTTTTTAAGGTGAGCGCTTAGTTACGTATATGTAACTAATGTAAGTGTTTTGGATTATTTGAATCATAGGTTTGTTTTATGTAATTTGTCTATTTCATTTAACTTTCTCTACTACCTAGGCAGCAACGCCGAACAAAGTCATACATAATTTGTATTAGAATTTTGGATGCATGCATCCTCTGTTATTTTAGATTCTCTTCATACAACAGTATGAAATTATATAATGCTAAGCGTGATATGATGTATTAAAAGAAATGCAAATGCAATTCGCTAGATAGTATATCTAGGCTAACTTGGAAAAAAAAATAGTAGATAACTCAAAAATTAGTACTATATAACATGAATTGATAGTTTATAATTTTATGTTTTTATAGTAAAGTTAGCCAATTGAATTTTTTGTATTTGATAAAATTTACAGTTAAACTAATTTATTGATATGAAATAGCATTGTGTCAAAAAAAATTAACAAAAAAAATTATGTTTAATTACTATTTAGCTCTCTTTTAAGTAAATGGGTAAAATTGAAAGAAAAAATGATATGCAATAAATTTTTAACGATTATTAAATTAAGCTAAAATTAATATAAAAATAAGTTATAAACTCAAAATAAAAAGTTACCAAACATGCCATTTTTTTTTTGTCAGGTAGTTTGACGATTAGAAATTCACCCCTTTAAAGGTGAATAAGTGGACATACCGGGTTCAAACTTCAATCTCTGCATAAATATGTAATGTATTTTACTAATTGAGTTAAAATCATGAGGATTCAAACATATCATATTTATAAAATAAACTTATAAATTATTAGTCATAAATTCAAAATTAAAATAAAAATTTAAATAGAGTTGGGTAAAACTAAACTTGGACCATCTTTACCCTACCAATATGTTTTTTTGGGTTAACTTTAGTAAGAATAAATTGACCCGTGATAAATTTTTTAATTTAAGTTGTATTGTCTAATGTATGCATTGCTATGTCCTTTACAAAGAAGACAAATCAAAATGAAATTTTTGCAGGCCAAACCAAACCAAATCAATTAGTGGCTATGCAATTAATAATAATAATATTATATTTGTCTTTAAATATAAGACTGTATTTGACCACTGTATATATGTTAATATACAATTTTGATCACTAATATTTTTAATTATTTAGTAGTAAAAATTATAAAAAAAATTGATATTTTAAAAATATTCATCTAATTAAAATAAATCAAACAAAATTTTATATACTAATATTTATATCTATTTATTATTAAAAAATTACAATCAAAATATAATAAATAAATAGTACAATTTAGTCAAATATAATCTTATATTTAAAGAAGAAAATAGTAGTAAATCTTAATACGTCAAGTAAGTTTGACACTTGACGGTGATACATAGGTGTACATTTTACATTTTTACCAAAATTCTTTGAATATAATGGTGAGCTGATAGACCTCCAAATCCAATGAAATCCAATGCGAGTGTTCTATCTTTTAGGATATGATATATTTAAGCAATTTATTGTGCATACGACTCTTCCATATGAATCTCCAAAATCTTGACTTTATTCAATAAATTAGTAGAATAGTACTACCTCCGTCCCTAATTATAAGACTCATTTTGACCATTATACGTATGTTAATGTACAATTTTGACCAATAATATCTTTAATTGTCTAATAGTAAAAATTATAAAAATTTGATATTTTGAAAGTACTCATCAAAATAAATCAAACAAGATCTTATATGTTAATATTTACATTTATGTATTATTAAAAAAATACGGTCAAAACGAGATAAATGAATAGTGCAATTTTGTCAAAAAGGGTCTTATAAAAAGGGACGGAAGGAGTATTCTTTTTGTACTAAAATTGTCATTTTGAAAAAAAAAGTTTGTATTAAAATATATGTTATTTTATATTATTGATGAAATATTGGATACTTTTTTTTTAATATATATTTTTAACTAATTGTTTCTCTTTCTTCTTTCAGTTCTACAATTTATTTTCCTCATATTATTAGTGAAAAATAATTTTGTAAATTAACACATAATTTTCCTTTTCAATGCAACATTAATTACATTTTATAATTTGTGTGATATGGTCAAAACGTCATATATTTTGGTACGGAAGTAGTAATTAAAAAAATGTGTTCAGTCACTAAAATAAAACTTTAGTCCAGAAGTTCTAACTCAATTGATAAAAATTTCCAAAATTATTAAGCCGAATGTCCATAAACAAGGTTCGTTTCTTGATCACCACATTTTATGTGTTTGTGACTTTGTCATCTCATCTATGTATAAAAAAAAGACATGACATATGTAGTGAAATCACGGTATATATAGTTAAACAAACTCGATAAGAAGTTAAGAATAACATTAGAATAAAATACAGAGCATTTTTTTTTTAACGTAGAATAAAATACAGAAGTAGTGAAATAATTCAATTTTATTTCTTCGTTTAGATTTTTAAAAGTATAAAGATTTGGGATATAAAGTTTTGCGGTTGGAGTTTAAGGTTTGGACTTTGGAGTTTATAGTTTGAGGTTTAAGATTTTTTTGTTCATGCATGGTTGGGGATAATTTTGATGTTTGTTTAGGGTTTGGAGTTTGATTTTGATTGAGTTTGATTTTTTTGCTCAAATCCTATATTCCAAACCCAAATTAAAAAACTCAAGGGGTGTAGTTGAGCGGCATGGGGCTCATCCTCCCTTAACCAAGGGTCGAGGGTTCGATCCTCACCTTGGATATGGAGCAGCTTTAAATCCTTGGGCCAGTTATCCCACCATTCGAGGTGCCTTCAATCTAGCGAGGGATTAATCACTGCGTTCAGCGGTGGATACCCCGGTCTCGACAAAAAAAACCCAAATTAAAACCATAAACTCCACCCCAAACCTTAAACTCATACATTAAAATCAAAATCTCAAATCTTAAACTTATACCCTAAATTTCAAACCCAAAATCAAAACAATAAACTCTGACCTTAATTAGTCATCATTCTCCAAAATAAAAAGATCGAACTATATAAAGCGAAAAATGAAAAACCTTTTTTATACAACTCTGACCTTAGTAGTATTAATTCTTTTCTTTTTTTACCAGAAAAAGTAGTATTAATTCAATACCTTTTCATGCATGTAACTACATAAGTAACATATAACTTCATATATACTTTGAAGTATGGAATACGCAATAACAAAAAAAGAAAACTAATAATAATAATAATATCAAAAGGACAAATATTACTACTATTATAAATTGCGTGCATATCTCTTCAAGGTTCAACTTTGATGCTTGATTGTTGCTGCATGATATCTTCTATAAGCAAATTAATATTAAGATAAGAAGATCCACCTTTTTCAACAGCTCTTTTTGCCATCTCACTAAGTTTACTAGCTCTTTCTCTTCTCTCTTTACTCTCTTCTCCTTCATCATCCATCACATTGCATATTGCCTCTTTAATACCTTCTTTCTTCACTACCACACCCAACTTCTCTTCCTCTCCCCACACCAATGGAACCTCAACACCAAGACTTACACCAATCTTCAAAACTTGAGTAACAAGCTTCCCATTCAAAAATTGATCAGCAAATAATGGCCAAGTTATCATTGGTACACCAAAAGTTATCCCTTCAAGTGTTGAATTCCAACCACAATGTGTCAAGAATCCACCAATTGAACCATGTGACAATATCACCATTTGTGGGGCCCACCCTCTAATTATTAGTCCTCTCCCTTTATTCCTTTCCTCAAACTTTTCATCACTAAGCCATTTTTCCAACTCTTCACTTTTACTAACTCCATCCCTAATAACCCAAATAAATGGAATATTTGTTGATTCTAATCCTAAAGCCAATTCAATAAGTTGTGAAGAAATTAACTTACATAAACTTCCAAGACAAACATAAACAACAGATTTTGGTTTGTGCAAATCTAGAAACTTTAAACAAATATCTTCACTTATTGAAGCTATGTTACCTCTTTGAGCCTTATCTAAATCATCTTTGTTGCATAGTGAAACAGGACCAACACACCAAACCTTATCATTTCTTATCTTTTTGTAATCCTTAACATATTCTTTCTCTAATTCCTCAAAACTGTTTATGATTACACCATATGATTTCGTTTCAGCTTGAAAAATTTTCTCAGCAGTTACCTTTAGATTTTCCTCATGTATTGTTCCTGGAACCTGCTCTTTGGTGACTTGAATTTGGTCAGGTATCTCAGGAACAAAGAAAAACTCAGAATTTGAATTGATGCTTTCAAGGATATTTGATGTCTGCACCTTTAACATGCAATGGAGAGCGAAACAAGAAAAACCATGGAATGAAATTCTAGGAATGTGATGTTTTTCAGCAATTTGAGAAGTCCAAGGAATGCAAAAATCAGAGACAATGCAATTTGGTTTTGGTGACAGTTTATCAAAAAGTTCTTCTGCTTGTTTGTGGAGCAAAGAAATTGCAAAGAAAAGATTGTACATAATGTCTTTTGAAAGGGTAACCATGTCGAAATTCTCGCAACCGTCTGGTAAACCAGCTTGTTTTGATGGTAAATTTAGGGTTACAAGTTTGATTTGAAGGCCAGAGGAAACAGCACGAGAAAGAACAGAAGTAAAACGTGATGCATTTTTTGGTGTAGTGAATATAGTAACAATGGCACCATGTTGTGCTAAGAGTTTTGCTATGTCTATCATTGGGATAATGTGGCCTTGTGCTATTAAGGGAAATAACACAAAGTGTGGAACATTATTTTTTGCTTGCAAAACCATGTTGGCAAGAAATTAATAATGAGTAGTGTATAATGTATTGTGAAACCTTCAATTATATAGGCCTCATTTTTTTGGACAGTTCCATGGTACAGAAGTAAAATAAGTGCAGCAAAATATATAATTTAATTTTTATTATTGAATCAATAAATTTTATCAAATAAATAAAATATGATGAGATTATTAATTTAACGGTGAAAATTACAATTGTGTATGATGCATGACTTGTACATATTAAACGAATTTAATTATTTTGTTTTATAAAGATATTTTTTCGTTTTAAATAGGATAGTTCAAGTAGGAATTAAGAGATGAGAGAAATATGAGTATGGTAGAGGGAGGTTCTAAGATTAATTTTTGACGGAAGTAATTTATCTTTTTTGATGTACAAAAAAAGTATTATTTGATAATGTGGTATATTAAAAATATTAAATTATCCTCATATTTTCTTTTTTATATTTTGTTATTGATTTAATGATCAACACATACTAAAGTAAACACAAATAAATAAAAAAGTGATAATTCGAATCCTAACTTGAAACTCCACATAAAATATCTCCGTATTTTTAATTGCAAATATGATCATATATCAGGACAAAAAATTGACTCACAAGTCAAAAAGAAATTTAAGAGAGGGTATAAAATTAATAGAATATTCTTGACAAAAATAAATAAATAATAGAATATTACGACGATTTGTTTTTTGACTAAATAAAATTATCCACTCATTTAAATTTGTAAAGTACATTAATCGAAATCATAATATATTTAATTTTTCTAAAAACAAAATAAATGAATTTACGAACATGCTCACATCATCCGAGTTAATAACATAATATGACTTAATTACAAAGTCTACAATTGATTTGAAAAATTTTAGATGCCCAAAATAGTTATGCTTCCGGATCTTGAACGTTGAAAATGTTAAATTCATTGAATATGCTTGAATTTAAATTTGAGCGAATATGCAAATTTAAACAAACAAATACCGTACAATGACGGAAAATCAAAACAAATACAGTACAAAGACGGAAAATCAAATCATACAACTCTGCAACACTAGACAAAGAAATTAGGATGAAGAAAATTTAACCAAAACCTAAAAATATATATATAAAATCATTTATAAAGCATGCTAATCATAATGTTTAAGATACCTAATCCTATTATAATGAATCTATAATGATTCATTTTTTTTTGACGCAATAATGATTCATTAGTACATAGAGATTCTAGAAGTTTAATTTTATTTTATAATTGGTGATGTATGAGCATATGCAATGAAAATTGGATTATAGCGGAATATTGGAGCATGGATGGGGGCTAGAATCATGTGGATGATCTAATATATACCATGCTTTATGATTACCACAAAGTCTCTGCTTGGACTCAAAAAAGACGTTAGTGGGAAGTGACGTAAGATTTAGCTATACGTTTATTCAGAAATCTATAATGTTGTCGTGACCACTCACTTGTTTACCTGAATAAATTCTAGCATGATCACATGCATGCTTATTTATTAATGTGCGATCATAAATCATACACAATATCATGGCCACTCAGAGATTCTAAATCTGTGGCCTTGATTCATCAAAGAAAAAAATCATACTTGTGACTTGTGAGTGAGATGTCCACTAGAAAGAAAACTGGTCGAGGACTTCTTCACCTAGTGTTTTTTCTATGTGTCTTTTTGCTAGAGTCTGGACATTAGTTTAAATTGAGTAACATTTTACTATTTTTGGTGTAAAAATATACTTTACTATTATTAAAGAGAGCTTCTACCGTACACTTGAATAATTCAAGTGTACCGGTACATGACGTAGTAATTTAATAAATTCACGATTATTTTTATGAATTAAAAACAATATTAGTTGATTATTATATTGTAGATATAATAATAATACAAGAAAAAATACAATTTCATTGTTTATAATTATTACACTAATATTTTTATATTTTTTCAATAAAAAATTGAATATTGACTATTATGAAGAATAAAAATTCAAAAAATATCAAAATTTATATTTTTGACAATTTTGATTAATGATATTTGGTTATTATAATGTTTTTAATGATAGAAAAATAATTTCAGTTGAAAAAATTATAATTACTGTCATCTTGAAAATTGAAATTGAGAGTAGTTTTGAATGTTTTCATTTTACAATTAGGTCACTATTTTAGGATGCAGACATTATTCTATAGTAAAAATAATATTGGAACAAATTGTGATTCAATTGGCAACAACTATGAATATCTTTGGTGCGGTTGAAAAATGAACGCCGAATTTTCTATTTTTTCACACTTAAGATTAAGAATATGCAAGTTTACCTACTAATTTATCTACTAAAGACTTGACGATAAAAAATATTTTATTTTTTATACTACTTTTTACAGCTTCTAGGTTCCCTCATAAGGAGGAAGTAATCATGTTTAATGCATGTTGAATATAACACCATAAGTCCATAATTCAAACATTGATTCATCATGAACAAAGATTTAACTTGTTTGACCCAACAATCGTTGGTACTACTATTTTTTTAGTGAAAGTACTCATTGGTTGATGGCGGCTAATCAAACCTATATTTCCTATGAAAGAATATTTAATTAAACATGCACATTTTTTGTCTTAAACATGCACTTTTTTTTTTAGCAAGAATTTTACTTTTTAAAGATGAATAAGAGGGCATATCATAATTTGAACTTAATCTTTATATTTTGTTTTTATCAATTAAACTAAGCCCACAAAGACAAATGTACATGTTTTGCGACTGAAACTACATTTATCATACTGAAAAATCAAACACCCATGCATAACAAGAGGGTAATTGATTTGAGATGGAGATAAAAATTGTAAATATGCAGAAATGATAAATTCTTCACATGTGAAATTATATTTTTCAGGCTTAAATTTGTCTGGTAAATACGTATTCCATGCATGCACTACGAAGTGAGATGGAGTATTTAATTTGGTCTCATTGTTTCTAGACTATCGTAACGGACACTTCACCACAATAATTAAGACGTGGACAATATTTTCCTGACAAAGACCCAGACCAAAACATACTTTTGAACGTTCTTTTCTTTTCTTCTTTTTTGAACAAATACGTGGGATGTTTTGAACCCTTTCAATTTGATTGGCCAGAAATTTCATGACTTAGTTTTATCGTCGTGTAATTGAGAATATTCTAATTTCGAGCTTATATCCTATTCATTTGGTTCACGAACCAAATTCAACCAGTTAATTGTCAAGTGAAGTTCCAATTATATTCAAGTTGGCTCGTTTCAAAGTTAGTGGAGATACAGTAGCATAAATTTTAGTCATGCAATGTTGGCAATGTTAAAGGAAATATTGCCACCACACTCCACAAATACATCAAATCCTTACTACAGTACTTCACAGAATAATAAAGCTGTCAAAATAAATCATTTGCAATTCCTGGGGGAGGTCTTAACATTGGCAATCTTATTTGTAAGATTCTAAGATGTTGAAAGAAAAAAGCAATAAAATTATAAAATTCAATAGAAATTAATGAAATCTGCTAGGCCAGGTACAAGTTTCATGGAAGTGTAATTAATATACAACAACATACAATCAAATTAGAGCATTAACTTACATTTATAATAAAAAAAAATGAAAATGAAAAACAACAAAGAAACCAAAGGTCGTTTAGAAAACTTATAACATATACAAGGAGGTAAATGCTTACAACAATAACTGTACAAAACGTCAATGTGGAAGGAGCAGCATCTCGTTGCACTCGACCACTTCTAAAAAGCTGTGCTTTATAGTTCCTTATTATTGAGTTGTTACTAGTTTAACGTAGATTCCGCCGTATCATGGTTCCTTATTGTCGAGTCTAGACGATCAAGATGAACTGCTCTCCATGAACAAGAGTTGGAAGATTTGAGCAACAAGCCCAAAGCAGCAGAACATGTTGCCCTTACAACAGCATCAGGTGATCGACTCATTTTTCCAACCAGCATACCAAATACCTAAAACAAGAGAAATATCTCTGTGAAACCTCAGTTTTAGCTGAAACCCTAAAGATTGTAAGCTCATTTAGGAAAGAAACAAATTTTCATGCACCGTCAGTGTAATATTTTTTACATTATTGACCAATAACAAGTCATCATTTGTATGAATTTTAAGATAGATTTGATTAGTCAAATAATTCTTGATCCAATGATCATGATTTATTGATAAGTGTAAAAAAATCTTTAGTTAGTGTTGAACCAATTAAATCCTTCAGGAAATACCTGTGTGTGGTAGTCAGCTAAAATATGCTGATTGTCGGATAGAGAGAGCATGCTACTACATAAGTACATAGCATTTGCCTGAATTATGGGCCATGGTGCATCAAAAGCCTGCCTCATCAAGAAAGTAATAGACTAAGTTCTCAAAACCTTCAATTTAAACCGTTAGAAAAATAATTAACATAGATTTTGAAGCCTTCTAAAGGCTTTATTATTGTAGGATTATTCCATGTTTCATAATATTCTCAATGGGGGAAAATCAAGCAGAAATTTCATGAAATAAAAATCCAACTAACATTGTAGCATGAATCATATAACATTATGAAGGACCCAATTTATTTAATATTAATTTCAGCTAGGGAAAATAATCATGAATGATTTTATGGTGAAAAGCATGCATCTACTGGAATTTATACGTTATGATGTACATCAACATGTGTTGAATCCAGTAGGTGAAAAGAACCTGCACAGTTGACGCCATATATGTATCAACTCTGGAAAGAAGATGCTGTGTAAATTGCTTTGCAATGTCTCGTAGAAAGTCCTCATAGTCACTTCTAAAAAACAAAAAGACAGTTGCAATATTATCTTACAGGATAATTCTTAAAAATAATTGCAAAGTTCAAATTTTAAAATCTGTCTAATCTTACCGGTGATCAGAAATGAAACTCGATGTGTTTAGTAGGGCAAGCAATCCTTCAATTTCCATCAATGGGAAAACTCGTCTCAGGGTATTCTGTCAGCAAGTATGTTTTAGAAAGAAATGATTTACCATGTTAGAAGTTTCACCATGAATCTCCAATTCAAGGAAAATCCAAGATGATGATTGATTACCCGGCAGGCTAGTCGGACACTAGCATCTTCATCATGAAGGTGTAAAACTAGACGAGGAAAAGCAGCATGTACCTTTGAAAAACAATCAATATCATGGAATGAGCTTGCTGAAATACTAAGAAGCTAATATATGGACATTAAAAGAGAATAATAAATCATGTGATTCTATGCCCAACATGATTCCCACTCAATCCACTATTGATATTTGACAACCATCAACTTCATATTGGCTTTGCTGGTGAATAGAGGGAAGCCATAATTCCATATTTTAGTCCATAATTTTGAAAACAGGATAACGAATCAGTAACAAATGCAATCAGAATTAGCAACACACCTGCTCAACAAATGCCTCTCTTAGTGCCCCGATTCCGTAGTTGCTTAGTGATCCAAATACTGCAAAAGAACTGGCTCGCATCTTTGCATTCATGCTTGTCTGTTTTTAAATTGTTGTGTTTGAGCATTTCCCAAAAAAGAAACGATTATTTAATATAATATAATTAATTCTTAAGAAAGAGAAATATTAAATAATTTATTAAGCAAGGGTAATAAAATGTCCTTCAATCAAAATAGAAAATTCTAGAAACAAAAGCAAACTAGGTTTAATTTAATATATACGGTTACACAAATTCCTATTTTTTATAATGGCCAAGTGCAACGTTGTTGGTTTCTTGCTAAAAAGAAAAAAAGGAAATCTATGTCTTTACTTAAAATGTTAATAGATTATTTTAAGCAAAAAATGAATTGTAATAAGTAATACAACCCAGGTATAGATTACTAATAACATTGCAATAGAGTTAGACAACCCAGGTATGGTACCACTACCACTTCTGGTAAATTTCGTGCTGCACTGTTGCATGTTAAAAGTAATAGTTAATGTGAGAAGTTCCTCTTTTTTTTCAGAAACTTATTGGTTCAACATTAAAAATGTTGTTTTAGAAATAATCCAGTCTGCTTCAGGCCAAAGCCAAACATGTAAACAATTAGTTGCATATAGATGTAATGAAACATATGTCGAATAAAATTCAAATGATACATAGAAAAGTAAACTATAAACAATAAAAATGCTGTTTTAGAATGAATAATCCAGTCTGCTTCGGGCCAAAGCCAAACATGTAAACAATTAGTTGCATATGGATGTAATGAAACATATGTAGAATAACATTCAAATGATACATAGAAAAGTAAAGTACGCACTTGTAAATTTCGAAGCCGTATTGAAAGATTAAGCAAAATCGGCTCAACTGCATCATCAGGTGAAGATTCAAGAATCTGAAAGCCAAAAAAGAAACGTTATGAATTGAATTTAAAGTGGTTTTAAAAAGTAAACAAAATGAAACACATGAAACTATTAATTTCACCGTCAGTAAGCATGACACTGCAGTTAACTGTACAGATTCATCAGAATCATCTAGCAGAGCTAATATAACACCTAGGACTTGAGTTGTATATTTCAGAATATGAATTGACGGAATCTGCAATATCAATATTTAGAGATGTTAATTCTTTTAGAAGAGAACACAAGGAAGCATGGTTGGAATAGACATCTACGGAGAATTTTAAACTAACTGAAAACATGAAGTTAAATCCCATATGGAGAAACATTCACTGATCTAGATCATATGAACAGTTATTACATAAATTCAACAAATAAGCTAATCAATAATGAAAATAATTCTGCATCCAGTTCAGCGTAAAATTGCATAGAATCTAAAAAATTAAAGTTTTAAATAAAGAAGTTAATCTTCATCTAAGTACTAATGAGTAAGATTAATATGAGCACACGCAGATTCCCTAGGGAAAACTGAACATTCAGCACAGGAAAAAGTGTAAAGAGTAACCTTAAACTTTACCCCTTTTGCAAATAGTCAACTTATAATTTCATCCTAATCAGCGCTTACCTTCAGTTTTTTTAAAATGTTATTTTATTGACTAATTAACATTAAGTTACCTGATTAGCTATTAGAGTATGATCCAGGTCGAATTGTGTATATTAACGTGTGTATTGATTACACTTCTAGATTCTTCTCCTACAGTTATTTAGTTATGCTTTATGTTTACAGTTGTAACCAACTTGTGCAGCTAATTAATGATTAAGATTTATTTATTTATTTTGGTACATCGGAAATATAAATTGCTCCCGCCAGGGATTGATCCATGGACCTCCCCCTACCCAACCCAAATATCCCTCAACTCTTACCACTTGAGCTATCCTACAGGGACGATTTAGATTTAATATGGAAAAACATTAGAATCTGTCCGGCATTAAGATAATCCAAAATAGCCTATTGCAAACAATAATGTTAGGCTTTCTGTTTATAACTGTAACCAACACATGCAGTTAATTAATGATTTATATTTTATAAGGAAAATATTGGAATCAATCTATTCAGCATCAAGATAGTCCAAATTAACAAAATAACCTACAACCTATTGCAACAACAATTGAAATGTATGCACTAACTGAGACAAACTTAAAATTGAAGGTAGATCTACACACCTTTTCTTTTAGAAGAGCGGATAATTAGCGAGCAATGAGGCATTTAAAACAGCTAAATCAATGTTGATTTGACTAACATTGAAAATAAGAAACGATGGTCAAATGATAAAATAACAACCTGTACTAATCCTCTCAAACAAAAGCGCCGAACAGTAGAAGACTCGTCTGATACACGTCTACATAAAACCTCAACCATTTGCTCCAAAAGCGAACCAAGTCCACCGCTGTATAGTTGATAGTAATCAATAAGCACTTTAACTCAACAGTAAACAAGTATATTATTATGACAAGACAACAAATCGCAAAAGCTAATCGTTAGAAGTTAAAAAATGAAATATTGTCGAAGACTGACTCTCCCAAAGGCTAAATGGAGTTTCCATCTCTCGTGCAAAAGCTAATTAGTCATTAATGAAATTTATCAGGTTTTTGGGCCCAACTAATAAAACTCACAAGGTGAAGCTGTCTGAGCCTTATGAACACTAGAGAGCTCATATCTCTAGTCAATGTGGGACTCCTAGCACATCCCCTCACACTCAAGATTGGACATATGAAGCGTCTCAACACACCCCTCAAGCCCATGGAATAACTATAAATTGATGTCATGATCAGGCTTTCACAGGAGGGGGAGATTCAACATAGCGGCTATATTGACTGCTTCTCAACTGCAATGCTACACGGTCCTGCATAGCACCTAGGGGCCACTATGTGGTCTAGTGAAGAGCCTAGGAGCGACTACAGCAAAGTACAACCGCGATTGGCTACACCTAAGCCTCATAAACAATATATAGGCCGTATCACTAATCGACGAGGTACTCAAAACAAACGTAAGATAATAACCATATCCAAAAACAGAAAGAACACGAGTAGAACTCTATATGTTATAACAAACAAAAACAAAGAAAGTCAGTAGCTTCCACATAAATATATCCATAATTTAATACAACATTCCAACATTATTCGGAAGCAACTTGTAAAAAGTATCATTCTATACGCACCTATAACGAACAAATTCTGACAAGGCAGCTGCAGCAGCTTCCCTTTGGTATTTTTGGGGTCGATCCAACGATCTTTTCAAAACTTGGCAAATATTTTGGATCTGCGTTTTCAACAGTACAAACAACTTAGTCAAAATTTGCTATGATGGAAAAACTGTTGTATTACAAAAATAATTAGGAGCAATTTTGTTCATGATCATGCAACTTCAAAGAAAGCAAATGATAAGCCTTTTCCTATCTCATTTGTAGAGAATCCTAAAGCATGTCAAATGCCACATAATTGGAAAGAAACAATAAAACTATAATAACTCTAACGATGAGATAGGTGCAATTCTTGCACGTCTTCTACTCCTTGTTCAAAATTTCAGTCAATTCATTGTCTAGGAAAATATATGGAGGTATCTGGGTGGAGCTAAAACACAATCTATTGACAAAGAGAAAGATGGTTATAAATGCAAAATGAGGCATCCTTCTATTCGGTAAAAGAGAAGAAAAACAGAAAACAAATTAAACATCAAATCAACAGGCCTTTGTAATAGTTATGTAAAAGGTATCTTAAAACATTGAACAGGTTTGGATAAATTTCCTCGCAACTACTTTTGGACAGGGAAATATTAAAAAATATTTACAATAACTATGAGTTTGATAAACAATGATTCTTGTATAAGTAGAAATTACATTCTAAATCTCAAATGTTTTGAAACCTCTCATATTTAACTTCTCTGTAAACATCTACAAGTTTATAAGATCTTTTTTGTAAGTAATAACCATCAATTTATTTAAATTGAGAAGCTCCTTCCAATAGCAAGAAGCTAATTCAATCCAGAACTAAATTTAAGCAATTGTTGTATCAGCAATGAGTGGAATACTGAAGTGATACCAAAATAACCTATACTAGGAATAGAAAATTAAGTCTTTAAATCAGTGTGTTTCATGATTAGAGGGCGGGCTTTCTTATCAATGACACCAATCACGACAATCATATCAATTGGGTGTGTATTAATAAATTATTAATACACAGCCAATTGATATAATTATCATAACCGTCTGTAAAAAGCCAAAACAACCTATGTAAAAGCTTCAGCTATTAAGAGAAGGTTCATTATGGGTCTGATTCATACACCAACATGCATACCCTGTTGTGCAATAGAGAGCAATGACGTTTGATCTCCTAATCACTATGTCAGACTTTTATTTATGATACTATGTCAAGAACTTAATCAACCTAAAACTAAATTCTTTAAGCTATTGCAGAATTTTCAAAACTGGGTTGAGTTATAACTTCATATAACTTCAAAATTATCAACAGATTAACAAAGCAGACTCATAAATCTACTACACTACCTGGATGTACAAAAAAAACTACTCCAATAACTTATCAGCATTTTCTGTCATGTCATGCAAATATGCATTCATTTGGATATTTGGATACATAAACTTATGTATATATCTAGTAAGTAACGCAGGAGTATACTTGAAAACATAATACCTCTTTCGGTCGCTTTATAGATATGCAGCCGGCTATGTCTCCAATGAGATTAATCCACCTCTCTTTTTCAGAAAGTTCCCCATCTCTGGCTAAAATCTGAATAAAGAAATAATTTTTTGTATTGATTTACTTACAACACCATCTTAAATTCTTAAAATGGAGCATTGTAATGTTTGTATACCTTTCCCATCTCAAGGTCACCAACACATTCACAGAAAGCTTGGAATGCAGTCAAAAGATTCCTACACAAGGAGATAAAAGATGAATTAAACACAGGATTCAACAAGTGCAGTTGAGTGTATAATATATTTGGTGCAGTTATATAATTTTCTTAACACATAATATGCTTACTTAGACATAAAGCCCTGACTTTAGTTTCCTCGTCAGAACAATCCTAAGGAAACCAACTAAACCATATTAGACTGGTGGGTAGAATGGGAAAATTTGCATTGGGGGTTTTCTTGCAGATTTAAATACTTCCTTAACTTCATTAGAGAATCAACAAAAATTAACATTAACCTCTACATTAGAGTATTTTAGTACTTAGTAGCAGTGTTGTTGACAACTATTGCTCCTTGTTATTGACAGTGCCAGTTAGACTCTTGTTGAAGTTGTAGTGGTAGTCTTAGGTAGAAAGGGAGGATAAAGAATACTCATCTTATTAATATTGATTTGAGTTATATATGTTTAGCTTTATTACAAATGACAAAGTACTAATCTATGTTTATCCTAATCTTAGATACTCTAAATTACTCAAATATATCATAATATATTATTCATATGTTCCAATAAGTCTAATATTAAACTTAGAGTCTTTGATCAAAAAAAAACTTAGAGTCTGCTATTCATGTGTGTGGGGGGTAAAATAAACCAGGACACAAACTTGACATGCAGCACAAATGTGGATGCCAACATTCAAATAGTAATGCTAATCCTTACCGCAATGGTTCAAGGTGGCCAGAGTAAGCTAACTCGTGACAGCTTCCAAGTTGCAGCATCAGCTCAGAAAGAACAGAAGCATAGCTTTGCTCAACAGCCCTTTTTCCAACTTTTCCCCCACCTCTGCATCAAATAGAAGTTTGAAAATTGTTGGACTGTTCATATATTTTAAACTTGAGTTATATTGATATTACAGACCTGAAAAAAGCAGTGAGAGCAAAAATTGCAGCTTCCAGATTTCCATCCTCTGTATGATTGTGGACTTGGCCATCCTCAACTCTGTCTACGTCACATTCAAGGACAGGAATCTGACTAAGGACTGATATCACATGTTCTAGAAATAACCCTGACAGAACCATGTGCTGCGAAAATGCCTGGAAACATTTATGCACTAAATGAATCAAATAGTTGATAAACATATTCTTCAAGATCTACACGAACATCATGCATAGGTAAATATTCTGTTACAGCAAATATGATAGTTGAAGGTCTGATTTGAGATTGATTTTATCCCTATAAAACCAAGGGATTTGGTCGTACATATTTTTTAGTATAAATTTAAATAAATGAACATACTGAGGGTTGCCAACACCACTTAATGGGATAGGGCTCGGTTGTTGTTGTTGCTGATTGTTACACTGAGGGTTGATATCTCAAGCATTCACATTCATTCAGAATCATATTCAACATGGCAGAAGAGTTTCATATCATGGGCCGGATAAAACCTTAAAAATCCAAGTAAGAAACCATAAAAGTCCCGACAGAAATTCTACCGGCTAGTAGTCCTATCGACCAACCACCGTCAATTTTTGGTTGCTTGCACTAAGTGACCGTCCATCTGCCTACTATAGAAACACCAACGCCATCAGGGCCACCAGGTGCGTAAACAAGCCTTCAACCTCCTCTGAGCATGAAGTTTACACGCCCTGTTAGAAATCTTTCTTATTCTAAGTCCCCACCCCACACACACACATCTTTGTTTTCTATGCTGTCAATCCCAACTGACAACTCTTCCTTTCGTTTTCAGGGTAAACCTCATGACACATTTCCGTTATGTGCTTCTCACTGGTCATCTTCGTTTGCAAGTTCTCCTCTAGTCGTCAGTTTTGTGCTAACCTGTATTCTAATATATATGCACCACTTTACTCCTACTTAACTATGAAGATTTTAATTCCAAAGCCTGTTCTAGCTCAAGTTTAGAATTTACTCTTTAAGTCAAACAAGTGTATCATATGCCCATTAAATATGTCAAAGAAGGAGGTAAAATGGTATGTACTCAACCCCTGGTGCGAACCTATTGTATTAAACAACTGACTCTAACCGACAACATCACCGGCAGATACAGTAACTGTGTGGTGTATTGTTAAGTTGAGAACAATCTGAACCTAATCCACATTAATAGTTATAGGAAACACTTCTAGCACAACTTAATAGTTTGCATGCTACTCTCTTATCCACAATGTATCACTCATAGCAAGAATACACACCTCAAATCATTAACCACCTAATTCATAAACACTCCCAATTTTAGATCAAAATTCTTAAATTTTAACATGCAAGGGACGTACTAAAATCAATAGACAAATTCCCTTTTTTCAAGAATTCATAAACAAACAATCCTCAACTAAAGTCCGAATAATTTCAAGTAGATAAATTAGAGATTTCTTTTGCACAACAAATATCAAGATTCCTGCTACATGCTGGAAAAAATTTATTCCATTTTTGGATAGTTTTAGATATGTATAGTTTTTATATAAACGTGATGTTGTATTGTGCTATTCAAAAATCATTATATTTTTACTAAGTAATAGAGGTGTCTTATCCAACATCTATTCCTATATCCATGTATCACAGGCAACAACAAATTCCAGTGAATACTTTTGTACAACCATCATAATCATTGTTATGAGTACATAAATTGTAGTTCGAATTGACTAGGGGGAAATATACTTATTACTCAAAAACGACAACTTACATAGAATGCATCCTGCATAGGCCATCCACCACGCAGCCTAGATATATCCTTCGTTACTATATCCTTTCCGGCCGTAGCCAGGACTTCATCAAAAACAGTTTTTGCACTAGTATTTTCAGCCAAAGAAGCAATCTTTTTATGTAGTAAAGGATAATTCACCAGAGGCAAACAGCAAGAAAGGAGCATTTATAAATACACACAGAGCGCAGGGGGGCAACGATTGTCAGTCAATATAAAGAACTGTGATTGTGTCGATATTTAGGTACAGTATGGAATTTAAGATTTTAGGGAAAAAGGATACGGCACCAAGAGTTTCCACACGTAAATGCTTGTCGGTTGCATACACAGTGGCAGAGATCAATGATTGTGTTGTCCTGTAATACATTATATGTCACAATAACTTACACTCAAAATTATGATATAACCAAAGGAGGTTTCTCAAGTAACACAATGTTGGTATATAAAATATGCTTTAAACCTTGAGATGTCAATCTCAGTCAGTTCACCCCCTCTTCTTGTGACAAACTCAACAACAGCTTGAATAGCACCTTCAGCTGACTGCTTGATCTTATCACATATAGCTACTGAGGACCCGTGAAGCATAGCAACCAGCTGTATACAAATATCAACGAAGTTGTAATTATAATTTACAAACACACACTCACACATAAGGAGAACAAGAAAAGATAATTGCCTCATCTTTTGTCAACAGAATACATAGGGAGGAAACAATCCTGTTGAAAACTTCCGATGGATCAATGGATGTATCCTATATACACACATGAAAACTGTCAGAACATCTGAACAATGCATCATCATTAATTATATAATTATTATATAATATAAAAAAGAATAGGTTAGAGTAACTTAGATTATCTAATCTAATAATATTGGTTTCCAGATTTTCTTGTATATCATTGGGTTTCTTATTTAATTAGGATTACTTAGTATAAACAAGAATAAGAAATGATGTTGTGTCTTTGTATTAACGTTAACATACAACACATTACTTGCATCAACATAACATCTATACATGAATATAAATCTATACTTACATATAAAGGGAATACAAACTTTTGGTGTGGCTTTTTCCTTTCCAATTTTACCCTTTATATATACTATTTTATTTACAATTAACTCTTCTTTTTAAATTAAATAATTGAATTTTCCAAATATCTACACTTCTATGTAAAAAAAATTCAAATATTTACAATTAACAATTTTTTCTTCCAATTTCACCATTCATTTAATTTCTTTTTTACAACTTTATTTTTCCTTACCAATAAAATAACTTAATTTTTTAAATAATCAGACAAAAATTTACTTCTATTATTTTTATCGATAAAAGTGAAAAGATGGACACATTAGAGCCCGTCTGGATGCTATTAATATAAAGTCATTATTCAAACTATTTATTTTCCTCTCCCTCTATACCTCTAGGACTAAATCCAACTCCAAAAAAAACAAGTACATCTTTGGTCTTATTATTTTGGCATAAAAATACTTTTGGTCCCTCAAAATATGATTTTTTAAAATTTGTCCAGTTTTGAATTTTATTCCTTTTTAGCCCCACATCTAACAAAAAGTGTGTTTGCAGTCTTATTCCTCACCAGGGACAAAAAAACACAGTTTTTATTGAATGAAGGGAAATAGAGAAAGATGTCAAAAATTATTGTACACTTTTTGGGACCAAAATCTTAACAGTACCCTTTTTCTTCTCTATCAGCAACTTAAATGCAAGAAAGGCAGAAACAATGCGGTCAATGAACTCACATTCCTCAGCATGGCTATAACATCTTCAAGAGAAGACAAAGCAGTGTATGAAAATTCTATATCTTCAGCAGATATAGAGAAACCATGAGGTTTTGGAAGAGAAAGAGAAATGCTGAAGAGTTGATCAAGAATCTGCACAACATAACCATTAAATGGACTGTTTAAGAATAAGACAACAATGTCTTCTTTGAACTGAAACTAGAGAACACATTTTTTGTAAACCTTATAATATTTCAGAAAACTACACAAGTATTTGAGAGAATATGCTTTTTTCATAACACAGACAAGATATATCAAGTACATACTTGCGCTGATATTTTTCGGACTTCAGAATTTGTGTCTGCACAACGTGGAAGATACATTGTTACCCTATCTCCCAAGCACAAAGCTTCACGACTTGGCAATACAAATGCAGCTGGAAGTTGAAAACCAAAATAAATATTTTCCATTAGGTGTAAAATATTTGCAATGAGGTTTGTACCTATGGCCTCATACAAACTACCCAAACCCTTCAACATCTAGCCCAATCCCAGTGGCATAAACAGTTAAATACACTATAGTATAATTAAAATAAAATTCAAAGATGTCTGATGGAACATATTTACATGGTAGCTTAGAAAAATTCCCATATAGAGTACGGTCAATTTGCTTGGTATGTGCACAATTCCCATGGCATCCCAGTGCACAATAGCCACTAACACAAACCATCCGAAACTTAAGAAGCATCTCATGGACTGCAAGACAACCTCTTTTCCTCTGATATTCAACAGGGGAAGAGATAAATTGATCAATCTGCCTCAGGATAAGCATTAGCAGCTCTGCTCGACTTCGTCCATCCTCTCCACTAAATATTATGTTTTTACTAATTAGTACAAGTGAAAAAACACCTTTACAGTTTATACACCCAGGATGACATGATAGAAAGCTCAAAAACTTTTAAATGGATTGAGTGATGGGTGTATTTAGAAAGAGAAAGATGAAGGATAAAATATTATGTTCATAATAATAAGCAAACAATGAAATGCAAAAAATATTGCCCAGAATGCAACTATGATTGAAAGAGTAGCAATTTTTTTTTTTGGAATTAAAAAATAATTATTGGAGAAGAGCGATGGAAATAAAATGAGGAAGCAATAAGATAAGAATAAAGCAATTAAAACAACATTCAAAGGGAGAGGATATATAAATAAAACACAAAACTTAAGCAGAATAATATGACGTTTTTAAATAACTTACCCAGTGAGAAGAATTGCACATAAAAGAGAGATCAGGTTGTCTATAAGGGGACTAACAACTTCAACTGGATCATTTTGTATTGCAAAGAACCCTAATGTGGCCTGTCAAATTCACCAGAAAACTTAGATGACTGAAATTTTGCAAATACATTCAACAGCCAAATAAAAGCCCGTACCTTCATCACATAGTTTCTGGTTTCAACCGTTAGCTTTGGCTCCACAGAGACCAATGTAGTGCAGGCATTTATCGCAAGAGCCTCAATAATTTTAAAAAAAAATTAAAAGTTAAATATTATCAGCTTAAATTGACAAGTGACTTCACCTTAGACACAAGTATCCATTCAACGTTTTATATACCTGAGTACGCAAGAGTTCATTGTAATCAGCAAAACCATCATTATCATCTCGACCCATTAAAGTTAAAATATAATCAAGCAGTTGGTCCCTTCTTTTCAATGGAAATGGTGCACCGCTTTCAGCAGCATTAATGACAGCCTTACCTACATTATCAAAATTACATCATGTGCACAACTATCAGGACAATATCAACCTGAAGACTGATGACGTTCTGGTGAACTCTTAACAAAAGGTGAAGCAAACTCGAAGCTAGCTTTTAAAACTCAAGAAGGTAGCATGAAGATGCTGCAAATTTTATATTTGAATTTGTTAATGCTGAGGAGTGAGGAGTTGTGGTTTAATTTTAACGCCACTTAAGACAATGGAAGCAATTCAAGTTACCCACGGATACATCTTGAACTTGAAGTGCGAAATCATCAGGGAAGATAACTGGTATAATGCTATGAACAATAGTGACTGTTGCGCAAAATCATCAAGGATTCAACAGAGACATGAAGCTGCTCACTTTGAATGAGAAGCAATCACATAACTCTGACCTACTTTGTTTTCACTGAAGGGCAAAATAACCACACATTTCACAACAATGCTATCACTGGTGGATGGTGGATTATGGCGGTCACCAAAAAGTTTGTCATATAAACATGGAGTTGTGGCCGATGGCAGATATAATAGATATTGCACCCTATGGAAGCTAGCACAAAATCCTCTGATCCATATAAACATGGCACACCATGGTGGAAATTTGACAACACTGTCTAACAAATGTTCATTTTCTAAATTTGGATTTCTAGAAATCCATTTTATGTATAAATAAATTTTTTCATTAAATAAAAAGCATGAAAGTTATTATGATCTTATTAACAGCAAAAGCAACAAGGACAACACAATGAGGATCAATAATAATTACAGCTGAAAACATGATTACTAACCAAGTAAATCAATTGCTGTGATCACAGCTTGCTTTGCTATAGGGTGACGCACATGAAGAAGCCTTGAAAGCATGTTGGTGCCCTGTCACAAAAAAATAATGTGATCATATCAGCTTTACAAATAACCACAAATATATTAACAGGAAGTGAGATAGCAGTTTTCCCATGATTCACCACTTGAAGAGAGCAAAGGAATTGGTTTTAGACTTTTCCCAATTATCTTTTAATCAACTAAACCAATCAAAACTGTTTCAGACATTGTTTACACTGCATGAAGGCAGAGGTTATTAGTATTTACAGTAACCGTGTATTTCTTATTAACAAACGTCCGTATTTAGCTAGCAGCTTTTAGTGCAGTAGTCAGACAGTTGTTATTGAAGATCTTTCTATTAACTACTTTTACGTTAGTTATCCTAAATTACTAATAACTGTGACAGAGTTTTAATACTGTAACAGGGTTGTGATAGCCCTCGACCTCATATAAATAAATATCATTTGTACACTCTCTTTCATAAGACATAATCAGAATTCACTTTTCTCAATTATGCAATCCCATATGTGCCCTCCCCCTCAAATATCGGCACCTCCAAACTTGATTAATATTAGGGTAACAACACATGAAACTGTTTTCATTATTGGGAAAACAGTAATAATATATAAACAACTAATTTCCTTTATCTTCAAAAGATATTGTTTATTTTCTTGATTTGGTCTTAAAAACTTTTTGGTTCGCTTGTATCTGATCTGAAATAATTTATTAAGTGAGGCAACAAAAGATAGATACTCGTGTAAATACTTAATCAAGAGAAGAGAGAAAAGATAATCTACAACAAGGGCATTTATTCTGGCTTCAATAACTGATGATGGGGCATACTTCGCAGCATATCCATACATTAAAGCCAAGGCAGCATGTATGTCATCAGATTCTACTGTTCTGTAACTATCAGAGAACAATGACAGTAACCTGCATATAATAAAAGTTACAAACTGGTCAGAAAGATTCTGAATCAAATTCAATGTTGGGAAAAGAATAATGACATTCAACGTGGACACACTTTTGTCATGTTTGAATACAAATTAAATAAGTTAAATAACTGTTCAACTAAAAGAACTTTTTTCTAAACTGTTGAAGTTCTGATGCAAATTTAGTGATTGTTCAACCAAAGCATATATTGATCTATAAATATATCAGATAAATTATAAATCTAGTTGAATCTTATAAAAGGAAAAGGAAAGAGACCCGGTCTTATAAGTTTTGAAGGAAGGGTAGGGAATAGAAATTTAAGACATTAAGTACAATATGAGTAAGAGAAGAATGGTTAGAAGCACTACATAATGGGAAATTGATGACCATCAACTGATTTAGTAAATATTTGAAAGGGGGGATGTATAGCCCACAAAGAGTTTAAAATCATATTATTCTTATTCTATATTTTCCTTTTTGTCCTTGGGAAGATTTGTGTGCGTCCATTCTCTCTTTCCAATAATTGTTTAATTTAATATTAGTGACAGATAGAACACTCCACTAATACTATATACAAACTAAAGTTATGTGAGAAACTCCTATGGTAGATTACATTTGGGATATAAGGAAGGGGAAGAATTGGGATTTGGGTTGTAACAACCTTGCCTACATCAGAAGGAACACGCAAAGGGATAGAAGGGTATTGCACGTTCTATCTTTCTTTTCTTGTTTGTCAATAATTCAGATCTATATAACTGGGGCTTTATATATTATAACTATTTTTTGTGAAACAAGATACCAATTCCTATCAAGTAACTATTTCCTTGACATATTCCAAAAAGTGGTGCATCTTACACAGACACACTTCATGTTTGGTCCTTTAATGTGAGATATGTTAAACTGTGAACATCCAACAGTAAAAACAAGACCGAAAAAGGAGATAGCAGGTTATGAGTAATGACTGTAACACTAAGATAGTAAGATCATAACAATGGTCAGACACAAGAGCAAAATATAACATAACAAGCAAAGATTCTGAAACATTCAGGCCATAATGAAGTACAGAAAGAATATTTTTAAAAAGACAGTTAGAAGTTGTCAATAAGTTAGTGCCTTTTTGGTTTTTGTTTCCATTATTTGTTTCATATCTCATTTTCACTTTTAATTACAAAAATGTCTGTTTACCATAAAAAGTTGCTTTCATTTTATTCTGTGCAAATTTTTTAAAGCATCAAATAAGGCGAAAACAATGTGACATTTTTGTAATTACTGAAAAGTAAAAACCAGAAATGAAAACAGATAATGGAATGAGAAACCAAACAGACCCTTATAATTTCACATGCATAAGCCTGGGTTTAGAATGTGAGCTGATAAACCAATTTGGAAAGAGAAGTGTATACACTCAATCCTATAAGTCTGGCATAAACCTCTGAATTATGGTTTGTCCAACATTATCTATGATATCCTTCAGCTTCTCCAACACTGTGTCCAGGTGAGATGCAGCAACCTTCACAAAAAAAAAAGGAATTTTAAATGCAACAGGGAAGGGAAAATATATCTAATTAAGTTTTAAAAAGAAACTGAATTACCAATCCCATTGCTTTTGCCAAACCAAGCCTATTTGTTGGGATTGCAATGTTTGATTGCTTGTACATCCAATTCATTTTATCGTGGACATAAGCTCTGTCGTTAATCTTTTGAAGCAGAATCCCCAAGCATCTGTGTCAGTTCAATATCATTTAGATTCAGACAGCAGGAATCAAACCAAATTTGAAAGTCCAAGGTTGTTCTAATGAAGATGAAATTCCGAAACAACGGAAGTAGTAGATAAGTCCTGAAGAGCAGGTTTTATTAAAAAAAAACGCATAAAAGGTGATATAGGGTAAGTTAATCGTGAATTCATATTAAGTTTGTGTGTGTGTGTGTGCGTGCGTTTAAATCAAAGCTCCATTATTTAATACACACAAATCTCATCACATGTCTTTCATTTCTGTTATCTTTCAACACGGTATCTAAACCCAGATTCCCAAAAAAGATGTGACCACATTTTTATTTAACTGTTGTTTTGTCCCGTATCATAAATACATCTCAGATGGTAAATGGGTGTGGGGACATTTGATATGTCGGGGCGCAGGTTTGAACCCGCAATTCCCCACTTCTCAGCACTTGGTGTGTGTGAGTTTCGAACCCAAATTCTAAGAACTGTGAAACAGTCAACTTCTCATGCAACAAATAGAAATATGTAACATAATTTTTGCATCTACCAAAGCAAGCTTTAGATTGGAGAATTGATACCGGTGAAGAATTGCAGCATGTTCATCATCAGATGGATAAAGTTCATAATGTTTGGCAAATACATTTCCAAGAGACATAATCCAATCTGCATCTTGAATCACATCCAAAGATTCTGCAAGAAACTGCAGCCCAAAAATAAAGAGATGCAATAAAATATCTTGCAGGCAGAAGTTGTTTAGATTTCACATTTGTTTTAATGTCTGCACTTGGAAAAGTGGCGGACAGGATTTTGGCAAGTCAGTGACACTTACGTTGATTATCATGTCATCCCAAGTGTCTTGATATGATGGATCTTGTTTCAAGTCATCCGTATCGCTAACATATGCCTTCATCTTTGGAATCTAGAACTTACCAAAAGCACAAATTAATTACATTTTGATATATAATAACCATCTCAAAAATGTAAGTAGCAACTGATACAAAATAGACGTTTATAAAAGATCAGCTTAAGATCCTAAGCCATGGCCAGAATACACCTCAACCTTGAGTTAGTTTCTTGGGTTCAATTAGACCCAACTTTAATGACAAGAAAGTTTAAAGATCGGTTTAAGATCCTACACCATGTCCAGAATACTCCTCATAACCTTGAATTATTTTCTTTGGTTCAGTTAGACCCGACTTTAATAACGAGAAACTTTCATGATTTCAGTATTTATATTAACAGATGCACAATTAACATCTCATAACGTGAAATCTTTGTCGACATTTATTTGTAGAAGTACAATACAACAACCAAGCCTTACCCCACTAAATGGGGTCGGCTACATGAATCAAACAGCACTTTTCCAGAAGTACAATATACTGCAAAAATAATTTATAACTAAAGACTTGAAATTTGAAAAATCTCAACATTCAACAAAGCTAGTTTCAATCTGTTAACACATAAATTTTCAGCACAACTGTTACCTCATCTTGCCATAACAAATTAATATTTTTCGGAAATAGAGGTGCCAGGAGACATAGAACCTGCAAAAACATGCATATACTTGTCATATAAGGAAATGCATTCTTCTAAATAAATTGTGATCGATCACATAGTATTAAATGAGCTTTGAAAAGCAGATTTTGCATGCATATTAAAGGGGAAAAAATGCAGTTCTAAATAACAGGAAGGAAACTATGCAATAGACAGGTACAAAAGCTAACAATGGATTAATAAATGTCACTATATCCTCTCTCTTTTTTATGTAAAAATGTTAGTATATCATTGAAACACTATGATACAATTATTTCCGCCTAGTCCAACAAGAATTGAATTTTACAACATGCTGAAAGACTTCTCTACGTGAGAATACATAAGAGAATAATTCAAAAACAGAATGTGCTGTATTCAAGGATGGCATGAGCTCACTGTCAAAATCTGGGTGGCCAATTGCTCCCTTGCTAAAGGATCGTGTAAAAGCACCACAAAACGGGCAAGAAGTTCCTATACCAACCATAAATTATTTAACCATTATATTCTGAATACAGCAAACAATGGATTTCCATTTAACATATCACTACTTCGGCAGAGAACCTACTTCGGCAGTTGGAATATCGGGACGGGTTTTACACTCACTTAACATATCACTACCATAAGATCTATGCCGCCACAGTTCTGAGATGCACCTGCAAACCTGTAAAAGTAAAAACGATGCCTTCAAATTTGCCTGGTCAAACCTCTGTGATATCGAAAAATCACTTTCACGGTGCATACAACATGAAAGGATTAAATACATCACGGCATTCAGTTCAAATATAGCACTTTTACCATGGCAACAGCACCAGTGTAGGTCTGTGGTATAATCATCTTCAACAGAAAAGGCCAAAGGATATGCTGTAATTGAAGTCCAACAGCAATATAAGACATTTTCTTTCTCAAAATAACCAATAGAAAACTAAAAAAAATAATAGAACCCAGTAAAATAATGAAATCACGACCAAAATATTGATCAGTAAGGAAAAGAAAAGAAAGTTTACCTCCATTTCCGGAATTGTAATAGTGACCAACAGGAGACCCTTTTCACAAACTGTTCGTAACTCACCAGGGGTAACTGATCCAATTTTCATCTGAAAAATAAAAACATGAAAAACAAAGTTAGGGGCCTGTGATAGAATTATACAGATGTTTTTTATATTATTATTTGTTTTTGGGAAAGAAGAAACTTTATGTTAGAACAAATAAACTAGAGGATGAGTATAACCATTATAAAAAAGAGGAAAAGATACTAGAGAGTGGAAGGGGTTCAAAACGAGGGAGCCTTTGAATGACGTCATATAGAAAACACCCATAAATGCATAAAACAACGAAGAAAAGAGGATTACTATATCCAAGGAAATAACCAAATATGCAAATGTTCTTAGCACAATTTTGGGATCAAGCTCGAAAGTAAGGTTATCACATTCAAGAGTCTACATAAACTTGTGGATTCTCCGTAAAGTATACTCATGAAGTCATAAGATTATGCTTAATGCAAAAATATGATTAAAACATCTGTCTTAGTATCCAAACGCAATTAATATTTAATATGGTGTAAAATAAGTATTCAACATACTAATATAATGCAGCAAAAAAAAATTAGAGGACTAGACCAGACAAGAATACATAAAGATAGTATTCCAAAGTTGATAGTCAAATTCATAAATCACAAGATAGGTTCACGACAGAGCATTGAGAAAAGTGTATAACAAGCTCCAACTTAAAGGACAGATTAATCACGAGGTTCAAAATTACTAAAGAGTGGAGGATGATAGGACTAGGTTTCCCTCATTGGTGATGGTTGGTAGATTGGGTTTTAGCTCATCAGATTTAGGGTCATTGCAAACTATAAATGACGGTTTGCTCATATTTTCTTCTGTGACTTCCTTTCTGTTAGTAGCTATGGGGTTGAGACTCAATACAGTAATGTTCATCTCCTTTGTGTAAGGGTCCATATTGGGATATTCAATGTATTTTACGTAGTTTTACAACTGAGGTTAATGTTTTCTACACTAGAGAGCCTTATTATTGAACTGTTGCATTTTCAATTTATTAAAGAACATTGAGCCAGTGTCATTTCAGGCATGACTAGGGAAAAGCAATTATGTTGTAACTCATTCAATCATCCTCAAAACTGTGATTATATGTGAGTTTATATGTGACTCTGCAAATCTACCACAGCTTAAATAAACGATTTTGGAAGTCCTAGGATCATAAACCAGTACAGTCCTAGGAGTTGCCTTTTAAGTTTAACAACTTCACTCCAAATTAAAAATTAACAACATAGTATTGAATAAAAAGAACTCACTTGGTAATTTAAAGATATGTACATCACTAGTAATTAAGGACGGAAACAAGGAGTAAGTATACCTCTATTCTCTTATTTGGTGTGCTATCAAGATCACTCTGATTTTGATCTGCTATAGCACAATTGCGTATGAGATATTCTATGAACAACTCTCCAGATGAACCAACCAAGTAACAGTGTGAAGCCATAACCACAATTAACTGGAAAATGAGGAAGACAGAAAACAAAAAACATTGATCGACTTGGGTTAACAATCTGTATTGTTTTAATATATATACACACACACAAAAGAAAAGTAGGCACAACAAGGGTAATGGTCATTGACTTACCTCAGAAAGTGCCTTTCGAACGCCTAAATTATGCTCTTCTAACAAAGACTTTACAGCTTCAACCAGTAGAGGTATTTTACTATGCCAGGCTTCAGATAGCCTTCAGAAAACAAACATTGCAGGTCAGCAGTTAATACTAGATATTTACCAATAAACAATTATCATCAAGTCTTAGAAAAACAGAAAAACACCTCGGTAAAAGATGTTTCAAAACACAAAGTGCACCAAAAGTCGCTGCTTCTTCCTTCAACCTACATTTCTGGAAGCAAAGACAAAATACAGAAGCGAAATTGCACACATTACAGGAAACATAATTAGAATAATATTGGTTACATAAAACCAACTCTGTTGTCTTGAGCCTATATGATATTGTATCTTAAGTCTTAACAACATTACACATTGGTTTATTCTTATTCAAGAGACTTGTATATCCTCTACTATTATAGTGTTCGGTGTTCCTATTAGAATCGCAGTATAATTTATTTGTTTCAACCAGAAAGAGAAAATTGAATAAACACTACAAATGTTATCATGTCTACAGATACACTTACAAATTTGCAAATACTTACAGTTACAAGGAACAGAAATAAGTCATCTGGATACACCAATCCAACCGTCAGAAAGCAATGCTGCACCTCATTATACATCTGCCATACATACATGATTAATTAAATTAAACATCAGACTTCTTTTCTGGATAAAAAGAAAAAGCCCATCTAAAGTGAACAAAATAAAGTTGCATCCACCCTTAAATAAAATGAAGGTCAAATATACCCTTTATTTGGTCAACTGAATGAAGCATTATCTAAAAGAAAATCAATGGAAGAAAAACAACTAGTACAAATTCAAAGACAACCCTCCACAAAAACATAAAGAACAAACAAAAGAATTGTCTGCTCAAGAAGGTTTCCATATCATTTGCACATGTCAAATAGTAAAACCCTAAGGAAATCATGTCATCTGACTGGGATAAGGCTGCTTTAAAGTGAGCAAGGAGGGATCCACTACCCACCCTTGATTCTAAAATGCATTCTGATCTCAACCCGGTAAAATTTAAGGGTGAATAAACCCTTACTTGCTCACTTTAGAGCAAAATTGTTTTAGGGGAGCTTTTTCCTTCTAATCCATAATAGCGAATTCTAGAAGACAACTCTGTCACAAAATCAGAACAAAGAATGAAGCCTAAACCCTAAAGATTATAACATCAAACTAGCCAGATATAACAAAACTACAGACAATGAAAATCTCCACAAAATGGTAATGACCATGTGAACCGACCTATCTAGTGGTGTAATTGGACCGGTTTGGATAGGTTTTTGGTGAATCCAATGTCCGAACCAATGAACTCTTTATTGGTTCGTTTTTTGGTGTTTTTTAAAAATGATACTTTAATCGGTTTGCAACGCATTTTTTTCTCTCGAAGTATTCTCTTCAATTTAAACAAAGCTGAAAATAATAAATCCATAAGTTTTCAAATACGAAATACAATTCATAGGTTTTCAAATACAAAATATGATCCATAGACCATAGAGGTGGAGTTCACCATCAAAAAATACAACTATATATGAAATTAAGTTCATAAGTTCAACATCAAAAACAAAGTACAGCTGAAATAAGATCTCAATTATTTTCCCACTTGAATCACCAAAACACATTCTTAATAAATTGAAATATATACTTACTTAGAATATAGAACATTGAATTTATTTTCAATTTGAAAGGAAATAAAAGTAAAATTAACAAAGAGAAATGAAAAAAAGGTGTGAACTTTTATGGACTAAACTCAATAACTGGAATAATAATATAACCATCGGTTCGGTTCATTGGTTCTTCGGTTTCTAAAAGTTGAATCCGAGAACCAAACCACATCAGTTTTTAATTGGTTCGGTTTGGTTTTTCATCCGAACCATAAAAATCGGTTTTTTCTCGGTTTGGATTGGTTTAGCTAGTTGGTTTAATCGGTTTTTTCTCAGCCTTCACGTTTAATGCAAAAAAGAATTGGGGGGAAAAAAGTAAACCAGTCAAATCAATATGCTTCGTAGTGGAATTGAACTCCAGGAAACAATTGTAACATATAACAAATAATGACTAAAAGCACAGAAAGAATACACAAAGAAGTACGGGAACTTTGCAATAAAAGGTGCTGCAAAAGTTATTATACAAAAATCCCAAGTTCCAACAAATGAAACTGATACTAATACCTTCAATCCCACAGAGAAATCTGTTTGATCTTTGCTTTCACTATTTATAGAAACCACATGTAGAAGCGTCGCTAAAGTAAGAGTCAAATCCTGCACACCACCAATAATTTTAATTGAATATTCAATTGATTAATTCTAGCAATACATAGAGTGCTACCGATCACATGACAGGAGAACAAAGCAAAATAAAGTAGTTATCAACAATGTATAGATGTGCGTATCATATTTGAAAGTTACACGGAGATCTGATCAAAGATAATCACAGGAATAGTAGGATAAAAAAATTCAACATACTAGGAACTATTATAAATAACATTATTGCATATATTACCTCAAAATCAAGCATAGGAGGGCCACTTTCGGAAAGTAAAGAGGCATTCAACAGATTGTGGAGACTGCATGTAGCTAGAAAAGCAATGTCGAGATCCTTTTTATACCTGACAGAAGAATAGAATAATAAGAGATTAAGAGTTTATACTACAATACCTGTTTATTCTAGTCTTATTATAATGCACTCGTTAAATAACTAAAATATAAAATGCTTTCCCACAGAGCATGCAAGCAACTAAGGTTGTTATCTAAAGCAATATGCAGATCTATCTTACAAATCCAATATTGTAGGAACAAGCCTTGGTAAGGCAGCCTTTAATTGTGTCCGTGTTATGAGTCCAACCATCTGTCCAAGTGCTTCAACGGATGCTACACGAACCTATATCAAAATAAGTTGAAATAACCAAAATACATGAGAGCACTAAAAATTGGTAAAGAGATCATCTAAATAATATGTTAAATTACTTATCATCAATCATTCAACTACAAAAACACAGTGGGCTTAGAAACTCAAATTATATCAAGTGGTTTTATTCGAAGTAATGCTTCATATTGACTGTTAAATCAAATTACTGTTATCAAGCTTCTTGTCATTGACTATTAGTCCAATGAAAACATTATAAGACATTAAAGCAAAGATATTAAGGTAAAATGCATTTAACATGCCATGTATGCAAGAAAATAAAAAGATACTACGTTACTTATGTGAGAATTATCATTTATGGCAAGTGAAAAAGAAAAGGAGAGAAAAATAGTTAATGGCAGTAAATTAAAAATATGTTTTATAGATTAAATGTGTTATAATGTCTCAACCTCATATTAATGTTCATAGTAATAATAAGGGTTAGTGAGTAAGGCATGGTGAATAGTAGTAAATTAAAAATATGATTGATAATGTTCTAACCTAATATTGATATTGATACTGTTAGAAACAATAGAGAGATTCTTGACCTCTGCAATGTGAATTCTTTGCTTGTGATGAATTAGTGATAATTCAGTTACACCTTTTCTTTTATAGATGACAAACACTGACCTGCAGTAGCAGGTTACTCCTATTGATAACTGACAGTTGTCTAGTTTAGTCACAGCTGTCATAACTAACTTTCTTAGTTAGTTATCTAAGTGGTAAGGCTAAGCTAGAGTGTGCATGCTAAGCTATTATGTTTACAATGTGATATCTCAAATAGATATTGATAGTTAGGTCAAATATAAGAATAACTATTATAAGGTTAAGCCCAATAAAAATTACACTAATACCCAACTAACTCTATATCTTAACAAATTTGTTGACTTGGTGCAAAGAAAGAGAAAAAAAACATTTTGATATAAAATATATTTTTATTGAAAAACCACTCTGGATCAAATTATGGACAAGGAGTTAGATCTCACACAAGGGTATTAATGAAAGAAAAGTATCAGTAAAAAAATAGTAGAGGAAGCAATCAAACAGAACAGAAATGTAATGCAGTCTTAACAAACCTTTAGGTCTCGTGAAGCTGCCCAAACTCTTAACAAAAGCTCAAAAGCAGAATTTAGAAATGACCTGCACTACATAGAGATATCTCTAACCCTCAGACAAGAAAAATAGGACAAATAATACCGTGAATCAGAAAATAAACTTGAAGACTATATTGTGATCTCACATGACATCACCATCTTGCGGTAAATGTGAAGGAAAATCTGTACTATATTGCCAAGCAGCTTGACACCAACACTTGAAAGCTGAAAACAATAACAAAAGATGAGTGAAATAGATCGGACTATCAATAGAAATTACACCATTGAGAAAGGTTAACCAAAGTTATTTCCCCATCCACCACCAAGTAATAAGGACATAAATTGAAGGTATACGTAATAGTAAAAGGATCATAAATCTATAAAATGTATATTTACAAAGAACTAAAAATTATTTCAATGATTCATTGATAGAGATATATCACATTATCCACCACTATAAACTATGGGTCTGTTTGCTTAAGATTCTTAAAAAATCATTTTAAATATTTTAGTTATGTTTGTTTATAAGCTTTTTTAAATAATTTAGAGATTATTTTTTAGAGAAGTATGCAATTTTGTATTTGTCTCCAATTAGAAAAACTGATTGCATATTTCTCCCTTCTATTAAAATAGCTTTTCATTTTCAGCATAAAATTATTTTTTCAATAAAATAATTTTTAACGAAAGCTTAGACACAAACATAACTATAACATTAAAAATGATCTTTTAAGAATCTTAAACAAATAGGCCCTAAGTAGTTAGTCTACTAACAGTCGAATACATCACATTACAATATTCTTCTAGGACAAGCTTGTTTTAAAATTTCAGACACTACAAAGTGCAATGTCATTTGAAAAATCTGTAAGATTTTTAACTTGTCCATTGTGCACAACTATATTTAATAGATTGTGATAAGTTAGTTTCTCACTTAGCAATACAGAGAAGAGACTAAAATAAAAATCATGCAGTAGGGAAAAACCGTAGAATAGACAGACAAGCAAACAACTCATTTACAACTACACGTTTCGTACAGAAATTTTTTCATACTAATCTTTTCTTTATCTGTATTCGGATGTGTCTACCTCATATGGTATGAAATTCACAACAACAAAAAAGTCATTTCTCATGCAATTAAAACTTCCAAGACAACTTGGACAATTCAACCAGTTTTTGACAAATCAGCACAACATCATAGATAATACCACATATTATACATCCATCAAGAGAGTAACAGAAAAATCACCACACCATTTGCAAAAGTTGGCCGGTGCATGTCTCGCACATTTCCAAGAATTGGCAAAATTCGTGAGAGGACACCTTTCCAGCGAGGAATGAAGAGCAAGGCTGTATTAGATTTATAAATTAGAAAAAAGAATACACCAGCGTTTACTGCAGAATTTGAACCCACCCTTCCCCCCACCCACAAAAATAAAGGTGAAAGCTGAAAAACTGTAAAATTTGATCACTGACGACTACTAGAGGCAAATTCTGCAAGGATTTGAACCATAGCCTGTAATGCTGAACTTGTCCCAGATAAATGAAGATAAATTTCTTCCATCACCTACAACACCGATTCAAAGGTAAGGGAGATTAAGGATAACAGCCGAAAACAAGCTCAAAATTCAAGGAAAACTAGGATAAGCACAAACAAAATAGCATATTTGAAATACAAAGAGAAGTCATTGTATACCAGAGAAATTAAAATGAATGGGAGATATTACTTTAGCATGTTAGAAAATAGTTACAAAATTTGAAACTAAGGGGAGAGTGTGAAGAAATTATCCACACAAAATAGTTTTTTATTCGTTGCAATTCTTTTAACCAGGCAATGTTTTGATTCTCATGATAGTTCAGATTGATTCCCAACAGATAGCACTACAAGTACCAAGAGATAAAATGAACTATGGAGTTTGTAATGGATATTCTAATTAGATTTATATAACTGGCAATCACAGAGACTGTAAGGCTGCATTCTGTTAATCTTTTTCTCCTCGTCTTGTCTCCCTTGTAACATTATTTTTCCTTTCTCTATTGAACTATAAAAGTTTCTCTAATAAACTAAAAACCATTGATATTAAAAATACCTAATAAATAATCTTTAATAGTTCAAAGAAAAAGAAATAACTCACAAGATCAGGTAAATGCGATCCTATCGCAACAAGTAGGCTTGTTGCTGCTCGTTGCCAATCAGAGTTGAGTTCCTGCAGATAACAGTCAAAGTGAATCCCACAGACTATTGTAAAGATTACAGAGAATTCATAACAATTTTCTCTGACTAACTTTTGGAAACTATATTTCTGTTTTTCATTACTCAAAAAATATCTGTAATGTGCCGAGGTAAATAGGATTTTAATTGGAAATCGGTACTGTTCCCATACTAGAAACAAAACAATCAAGAGTGCAAGAGAATAATAGTCATTTTGAAAAGACGGAAAAATAATGGTTATGTAGACCAATAAGCCTAAGGTACTCCTCTAACAAGGATTTATAAGATACTTACAGAGAATAAAAGAAAAGGAACTATCAAAGTTGCAGTGTAAAGTATCAATTCAATTCTTTATTCTGATGTTCTACTTATAGACCCAAAATAACCAAACTCGCTAAAGCTAACTTACTATACTAGAAGAAGATAACCCAAAATAGGACAAAATCCTAAACAACAAATAACCCTGAGTCCAAAACATAATTTCATAAGTAAAAGGAAAAAACTACATGCCCACTTTACATCACATTTTTGCATGCTGTCACGGTTTAAAACCAAATGTCAAGCTACAGAATCTTGAACACACAACCACATTAACTAAATCATGATTCGTGATGATTATCCTTCGCATGTCTAAAACCATCAATCACAATGCCCAGCAACTTCCAAACTAAATTTTGACAGCCAAAATCTCTTCTGTCATTTTAATCCAAATCTTTATTTCATTAATAGTCACTTGACTTCCGGCCTCAATTCCCGGAAAACTATTTGTTCATGTGAGTAATTAAAGATATGTCTGCTTAACACTTTGCTTTGCTTAGAAAAAAACGGACGACTAAATTTCAATCACTGAGCATACAAAATAATAAGATGGAGAAAGATGTTAGTCGTTTAATTCACTTTAGTGTAGCATGATTACTTAGTCTCCTATCATTATATTGCTCATCTATTCGCCGCAGTATGATTGTATTTCAGTTAATATTTTCACTAAGTCAAGTTCCAATTCAAACTAAGATTACTACTCTTTAGTATTTGATACAAAAAGTAAAATCATATCACATAGTCATTACTTGAACTAAACTAATTAACTACTCATGTATCTTAATAATATAAAGCACCTTAGAAGATATCATTTCAGATGTAGCAATCTTAGCAAGTTTAGCCATGAAAGCAGAATCAACGTCTCTTTCATCAAGAGCTCGAACACCAAACGCCATAACTTGAAAAACTCCAGCTATATTTCCAAATCGCTATTATAAAAACACAAAACAATAGCAAAATGAACAGAAAAGTCTTCGAATCGAACCATAACAGAAAATGCTAATTCTAGTTAGAATGAATTCTCTCACCCGACGTCCACCGCGTGAAACAGTCGCGCAGCACTCGAGAACAAGAACAGGATTTCTGCAAGAGCATGAAAAATTGTTGTTGATAATGTGACGAAATTGAAGTGAAATTAAGCAGAGAAGTGAAAAAGGTGATGGTGATTATAGTGATTACAGTGCGGCGAGGTCTTTGAGAGAGGACATGGAGGATTCTCGAACGGAGGAGGAATCATCGGCGAGTAATGAGAGGAGAACGTGGATAGCCTCTGTAAGAAAGAGATCAGAAGAGGAATTGAAGGAGTGAATCGCGATGGAAGAAGAAGAAGAAGGAGGTACGTACCTGGTGCGGGAATTGAGATAGTAGAAGCCATGCGTAATACTAATGAATGATCGGAGAGAAGAGAATGAATATATAGAAGAAGAGTGGGAGTGAGTGGGGGGCCTCTTCCCCGGCGCGGACACACACAACAGACACACTGCTGCGCTGGTTATGCCTTGCCGTGACAGGAAGTGCTCGTTTTTACTTTTTATTTTATATTAATTATACATTAGTACTATTATTTAGTTTTATTTAATTAATTCATTAAATTTAAGTTTAAATGATCTTTGATTCTGCTAAGTTAAGTTGACGTGTTTTTTATTTTAGTTTTTAAATTTTCATTTTTTGAAATTCATCAAATGTTAAAACTATTTTTGTTTTAATTTCTAAAATCAAAATTTGCATAAAATTTTACAGTTTCGAACATATTGTCATTTAAATTTTTCTGTAAATTTTGACTTTAAAGATTAAAACTAAAATGATTTTAACATTTAAGAATGAATTTCAAAAAAATTAAAATATAGGGACTAAAACTAAAAACACGTCAACTTATTGGGATAAAAAAACATTTAAGCCTAAATTTATAACAAGAGTATATCTTTTTTTCTTTTTTTTTGGTCATGACCAGTGTATTTCCCGCTAATGCAGTGATTATTCTCTTGCTTGATTGGAGGTACATTAATAGATAGGACAATTGACCCATATATTTAAAGTTGTTTCGTACTCAAGACAATAATCGAATCATCGACCCTTGATTAAGGGATGATGAGTTTCAACCAAGCCCTCTAGATTGATTTTCTTTTTTTATTCGCATAATTTTGGTTTGGTATTTTTTCATAAGCTTGAAGTCGGTAATTTTATTTGAGATGTGTAACGCTTTATATAAAAATCATATAATTTTATTTGATGTGTGTCAGCGATGGATGGATATATGTGAGATTAAAATTAATTTTACATAATTTTTTACACAAACACATGGATATTAATCAATTTCATCTTTAGTGAGTGTTTCGATGTGATGCAACTTAAAAATAGAGTTGTAATTTGTGTAATTTTTAGAAACTTATTCACAATCCTGGAAGAAAATAGTATCTACAACTAAATATGTAACAGTTTGGTCAACAAACACTATCACCTCATGATCTTTTCTATCTAAACTTCAAGTACGTGGTTTGATTTCCACGAAGGCTAAACTTTATAGAAAGAGACATGTAGGGGTGCATAGGTATTATAGTTACATATCTTCCTACGAATAATGCAAGTAACTGGAATATATATGAATTCAGATCTGCATCGTTGACTAAGTGATTGTGTGAATCAATGGTTGATCGAAGTTGATTTGTCAATCCAAACAAACGAACACCGCATAAAGTAAGTAAAGCAAACAAACACCGCATAAAAACAAGAATTCAAACAACGTTGCACTGAAACAACGAAAGGACAAAAAAAAAATATATGTGAAAATCATTTATTTATGTTAAAACAGATGAAAAAAAGATATAAATGGATGATTCTTTGTCAAAAGAGACTCACAATCATCCTCTTTAGAATGAAAGAGTTGAAAAAAAAATTGAGAGAGTAAGGAATTTATCTTTCTAAAAGTTAAAACACAATTATGAGGTCTCAAAAATTATTCAATCTTACTGTCAAAAAAAAAATTATTCAATCTTATAATTTTACTTGTTGAGATATATTTTATTACAGATACACTACAGATTTAAATATATTTTATAGTGATTTAAATGTATTCTGTAGAGACTATAAAAAAAAAAATTATAGAGAAGAACTATGTTCATTCTCATTTCCACATAACTACGATGAGTGTACACACAGTGTACTTAAGATATTATATCTCATAAATCAAATAAAATATATGAACTAATATTTGATGTTCCCTTTCGTCTTTTCTTGTTTACTCTATTCTTTTGGCTGATCCAACATCCTGCTTGTCATTTGGTCCTTTTTATCATGTTGGTATTAGTTACTTTATTACAACTCTCCCAAAATTGAACAAGACACACATATGAGACTAAATATTTGGAAAATCATTGAACAATGGCTACTGTGAAACACCAATAATATAGATCTAAGTGATTGATGAGACATGGTCATTTTATCACTGATAGATAATGTTTCACTGACTAGTTTACTTTTTTTCAACACCTTTTCCATAAGCAAATGTTAATTATTAAAATTAACATTAATATATTAGCGTTAGTCTTCATGATACAATTCATGTAGTGTTTCATAATTGATAAGTATTTTGTAAAGTATTACATTTTATATTATTGAAAGATTTGATTGAATAATTGTTTGGACAGAATTTATATGCAATTTCACATGTATTATTCCTCTCACAAAGAAGTGTTGTTTTATAAAAAAAATAGTGTAAAAACAACTTTCTTTTAAACATAAAAAAAACTGCCTATAAGAGGAACAACAAAAACAACACATAGAAATTCATATAAGTTTTGTCTAAAGTGTTTCTCTAAATAAAAAAGAAGATTGGATTCATTGGATAACTATATAAAAAATCACAGTATGGGTGCATAGTTGAAAAAAGTAAACAAATATTAAAATGAAAACATTATCATATCAATAAAAAAATTTAGTAAAAAACAAAAATGTAAGAACAATTTTAAGAAAAAATAATTATATGAACACTTTTTTAAAAGTTGGATATACTTTAATCAAGCCTAGATTTGAGTTCTTGTTATTGAACCTCATAAAATAAATCCATCCTTCTTTTTATTTTGTTTTTTGTTTTTTTAAAAATCAATCCATCCTCACTTATTCTATTGAAATCATATGTCATTTTAATGCATACTGTGTTACACTTAGAATTCCTATATCAAAACAAATTATTTGCCTTTTCTTTTATTTCTTGAATAAACAATTCTCCATTAGATACAGTAGAAAATAGGTTATAACATTTATAAACAACCATTACAATATTAAATATTGCAATATGTACTTTGTTTATTTAATATATTTTATTAATTTTAAAATAAATTATCTCAAATGAATTTCGCAGTAAAAAAATTAAATTAAATTTTACGTTTCACACAAATATCAAAATACTCACACAGATCCTTACTGCTTTAAAGCAATAAGCACGGGCCACAGCAAGCACATACCCTGTGCAGATTATTTTCTCTTACAAGAGCCTGTGTAGATTGACTTACTTTGAGATATTATAGAACTGATCCAAACATATGATAAATGCAACTTTTATTATTGAACTGGTGTTATTCCATATTTTTATACGAATAATTTTATTATTTTTACAGATAATAATGAAACAATGAGGCTATATCATCAGAAAACGTGTTGTTACTATGCTAATGGCAAGTAGAAGCAATTTTTTGAATTCTGCTGCAAGATTATAATGGTTTTGAAAAAAAGGTAGAACCAACTAGAGCTGTTAGGCTGGAAACATTTGAAATATCCATTAGTTCACTCGTAATCACGGTCAAAAAGGGGAACCAACTGGAGGTGCAAGGCCAAGGTACCGCATTATCTTTAACCGACGATCCTTCCTTTCCGTTTTCATTGGATGAGTTGCCTCCTGAAGAGAAATTATTCATTCAGTGTACAGAAATAAGTTCTTATAATGATTATGACATTAGTATTGAGTTAGCAACTCACGTCAAAATGAACTTTGGGCTTACGTTCCCTTTTCCCTCTTCGTCTTTCTTGAGAATCATTTTTTGTTCCGCTTGAGCTTGGCGAAGTGTATTTACCTGCTCAAACCATAAATCCATGTTAAAAAGGCAAAAGGAGAAGCAAAGAGTAAATCATTTTAGGAGGGTTTACGAAGTATTCAGTGAGGTGTGGGTGTGCATGTGTGATGTGTATGCTTTAGAGACATTAGACAAGAGTCCTACAATGTTCAGTAGTTGAGGCAAACAAATGTCCAAACATGCATGGACAAATGAAATGATCCATGGATAACAGACAAGATCCATGTGAGACTTTTTTGAAGGAAGTGAACCGAAAACCCTTTTAGTTTGGCTAGAAGTATTTGCAACATAAAACCCGTAAATATCATGTATATCAGTATCACCGTCATTTGACAATGGGTAAAATCATTTTTGGATCTACAATTTTGTTTGTTGAAATTTGAGAAAACAGTAACTGAACAGAGTCTATGATGCATATTACTTTTGGTTAGAAATATAATATTATTTCATTCAACTGATTCAAGCACAATATAAAACTGATTCTTCTTATACACTCTCTAACACATTAACACACTTTCTTTTATTGGTCAAAACCCATGAGTCCCACACTCCCACCAAATCACGTGGTTCCATATAAATTTGACGGGACCCGTAAAATTTGAAGCAATAAAAAGTGTGTTAAAGAGTGTGTTCGTTGTTAGGATTATTCTCTTCTTATTTCTAAAAACCACCACTTCCCTGTGCAGCAAAACATAATTCTAAATAAAAATAAAAGTAAGGAACATACCAGCTGAACGTTCTTGCTGATTAGAATGAGCAGACCTATCAGGACTCAAATTTTGGCAAGAACTAAGTTGTGCCTTTCTTTGCAAGGCCTGGTATCATATTAAATTAAAAAGAAATGAAAATTTTAACGAGGGAAAATTAGAAAGAGAGGCAGATAGCAGAAATTGTAAAATATATTGTAGACAAAACATGCTCAACATACTTGCTTTAGAGCATCTTGAAAATCATTTGAAGGGTTATTACTCCTTTCTTCAAAAGACTGCAATAAATATCACACATAATAGACATGAGATGAGACAATGACAACATATACTCTACGAAAACAGCCATAGAACTATCTCCTTAACAATAGTTGATTTTACAGCCTGCATAACAGAATTTGTGCAAAGAGAACCTCCAAACTATGCAACAACCCAAGCCTCAAAATTATACAAGGGAATTGGAAAAAAAGTGGATTTGAAGAATTGATAACTTCAAAAATAGTACAATGCAGAACGCTAATTAAATGTTGACTACGAAAAAGTGACAAATTGATTCCCACTAGGTGGATGTGTGACATAAAATACATTTAGTCAAAATAAGACTTTTTCTGCCCTCCTCTTTCTTCCTTTGAGGATGAGGGATTCGTCAACCACCTATTCCAGTGTGGCTTTATTTATATGTTGCATTGTTAACAAAATGTAAATAAGAGATAGTGAAAACCCTGAACTTGAATGTGCAAAATCATAGTGTGGGACAAGGATTAAACTCACATCCTCAAAAATTGAAATATCTGTTGCTGGATCAATCCAAGCACTGTAAACCAACAAAGTATTATTCAATAAAATCAGTCCACAGGATTATGTAAATCCAAGAAACTCCCGTGCAAAATATATGCTGCAATACCTGGGATGATTTCCATAAAACTGCACTAAAACATGTCCATCACCAACACTGTCAGATACTGCACATCTTTCTTCTATGATCTGGAAAATTCATTTTTTAAAATGAGTATAGACGAATGGGTTATGAAATTCAAAACATAATAGTAGTGCAGAAATATCAGCTCCACACCAAATTCATAAGCCAGTCCATTTTATAAACCAGAGTCTGAAAAAGCTGGATTCAATAAAGTACGAATTATAGCATGCATCGACACAACATCAAAAGTATGACAATTAGCATCAGTAGATTCTACTATTGTAACCTACAGAAGTATCTAACAAGTAAAATGGAGCGCCATTTTTGTATTAAATGAGTCCTCTACTCAAATGTAGTTTCAATAAATTGAAGGATTACAAAAAAATTGGTGCACAACATCAAATTTAACTTTAAGATTTCCCATGAGATAACATTGTCTTACAAATCTCCACATGGAGAGGAGCAGGTTAGAATGAGTGACAAGATGTTCTCCAATTAACTCCTTTTTTTTTGGAATACAACAGGGCCGAAGCCCAAAGAAAGAAAACAACTACCTTTTTGGCCTATGCACAAAGCACATAGAAATAGGCATAAATAATATTACAAGCTATCAAGTAAATACCTCAGCAGGCCACCACATTTGACAAGATGTTCTTGCCCATACAACATTTCCAGGTGCTACAGCAAGAGAACTATTATCACTGACAGATGATTCACGAGGTGTAGATTCTGACACCTTATTACATGCATCCCTATAAAAAAACACGAGTTTCAGTCTGCTTAGAAACTGCATTACTTAAAAGTCTCAAAACCACTTGATTGTATTAGCATGCCAGTTCAGTACGAAGCAAACCTATTGCTGCAAAGGTCAACTGAATCCAATTCTGCAACTGGAGCATCAAAAGACTCGGATGAACAGACTGGTCTACCCTCTTGGTTCTTGTTGCATCGAACCAGGGTATCATTAGAAAATTGATTAATTGTCATTCTCCTCTCAAGTGAACTGTTTGCAGTGACATTAGAAAACCTCACTTCACCGGAAGATGAGCCAGGTGAGGAATCTGTTTGAAAAAATTGACCAGATGAAAGATCAGTCATGTCTTTCCAGAATATTCTATCAAACATTACTTATGACGGATTGATCCTAGATTTAGATCCTGATGGAACAGGTAAGTCAAATTATATGTAACATAAAGTAAATGTAAATGTTTAAAGAAATAGACTAAACCACTGGTCAAATCTCTATGGTTGACAACATCAGTAACAACGTCTTAGCATCTTTAAAATTAGCTCTAATAGAACCTCACGGATCCAAATAACAGCAAAACTCAATTAAATCCCTTGAAAATTTGACATTATCTATAAGAAGCAGTTTAACTTAGAAGAGACAGTAAACTTTAAAAGTTGTGAGGCATGTGAGTTCAGATACAATCCAGTTGTAAAATATAAAATCCAATATACAATTCAAAGAGTGCTCATCATTTTTTCTATTAAAAATCTCATTCTACAGTTTCTCTCCAACACAAATATGTAAAACATAAGGCTGGAGCATGAAATCAATTGGCTAAAAATAATTATATTATGAATATGCACTAAACTATTAGCATGGTAACAGAGTCATGATTTATTTCCATAGCCATTAAACTCATCAAAGCAGCAAGCACGAAACTACATTGCTATTTCCTAGCTCAAACATTGAAACACCGTAAAAAGATATTACATCATCATCATGTATGATCTGTTGGGGAAATTCACACATGCCAAGGATTAACCCACACGCCCAAGGACCTTTGATAGAACACATCCTAAAGAAAGTAATAGCATAGCATACACAAACATTAAACATGATTCGGCACCTATTGCCTCCATTCACAGAAATTAACATCTAAACAAATCTAAATCATGTTCAGATGCATCCAATAAAAAGGCGTAAGAACAACATGAAAGTTGCTACTAGCTTTGCAGTGAGCAATTAACAATCAAATTCAATAACAATAACAACTAAGCTATACAGAATCTCAAAAAATGAAATGATACCGATAGGTTGATTTGGAAAAGAAGAAGGGGTGCGATTGAAAAAGGAGAAATCAGTGCGGCGTTTAGGAGGTGAACTTCTTGGCTGTTGAGAATGTTTGGGAACACGATCAATTGGTATCTTTTTCTTCGCCATTGTTTGTTGACGGAAAATGGAACCCTAAAAGATGTTTGCAACAGAATTTGGTTGTTGCAATGACGCAGTTGAATTCAATTGTTATTGTTACAACAACAATAATAGTAACTTATAATAATGATTCATGATAGTAAGAGATTGATTGTATAAGAGTCGTTGATTCTAGAATCAGAGTTGAAAGTGGTAACTACAATACAATACATGATGATTGATGATGATGTATCGGAATTCTATAACAGAAAGTTTTAGTAGATAGATTTTGGTACTACGGACCAAACCCGACATGGCAATGCATTTCACAACACTCCAGATGTGTTCCATAACAAACAATTAAAACCACCAACTCTATTTACACTTTTACACCACTTAATTACATTTTAGTTGATCCTAGGATATGAGCTGAGGAACATATAAGTTAAATAAAAGAAGTCTAAAGATTAATTCTTGATAGGAACAATTTATATTTTCAATTTACTAAAAAAATCTTGATTATATTCAAAATGATCAAAACAGCTTGTAAACTGCATTAGTGAAGTATACAAACTAAGTTTGCATAGTTTATACCCAAATTATATGAATTCACGATCGCAAATTTTGTAGGAAAATACGCAAATTGAGTTTAGATAGCTCATGTAAACTCGATTTACATGAGTTATCTAAACTGAGTTTAAGTATGTATGAATTCACATACTTGATTGTAGTTTATGTAAATGTAAATTTTGATACTTTATAAGAAGATAGGTAAACTAAGTTTATGTATGTATGAATTCACGTAATTGATTGCAAGTTACGTAAACCTTAAAACTTTGTATAAAGAAAGACAATAGTGGTATTATGATTAAATTTTAGTGAAATTTGGATGTAACTGGGTTTTCATGTGTAAATAATACACGAGAAAAAAAAGATAGCAAATAATACACATATAGATATACTTCTTTTTTTGAAAAAAAAATATATTTTAAACTGATTAACCGAATCGAACCAAAATAAACCAATTAATTTGATAGGTTTAATTTTTTAAAAATCTCCAAAACCGGCTCAAACCCAACCCATAAAAAAGTTCAACAGTTCTAGTAACATTTTTAACCAGAAATCAATCTAAACTAGTCTAATTAGAGAGTACATTATAATGTCACTTATACATATTAATTCATAAGATATTTCTTCAATATACGATATAATTTGATTTGATGTATCGACAAATTAAACTCCATCATAAAACATCAATAGATATAGAGCAGAGAAATTCTCAAAAACAAAAACAAAAAAAAGTACTAGTATAGAAGTAGAACAGAGGAAGCATCGCATTTTGTCATTGCAATGATATTTTAGGACAGTATTTTGGAGGGTTGTGTCTTTTTCGTCAAAAGATAGGAATAAAATGTTATATTTCCATTTTGAAAAATTGTGCCATCTCACCAAAAGCTACGAGCTAAAATGTTTCATTTACGTATTTTTCAACATTAACATTGAGGCACTCTCTTAATTTATTTATTTTTGTCTAGACCGGGGTATCTACCGTCGAATGCAGTGACTAATCTCTCGTTAGATTGAAGGCCCAATGATTTAAAGCTGCTTCATACCCAAGATGAGGATCGAACCCTCGACCCTTGGTTAAAGGGCAATCTCTGAATTTGATTAGGTATATATCTATTATTTAATTATTAAATATTGTTTCACATTTTATAATCTTGAAAGGCTTTTTTCAGCAAAGAGAAATACATTATACATTTACATCCAAAGTTAATTTGCATTTTTTTATTTTCAAATTTGTGTTTAATTTAGTTTCAGGCAAGTTGAATTACCTCATGAGTGTTTTCAATTAAGTCTGATTACATTACAACCATATCTTACATTCGAGTTGATGGCATAATAGACCAGATCAAATATAAATATGGCGCATGATCAAAATGATTGATACAATTAAATCTTTAAAAACTATTCATGTAATAATGCCAAACAAAGGTAACCCGTGCTGTGTTCTGCTCCAGCAGCAGCATCGCTTTCAACGTATAACGGAAAAAATCACACACCAAAATCCCTTCCTCTCACGTAGGCCATGGAAGTTGAGACAGTAACATTGCATTCCATAGAAAAAGATACACGCATATGTTGTAGGGAACTCAAAAATCAAATACTATTACTATATAATCATTACAATGTGGATATATTATTATATTGTCTATAAGAGTAACTCATAAATTTGTTCAATAACTCATTAATAATAATGAGTTTTACTAATGATTTTCTATAATCTAACTCTTTATGATTTGAAGTATTTGTCTCTCAATCACTTCAATAATAAACTTTATATCATATAAATTATTTATGTAAAATTTTATACTAACCCAAAATTATTTGATATGTTATTGAGATACATCAAAATTAACAGCGTTTAAAAAAACAAACAAATCCAAAACTGTTTATATAAGACTTCGGCAAGTAAATAGTGAAATTGACATTTCACATTAGTCGGTTCTTAAACTAAATACAGAATTTTTAAAATAAAAATATATAATTAAATGTAGACAGACTTAATTCAGCTAAAACAACAGATAAAAACTAAAGAAAACACACAAAAGAATTCTTATTTTATAAGCCAAATTTTATTAATTGAGAACCGAAACAGCTCCAAGTAGTAAGAATTACTCCTAGTTGCAGTTGGATATGAGTTGGACAGAAAATTAGTTACTGTATATTGTTATGGTTGAGTAAGTTAGTTAGGCTTGTTGTATAATGTGGAATCTAATATACCCGTTATAATTAATATTTTGCATTACTAATTAAATGTTCTTTTTTGTTGCACTACACCGTCTTCTCAAATTTCTCAACGTTAAAATCCTACTACTACTAAAATAGGAGAGAAAAAAATTAGTTTGAGTCAACTCTCAAGTGGTTCTTAAGATCGGAGTTGGGTTATGAGAACACATCTATCCTAAGTCTTCTCAAATTGATTGAGTTTGTGTTTTTTCCAATTTCAAAAGATCGGAGGAGGTTATGGGAACACATATATGATGTATCCACAACAAACTTGTCCTAAATTCATTGTTTGTATCAAAATTATTTTTTTACATCTCTTAATTTAGAAACTTTTCAACAAATTTTTAAATTACATTTATATGCTTTTTTTTTAAAGTAAGTTTTGAATGATTTTCCAGCTATTATTTTGTGGAAAAAATCAAACTGCTAACAAATTTTTTTAGACTTTCAACCTTTTTTAAATAGAAAACTATCAAAATATAATAAAAGTTCGTGCGAAAATAAGTCGATGTAGGAATGTCCGGACCTGAAATATAGAGTTAGAATTCTATTTTTTTCACCCAATTGAAGATCAAGGTGGGTACAGGAGTATCCAAACTTCATCGAGTATGAGGAAGACAAAAATCGTCTCCTTAATTGCATGCCTAAATCCGAGTTAATTTTTAGATAAATTCTCTCTCCATTCGAATGAAATTTGAACGAAATATTATTTTTTTCTCTCGTGCTATTCAATTTTGCTGCAATCTCAACCATCTATCATTAAATAAAAACAAGTAATGAGTCTGAAAGTTACAACTCAACTGACATAAAAATAAAATATTGACATTGTTAGGCCGGAAATCCATATTTATTTCGTTTGTATAAAAAAAAAGGGTTAAATATGTTTTTAGTCCCTATAAACATCTGACTCTTTTATTTTTAGTCCCTCAAATTTTTTTTCCCACTTTTTGGTCCCTACAAAATTCTCTAACATGAATTTTGGTCCCTACTTTTAAGTCAACTCATGTATACTAATTAAAATTTGGAATTATGTATTGTAGTAACGTTTAGTATATTAAAAATTGAATTGATTTGCAAAAGTTAATTTTTTTTAATTAGTGATGAATTAAATATGAATTTTTGAAGTGTTTGCGTTTAAAAATTCATAGTTAATTCATCATTTGTTAAAAAATTATGAATTTTGGTTTGCGTAATTTTTATAATATTATAAACATGATCACAAAAATTCGTTAAAAAATTTGAATCGTACACATAGTTGAGTGAAAATCAGTGACCAAAAATCATGATCCAAAATATTTGGAAGACCAAAAAGTGTGAAAAAAATTTAGAGGGACTAAAAGTAGAAGAGTCAGATATTTATAAGGACTAAAAACATATTTAACCAAAAAAAAAAAACAAGAGAATCCATAGAGATGGTAAGACACGGGAAATAACGGAAAGTATTAAGAAAAGAATCCGTTGATGTTCCTGAAGAGGAAGAGGAAGAGAAAGAGAAGGAATTAAAAAAGTGTACAGTAGTCGTTTACTTTCCTTTTTCTCTCTTTGATTGATATTCCCTTTAAGAACAAATAAATGAACTGATACATATGCATACATACCCCATTGCCAGTGCTACCCATTAGCATTGCATTTTCTTACTCTCTCTCATTCTCTTTGGTACCTTTCACTCTCTACTTTTTTGAGAAAGCCACACCACACCACACACATACACAGATAACGTAAAAAGAAAGAATGAGTTCATCATCAGGTCAAAACAGTGGTCATGATCTCTCTTTCAAGATCTTGTTGATCGGTGATTCTGGTGTTGGCAAAAGTTGCTTACTTGTCTCCTTCATTTCTACTTCTTCTCTTGAACATCTTACACCAACCATTGGTATTTTTATTATTTCTTTCTACTTCTTCTCTTTATGATTGAACCTGTTGATTTTCTTGGGTAATATGATGTCATTAGTTTATGAAATTAACAAACTATTCAATTTATGCTTCCGTTTCTTGTCGATCATGTGTATGATTAGTAGTAACAACTTGATCTTGTAAAATGCTCAATCATTAGTACCACTTTAGCTATTTATGTTGCTTTTATCTGATTTGAGTTTGTGTATGATCTAATGCCGTTTCTATGATGATCTGTAGGTGTTGATTTTAAGATCAAAACGCTCACCGTAGGTGGGAAAAGATTAAAACTTACCATTTGGGATACAGGTGTGTATATACTATAGTCAAATTAGATCTTTTTGTTCAATTTGGGATTCTGGGATACGCGTATAATTTATAGAGTGTTTCTGTGGAATCATCGTTAATTGAAATCAAAATGACTTATTTAATTTAATTCGTTTGTTGACTTATAAATTAGAATTCGATCTATTGCAGCTGGGCAGGAGAGATTCAGGACTTTAACAAGTTCTTATTATAGAGGAGCTCAAGGAATCATTCTCGGTATGCTAATGTAGCTTATGTAAATATTGATATGTGCTGAGTTTTTCAATTACTAATAATGACTTTTTAATATTAATGATTTCTATTTATAGAGTGCTTCATTTTCTTTTCTTAGTTTATGATGTCACACGGAGAGAAACCTTTACAAACTTATCAGAAGTGTGGTCTAAGGAATTGGAACTATATTCAACTAACCACGAGTGTGTGAAGATGCTAGTTGGAAATAAAGTTGACAGAGTAAGTTTTATGTCTAATTAGTAAAAATCTTGCGCTAGAGTGCACGGATGTGGGAAAAATAGTTGTAATAAATTCTGCCACATGTCATTACCAAAAGACTTTTCTTTAAATATCTAGCAAATACTTGGTCTGAATTTATGATTACCATAGAGATGAATTTGTAATTGTCTTGAAATTTCATTATCGGATTGGTTGCAAATTGTGGTTTTGATCCTAGCTACGTTTATACAATGAAATGACATTTAAGTTTTGTATTCCAAGTCTCTTTCACCATTTGTTAGAATAAATGACAATGTGGCCTCATGAGAAAATTATTACATTATCATGATTTCAAATGAATCAATTCAATTCTATGCCATCATATTTCTGCTTTAGGTGTGGACCAACTTACAACACCTTGTCCTTCCTATGACTGGTTTTGGTATATATGCATATGCATGAGTATGACACCCATACTATTCAGCGCCTCACATTTAATGTAATATGACCTACAAAAGTGTTTGTAAGTGAGAGACATTTCTTGCCTTACAAGCCAATTTTATTGGATTGAGTTAGACCGACCCAAATTTTAAGATGGTATTAGAGAGTCTATCTAAGATTTGGTAGGTCAACTTGGGTCACGCTCCAGATGACTAGTCCTGAGTGTAGGTCGTCCATTGAAAGTCACACATTTGATGTGCTATGGCCTTAAAAAGTGTTGCTAGTAGGTGTCATCCCTTACCTCATAAGCCGGTTTCTGTAGCATACCATTGCTCCATAGGTATCTGCCACCATCACCATGGTATTCTGATGACATCCATCAGAACACCAGATCCTTGCACTATCAGCCAAAGTAAATGAAATTCTAGAGCCCCATTTGTATATATATGGCTTGCTTGATATGTTAACACTTCCACTGCATCCATGTAGCATTTGCCTTTGAAATAAATGTTGATTCAGTGATCATGCAGATTTTTACATGCACACCTTTAGGAGGCACTACTTCACTACCATTTTGTCAAAGCAACCAACTACGCCAATGATTTACAGTTCAACTGGACACTCTGAAACCATTCGTGGCACAGTCTGTTCACTAATATCTGCTATGGTTTTTTTTCTCTGTATTTATAGGAATCTGAAAGGGCTGTGAGCAGAGAAGAGGGCTTAGCCCTTGCTAAAGAATTGGGATGTTTGCTTTTTGAATGTAGTGCTAAAACTCGAGAAAACGTGGAGAAATGCTTTGAAGAACTTGCTCTAAAGGTACAATTTCACAAGTTTCCCTTAATGACGTTTCTGTCATGTGTGTTTCACAACTTTCCAATTAACTTACAGTAGGTATTGGATTACACTTCACGTAGTTGGTAATCGGTAATTTGCTAAGTTAGTTAGATTATTTCGCTCTATATATATTATATACTCGGTGTATAGATTTCAATTCATTCAATAGAAATGAAGAATTTCAGAGTAATTTGCTCTTCACTCTGTGATTTCTTACTTCGATCGTAGGGTGTCACAAATTATATTATTGTTTCAAAAGTATGATAACTCAACTGAGAAATCTGTGTAGAGAAGTGAAAAAGGTGTTTTTGTAAAATATATTATCTGTTTGTTTACTATTCTACAGTTTTAGTTAGTAATATTAACTGGAAGTTGATGCATAAGTATCTCATGCTTGCATTAATGGAGGGGAAGTTGGTACATGATCTGGTTATTAGATATATAAAAGTTGGTTACACTGGTTAACTTTTATATCTAATTATGGTTTTATGAAATTAGGTAAATATTGTAAAGAAATAGATACACCTATAAGTAATGAAGTTTTGTTTGAGGGAAAGTTGTATGGTAAAGGGACTGGTGTATGTTTTTCTTATATAAAATATGACAAACTAGTATGACACGATTTTGTAGATAATGGAAGCTCCTAGTCTATTGGAAGAAGGATCAACGGCAATAAAAAGGAATGTTTTAAAACAGAAACAAGAACCACAAGCATCCCAAAATGGAGGCTGTTGCTCTTAAAATTCTGCATTGTGAACAGTTTGGACAAATCCTTATCCTGTATATCATGTGAGCTTCTTTTCTAGTTTCTTACTGCTGCAAGTGTCTTTTGGTTGCTCAATTACTTGAATGCGGAAATTGGCAACAATGACGCGTATTAGGTTGTGTAAATTTGTTTGCCTATAAATGATGTATCATTTGTGTGTTGCTCCCAAGTCAATCTGATAATCATACTTGCACAATTGTTTACTCACAAACTTGTACAAACTATATATAACATGTCTTTGTTTAAAGATTACAGAGCATGTCATGAATCTGTTATTCTCTCTGTCGTGTTATATAATTGAAAAGAAAATAGTGAAATAGTGCAATACTTGCTCCTCTGTATAAGCTTATATGAAACAATAAAGAATACCATGTATCTATCTTTTCATCCTTTATTCCAGCTTTAATTATAAATTTATATTGATTTTTTTTATATTAAATTCTTGCATCCCTTCATAGCTAATGCGTCAACCATCATACATTTCTCAGATAGTACAGATAAAAATTGATAACGTAAAAGAATTGAAATTCTGATGATTTTTATCAAAAAGAGTAGCAAAAAACCAGTGAATAGAATGACAGTTAAATGGAAAGAAACTAAGAATCTACGATCAACAATCAACAATTATATACAATGCCAGGTTGAAAAAGTAACTGAGAAGTTGCATGAAACGGAAACTTGGATTGTGCATTAATATCATCCTCTGCTGGTGAAGGAAGATTCAAGTCTAAGTTCAAACTATTTATGGGTGTTTTATGAGTTTCATGTCTTCCATCATCATTTGCCACATCATGATGAGTACTCAACATTGTTGCAATAGAGTTCCATGCCTCCTCATATGTCCCCCTAAAGCTTGTCCAGATGTTAACCTTGAACCACACATACAACACTCATGATTCATTAACTTTTTAAGATCTAGTTGTAGCCACAGTACTTGATAATTGTAAAGTAACTGTGGTGCATGTGTTTGTGGGTGGTATTGAATCATTGATTATGATGATGATCACTCACTTTATTCAATTTATAACTGCTTTTTGTTGATTTTCTTGTGTGTTGCAATTATTTGCCTTAAGTTTCTTGTTGTGACTAGCTTTGTGTCCACCAAGTGCTTAAAATGAATGTAAACAATTACTACGCTCATAAAATGCTAACATATGCTTTAAAGGAACATAAAAATCATATATAAATATTACCTTTGATCTTATTTATAACCAAAAGTTATTTTTTAGGTTATATTTTAGCTAAATACATTAGTTATTGAATAAACTTAAAAAATAATTTTGCTTATAAATAAAGCTAGAGGGAATCCATATCAAAAAAAAAGCTAGAGGGAATATTTTTTTTGATAACACACATAAAAAGACATTTTTTTATGAAAATAAAAAAGATATAAACTAGCCCGATAAGATAACAACCAAAAAGCCCATACTTATAGCACAACCCACACATAACAATTTCTCCTTTTATATCTTTTGTCTAGAAAACTTGTCCTTTTATATTGCTCAAATATGTTAAAATTGTTAGAATTAATTTAATTCATTAACCTTAGAATCAATTATGTTAGTCATTAAGAAATACTTTAGATATAAGTGGAAGCGTACCTGAGTTTGAATTCGTCATAGTTGATGATCAAATGTCACGGGTATGTGTGATCTTCCAACCGTAGAATTCCTTATAGCTCATTGAATCTTTTCTGATGGGGATGAAGAGAAAATCTGATGAGCGTTCACGTTATTCTACAATTGGAGACCATAACCCTTATAAATAATCTTTTGGTTATTTTCTATTTTTCAATATTTTAATTTGGCGCCTCATCAAATTAGATATTGACTTATGGTATCTACACAATAAATTACTTTTAATGATATTTTTGCTTTTAGTCATAGACTTATTATTAATTAGACCACTGATTTTTTGACTAATTACATAATGGCCCTAACACATGTAATATTATATTTGTGATCCAAAAATCCTAACAAAAATACATTGTAAAAAAAATGCGCTTTCGATAATATGGGAAGAGAAAATTGAGAAAATTATGACTGGATGGGTTAGTAACAACATTTTTGAAATGAAAGTTCAAAAAAGTTGAGAAATGAAAGTTCAAAAAAGTTGAGAGTATTATTGATAAAAAAAGAAGTTAATATTGCATTGGATTTTGAAAACACCAAGTGAATATGAACATTTTCAATCTACAAAAGTGATAGCCAGAAAAGAACGAAGGGAGTACATCGCTTAAGAAGCGCTAAGTTATTCTACCAGAGACAATTATCACGGGCAAAAAAATTAGGTTTTTTCTTGTCTGTCTCCATAAAATTTAAGGGTATATACTCTCAACCCCTTAAAAAAAAATTAACCGATATAAATGTTCATAAAATAGACTGTTGGATTAAAAGTTTATATCATATGAATCATTTGTGTTTAATTTCAGACAAATCTAAAATCATTATTGAGACGTATCAAAATTAACAGTTTCTATGATTTCTTAAATACCGTTAATCTTTATGTGTTTCAATAACATATCAAATGATTTTAGATTTGTCTGGAATTTTACACAAATAATCTATATGATATATACTTTCAATGCAACAATATATTTTATAAAAAAGTATATCGTTTAAAACTTTTTGTAGTGGTTGGGGGTATATACCCTCAAATCTTAAAGGGTACACAAATTGGCACCAAAAAATTATCCTTGCATCCAATGATGTTTCACTAAATAGATAAAAGTGATATTAAGAAAATCAAACAACATAAAAAATGCATGGGTTACACGGTATCCAAATATGCAGAGAGGCACCTACAGTGTCTCACCTTTTATTTGCCGATGACTGTTTCTTGTTTTGCAGGGCTAATATATTAGAGACAACACATCTTATGTCCTTACTTGATATCTATGGTACCGCCAGCGGGCAAGAAGTTAACTTAGCTAAGTCGAAAATATTTTGTAGTAGAAACATGAGTAGAGCGCCCCAAGAGGATCTATCAGGCATCATGGGTGTAAAACATGTTATGGGCACTGGCACATACCTTGGTCTTCCGTCTATGGTGGGAAGAAATAGGAAAGCAACTTTTGGTTATATTAAGGATCAAATTTGGAAGAAAATCAACTCTTGGAGAGGAAGATCGCTATCGAGGGCGGGTAAGGATGTTATGATCAAATCTGTGTTACATGGTAATTACTCGGTTAAGTTAGCTTATAGACACTATGTCAAGAGTATAACGACGGCAGATAACAAGGATGAGAAGGATGGTTGGAAAGCTCTATGGAACATGTATGCACAGCCTAGAATAAAACAACTTATGTGGAAAATCTGCCGGGGCTGTTTACCCTCGCGTGCTCGTCTGCAAGAAAGGTATGTGTCGTGCCCAAGCGAGTGTCCGTTGTGTAATATTACCGTCGAGGATGATCGGCACATTGTCTTTGGCTGTGAGGATAGTCATCAAGTGTGGATCAAAGCTGGTCTAAGAGAGGTTATTGAGCCTCGAACATGTGTATTTTCTGATGTAAAATCTGCTTTGTTTGATATTTGCAGCTCAGAATCAAAACAGGTTGCAGGGACAGTGGCCACGGTCATATGGAATATTTGGTATAACCGCAATAACAATGTTTGGAATGTGCTCGTGAAACAGCGAAACAGATTACGACAAGAGCAATGCACATGGTTGCGGAGTGGAGAGCAGTAAGCTGCGAACAGCAGCACCATAGCGCAGCGCCTGAGATGCAGGCTCAGCCCCTTCATTCGACCACCACACGGCAGGAAACAACACGCGCACCAGAGCTACAGAATTGGCAAAGACCGAGGGAAGGGTGGTGGAAATGCAACATTGATGCTAGCTTCTCCCTCTGTTCTACACGATGGGGATGGTGCTTACGCAACTCGGAAGGCATGTTTGTAGCTGCAGGTTCTAATTTTTGCTCACAGAATTTTAATGTTGCGGAAGGTGAAGCTAAAGCCATATTGGAAGCAATGCGCGAAGTTGTGAATAAAGGATGGACCAATGTTGTGTTCGAAAGTGATTCCAAAGTTGTCGTGGATATTATTCATGCAAAAACCTCTGGAGTATCAGATCTAAGTTCTATCATATCAGTTATTAAATCTATTTTGCTTTGTAATACGAACTTTGAGATTAAGTTCATTAAGCGTCAAGCGAATATGGTGGCTCATACTTTAGCTAGAGTAGCCAATTCATGGCATGGACGCATGTTTTTTACTTCTATACCTCATTGTATTGAACCCTTTATTTTAAATGAAATGCGTTGATTGTGTTTGCTTAAAAAAAAATGCATGAGTTGGGTCATTAGCCCATAATGGTCAGTTATGTTTAATAATATGGCCAAAGAATTTGTGTCAATGATTGACCTCAGACATGAGTTTACATAAAGACAATGATCCTCTTACTTGTTACTACCACCTAGAAAGAGGAGAAGAATACAATGCAATATAATGCATGAGCTATTTGCACTTATTTCATTCACCTATCCACAACTATATATTCTCAAAAATGATCAATTAATAGGTATGTCTTGTAAGTATATTATCCACCCATGAGTTCATATATAGTACCATGGAGAATACATAGTACATTCTATATCAGACCACTTAATTATGTGATTTCTACAACTTTATTATGTGAATTCATTATGTGAATTCTACAACTTTGGAAAACAGTCATACCAAAAATACTCTATCAGCTCATTTAATCATAAAGAGTACTCCTAAGTATATAAATGAAATGTTAATTAAAAGTGTTTAGATAACATTATTATTACATATAGTACGTTTAATAACTACAGTATTGTGGTTTATAAAAATTGATTCACAAGGTAGAATGCACAAACAAACAGAATAAGACTACGAAGGGAAAGAAAGGCCCACAAATCCGAATAATATCTTGAAAATATGTAGCAATTTCGACATTGGGGTGTTGTTGTTTCAGATTCATAATAATGTATGTATGTGTGTGTGGTCTGTGGTGTGGGGTGTGCACGTCCTCCTTACCGACCTTTTAACCATGACCATGTTCATCATCACCCCACTCTCTGACCCTGATGTGCCACAAAGAAAGAAACTTGTTCTAAGTAAATAAAATCAACCACCCACTATTATGTAAAGACTCAATATAAATGCACATTTCTACGTGACCACATAATCCTACATGTTTATTTTTTCAATTTTATTTTAAAAATACTCAAAAAAATTAAAAGACACAAACATGTTTGATATCAAATTTTTTGATGTTCAAATAAATTTGTCTATGATCAAAATTCCACCTCTGGTTCCTATATTTTTTGTGTGTATGAATTTATGATGATTTTATCATTTTGTCTAAAAAAAATACTATCTGTCTTTCCTAAAAACACTTCCATTAAGCATCAATATTATTTAGAGTTTAGACATATTTTCCACATTAGCCTATAGTAGTATTATATGATGTTGCTCTATCTATGTACACTGAATGATGGAACATGTGTGGCTGGAAATTTATCTCCGTCCAGTGAAATACGGGTTTGGGCCATGTTAATTAACCACATATATTTTTATTTTATTTTAATTTTTAATTTTTTGATATTAAACCACATATCTTTTTATGAATTGATGTTCTACTAATTGATGACATGTTTCTCCAATTATTTCACTTTCTTGCTCATATTGCGACCAATAATATATTTGTTTATACACGCCAAGAAATCGACTTCCTTGGACTTTTTGCCATATAGTACAGTTAATAGTATTCATTAAACTATGTTGCTGTCGGTAAAATCTTTATTTGAAAACAAAATTTGGGTACAATTATTTCAAGTTTTCTATTGAAAATAATTCATAAAAAAAGTTTTTTAAAAAAATCCATAATTATTGTAAAAAAAAATCCATAATTTTTAATTAATATTATTTCTTCAATAAAATAAAATATTTACTTCGTTCTTGGTTTTTGAGGTTATCAACTTCTTAAAATTTTATTTATTTTTTGAAAGGATTCTAAACATTTTTTCTTTTCTTTTTTTGTCAAATAATATAATGGTTAGAAAAATTCTACATTTTAAAACTAAATAATTTGAATGTTAGAGTTGAACTTCAACTCTTACATATAAAATGTAATGTCTTTATTAACTAAATTTTATAGATTATAATAGTTTCATGATAAATCAATCCAATATATTTTAAAATCAGTATTGCATCACCGAGACAAATAATGCGTTTTAAGATATTAATCAATTAGTTTTTATGACAAAATTCAAAATTAGGGCTACAAGATCAATTTGATGGGTTTAAAGTTCGCAATTCAATTTGTTTTAGATATGAGTTAATTAATTAGTTTTAAGATATTAATTGATTATATATATTCACTTAAATTTGTTAGCAGAAGCTTCTCTTTGCCTTTGAATGAAATTGTTTTTATGTCTAAAAAAAGGTTTGAATGTTAATGGGGGGAGATTGTTTATAACAATACTGCAATAATGAAATTGAGTACATAAAATCATCAAAAAAATATCAAGGCAAAAATTGTAAAATACTAAAATTCCCATAACTAAGAGCTTGTTAATTAGTGATTTTATTTCATTTTCTACAATATTTGTTCATTTGAGTTATTTGTGGTATAGAAAAAAAAAGTACACACTAAACATTGAAAATAATAAAAATAGTTATTTTGATATTTTCATTGTTCATAAAAATGCAATATAAATAATTTTGTAACCAATAAAAAAATCACTTTGGGATTGTTCTTACTCTTTAAGATAAATTTATACAATTTTTTTAAAATTTGAAAATTGAAGATATTTTTATAAAGTAAACTAACTTTTAACAATGACTAAAACACAATTAAATCATTTTAACACATGCTTGTACCATCTTGTCTTTTTCTGTTTTCTGGCCGGTGGGAGTGGGGCACTTATATATTTTGTTTAGAATAAAAATTTCACTGTCAACAAAAAAAAAGAAGCAATTTTTTGTTTGTTTGTACAATTTAGGAAGAGCAACAACAATTTGTTTATCAAACATTGAAAAGTCACATAGCAGGTCTTAATTAAGGGTCCTCTTGATAAATCTAAAACAATTTCAATGATATAGTTACCTGACTGCATTTGTTGTTTCATGTGGTTAATTTGTATAAAACCACATTGTATAATCTTTTTTATAAAAAATAGAAAAAATTCAATCTAAATTCTTTATCTAAATTTTAATACCGATTGGTAGAAATATTACATATAATATGATAAAATTGCCTTTAAAAAAAAATATAATATGGTAAAATTGATGTTTGAATTTTGACATATTCACTAATACACCTTTAACTTAAGATATAATCATGACAACTAAACTTGACGTAAAAAAAGGTAAACTATAAAGTTTGGATAAAAAAAATTAGTTTGGAAATTTCCAAATTAAATTTACAATTTGTGTTCTAATAGATTTGATTTAACGGTGTAAAAAATTTATGACCTTACATTATTATACATGTCAATTAATATTGATTGAATAAGTTCAATAATTAATAGCCTTCAAAATTAGCTCATCTTTTTCTCCCTTACTTTTTCCCTTTTGGCTCCCTCCGTGCACATGGCAATGCAAGCAAGCAAATGATTGCCCCTTCTTTGTATTTTTGCCGTAAAACAATAAAACTCGTAAGTAATGCATAAAACACTTTATATTCAATACGAATTCGTAAGTAAAAGGATCCATGCTGACACACACGATGTGAAACTGTAACGAACAACAAAGCTCAAAATAACATACATAGCAAGCACGGTAGAATAAATACGTGAAAGGATTATTTTCAACCAAGATAAGAAATAATTTCACCAAAATGGAAATAGTCAATTTATGTTTTCTACTATCATCTATGATATTCTTAAAATGATTTGCTCTCTCTGTCATATAATATAAGAGAAAAAAATTAATTTTTTCTTGTCTCATGTAATATTTTTTGGTATGGGAAAATATAAATATTTATTTTTTAAGAAAAATAAACTTTCTCTCTCACTTTTTTATAACCAATAAAAATTATTTTTATATATTTTCATACATACTTTCAATCTTTATATTTTATTTTTTCATATGGAATGGAGGGAGTATAAAATAAACACTTTAATTTCAAAAAAGCAAATGACAGATGATTAATTTTAAAAAATATATTAGTATTTTATAAGCTTATCCGCCGCACCTTCTTTCTAGTGATAGATGAGTCTCCCTATCCATTCCAATCCATTTATAATCTCAATCCAAAAAAATCTATTTGTCACGTGATGGCCCACTCAATACAGCTGTAATTGCTGTTCTTCACTTCTCAATATTGAATTGACCAATCAATATTAGCCTGTAAGTGAACAAGATGTGCCCCAATTCCACGTCAATGCCACGTTCTATTTCTCTATTAGTCTATTTCATGTTTTTCAAACTAAAAATGTACTGTACTCTACTTCCTCCGTCTCGAAATGTAAGAGAAAAAAATAAAAATTACATTTATTAAAAAAAGTAAAATATAATGATTGAAAGTATATTTTTTTGAAAAAAATTGTATAGAAAGATGTAAAAATAATTTTTATTGGTTGTTGGTTATAGAAAAAGTAAGAGAGAGAGTAAACTTTTCTTGAAAAGATAAATGTTTGAACTTTTTCTCTTACATTTTAGGACAAAAAAATTGAGTTTTTTTCTCTTACATTTTGGGACGGAGGGAGTACAATAATTTGTAATTTAATTTGTAATTTTCAGATTGAAAAATTGGAATCCAAAATTATAGCATGAGTTACTATACTAGCATTCACTTGTTGTGTCTGGATAATGATATTTATAATTTGAAGAATAATACGTGGAGATCGCAATCGTCGTGTTTTAATATTTATAGCATTTATTGAGGATTGATAAGGTTTTTTTTCATCACCAGTTTAATCTAATTTGAGATTCAGTTTTGACATTAAGTAATTCTAACCTTCTTTAAATTGCAGTTGCAGCGGATCGAATCGTAATTCTCTTCATCAACTTCAGCGTCAATCATCACTAAATTAATTAACCATAAGGGTTTTAGGATGTATGAGACTTTAAACTTTTGAATTGGATTTTATAAATTGAGCTTTAATCTAGTCTAAAAAATTTGATGCTATAATAGTTTAAACTTTTTATTATATAATTCAAATATTATTAGAAAAAGTCAAATGTTTAATTTTTAGCATCATCGTACTAAACCAACGTGTAAATTTTGAGTTGTGAGTTCAATTTTTTTGATATATTAAAAAAAAGTTGTTTGCTCAATTTACTTCATTGTAATTGTAATAAAAAACTAATTAATTATAAATAATTTTTATTGGAACATCTATACAATTAGTATTATCATATTATGTGACCATGGAATGGAGTATAATTAACTAAGCTTAAACGCTAGCTGCCACACCGTTTTCGTAGTATTTAACAAGAGAATAAGGTAGGTGATGGTGATTGATAAACGATGTTAATGATGTTGTGGTGCTTTTTGGACGGTTTGATTATCAAACATAGACAAAGACAATGCTGCACTACCGTTCCGTCCAAACACACAGCAAGGGCGTCACGTTGTGGTGGTCCTCTTCATCACCCTCATTATTTTTAATTTCATGTGCGATGGGGAGGCTCATTTTTATATTATTTATTCCTAATCATGCTATTCTTTTGGTGTTTACTTATAAAAAAAAAACAAGTTCTAGACTGATCTAAGGTTCATGTTCGTCATATCAATCTGGTTTCAAAAACTCAAAAGTTTAAATCAAAAGGCGCCAACATCTTCGGCCACATTGGTTGACATCCGATCCCAATATTCCAACTATGTCTACTAAATTTTTGTGTATTTTTAAAATGTGTGTAAATTTTTAAAAATAAATATATACGGCTAAATTTTTATGTTGACTAAATTAAAAGCTTGATGTGTTTTGCAACCGCTAAATCAATCTCAGCCTCACAATTTCACATGTATATACCGAATCATTGATAAACTATATATGTACTCTAACAAAATAAGAAAATATGATATTGGTTTCATTTTGAGCAGTATATGCCATGCGTAAAAAATAGTAAAACTTTGCTCTTTGGTTTTATGTCTAGAACATTTGCAAGATGGATCACGAGTTATTCAAGTTTTGAACTTTAGAGCTTATGAGTGGGGCCATTTGGTTCTCAATTTATTTGGTTTTACCATAATTTACATGGCAAAGGACTAATCACCAACTTCTCGAAAGTCAGATTACTTTGAAAAATTACTTTTTTTCTTATTAAAAACTTATTAAAAATGGAGAAATAAAAACCTTTTAAAAAATAATCTAGCTGTTTGCTTTTTTTTTCTTTTCTTTTTTGATGATAGCCGAAAAAATTAATGGATATGCTTTAATTAATACTTACTAAAAATTCATTTTATATTGGGTTAATAGGTATATATCCCCTGTAAAATACAAGATTTTTGCAATACTCCTTGTAAGTTATTTTTTTGAGAAAACCGTCTTGTAATATTTGAATTTTTGCAATACCACCCTGGACTTTTTCAACCATTACATTTTGTGGGGATTTTTTCTTTGCGGCGATTTAAAACCCTCGCTAAAATTATATTTTGCGGCGGTTTTTATTTGCGGCGGTTCAAAACCCCCGCAAAAATGTAATGGTTGAAAAAGTTTACAAGTATTGCAAAAATTCAAATATTTCAAAGGGTATTCTCATAAAAATAATGTACAGAGTGTATTACAAAAATCTTATATTTCACAGGGGTATATACCTACCTATTAACCCTTTTATATTTTCTAAACAAATTAACTTTGATCATTTACCGTTGACATTTTTAACACATCAAGATTGTGATGACCATCACACGACATGAAGAGCTGGAACAGATCCAAAGGAATCATTATAAATCACAACCTAAAACTAATTTGACATGTTTGATAGTAATAATAGGTATGAAGGTATCCAATTTATGTCATTTTGTAAAGGTAATTCATCGACAAATATTCAATGTCATATTATATTTTAATATTACTATATATTTAAATAATTTATATTTTAAATGAATTTGTCTATAAGATATATCAATATCTAAAAAACTAATTAGGTATATAAATAAATAAAAATTAGTTGGCAATAGTTTATGTTCTATTCAATGAAAGCAAATAAATAAAAATGAGTACTAGTACTGTTAATTTGCAATGGTTTATAAAATATTTTGATGATAACATAATTAAATAGACGATAATGCAGTTATTAACTACTAGTGATTACGACTGAGTTGGCAAATCATATATGTACATAATATTTAATCCAAAACACACACAATTTGAATACTCATTAGTACTGCAATTAAGTTAACTAACTAATTAATATGTAATACTACTATTTTTCTAACTCTTACTTACCTCTATTATAATGCAAATTTGAGAAAGGTAGCTCACCCGCTACACATTTATTTATTGAAGGTACATACTTAATGAGCATATACAAATTTCTTATAGTATATATGAATGCTTATAAATTATACCCGAACAACGATTGCATTATTAAAGTTGTCATGATGGCAGGTGAGAAAACTTTCAATATTTTTTTAATATGATCATTTTCTAAAAACAAAAAAGGAAACATACAAATTAAGAATCATAAATTTTTTTAACAAAAGAAACATGTAATATGGAGAATTCAAATATTTGGAAAGGTAAGAAGCCTCGAAACAGAATATTTTACGTGATTCAAGGGGCATGGCGCACCTGTTTACATTGTGAAACTACTGTGTGCAAATAATTGAGGGGATCAACTTAGCTATGCTAACTGCTAATCCAAACAAAGAACATGAAAATGGGGGGAAATAAAATTCAATTACCGAAAGGCACTTTTTTTTTCATATAAAGGTAGTCTTTTACAAAAAATGTTATATTATAGAAAAAGTTACATGCCTACACATACTACATTTGTTTTGTTTTAAGTTTAAATAATAAACAAATACAATCTCTCACCGCCCATTTTCGTAGTAAACAATATGTTTTAATTCAGTATATTAGGGATTTAAAAATTATAATTCTTTTAGAAAGAGAAAAATATATTTGTAATAAAAAAAATGTAATTTTTCTTACAAGCATTATTGAGTTGTCCAATTTATTTCACTGATGATTGGTAGTGTTTAAATTCATTCGAAGAATTATTTTAGACACATGAGTTGATCAAATATCCTATTTCAATCAAATTTTCATACAAATAAAAAATTAAACTCCAACTACTTATTTTGAGAGTTAATTTTTTTATCATCTAAATCAACTTTTCATTATAATTTTCTTATAAAAATAATGCTTCATAAACAAGTATGGTTCACCAACGTATCAGTGGTGGTCCGTTGATAATACCTTATTTTTTCCGGTGGGTCACTCATATATAGTACCACAGCGCTTATCTTCTTATCCCGTTCATTTTATTATGATTAATAATCACGTCATTAGAGCTGTAGATTATTTAATTTGTTGCATTATGCGCTATTACAACAATTCATACCTACAATACTTCATTTTATTTTTTGCGTTCAAGATAACCATAACAATTCTTCTTATATTTTGTTTTTACCACAGTTTAATCTAGTTTAAAAGTGGTATCAAATAATTTTAACTCTTTTCCGATCACAGCTGTAGTGAATTGAACTGTGATCATCTCTACCAAATTCAATGCTAATTACTACTAAACCAACTAATCGATAGATAACCATAACAACTCTAATGCTACCTGTTGAAACAATTCCTCTATACACCCCCAAAAAATAATTCTATTATTACAAATTTGCTATATAATCACGCACGTCTTAAAACTAAAAGTAAATGAAATGTAGTAGGTACTATGCTCTTGGAACAGTCTAGACATTAAAAATGCCAGAAACAATCACCACTTATTATAAGCTGCGTGACGTGGCTCTTATCCAACTCTGACACGTGTCAGTTGAAGAAAGGAAGATCCCCATATTGCTTCGCTGTATTTGAGAGCAACTCCAAAACTTGTGTTCAATTCAAGATATATCCAAAATATTGAAATAATTAAATAAAGAGAAAATAATATACTGCAAAATAATTTTACACTATTACTCAATATATTCTATCAAATTATTTCACTACTTTACCTTAAATATATGAGATGAATAAGTATTTAAATTTAAATTATTCGACTCATTATTATTAGTCTAAAATTAATTTATATTAATTAAACATAGGAGAATTCTATGGTACTTTTGACAAAATCCATTGTATTGGTACTATAAGAATTTTAACCAATAAAAATGTAAGCTTTGTCCAAGTCAGCATTTATATTTTATATTTTAATAATTTTAATAATAATATGACACGTGTCAAATAATTATTGGTCATCGTGATTAATGTACCGGTACATGACAATTTTTCCATTGTACCGTAGCATCTCCCTTAAACATATCCATTAAATTCTAAATACAAACACAATTTTTTTTTTGAAATTTAAAGATTAATAATTAAAAATGAGAAACGAAGAACATGTCATACAGGCTGTCACCAAATGAGATTGTTTCTTTTGTGGCTTGGTTTTTTGTTTTAAATCTTGATTCCTCTCAATTTTGGAGTTATTACAAATAAATAAATTTCTAATATTGAAATAATAATTCAACCGGTAACCGGTAACAGCCAGTGAAACTCAAGGCCGGTCGTTCTCCATATAATAACAAGCAAAGGAAGCGAAAACAAGCAAAAGCGAGAAACAGAAAAGAACTTCATTTCAGTGACTGAGAAGAGTAACGCGATTCTTCATCGGTTATAAAACGCGATACTAAACATGCCGATCAGAAACATCGCCGTCGGTACTCCTCAAGAGGCAACTCACCCAGACACCTTGAAAGCTGGTTTGGCCGAGTTAATCTCAACCTTCATCTTCGTCTTCGCCGGTTCCGGTTCCGGTATTGCGTACAACAAGCTTACCGACAACGGTGCCGCATCTCCCGCCGGTCTCATCTCTGCTTCCATCGCTCATGCATTCGCTCTCTTTGTTGCTGTCTCCGTTGGTGCTAACATCTCCGGTGGACATGTTAACCCCGCCGTTACCTTCGGTGCCTTCATAGGTGGCAACATCTCCCTCTTCCGTGGTCTCATTTACATCATCGCTCAACTTATCGGATCCGTCCTCGCTTCCTTGCTCCTCGTCTTTGTCACCGCATCGGTAAGATAATTCAAATGAAGATACATGAATAATATCATTTGATCAAAATGAATCTTATATATTAGAACTGAGACAGTAATTATTATCTTCTCTTAAAAATTAGTTATAACAGTTAATTACACTTACGTTTTGATTTAACGAGAGTTTTGTTGCGGTGTATCGCAGTCTGTTCCAGCATTTGCACTATCAGAAGGAGTTGGAGTGGGTCCAGCTTTGGTGTTGGAGATTGTGATGACCTTTGGATTGGTGTACACTGTGTATGCTACAGCAGTTGACCCAAAGAAGGGTAATATTGGAATTATTGCACCTATTGCTATTGGTTTCATCGTTGGTGCTAACATTTTGGTTGGTGGAGCATTCACCGGAGCATCCATGAACCCAGCTGTGTCATTTGGGCCTGCTGTTGTCAGCTGGAGCTGGTCCAACCACTGGATCTACTGGGCCGGCCCACTTATCGGTGGTGGGCTTGCCGGAGTTATCTATGAAGTTCTCTTCATTGGTCACAACACCCATGAGCAGCTTCCAACCACTGACTACTAGATGGGAAATGAAATATGAAATTGTGTATTATTGAATGAATTTCTCTGATTTCTTTTTCTGTGTATGTTTTTTTTTCCTTCTTGTATGTGTCTTTTTTTTAATCTCATTATTGAGGGTTGTTTCATTATGTATTGGAAAAAAATTGTGGCCGTTGATCTTTAGTTGTACGGGTTGGTGATCATGAGATGGTTAAATTATTTTGTACATGCTTGGGTCCACCACTGAATCAATGTTATAATTTCGGGTCTGGTTGGTTGTATTTGTATGATTCAATTTCTTTAATATGTTTTTTTTTTCCTTCAAAAGAAAAAATAACTTTGCTTGTTCTTGCATGTTCTATAGTTAGAAAATGATTAAAACAATTGTCCTTTTGTTTGATTTAACTCTTACTAATCATAATGGAAATGAAGCTTGTGGAAGAAAAAAAAAAGAGAGTTAATTAATGGTGGTATACGACACGACAGTGAGTTTAGTGAGGGAATATGAGGCATATGCCACGAAAGGGACCCCAAAGGGTGGAGTAAAAGAGGAACCCTTTTATGTACTAGAAAGTTAATGCTGTGAGAGAATGAATGTGGATAGAGAATGGACTAGAACCGGATTAAGTATTATCCTATCCCTTACGCATCTATCTTTTCTTTTTTTGGTGGTTTTGTCTAACATTCATATGTGGCCTTAAACCAATATATTACATCCTATTTCAATTGATTTATTAATAAAATTAGTGAACTAATAATAGTTAAGACAAATTTGTGTACAATGAAAATCCGATTGTAAAATGCTTACTTACGTTCCACCTTTGTGTTATTGTGAAATGAAAATCTAATCCAACGTGATAATTCTAAATTTAAATGGTAATATCTTTTAAAAGTGATTTGATGTGACGGGATGATGAATAAAATAAAGATTAGTGGAGTAGTTATAGTCTTACATAGTAAAAAAAGTTTCTTCTCTACGTACAAGGGATTGAGGGTTATTGTGTATTTGGGATCAATAAAACAAATTAGAAGGAGCAGCAAGTATCGATAGAGAAAAGAAGACTGAGCTAATTCATGGCATGGGCTGGGTATTTTGGAACTGTCCAAGATCCGTGTGTGCCAAGAAAAGGCCTCAATGTATCTTCACCTAGCTACTACAATTTTGATAACTTACTACTCAATGTTCAGTTGAATTCTTTTGATCACTCTAAATCAACTAATATGCATGCCAAACCGGTAACGACAACTTTATCATATAGAGATTAGAGATAGGATCTTTGAGGGTGCGTTTGATCTGCTAAAAAACAGAGTACTGGACAGGACAATTTTTTGTACCCTGTTTGATATAAAAAATGGTTATGGGACTGGACAAAATAGGTAGCAAGGGACAGCACAAAATCAGGAATTTTTGTTCTTCACGAAACCACAGGATAACTTTTTGTCCACAGTACAACTACAAAAAATACGAAAATACCCTTTTAATTTCAAATATGAAAAAATTATCTCCCTATATCTCTTCGATACAATTTTGTCCTGTCCTGTACCATCTTATTTTGTCCTGTACTGTCTTGTTCTGTCCTGTACTGTTCTGTCCAGTACTTACTAATTTGCGAATCAAACGCACCCTGAATGTCAAATATATTGGATATCATGAGTGTAATACTAATGTGCATGTTGTGTTGTATTTAAATAGTATATATTGGTTAGGTTTTTCCTGATACCTATCAAGCAGCGGCTATAGCCCCAAATTGTTTGCCAAAAGCAATAAGAGAACAAGGTATTAGGTAGAATAACGTGATTACCACTAAATTATTAATGAAAATAGTTCAGCCCTGAGAGAAAAGTTTAGAATTGAAAAATGAAATCACATAGTATAGTATAGTATGTTACATACAGCTAATAGCAGCAACATCTGTTATGCTGTTGTTTTTTGTGATATTGTTTTTTGTTGATTCCCTTTGTCATGCTATTATAAATAAACATCAAGTTATACGTATCTAAATTAATAATTTGCACATCACATGCATTAATCAGTGATAATCACACTAATCAATGACAATCATGCACTAGTTGGGTGTACAAATATGAATAAGACACAGTACCCCTAATTTGTAGGGTGCCATAATTATTGGTTTCTTATGGCTTTCACATGGCTAAACCGCGAATAACATTACAAATATAGAAAGGCACATGCCAATACAAATAACTAATTTTCTCTCCATGTTCCCAAGTCCTAACCTTGAAAATAAGTTAGTTTTGGACCTGGGCAATGGCAATCCTCGCACATGTTAAAATTGGAACAAAATTATAATGGAATGAGATATTTTTGGCAGTGACAGAGACAATGGTGTCATTTATGACCCAACATTGGTTTTATTTATGTTTTTTAGGCCCTTTTTCATATCTTTTTTTGTTGATTAGGAACATTGTTAAGAGTTTATTGATAATGCATTATGCCAATTGTTAGAAGTCCCACATTGGCTAGAGATATGGCAAAGATAGTCTTTTATAAATGTGTGCAAACCTCAACTCTCAAGCTAGCTTTTGTGGTTAAGTATAGGCCTTCCAAATTCTAATATGGTATCAGAGCCTATCCTAGATCCATTTGTTGTTTGTTGTGGAGACCTCCCATATTTGGGGCACCCGTTATTGTTGATTCCACGTTCCAGCTTGTTCAGTTCTGGACGTGAGGGGGTGTGTTAGAAGTCCCACATTGGCTAGAGATATGGCAAAGATAGTCTTTTATAAATGTGTGCAAACCTCAACTCTCAAGCTAGCTTTTGTGGTTAAGTATAGGCCTTCCAAATTCTAATACCAATTGCCAAGAAACGGCAAAAATAAAACCAAGATTTCTTAATATTGACATGAATTATGAAATAGTAGTACAACAATAGTTTAGAAACATTTATTGCCTTTAATGGTCTTTGTATCTCTAAATGCTACCATAAAACACAGGTTCTTTAGAAAACTGAGAATATGCTTCTCCTATTGATTGCAAAGAAAATGATAATAGGATGGATCAGGACCAAACTGTTATAGTACACACAATATTATTGTCACATTCCTTAATGCTCTCATATTGTCAAAACCACAATAAGTAATCAAGCCGCGACTTTCTTGGATGTGACTGAGTTCACAATGGTGGCGAATTCGGGACCCTGCATCTCAACAAGATTAACTTGTAAGTGATAATGGTATGGTAACTTTGTTCGAAGAAACTTTTAAGAAACCGTTTACCTTTAATGAAGCACCACCAACAAGAAATCCATCAATATCTTCTTTCTTTGCAAGCTCGGCACTGTTGCCTCCATTTACAGATCCTACAAACACAGATTAATGTAATGTTAATATATGTTTCCACTCGCTGCTGTGCTCAAAATTTTTGGCATTCAAACGAAAACTATATTCTCTATTAATCATGGCTAGACTGAATTTAAACCAACTTTATGTAATCGACAAGGTCAGGCCAATCTTATATCTATGAGAGATTTATACAAGTAGAAACTTCACAGATACTTATATCAACTATCAACAAATGTCGGGCAGTTCATTGATAGAAACTAAACATTTTTCCTTTAGCTAGTATATTTTCGATTAAATTAATGCATCATAAATGGGTGCAACGGCAAAAAGGTGTTTTTTCAGCACAAGAATTCATGATATTGAATAAAGCGTGCAACTTCACCATCTTAAACTTTCACGAGTGAAAATGCAAGCAATGAAAGGTACAATAAATTATTTACCTCCATAAATAATTCGTGTTTTAGATGCGACTTCAGCTGAGACATTGTTTTTAAGCCAATCACGAAGAGCTACGTGTACTTCCTGAGCTTGCTCGGGAGAGGCAACTTTGCCAGTTCCGATGGCCCATACAGGTTCATATGCAATAACAATATTATCCCAACTAGGCACAGCATCTGTACAAAATGATGTTATGGAAGCAATCAGCAAAACCAACACCTACCCTCTCTTGTTTTCTCCCAAAGAAAATTGATCATGAAGAAACATAGCTTTCACCTGCATAAGCCTTCAATTGCTGGAAACAGACATCAAAAGTTTTCCCAGCTTCCCTATCTTCTAACAATTCTCCAATGCATGCAATCACTCCAAGACCCTCGCTCAAAGCGTAGGCAGCTTTCTTTCCTATAAACTGGAGTTGATAATTTTCAGCTAATATCTTATATACTGTGCATCACTTACAAATCTACTGATCATATTCTCTAGGAAAGCCAATGTAAATGATTTCTAAATTTGTTTTACCTCATCCTTTTCTCCAATAACATGCCTTCGCTCAGAATGTCCAAGAATAACCCACTTGGCTCCAAGGTCTTTTAGTTGTTCCACACTGCAACAGTCAAATGATATTAATTGAGTGGCCGAGCTAACTTGTTGAATTGCAGCATAGGAGAAGAACACGAGAAAATAATTATATAAATTGCTTAAACATCAAGAAGACAAAAACACATCAAGAACAGCAGGAAGGACATTTGTAAAGTACAAAATAAAGTACCAATTATGCATTAAAAAAATACCAAGTTCAATTAAGTTTTGACAGGAAAGAGAAAACCAACCTGATTTCTCCTGTGAAAGCACCACCTTTTCCCACCCAAGAATTCTGAGCAGATATTTCAATCCTATCAGTAATTGAGTTTTTCACCTGATCGATGTACACAAAGGGAGGTGCAACAACAACATCTGTACTTCTCACAAAATGGAAAAAGCTTATGAACACCAAATAACAAATATATTAAAGATGCAATTACGTGAAACAATTCCAACATAAACCACATGTAATGCTATACTTGTTTTGAGACAAAAAATAATTAACCCTATTAATTGTGAATCATCAATAAAACTCCTTTAACTAACCAGAAAATTCTTATTGCTGCACATTGACCCCATTGTGCATGTACAAAAAAATCCAAAGGGAGAGAAAATAGACGGTCTGGTAAATTCATTCCTATATTTTTGTACCAGAGTGAGTGGCTACTAGCCCATTAGCAACTTAGGTTAATCTAATGAACGGAACATTTATAACCAATATTGTGGACAGCACACTCGGTAATACACCATTTAGAATTGGAATGCATTTCATCAGCATTTTGCGAAGCCAAATATCTTAGTAAAAGGAAAAAAATATTTTCAACCTCTGCAGTTTATTATAGATTTAGGAGTTGGGAAGAAGCATAAAACAAAATTTAAAACACACAAGATTGAAGATTGTATATGTCTCACCAACATCAGGCTCCAATTTTGCACTGTTTAAGTCAGCGATAAGCTTGCTGATGGAGTCTTTTGTTCCATTCTAGAGAAAAACAACAAAAGTAATAAAACTCAATTTTAGAGTTCAAAGAAGAAAATAATATTGCATGTAATGCTGTTGCTAACTGAACTGTGAATTGATAGAACCATGAAAATCAATTGCTTCATATGTATTACAAATGACCTAGTCTAAACTTTAGTGCATAAAACAAAAAACAAAAACTACTGAACAAACCATATTAAAAGCAAATAGCTGTGTGAAAAAACCCGGTAAGACTGTACGAGACAATAATGTTATTAATTTACACAAGCTAACTGATAAGGCAATCAAGGAGCTGTGAAGGAAATTCATCATAAAGCTAGTTATCTTGGGACACGAAGCTTGAGTAAACTGGCATTTTGTTCCCTAAATTTATGAGGCGGTGTCACTATAGTCCTTGAATGTATTAAAATTACAAAAACATTTATGTGTGTGACTTTTGTTAGTAATTTCATGGACAAAAATACTAACAAAAGACATATTCGAGGACAAGCCTAACTAACTATCGAAAAACACATTTGGAGATAATTTTGTAATTTTCATACAATAAGGAAGTATAGCAACAATGTATGATACATTAAAGGTTCAAAATGACTGTTTACCCCATGAAGCTTTGTTTCTCACAAACATTAATGAAGAGTGAAAAAGACTAGTGTTTAGCATCCAGATTTGATTCACATTGTGATCAAGAGTAAAATGAAGTTTTTTTTGGTTCAGTAATATAGAGGATAACTTGTCTAGTAAGAACAAGGTATGGCAGAAGGAAAGACCGGGAGACAAGACCAGTGTTGTCAAAATATCAGTTTCTTTGAACTCCACTATGCTATGATGCAATAGCACCGTTATAACTACTACTTAAAAATGTGTTGTACTAAATACGAATCCCATAATAATATCGACTTGTTCAAATTCCACTATCATGGAAGTGCTATAGCGCCATTATAGTCGCTCTTTGACAACAATTAGAAATAAAAAGTAAGACAATGCTTTAACAAAGGGTTTAATCAAGCTCTATGCTGCTAGTGCTACAAAATAAAAATAGATAGGTCAAAACAAAAGCAATGAGTAGCAAAGTGAGATGAATTGAACATTTGAACCAGATGCAAACTCTAGAAAAATAAGCTTGAAAATTATAAAGATAGTAGATCACAAAGGGCATTTATTCTAAATCCAAAAAATAAAATTTACTATATAGTTATGATGTAGAATTTATATTCCAATATTGTGCTAGTGTAAGAGTAAGATTATTAAAACAAAGTGGTGATATTTCAATTCAATCAAGTATGAAAAAGGCATTGGAATTTAATACTAGTATATTAAGATATATAAAGCAGAGTGTGAGAAAGATGCTTACACATTTCCAATTGCCACCAACAAAGAACTGAAAGCACAAACAAACAAACAAACAAAGCAAAAATAATATCAATATATCATTACAAAATTGTCATAAAGCAATTGACAGAACCAAAATAACCCATGAAGGATAGATAATTACATTGCCCTCAGAAATTACAGTGGCAAGTTATATTTAACCATCAAATGCAGAAAAAAAAGAAAAAGAGAGTTCGATTTGAAATGGGAATAAACAAAAAATGATTTATTTTTTTTTAGTACCTTGCCAGAGCCAGCCATGGCGATGATGGTACGGGAGGGTTTGGCAGAAGAGATGGATAAACGAAGATTGGAATCGAAGAAGGATGAGAGAGATTGAGAAGTGAGAGAATCGAGCTTGGGAGAAGGGTGGCGGCGGAGGCCAAGGGATAGTTGAGAAGCGAGTGATGTTGAAGTTACCGCCATGGAAGAAGAAAGTTGTTGGAAGAGAGTGAGCAGTTGAGGTTTGGATCAGCTTTTTGTGTTTGGTGGGTGGTGCTGTGCTGAGAGACCGTGACTCTTTTTACTATGTTAAGTGCTCACTCTAATGTACACTCTTCTGGTCGGTTACATTCAAAGTTCTTGTGACATTATTAAAAGTAAAAATAAATATTCCATTTTTTGTTTTTTTGGTTACAAAATACTACTCTATTTTTATTACTGGAATTTTTTTTTAGTTTTCTTTGTTGAGAGTTTATGTATTTTGATATTAAGTGATTATAATTCTCTCTCAAATGCAGTTGTAAAGATTGAACTGTAATTTTCTTTAAGAAGTCTAACACTCGTCATCATTGGATTAACTATCTAAATTGTTAACATTTAAGTCCAAAATTAATGATCAAAACTTTGCATCTGTTTTTTAAATATTCTTTGGTTGTGGTCATTTTCATCATGGGTCTGGTATGCTAAATACGAGTATCTTTTGTGTCCCGATTTGAAAAAATATCGCCAATATATTGTTCTATCACATTCGGCGACGTGTCAGATGACAAATGAAGCACACACTATATATCTAGATGAGAATGAAGTGGCATGAGTAATTTAGCAAAATCTGTGGTGACTAGGAAGATGGTTACATTTGCAAACATGCAGATAATATTTGGATGAGGTTGGAAAACTTGCAAACGGACGGCAACCTTAAGCTACAACGCTACATTACATGTTGTAGCTTTCAAAGTGGACGTTGTTCGTTCCACATATATATATTGCACAAAAGAATACTATTTGAGTGTGATTATCGGCGAGTCTTTTTTTTTTTTTAACAAAAATTATGGGTCAAGTCTAACTAACAAGTTTCTCTAGTCTCTACTACCATTTATAAAATATAAATTTTACAAAAAAATTTGTTGGAATAAAATTTATATTATTTATATAATATAATGAGGAGACATTCATTATTTACTACTCTTAAATTTATATTATTTACAATGAATTTTACCAATTCAATCGTCCAATTAAAAGAATTTATTATACAAATTTTTATGAAATTTTAAAATCATTTGATACATCATTAAATAACTTATAATAAACTCTTAAAAAACACAAGTAAATAATTGGTGCTTAGATTACATAGTTACGAATTTCAAATTTATATAAAAATATATATACTTAATTATTGATATATAATGATAAAAATCAACGGTTGAATTGATATTGATATAATTTCTTTTAAAATAAGTTGTTTGATATGTTATGGAAAATAATTTATGAGATTTTATTGAATACAGTTTATTTATTAATGAAATTGTAATTAGTCCCCTTTTATAATTTCTTTTTTTAGTTTATTAGTAAGTGTCATTTATTAATGTGGTAGTTGGGAATTGGGATGGGAGGGCTAGATATTTTGAAGTCTTTCCTTTGGTTTGTTCCTACTTCCTACTAGTACTTGTTTAGTATTTTGGTGAATGCGATGCCCATAGTACTATAGTTTATCTTGTTTGACCTTCATTTCATTTCATATCATATCATATCAAATCAAAATCAACAAACAAAGGTAACTCTCTCTCTATCTACTTGCACACACTAGTTTATTATATAATTATTATTAGTATTTCTTCTTCTACTCATGGATATCATCATCATTTTTCATTATTGTTAATTAAGTAGTGCTACAAAATATAATATAATACGATGACGATGATGATCGTGAATCTCATCAGGCATCATCATCGGCAGCTTTGAACGAACACCAAAATGGAACCTCACGTTGTTAACACCGAAATAGGATTTGGACATTATGGGTATCTATCTATTTCACTATTTTCATTTTTCTAATTAGTAGAAAGCTGCTGCTGATTATTCATTCTGAAGAGAATTATTTATTAATATTATTGAAGGTGCTCGCATTATAAAAGGAGATGCAAGATCATAGCACCTTGTTGTAATCAAATATTCGATTGCAGACATTGTCATAACGAATCCAAGGTCAGTCAATACTTTCTTTTAACTTCTGTTCTTGTTGTTGTTCTCATTCCCTGTACAGTATACTACTACTATTTGTAATTAGTTGGATTGAAAAACATTTTCCACGGTCGGTTTTCTGACAGAATTCGATTGAACTTGATCCTACAAACCGCCACGACATTCCTCGCCATGATGTTAAGAGGGTACGCACCCACCATTTATATTAACAACTTTTCATTTATTCTCTAATTATTTTTTAGTTTTTAACTTGTTTTGCTTTCATCATAAAACATACTTGAATGTGGTTTAATTGAATTGAAAAGCTTGATGAGTTTATTGTTTTTTCCATTCACTTTCAGGTCATTTGTTCCTTGTGTAGCACTGAGCAAGATGTAAGTTTCATACAAATCATAGTTTGAGTTTCTTGACAGTACTAAAAATAGTTTTAATCTTTTGTAGCCGTGGCGCCAGCAAACTGTGAACAAACGCCATTTAATCCTCTTTTTTTTTAGTATATTTGTGCTTTGCAGGTTCAACAGGTATGCATTCACTGTGGTGTTTGCATGGGTAAATACTTCTGCTCCAAATGCAAGTTCTTCGATGACGATGTTAGCTTCTTTTCTCTCACTTTATTACCAAGATCTTTAGTTTTTCTCTCTTTTTTCACCGTAACTGAAAAGTTACTTGTATTTCCAGGTATCCAAAAAGCAATACCATTGCGATGAATGTGGCATATGCAGGTCCAATTTTTTCCCTTTCCTTTAATGTTAACTTAAGTGTTACATTTTGGCAACCATATTATTTGTATTTTGATGATATATGCTTTAATTATCACAGAACTGGAGGTGAAGAGAATTTTTTCCACTGCAACAAATGTGGTAAGCTTTTGATTGAACACTGCTTCCCTAAAGCAACAAACCCTTTTACCTGTGTGAATTCAGCGTTCAAACCGAGTGTTTCTCTAACGGGATAACTTGTCTATTGTCATGATATCTGATTGTCGGTAGAATGTTGCTATTCATCATCGATGAAGGATTCACACCATTGTATTGAAAAAGCAATGCATCACAATTGCTCGGTTTGCTTTGAGGTAATATTGGTTGAACAAGAGACCTAGGATATTTCTAGGTAGGTTTTTTTTTCAGACTGTAAAAATATGTTGATCCACTCTTTTCATCTGTGCAGTTTCTTTTCGATACAACGAAAGATATCACTATACTGCCATGTGGTCACACAATACATTTGGGATGTGTGAGAGAAATGCAACAACATTTCCAGTTAATATTACAGATGACTAAAGGCTCTTCAATGGATGTATGCGTATTGAAAATTTCCTTGTCTATCGTTATTTAAATATTCACAATTTTGCAGGTATTCATGCCCTGTTTGTTCAAAATCATTCTGTGATATGTCGGGTGTGTGGGAAAAAATGGATGTGGAGGTAACTCTATTTGTGTCACACACTCACACTCTAGTCAACCAAGTTATCATGGTTTACAATAATGTCATTCTTAAGTTAGTTATTTGATACGTTAATCAAATGAGCATAACCTTTAATTTATTTGCATCATAAAATTTCAGGTTGCATCGACACCTATGCCTGAAATGTATCAAAACAAGATGGTATATGATTTTTTTAAACAATATTTTTCTATTGCTGCAAAAGTGGTTAGCCTATAAAACCCTTAATATATTTGTTACATGTGACTAGGTTTGGATTCTATGCAATGACTGCGGAGAAACATCTGAAGTAAAGTATCATATTGTGGCGCTCAAGTGCCTTAGATGCAAGTCCTACAACACCAGAAAGACACAAGCTGCGTCTGCGTCGTGCATGTCAAGAATGGAAGAGATGGTTAGATGAATGACTCATAACATCAAGATGCTTGCTTATTTGAAACAGCTGCTGGATATTTCAATTTGTTAACTTTGCGCGGGAACAAAAGGAATCATGCAGAAAATAACCAACCTCTCAGCATATATAAAACAGAGATGAATCCTTATTGTCAAACATGTATGCAGTCGCAAGGTTATCATTTATCAGATGAATGCTAAGTGCATATGTTGATTGCAATTTAGGTCAAGCTTAATGTACTTAACAAAGTTCAATTTGTGATGACGTAGCAATTTTTTAGTAGGTACAGCGATTCCCTGCCTTCTTAAATGTTACGAGTTTCGTTGATTCCATAATCCATTGATATCTGGTAATTGTTTAGTTGGTACTGTTTTTTTTCCTTTTGCGTCGTGTTTTGAAATAACCATCGAACAAATCAAAGTTCCATTTAAAGAGTACACAACAAAGGAAGATACTGCAATTGGAATAGTGTTGATAAGCCAATATTAGGGGTAAGGAAGGAACACTTGGATTGGATCTTGGGAAGTAGAATTTGACTTGAGTTTGACACAATGTTGCATAAGTCTCATGTCCTTTCAATTAAGTGTGACAACACAATTTCTATTTTTGTAGAAATGCTTTTGTGCAAATTTATCGAAGATACTGATGTTATGTGATGTAGATGATCCAATGAGAGAGTTCAATTAATCAATCTCAATTTTTGTAAAACAAAAACAGACAGTATTGAAAATGATTATTGGAACCAGTTGGCACAGCTCAAAAGAGAAAGGAGATAAATCTAACTTAGAACATTTATTTCAGTAATGAAACTATTGTCATAATATAATTGAAAACGAACAAAAACTTGACCATATTATGTCTTGGTTGTATGTAAAAAAAGAACAGAACCTCGTTCAATCCATTATCTAGGAAAACAACTATCAGAAATTTGTGCTATTTCAGACATAATTTCAATCAAGTGCTGATTTTAAGGTGCGGGTTAAATTTTCCAGATCTTTCAATCCCTCTTGAGGAGATTTGGCATCACCGAGCAACTTCACCATAGCGCTGCCAACAATCACACCATCAGCTCCCCATCCTGCTATCTGTAACAAATTATTTGATTAATTGATTATTTAACCAAAAGTAGATGCATACTGTAATAATATGGACAAAGTACTTACTTGCTTCACATGCTCAGGTGTTGATATCCCAAAACCAACTGCCACAGGCTTAGTTGTTGCCTTAATTAAAAAAAAAAAATTCAATGAAGAGCATAAATATTAAGATCAAATGAGTATTTTAACTTGGCATATTGGATTTAAAATATAAATTGAGAATTTGAGCCATTTTATCTTCATCTAATAACTTCAATCTCATGACTGCAGTAACTGCATTACATTTTGGCATCTTTTCAATCCAAGTCACTTTTCAGAATGAACAGAGACAAACCTCTTTGATGTCCTGCAGAAGGGCCTGAACTTTACCACTAACTGTTGCTCGGGCTCCAGTGACCCCCACAGAGCTCACCTATAAATTCAATCAATAAATGGTTATTGGCATTTTCCAGTGGCACACAATGACCAGAGAAAGTTATGCAAGATAAATTATTCTGATCTCGTCAGCTTAGAAACCGCAGTGAATATGTTTTCTAGTAGCAGATAGAAGTATAGCTCATCTTATACACACAATTAACCTAATAAACTGCTACAAATAAGAGGAACTCAAATAAACATATATCTAATAAAAAGAGGTCAAAAAGAGAAAACAGAGTGATTATCAAAAGCTCTTACAAGATACACAAATCCTTCTGCAGCATCAACAATGGCTTTCATCCGGGTTGTTGGAGTGGTGGGTGTTGTGAGGAGTACCTTGATGATTTATACAATGACGCATTCGAAAATGTTAAAACTAAACAAACATGCTTCATAAAGATATTAGAAAATGTTAAAACAAAATATACCACCGTTAAATTTATACAATATTGCAAAAAGTATAACACAAGAGAATAAAGTTATGTTTCATAATAAAAATTCATTGGTCCAATCACCAACATGCTTCATTTGTTATATTTAATAACTTCTGGATTTCATATTTATATATTCAAATTGCTAACAAATAAAATGAAGTACGCCATTATTTCTCTATCATTATGATCAGCAATATAAGGGTTATCCACTTGAAATCCAAAAACAAAACAAAAGAAAATTTAAAAGGTAAGCAAACCAGTTCAATTCCATTCTTCTTAGCTTCTGCCCTTAAAGTTTCTGTTTCCTCCAGAGGAACATCGGGGACTACAAGCCCTGCATACGTATGGAAAAGAAAATAATGTTATCCACTTATCCTGACTACAAAACTGGAAGAAAAAGGGAAAACAACAGAAACAAGTTTTTATTTCATAATCAATTTCTAAGTGGATTTGACCGATAAAGGAACCTGAACCAAGACTTGGCGGGAGAGTGTTGAAATGCTTTTTTTTTTTAATAATGATATTAATTTAGCAAAACCAAAAGATCTGATTTTAAGTATACCACATGGCATAAGAATTTGGAAAATTTTCCTAATCCTACCTATGCATTTTATGACATTGTTTATCATCGTACATGTTTTGAAAATAGACCAAAAGTAGTGAAGTACGACATTATTTTAATATACGATGCACTTGGTCAAACAATTACTTTTGTTGAGTCTCACCATGAACACCGGTGTCTCTCACGATGGACATAAATTTCCCCGTACCACGCTTCAGTATTGGGTTGTAATAAGTAAACAGTGCAATCGGAGTAGATAATTGTGGAACAACCTACCAAATCAACCATTGAGAATGATAATCAGTACCTGAATCATGAATCCAAGGGAAGATACGTTTCATAAAGCAATAAGAAGGTTTCAGAACTCCTCCTAGTTAGAATAATAGTTTTAACTAGATAACAGTGCACACAAAAAATATCCTGCTAAAGGTTCAAATTGGTGGAATACATCATGGTTTCATCATTCATGAGTTCAAATTCAAATAAGATGAATGAAATGGAATGGAATCAAGATATGAAGTTGGGACTAAAGAAAATATTGTTAAAACTTAAAAAATATGTTTGCAGTGTGCACCCTCAGTATGAACAATAAGCATCAGATACTAACTATCTATTATCTCGTATTACAAAAACTGACACAACTTATATAAGTTTACGAGACACAAGTGCATCACCGTAGTAAATGATTTGTGAATGAAAATCAATTATCGCTGCAGAGCTTGATCCTAGTAGTTGTAGTATATGACAGTAAAAATTAGAAAATGGCAAATAGTTTCATAAAAACCTACCTCCTTCAACATAGATATAATAGAATCAAAATTGGTCCCCCTTGCTAAAGATCGCGTAGCAGCAGCCTGAACAAAAAGATACATGAGTTTGAGAATGATACAATGCTAAATATCAATAGAAGAAAAAAAGAAAGAATGAAACCTGGATAACAGGACCATCTGCCAAAGGATCAGAATATGGAACACCGAGCTCAATAATGTCAGAACCACATGAATCGAGCACTTTGAGTGCTTCTGCCGTTGTTGAAAGGTCAGGATCACCAGCTGTGATGTATGGGATGAAAGCCACCTTGACACAAATATACATTCATTCATCTTAGAATATACTAATCATTTCATATCCCGTTCATTCATCGTGTTGCAACAAATTAAGTTGGCATCATACAACATATATAAAATCGCAGTAACTAATCCATTGTAACCAGGCAAATAAAATGAAATAAATAGAAAAGAAACTCACTTTTCCTTGTTTCTTGAGCCTTTTGAATGTTTCAGAGAGGCCAACTGTTTCCATGGTCTTGATAGCAGCAGCCACAGGAGGAGTGTATATTTTGACTGAGACTATAGTTTTCTTGGAGGAGGCAAAATTGACACCGAAACGGGTCTCGGGTTTCTTCAATTGAAAGAAGCAAGATGATTTCAGTGCAATGGCCATAAAAACCAACCAATTTTCTTCCCAATTCTAATGAGGAATTGCACACAGAGTTAAGCTTATGTATGGGTAACTAAATGATAAATGCACAACACGCAGCACAATAAATTTGATTCTAATGGCAAAATGCATGCATTATATTCTACTTTGTTTCTCTACTGGATTGTAATTGATACTGAATCAATTTATTTATATCTAGGAAGCTCGAACACTTTTCAGAACATCGAAAACGCGCGTTACAACCTCTGAAACGCGATTTTACAATTCTGCAAGATGTTTGGGAAAAGGTTCTGAAATCGATTTTATCGATTCTAGTCGAAGCTAGTATTTGGATGAAGAAGAAGAAAGACAAACAATTTGGGCTCAATTCTATCAATGACCCGGCCCATTTAAGTTATATCTTAGTTTTTTTTTATTTTTTATTGTTGTGTCAAGCCTCAGTCCTTTTTATTGTGACCGTCCCGTTGAAAATTGTTGTTACTTACAGTTTAAATCAAACATGAATGAGTTTAGTAATGTTGATTAATCACATGCTTGAAATACACATTTATTCTTTTCTTTATTTTCCTTTTTCCCCCTTTATTGCTGAACATTAATATATATTTGTCTTTCAAAAATGGGATTAATTATGCCCATGCACCAGCCTCCAAGTATCTTGTAGGGACCAATTTGCAATTTTTCAAAATACAAAGGACCAATTTAGAATTGTAGGGGTCAATTTGAAATTTATAAATAAAAAAAATTAACGGTCAATTGCGATATTTTGATACTCCATTCAGTCACCATGATGACTTATGATAAGACTTATTCCCACCATAGTGAGTGGTGGACATAATACATAGAATTTATACATTTTCTCATCATGCTTGCTGGTTCTCAATTCTCATTAATTATCCGCGTAAGAAATTTTCTTGAGGTGGTTAATTAGTGTTTGTGGAAGTATGGGTAGATAATTTCCTACCCCATTTTGTTTTGGTTATTCAAACTATGAATTTTACTTTAATTAATAAATTGGTTTAAATGTTAAAGATTTTGAATTTTTTAAATATATGGTAGAGGGATTAAATTTCTGACTTATAGGTATACGTATGAACAAAAGTTTAGTTAAATAGAAAGATATATTTTTTTTTAGTTTTTATTACAGTAATTTATTTTGTATGTTCTATAGATTCACCGATGACAATTAATCATTGTTAATATTAATTAGTCAACTTAATAATAGCGAAAATTTCGTACTTGCGTCATAATAACTCAAAACAATTTGTGAATTGGACATTTAAATTTGATACAATCTTCACACGAAATCTTGATATTAAATTTATGCATCATCTTATTTATATATTGTTTAATCTTAATTTTTTTTTATCAAATGTGAGACTTTAAATCTCACTTGAGTTGCTGATAAAAAATATGTCACGTATGCTCATTAAATGTATATCTCTTTCAGCCATACTAACTTTTTTTGACGGATTCATCCATACTACTAATTGATTTATTAAGATATACGTATACTTTTTCAAAATTAATTAATTAAGATATATTTTCTTTACTAAAAAGTATTAAGAAATACTTCTAATACCCGTTAAACAATCTGAAATCTTCAACACATGCAGATATATATGCATGCACATCAATTTGTTAATTAACATATCAATATATTTATCAAAATACCTAACGCAATTTTGTTGTGTACTAAAACGTCGGTATATATGCAATGAAAACTAAAGTCAAATACTAACTTTTAACAGTCTTGAGATCATTAATTAATGACCATGTCCACGACAAATAGAGATAAAAATATTAGAAAGACCAAAACCCCTTCAATTTTCTCTCATTCTTTTGGACTAATTCTCTTCTAGCAATAAGATTTTTGATAAGTTAAACATGAAGTGGGTAGAGTGGTGGCTCAATTGATGAATTTGGAGTGACATGATGTGATGAAAATCAATTAAATAATTAATAGACTAAAATGTTGTTCATGTTTGAAACCAAAATAAATAAATATTATAGTTATGCTCTTAGAAAAGAAAATTTCAAATTGAATAGATAAGACAGTTTCCTCCTTGTTTCTTCTTGACCAAATCCATGAGCACTATATATAGTCCTAGAGTGTGTACCAAATACTTCAACAATCATATTAATTTCATACACAAGAATTAATAATCTCCTATATTCTCAACTGACAAAGCATAATCTTAGATTTTTCTCAAACATGCAACGCCAAAACCACTTTTCAATTGCAATTGTGCTAATATCAATAACCATCCTATTTTGTTCCACATTAACAAGTGCTCTTGATGAACCTGGTATTAAAATAATCTATCTCTCACTAAAAGAAGAATATTTACAATAATTTTTTGGCTTTATTGTATTTTATTATACTTTTATTACATAAAAATATTTGTTGGTTTTAGGTGTTTAATTTGTATATGAATTTTAACTACATATGTTTTACAATGAAATTGTGTATATATACAAATTCCTTGCGTTTTTTCCACCATTGATGCGAAATATTTACTAATTTATAATTTTCAAAAATTTAACTGATCATCTTTAGTGTGGTCTCTCTTCGCATCACAATTTGATCCATGTAACAATTTTTTTAACCTTGATATATTAATATATAATATTGCAGAGTATGGGTACAGTGAAAAAAGTAAAAATGGGCCTAAGCATTGGGGTGATCTGAAAAAGGATTGGGCAGCATGTAAAGGTGACATGCAATCTCCAATTGATTTGTCAAGTCACAGAGTTACTTTGATTCCAAATTTATGGAACCTAAAGAGTAACTACAAGCCTCAACATGCCACTGTATCCAACAGGGGTCATGATGTTGCAGTAAGTAAACTTTATTTATCACATTTTCAATCTTATTATTGGTTAATTTCAATTAATTTGGTTCATGCATGGTTGGTTATAACTATATCATTCAATTAATGTTTATAGGTGACTTGGGAAGGGGATGCTGGCTCCATTGACATAAATGGAACAAACTATTTTCTCCAACAAAGCCATTGGCACTGGCCATCTGAACATACCATCAATGGAAGAAGGTTTATTTACCTTCTTTTGATTTTTTTTTTCCTTTTTATGTGTCACGTGCTTAATTGCTGTTTTGATCTCTCTATTTCTAAAGAAAAATACAATTGAAAAGTTAAAATCAATTTAATTATTTTATTTCATCAATATGATCAATTGCTAGAGAAACATAACTTTATTAAAAAATCAAGAAACAAAAATTGCAAAAAAAAACTACTAAAATCACAAACTCTAACTTTGATATTTAATTAATGAATAGGTATGACTTAGAGTTGCACTTGGTCCATGCTAGTACTCAACCAGATGGTACAAACAAGACTGCTGTTGTTGGTATTTTGTACAAGTATGGTTCACCCGATCCATTTCTCTCCGAGGTACAAATAATAAATATTATCTCTAGTATTTTTTCTCTAAGAAATAAATCATTTTTTAGATTCATTAAGTAATTGATATATTTGGTCTATGATACATTAATGATGTATATTTATTATATGTATTTCAGTTGGTAAAATACATAGTAGAAGTTCCTGACGATGAAGAAAAGACAAACATAGGGGTCATGGATCCCTCAAAAATATTCAGGAGTTCAAACTTGTATTACAGATACATGGGATCACTCACTGCACCTCCTTGCACTGAAGGCATCACTTGGACCATTGATAAGAAGGTATATTAATATAATACTACCATTTTTTCTTTCTATACATTAATAATCCATTCTTATTGATTATTAATCCATTCAATTTTCACTCATTTTAGATAAGAACAGTTTCAAGAGGACAAGTGAAGTTACTGAAGAATTCTGTACTTAAATATGTGAGTATTAATTTTCAAGGAATAACTAAGAGTATACACATTTTTCTATTCTAGAGAGAAAAAAAAATCATTTATAGAGATTTTTTGCTGAACTTCAACTTTAAATAAATTAATCCTTATTATTATGTGTTTGATCACAGTATGCAAAAAAGAATGCAAGGCCACTGCAGATTCTGAATGAACGAGAGATTGAACTGTACCATACAAAGGCAAAGAATATACCTCACTATTGATTCATGCATAAATACTATATTGTATTTTTTTCTTTTCTTTTGGATTCATTTTCCTATGTAACTATTTTCAATTCATTAATTTGTGTTATAGTGTGTTAAACGAATAATAATCATAATATTTTTTTCATAATCTTTTAATAATTACTTATCATCTCTAAGTAGGGAGTTATTGTAAAAAGTGTTTGGATGTTGGGGCTTAAACACCATAGTATTACTAGTATTATTTTGTTTGATTCCTACTCATGAAACAAAACTCATACAAAAATGTTTGAAATCAGATTATCAGAGCTTCATTTTATTGTATGTGGATAAAATAAAATAATGAGCTATTGGTTATTGCCATGCCATGCCTAAATGTCGTGAATCGTGATTGAAGGCATAGCCATATAGCCATAGGTCTCAAGTCAAAAGGCTACTCCATCGACCCCAAGAACCAATGTGTATATAAATTGAGTTATGTTTAGTAGTAAATAAAATAAAATAAAATAAAATAATTGAATTATGTTTATGGATAGCATATACTTTATCCCATCTTATACTATATGCTCATCTTCTGCCATTGATTTTACTATGGCATTGGCTGTTAACTTTTAATAAAAATTAAAGCTTGAGATAGAGCAACAGCATTCAATGGCAGAAGATGATTCAAAATCTCAATTTTTTTGTTATAGTAATAGTACATGGACTAGTAGTATGTGGAACAGTGACACCATTGTGTTGTGTGAGTGACCCGCAAACAAATGAAGAGACCATTTCCTCGAGAGCAGTGGATTCCTTGACTATTTCTCCTCTCTCTTATTCTCATTCTCACTCACCCTTTCCTCTTTTTCTTTTTCTCATTATTATTATTATTAATAAAAAGAACTTCTCTTTACCATCATTATCAAACAAGCACCGAAAATGGTAGTAGTAAAATACAATAACCACAATCTATTAAGCTCGGACACTTTTTAAATTAAACGTGTCGCTTTTTAAATTAAACGTGTCGACATGTTAAGTGTTCCTGGCATACTCGATGTCCGTGTCAGTATCTATGCTTCATGGATAGATATGGAGTAACATGTAGTCTAATAATACTATTATTATTATTAGACAAATGCTAACACGTACTCTATACATTACTGAGTACAGCACAAAAAAATCCTGTGTTTGTTTTCAGTTTTCACACTCAACCTCGTTTGTTAATCATTGATTATATTTCCATGCTTATTAATTTACCTTACCCAACACTGTCCAACACTTTTTGAAAAACAAGCCAAATTAACCATGACACTGTAACAATAACAAGCTCATAGCCTTAGTCTTCAAATCTCATCAACAATGTTCCAAACAATCTGCATTTTGGTGATTATCTCTGTTATGAGTTCGTTTTCACCAGTTGGCATAGCAATGCTGAACTTAACTCTTCCTGGAACACACCCTGACCCTGATGCTGTTGCAAACGAAGTTCATAGGTACTATTTCTTCTCTGTTTCTTAGTTACATCTCAATGTAGCTTTATACATTACATTACTTTAAAGAGAAAATGGTAGATCTGGTCATCAGGGTCCTTTTCCATTTTGTTCTTTCTTGCTTTCCCTCTATTTCAGCTTAGTAGTTCAAGTTCATATATATCAAAGACTATATTCAGATTAATGTAGCTCATGACCCCTAACTTAGATGATATGAATATGATTTTGTTTTCCTTTTCTAGGTATTTTATTTTAAGCCAAATATATTTTTAATTCTTGTAAAATATTTTTATAAGCATTTTATATATATAATCATCAATTTGGCCATTTTTAGAATTTTTTTTATCAAAATCACCATACTAAAGACTAACATTGATGTTCTTTTTTTATTTTTGTATAAAATGTAATTAATAATAAAATAGTTAGGTAGACTTAAAATATATTTAACACTTTTTTTACCTACTTTATCGTTTATTTGTATATTCTTCTTTCTTAGTGAAATAAAGAATATAGGTTTTTCCATATATCTTACTAATGTTTTCCTGTTCAAAACAAAGTACTAAAAACACTAATACCCAATTTCAATAAATAAATAAATGGACGCAGTAATTTATTTATTTTATATGCGAATGTTGCTAAATTAGTAGTTATCCAACTCAAAAATCTGTTCTTAAAACTTCTTCATTGTTGCTTAGTTCACCAACCGAACTACCTTTGTGTGCAGGAAGGTGAATGCTTCAATGGCAAGAAGGGAAATGCTATCCTCTGGATCAGCATGCATGACAGGAAACCCAATTGACGATTGTTGGAAATGCGATCCAGAATGGCCAAACAATCGTCAAAGATTAGCAGATTGTGCAATTGGGTTTGGTCAGTATGCAAAAGGAGGAAAAGGTGGTGAATATTACATTGTAACAGATTCATCAGATGATGATCCTGTTACTCCAAAACCTGGTACATTAAGATATGCTGTTATAAAGAATGAACCATTGTGGATAGTGTTTCCTAGTAACATGTTGATTAAGCTGAAGCAAGAACTGATTTTTAACAGTTATAAGACTATTGATGGACGTGGTGCTGATGTTCATATTGTTGGAGGAGGGTGCATTACTTTGCAGTATATTAGTAATGTTATCATACATAACATTCATGTTCACCATTGTCATCCCTCAGGTAGTAACAACTTATTTTTTCCTATACTTTATTTACTATTTTTTGTATTATTCAATAATCCTATTTAAGAAGTGATTACTTTGTTCCTTAATGTTTAGATGTTCTTCGCCTTATTAAAAAAAAGTGCGAGACATTACATATTTTCGATCAAATGGATTTGAGTCTATTTTCAATATGGTGGGATCCACTTTATCAATAAGAAGCAATTGTTAAAAAGAGAGTCTCAGAGTGTTGCTATCACTCTTTGAAATGCAAAACATAACTGCATTGTGCACATGTTTTGTTTGGAAGAATGGGAAAGTTTTGTTAGTTTTGGGGAGATTTATAGATAAAGTTTTAAGAAAATATTTTTTATTGGTTTATTGGTTACACTGAGCGGTGCACATTGGTCATTTTGTGGGGTCTTGTTTTGTACCATCTGATCATAAAGAGAAAATTGACTAAAGTGCTTCTACTAAATTAGTATTCCTCAAATGTATCAAAAGTCTCTTCTAAATATTGTCATTATATTGTACAAAAAAAAACCCATTTATTTTTGTCCAAATTCTAAGCCAATTTTACCACTTGACATCACTAAAACTAATACTGTTATTTTGAAAATACACTGTTTTTAAGAAATTAAAAATATTAATTACAGTTTACTGAATATTAAAATATGTATAAAATTTATTTACTTTTGTTTATAATTGAGATAGGAGGGGAGTATCTTGTTATCAATAAGAAAAAATCCATTATATAGAGGAATTAATGGAAGTAGTGTATTACACAAGCTGAACTGAGGAAATGATTAACATTAAAAAATTCTAAAGAAAAGAGAGTGAAAGATATTTAACAATGAGTGTTATGATAGAAAAAGATGAAAGATAAAAAAAAATGTTGTAAGAAGAGGGGATGTGATTTCAAAATCAAAAAAGTAATTGTTGAAAAAGCTGCTTGACAACTTGTAAAAGTTCTAAGTTGAAGAAAAAAGAACAGAAATCCCAAGATGCAGTAATTTTTCGTGAAAAAAGAACAGAACCATTTTATTTCATGAAAAATGTTTCGTGGACTCCCATAGAGAGTGATGTGATAGAAAAAGAGAAACAATAAGACGTTGTATAAGTGTTAGTACGTACTAGTTTTCATCAAGATTATTCAACCATGCTTCTTACAAACTTATTATCATTCCAAAGATGCAGTTACTATTAGTCTAGCAAGCAAACATAAATGGATAAAAATCGAGAGTTTGATATATATATTGCAGGAAACACGAACGTGAGATCAAGTCCAGAACACTATGGCTACAGAACAATGTCAGACGGAGATGGAATATCCATATTCGGTTCAAAAGACATATGGATCGACCACTGCACACTCTCACGTTGCAAAGACGGATTAATAGACGCAGTAATGGGATCCACGGGAATAACAATATCCAATAACTTCATGTCACACCACAACGAAGTCATGCTCCTCGGACACAGCGATGACTACCTCCCCGACTCAGGAATGCAAGTCACAATTGCATTCAACCATTTCGGTGAGAAGCTCGTACAGAGGATGCCGCGCTGCAGAAGAGGATACATCCATGTGGTCAACAATGATTTCACTCAATGGGAAATGTATGCCATTGGTGGGAGTGGAGAACCAACTATTAATAGTCAGGGAAATCGCTATGTTGCGCCGGTTAATCTTTTTGCTAAAGAGGTTACTAAGAGGGTTGAAACAGAACAAAACAAGTGGAAAGGGTGGAATTGGAGGTCTGAGGGAGATGTTATGATCAATGGTGCATTTTTTGTTACTTCAGGTGAAAGTCTAGAGGTTAAGTATGAGAAGGCTTTTAGTGTTGAACCTCAATCTGCTGATCGGATTGTTCTTCTTACCATGAACTCTGGTGTTCTTGGTAATGCAAGGTATCAATGTTTAATTCATTAGTACTCCATTTTTTTCCCATAAAAAGTGTTACTACTATACTATAATAGTATAATTTATATCTTCAAATCAATATTTTGTGCATCACTTTCAAATCATAATATTCTAATATGGATTGAGTTGTGTTTAAGTGATTGAAGTGTGTGTTGTGATGAATGAACAGGGACAATAACCTGGGGATGTGGAGCAGTAGCGGACCAAGTAGCAACGGTGACGGCGTTTTGGATTCTGGACCGGATTACACAGATGACATGTCGGCCAGTGCACGAGTGGTGCTGTCTTCTTTTACAATGCTGATGGCCATCTTGTTAACATTTATCCAATGACGATTCAGGAATGTTGTTGCCAATGTAATGGGACACTCTTTCTGTATTTGTAATCTCTTAATTGGAATGAAACTATTATCACTTAAACCCTATAGGATTTGCTTTGTTAACTTCCTCAATAGTCAAATTGCTCAAATTTTGCAAATCCGGATAGATTATGAAGGTATACATAAGTAATCAAGGTTTACTGTAAAATAAGCAAATTCAATACAAAAAAATTCTGACAGGGTAGTCTACAAGAAGAAATTGCTCAAGTTAACTTATGAGAGTTTTTCAATTTAAGTAAGTTTAATGATTATTTATAAAAAGAAAGTCTTTAAACATTTATAGACTTCAATGAAAAAGTTAAATAAGAGATTAAAAAAAAAGAGGTAAAGAAGAATGATGGGGTTGGGGAATGCGTACAGAAAAAGAAACTGTCTTAGAATGCTCTCTTGGAAAAATGCACGGAAGACTGGATACAAAATGAGCCGAATCTTCATCAATCAAAAGTTCATTGTATTAACGATCTATGAATGATTTGTTCATAAGTTCCACGGCATCGTCCATGAACTGCATGCACACAAATAACTACATTAATCATGAAATTCAATTGCCTAATTGAAATTGTATGTCTCAACCGCAGATATCAACCATTAATATCACAAGATGGACAGGCTAATAATATAATTGCATTACATCCACCAAGCCAGCCAAAATAAATAAATCCAAATACAAGCAACTGCGATATTTCAGATAAGTCATAAAAGATGACGATTCATTGATTTTCGATTCAACAAGTTCAACAAAAGCATTAACCACACACTAGAACCAACTCTAAGCATTTCAGGAAAATTACTTTGCACTCTAAGTTTATAAAATAAAAGTATGGTTTATTAAATTATTAGAAAAGCATCTTGCAAAATCTGCTACACACTATGGTAAAAGACAGATGAAGCTGACCTTTAACAAATGATTTATAGCATACTGAAACTTAAAATTCATTTCACGTACAATACTGTTAATTTTCATTCAGCACAGACATCTGTTTCAGTACAATAATAATGATTGGCAGCCTTGTTATCACACGGAGCCGTTTAAATTATTAAGTATCATTTCCATTTCGAAAAGCATAAGTGCACACATATATACCTAATAGAAATATGAAAGCAACTATGTATTCTTTTCCACAATTCATCAAAATCACATGTAAAAACTCATTATGTTCAACTGCAAGAAGTTGCATGAAGAAAAAGAAGAAAACTAGAAAAGATATATAAAAGGCTTCACCTTTCCAAGCAACTTAAGTTCTCGCCCAACAGGTTCCAAAAATTTCAGGTCAACGTTGATAGGCCACACCTGTCCAAACAAGAAGCCAAGATGAAAAATGTTGAAATGCATCTCTTTGCCAAATCAAATTATTTCTAAAGAGAAAACCTAAACATAAACTACAAGGGGGAAACATTAACAGACATTATAAACTTAAATAATCTCAAATATAATATCATGAGTATGCTATTGCTATAATACCAATCACTATAATTTTCATTAATTTCTGGTTAAGATGTTTTAGTTCACCCTCTAACAATAGGATTAATGCTAAATCCTCCTAAAAAATCAACCATGTTAAAATCTACTAGTTCATAAATTACATACCCTAACACAAAGTAATAAAATCAATTAAAATGAAAAGGAAACATTGAATATCACATAATCTATGAAGCCCAGATACTTGATACGACACAGGTACATACAGATACGACGATACGAGAAAGATTATACATAATTGAAACAAGAATAGAATAGAATAGGTACCTACCTTAAGGCCAAGTAATTTGATTGGAGTAATCTGACCAGGTATGATGCATTCAGGACCAGCTGCTTCAACTATAGCCTCATCCCCTAAACCATCACCTATAGGGTCAGGATGCTGCGAAAGCAAAACCCCAAAATTTTCAAAATCAAAACTTGGTTTTTGTGATAAAATCAGTAGAAAATGCAATGAAATGATGAATGAAAAGTGAAAAAGAGAGATACCCTCATGATGGAAATAGCATAGTCGGAAAAGGGTGTCTTAGAAACGCGAAGAATTGGAGAGTGATGAATTTTGGGTAATGGCTTCGCTGAAGAAGATGGAGGAGCTCTCCATGGCACGTCCTGTTGAAATGAACTGTTCTTCGACATTTTCAATTTATCTATTCTTTCTTCTACACACTTCACAAACAACAGAATACAATATCATCTATGATAGATAGATAGATTGAATGAAACTATCATATCATGACACAAATTTTGGATTTTTGTTATTTTGTATTTAATTTAATTAAAAAAATTGTTGCAATATCACATGTGGCAACATAGACATAGTAGTATTAATTGGAACCGGTTCCATAAAAACCACTGCAATTTTGATCAAATACCCCAACCACTCTTACACAGTGGTGTTACAAATCAAAAGAAACTACCGATATTTGTGGTCTTAGTGGTGATTAATCTTCGTTAGAAAATATGTGGTGATTTATTTTCTCACCTCTCAAACAAATATTCTGCATAGTGCATACAGCCCATAACCTCCCATCACATGTTTAGGGCTTGTTTTAAGTCAAATACATTAATTTATGTGATTCTATTTCTCTATTTCTCTCCAACCAAACAACCCCTAACGAATACACGGCCCTTACCACCTAAACAGTTAAACTAATTAAATGTTGATGGATTTTTTATTTTATTTTCCAATACAAAAACATCACCCAAAACATTAAATTACTTTACACACCTCCTCTTTGCTACTAAATCTCTCCCGTAATTTTTCAGAATATTGGCTTAAACATGATCCAATCTTTGTAGTTAAGAGGGGGTTTGCTATGTGGTGATTTCTTTTCTCACCCCCACATATCTCAAAACACATGCAAAAACACGCCATTTTTGTTGAGAAATGTTGGAGATATGAGTAGACAACTAGTGAGACATAAAATGGGAAGGGCAGTTTGGTGTAATAGTAGTGTTACTCATTGATACTTTTCGGATAAGGTCTAAAAATCTCAACCATGGGAACAGACATGGTGATGTCTGTCTGTAAGATTATATGGGAAGGGCAGCTGCGGTATGTCTGTCTATAAGATTATATGAAGTCTCCGTTTAGAGTAGATGTATTGCACGCACAATACTTTGCAAAGGTGATACTGATGTTCAGTCCAGTACCTACCGCGACCAACATCGGGTAGTATCCAAAAGGAAAACACCTTCAATCAAAGTACAAAGTAGAATCAAGTGCACAAGGGTGGGATGAATTATTTCTTGTACCTAGAAAAAATGCACTTAGTATCCAGAAGGAAAAGAAAATAATTTCTGTATCTTTCTATATGGGAAATAAATGCAAGTAATTCACAAAACATTCTTAATCTGCAGACATTGCTACCAACGTCCGATACATTTTTATCTTACATTAATCACTGCTTTCTTTAACTTTCTGATAATCCAACTGATAAAATGGAGAGCAAAAATAAATTACAGGGGGAAAAAGAAACCAATCAATAATGGCACCAAAACAGCAAGGAGTGTATATAAAATATAATCCTCCACCTATCAAATGAACAATCCCAGTTAGGGAAGTAAAATAATTTTAATTTGGCTAAGCTGTGATCATATCCGCCCCATTCCGTGCAGCGGCGTCTGCCAGTCTCTTCCAATTCAATTCCCGCAGCTCTTCCACTTCTTTGGCTCTAGCCTCTTTCTCCAGATACTGCCTCTGGCACTCCTCAAACAATTCAGCATCCATTTCCAAGAACATTTTCCTAACATTCACAGTCAACCCATTAACAGCTTGATTCCAGTGACTCTGGACATTTTTCTCCAATGCTTCGAATATAATGGGTAATACTACAGTCCGGTTTTGGGCAATTAAACTGACAATGTGCTCATTATTCCACAAAAAGAGGGCTCGTTCTGCAACCTGCATTACAAATGTGCCTAAGCATAAAGACTTTTGAAGAGATGGTTTAACTAGATAGAATGCAATTTTTTTAAATTAGAGAAAAATAAAGTCAATTCTGAACAATCTGAAGAGAACACCACTGAGATTTGATTTTTTTTGTTTTTTTTTGTTTATAGAATTTGTATTTTCATAGTATGTTTAGTTAGGTTTCATTCAGTAGTATTCTGGTCTCCAACATGTTTATCATTTTTTCAAATAAAAGCAATTATTAGTCTATGAAAAATCAGTATTCAGCCCGTCATACAAACTAAAACTGCAAAAGTCTTATTACCATTCACGCAAATAGGAAAAGACAATATCAGGACAAACTTATAGAATTTCAACAAGAAATTATTCGCATGTAAGCTATAATCAACACCACCAACCAAGCATTTCGAAGAAACCAAGAAACGACAGTTTCAACATTCAATGCAAAACACATGGTTGAAAAATGATTACAACTTATGAAGCTCCGACACTCCTTAGATTAGGCGTGTCCCCGTGTCGGACATGTGTCGTGTCCGACACCAACACTTACAAAAAATTATCCGTGTCGACGCGTCAGTGTCCGTGTCGTGTCCGTGTCAGTGTCTGGGCTTCATACAACCAAAAGAACCTTCTTGAGAGGGTCAATGTGACTCAAAAGCACTTTGCGTCCTGATTTATTGGCTCTATTGCAGTGTCCTCCTGATTCAAGAAATTAAGCATTTTCCCTCAGTTTAACAACACAAGTTGCAACAGGTCACTTATGATCCAAATCTAGGGTTGGTTTACTTTTGAAAGTTTGGGAGTCACATACAGGTCACATGATTAATGAGCATTTAACAAAGTATCTGTTAAATCAACTCAGGTTAACATATTTACAATTTCACCATTCTGATCCAGTTAGTAGAATTTTATTTGCTACCAAACTAGGAAGTCTTCCTAGTTTGGAAGCTTACAATAATTCACGGCAACAATTTGCAGATAAGTTTGATTGGTAAATCCCATCATTAATTTTGAGACATTTCCTTTGTTTAAAATAACTGCAAATAGTGTGCTAAGTTTCTTGCTCTGGTTTTGGTGATGTAGAAGTAGGACTGGGACCATCAGGAACATCTGTTGTCGACCAACAGCCGACAGCTTTCATATATTGGATTAAAATTACTTAGAAAAAGACTCAAAAGTTAAAACCATCAAGCCTCGTAACTCGTAAGTAGTCAAATTCCTCACCAGTTTATATTGAATAGATCGCTTTTGGTGATTTCACTATTCAGAAAGACATGCTTCACTCCAGACCAAATAATTGCTGCCAAAGATTAAGCTTGACTCAAGATATGGATTAAAATGACGTATAGATACCTAGGTGGGTGAATTTCTCAAATCTCAACATTGGGATAATTATAAACTTCGTGATAACATACGACATGGATCAAGTAGAACAATAAAAGATAACACTATTTTCTTTTAAAATTAAGTGGCCATAAATGTAGATAGAACATTGAATTTGACATTAATATCTGAAAATAATAATGGCTCAAGGGTTGTTCAATCATTCAATTAAAGTAGTACCTAGCAACACAAATACTATACATCAAAATATGGTTAGATAACTGTCTTGTCACTCCTGCATAGATGCACAAAGAGAAGAAGAAAAAGGGAATGTGAATCCCAAAGGAATGCATAGCTCAAATGATTGAGTTAGGAGATCCAAAGGAGTTTGAAAAAAAGGGATTGTGAGAAAAATGGGTGCTCTTAAGTTTATAACTACCAAACGATCAAAAGCGATAAAAACAAACTGGGTGAAATGAAAGCATATTAAGGCCTATTTGGTTTGAGAAATTCACATTTCGTGTTTTCACTTTTTAATACAAAACCGCCTTTTGTTTTCACTTGTTCGCATCTTGAAATCAAAGATTTATACATGAAACAGAGAGCAAAAGTGGCAGTTTTGTAGTTAAATTAAAACAAAAAAAAACTGATACCAAATAAGCCCTTAGCTTTCAAGGATTCAAATTTGCTAAACCAACAATCTTTATATTCTACTATATTAATTGAAAGGTACATAAAGTTTACTGCTTTGTGACTGTTGTCATTCTCATAAAAGACCGGTCCTTCTATACAGGCGTTTAATGGGGGAGTTTGTTGGGAGGAAAATGTTAGGTGACACATTGACATCGATTGCGAAAAATTTCCAGAAAACGAGTTCATTAAGGTTATTTTTCCTAGCCCATTGATCACATAAGTTGCACTTGACTCCTCCTACTCCCAATTTTCCTTACAATCAAATTTAACCCATGATTGGATATCAGGTAGTGAGGTAGCACATTGCAAACAATAATGTTATAGTATGTGTTTAATTTCTTATATCACAATAGGCAGTGCATGTGACCCGATAAACTACAAGGCACGTGCAGTTGATTCCCGACAATAATCACTAATCAGTTGTGCTAAAATCAAATTTCCCTTTAAAGTTTCAGGTTTACTGCCATTAAAATTAGAATATCATTACATACACCTCACCAAAAAAATGTAAATAACAATTACGGTTATATTTAGAAAGAAGCAAATCTATCACTCAAAGATATATTAAATAGTGCATAAGCCAAACCACAAATTTTGCTATTGCAGTGCAGTTATTAAACAGAACATTTACAATATAATAATTTATGTAAGCCATGTAATCTATTTTCAGCAAGGGTTGTAGACCTTAAGACCATTTAATAGAGACAATATACATCTAAAAATTTCATTAAATAAAATGTCAAAAAACAGCATCAATTGAATTTTTTTCTGCTTAAATCTAGCTAAATTTGGCAGTTCAATGCTATTTTTAAGTAGGAAAAAAAATGAATAGCCAACTCTTGTACATGAGAAATGCATGTGATGTGAAAATGTGTGTAACTATTTTTGCACGAAAAAGTTTTGCACGGCAATAAAAACAATGCAGATGAAAGGAAGGCGTTGGTAAATAGTTGGACTGTAGAGATGCCAAGAGAGGGAGAGGGATGGTGATTCGGTATGGTAAATGTATATAACTGTGTGCGCATTTTTGATCCAATGGTTTTAAAATGGTCTTGCATGGTGCACCACTTAGGTGAATTAAGCACATAGAAATTGCCCTTCCCACATAGATATATAATGATAAAACAATTATTTTTGCTATTCCTCCATTGACAATCACAACATCATTAAGATGCAAAACTAAAACTGAACTACCCACTACTACAGAACAAAAACTACATTAATACAATCACAGTAAGTTCGGGACTTAGACGGATGCGTCAGTTGAAGTTTACTAACTAGGCAACTGAATGATTGAACCTTATATTAAACTCAGGTCATTAATATTATACGATATACGGGCCTAGTTTATATCTATATTATAAAGTAACATTTCAAGAAGAAGCATTTCAAAAAAAGAAGAAGCATTTCAAATTTATATCACAATTATCGAAAGGAAAAGGAAACTAGTAATTAAAAAAAAGCTTGTATTATCCTACTCAATCAATATCATGAAAAACCATTTTCGACAAACCTGAAAGTGCGGACTATTGAGGCAGCGTGCAACCTGTCTAAAAAGAACAACCATGCAGCGTTGGAATTCTGCGGATTGTGTAGCCTCCAGCACCTCCTCCAGTTCCCCGATAAATAGAACTTCCTTCTGGCAATTAGTGACAGGCCAGTACTTCAACAAACCCCTAATAACAGTATCCGCTAGCTTATAATCCTTCTCAACAAACTGAGAGATACAGTAAGACAACTGCTGATGATACACAGCAACCGGTTTCGGTTTATGCAAAGGCAACAACGCCCTCACGAGAAACAGTTTATGCTCTTCCTTCATGGGCAAGGCAAACCCATTAATAATACTCCCGAGAATCTCAAGAAGCTCAGTAATCCCGCTATGTCTCTCAGTCTCGTAAATAAACCGATAAAATATGTTGTTAATAGCCTTCCTAATATAAGGTCTATGAACCATAAATTTTCCATACACACGATGCAGTATAGTTTTGACATACTCACGTTCTCTAGGGTCCTCAGAATCAAACAAATCAAGCAACTTAAGCACAAATGAATGATCAATGTAACGTTTAGCGACCTTAGTATCAGTATCAGATGAAACAACATATCTAAGGAGAAGCTCATAAACGAGCTGCAAATGAGGCCAAGCCGGCTCTAAACACGGTTCCTCCTCTTCCGGATCGGTAGCCTCTTGTCCGGTATTCTCATGAAACGCCGGTGGAAGACACCGGAAAATATTAACAGAAACCATTTTGATCATCTCTTCTTGACAAATCTCCGATATCTTACCCGAACCGGATTGAATAAATTCAACCAATTCCATCAACGTTTGTCTCTTGATTTCTTTCTCCCTCACCGATTTTAACGTATCGGTGAAATCCAACGTGTGGCAACAAATCTGAAGCTTACGGATAAACATATTCTGTCTATCAGCAACCGCTACATCTTTGAAATTAGGAAGCGGTTCAATTGTCCCGGACGGTGGTGGAACAACCACAGGCACCGATTGATTGACGTTATTCGCCGGAGGACCGTATCCATCGGTTGACTCCGATTTGGAGGACTTCTTTTGTCCTCCACCCTTCATTATTCTCTTGAACATTTTTACGCTAACCCTAACCCTAATCTAACGAATTGGAAAGTGATTGATGAAAATGAAAGCAGCAACGACGACGAAGACGTTGTAGAGTGTTGTTGTTGTTGCTCGTTCGTTATCGGTGAATGGTTGTTGGATGATTGATTTCGCATCACAGCTTAAACGGCGATGGATCGGACAGTGAGTGGTGAATGATCGGAGAAAGATTGATCGGAGATGTGTTATTTTCCGGCGAAGAAATGAGTGATGAAGAATAATAGAGAGAGAGAGAGAGAGTTTTTTGAGGTAAATAAAAAAGAAGAGATTATTATTATTATTATTATTATTATTATTATTATTATTATTATTATTATTATTATTATTTTGTGTGTAAAGTAAAGGATAGTAGTATATGATGAATGGATAATGGATTATTACTACAAACAAAATTACAATTAGGACAAAGGAAAAATTATGGATTTCAACTTGTTTAATTACTTTCATTTACTTTTTGACAAATGTTTGGAATATATTCACTATTTTTGACATAGTCTTTCTCTCTTTCTTGCTTATGCCTTAAATGTGTTTTTTTATGTCTTTACAAGTCAACTTTGGTTTTTTCATCTTATACGTAAAAATAGCACTTGGTCGTTCATATAAAAATTTTCATTTTCATGAGCGTTGTTTTAGTTTTTTTTTTAAAATATATTAAAATATTTTTCTTCTTCTAAGGGTCCTTTAGATCCGCAAAACAAAAATATTGGAAATAACAATAAATAACGGTAACAGTACATGACAGTACAAAATAGAACTACGTAGTATAAACGTTTAATCAATTAAACAAATTTTGTCTTGTATGAATGTTTGGTAAAAAAAATATATATTATTATGCCCTGTGAAATATTGTGTTGAGGACAAAAATTGTCTCGTGGTTCAATGGAACACAAGTCACTTTGCCTCCAATTTGTATAATCTCGATAACAATTTTAAAACCAAATATATTACCTTATAAATTGTCACGTCCAATCCTTTATTTATTTTTTACATATCAAATACACCTCAATGTAGGTAGATTTATATTTTACTAAAAAAAAGAACTTATATAGTAATATTTTTTATGTTGAACTTATACAAGTTTAACACAGTATATAAATACTCCAAGAGATTATCATTGTCACTTCTTAAACATAAAATTATCATATTATTGATATTAAATGGCCCAGAGATTATCATTGTCACTTTATGAGTTTATTTAGGTAATTTTCGAATATGAAATGTTTTACCTATTCAATTATGAGGTATTTTACTTAGTTGTCAAATGACTAAAGAAATACAGTTGACTTATATCATCGTATAAATTGATTTAATTCTTGTCATCACCGCAAAACAAACTCATGTTGAAGTTGTTGATGTAACATCCTATTTTTTATAAACCATATTTTCATATACACATATATATGCTCATTTTTTTGTTGTTGATAAAACATATATGCTCATCCTATAAACCACTACCTATTATTTTAACTGATTTTGCATGTACAGGTATGTTAATAATAATATTTTAATTATTTATTTTATAATGAAGGTTGTGAGTAATTTTTTGTGCATATGTACTTGTTATGATATGATTATCTTGCATGTTTATTTGAGATAATGATTAATATTAAGTGTGAATATTATATTTATTTATTTTGTTATTTTAATGGATAAATCAATTTATTTGTTGATTATATATAATTTAATTACATATGAATATAAGGTAATCAGACAACAAGTTGCACGCTATTCCTTTTTGAATTACAAAGCTCATTCTTTTAATTAGTCTACAAAAAGAAAGATATATAGTTGATTTGATGGCTGAAGTAAAAAAATAAAAAAGAATAAAGTAATAAGAGTGGTCTTGTGAGTAGGTGTATGACAACGTGTGGGGTGTGTATTAGACATAAGAAGAATATAAGTGAGTTTTGGGCTAGGCCCGTATTTTACTTTCAAAGAAAAGAAAGAAGACCCAGTTTAAAAAATATTTTAAAAATAAAATAAGAAAGAATCAATCTCTCTTTTTTTTTTTTACATGGAAAAGAATCAACCTCTATTTATTAAAGAAGAGGAATACTATTACTATTAGTAAAAGAGAACTAACAACCAAAAATAAAAAAGTATTACAAAATTACATGAATATCTCGAAAATGTCCTGAAAATAGAGACTGAAGATATTACTAGAGAGAGTCTCCATAATATGAATGTTTATAAATTTTAGAGATAAAATAAAATCAGCTAATCAATCAACACAAAGAAAGAAAAAGGAAACACAAATAGATATATAGAGAACTTACATAACAAATGTTTGGAGCCATTGTGTTTTGAAAAGTTGTTATTTTTCCTGGTAACAAGCCTATGTACTGTTGTACCGTTATACTAATATAGAGTAATTATTATTTTTTTCCAAAAGGTTAATGTTATTAAGTTTTTTATTTTTTAGTATGGAACATTAGGCCAACTTTTTTGCTATTTTTATTGAAGCGTTTTTTTTTTCCTTTTGGGTATGTTCTTAGTTTTCCTACTCTTTTGGTACATGGGACATAGGCCAACTTATTTAGTCTCGTAAAAATCAAATTAAATTTATATTCAATAATAAAGTAATATTTAGTCTCAGATAGTTCAAGTGTTAAGAGCTGAGAGATATGAATTGGATATAGAGAAGTCTAGCGATCAAAATATAGTGAGAGCAATTTATCTTTTCGTTATACCAAAAAACAATACTTAAGCGATGATCTATATCAAACTGATCCAAATACAGTGAGCACGTCCGAGTTGATCTACAATTCTACTTTTAGTCGTATGGTTGGATATGAACGAGTTATCAACATCAACTATATAGTCATATGATCACATTCACATTTTGGTCATATGATCACATTCACATTTTGGTCCCTACCAAAATATAAATCTTGTGCACAATTGATTACTACCATCTTCTATCGTGGTATAAGAATATGGCGAGTGAGGTTATTCATGTTGTCTTCATGTTTTTTTTTTCCAATTTAAAATGTTAGGTTCTTTCTCTCGCCTTAACTTGATCCTTTGGATGAGCATGAACTTGAATGGTTAAACGCAATTGTGAAAATGTGCGTGTTTTCGGGTCTGGTATGAGTTTCGGCCTATCCCGGATACCATGACCGGTGTGTTAACAATAGAGATTCATTGGAGAAAAAAAAATATAAGAGAATGGAGAATTAGGCTAAGGTTATGAAAAGAATGACTAAAGCAGCTAATATAAACCAGAAGTATAAATAAAGAGTTATTTTATCATACTATTATACAAAGTTTTTGCAGTTGTTTAGTGATAACTTTCATTCGAAACATTTGTGCAAAAAACAATGGATGAGATTCAAACTTCCTTTTTCATGAGACAAATAATATACTCTCTCTCACTTATGCAAACTAAAAAAAAAAGTTAAAATAATTCTTGAAAGAAAATAAAAAAATTTACGAAATTAAGTTTATTAAAATAATATACTCTTTCTCTTTATCATAAGTGCAAAATAAAAAATAAAAATTGATAATAACTAATAAGGCACTTAGAATGCATAACTGAAGAAGAAGAAAAAAAACAATTATACAAGTAATAATTTTGAGACAAAATACATCTACAAATTGACATTTGACAATCACTAAATTATGGAACACAAATGGAGTAACAAACCAAGTGGTGATGGAATGAAAGCTCCCACTCCCAAGTGTATCGCCATAATTGTTGGTCTTGTTATAGTGGTTGTCAATTTATCATTGTTTGATCTCCATGTGAATGTGATCATGCCAACCAGGGCACCACCATTTTCACCAGGACCTCTTTCCTAACACGTACTCCATAATAATAGCTAGATATTATTAGTAATTTCAATATATATTTTGATCATATTCTATTTGGTCAACATTCACATATAAGAAGAAAAAACCCAAAAGTAACATATATTCCTAATTTCAGTATTTCACCGTATCAATTTAAACTAACTAATCAGCCAAGAAAGCACACTCTATTCCATTTTTATTTTAAACAAGGGCATACACCAATTGATAATTACAACTAAACTACATATACTTGTCTTTAACGACATCTTAAATTTTGATCAGATCAATTCTTTAGACTCTGACATGTCCTTCCCGTGGAGGACTACGAGTAACTCCGGCAGCGCCTAACATTGCGTTGTTGCCGTGGTTGTCTTCACTTTCAAACACAACATCACTATTTTTCACAATCCCCATCTCAGCCTCTGCTGCTTCAAGTTCCTCCCTATATTTTCTATAAACATCACCTTTGTAAAATTTTCTAGTCCTAAGCACCAAAATAAAAGAAACAAAACATCCTATTAAAGTTGATGCTGTAATTATAATAAATGCCAACCTATAACATTCTACTCCAACACAAGTTAAGTCCTTCCCTTCTTCTCTCTTAAGTCCCTTAGCCTCTAATTGTTTCAAAGCTTCTTTATCATATAAATTACCAGCCACTCTCACATTAAATATGTAAGATCCCACAGGACTTGCCACAGCTCCAAAATTGTACAAAGTTGAATAATATTTCAATCCAAAAATTTCTGATATGATCGCGAACATCAACGGCCATTGAGCTCCGAAACAAAATCCAATAACCACCGAAGCGATGTAAAGAGAGTTTGGAATGCCAAGAGCGATTAGAATGTGACCAACACAAGAGAGAAGCATAACGAAAGTGAGCAGATAGGGACGGGGGATTTTGTATTTGGTTAATAATATCTCTGATATATAACCCGACGCAACCCGTCCCAGATAGTTCCATATACTCACCAACGACACAAAAGTTGTAGTACTTTTATTTGGATATCCTAATGAACGACCAATTTGTCCCAAATTATCAATCGCTGTTAATGTTCCACCAACACCAAAAGTTGTTGCTAGGAAGAGAATTAACATGTCAATACTAAACAAAGCTTGCAAAATTGTGTAATCTTCACCTCTATTTGGAGGTTTGAATATAGTCCTCAGACAAGAAATTTTCTTCTCTGAATTCGCGTTAACCGTTGATACATCCGCTTCATTATTTTCGTGTGATGACACATTCCGAAGTGGAACATCGGTGACTACTTTCAATTGAGATGTGAAAGTATCCTTCGAGAAGTTGTTGAATTTGAGTTCTTGTCTAAATACCACAACAAGTGGTAGAAGGAGTAACAAAATAACACCAACTCCATCACTTATATACTCAATCCTTGAGAAAGTGAACGTTTTTTGAACAATGATCAAAACCATGAGAAAACAAGCTAGCCCAAGTGAAATATAAAGAAAATTATAAAAAACTTTACTTTCTTTATGTTGTTGGAATATATTTTCCAACTTCAAAATTCTAATAGTTGGAAGAAAAACAAAAGAAACAGCAGCTGGAAGCCAAGCAATAAGCAAAATAAGAGATTGAGTATTATTATTATCACTATTATAATATAAACTATGATAAATTTGTGTAATTATAGCACCACTTAAACCAACATAACCTTTTAAAAGTCCTAAAACACTTCCACGGCTATTAGGGAAATTCTTAACACAAGTAACCAAAGCACCTGTGTTTGTAAAAGTTTGAGAATTTGCACCAATACAAATATAAAGACACATTTGCCAAACTTTAGGTGTACGAATTTTTTTTGTGACAGAAAGCCAAATCATGAAGTAACCAAAGAAGTTCATGATGGTACCGGTTAAGAGAACGACCCAAGGCGGCGTTACTTCGTTGATTAAACCGGAGATAACGCCGACATTGGCGCCGAGGTCTTTGAAGAAACTAAGGAGATTGAGTGTTGTTTGGTCGTAGGACAAAGATGTTTTGATTTGGTTTGAGTATAAACCGAACATGTAGGTTGCTCCTGCGACTGACATGATTAGTGAAGATGCAAATAGCATGAACCAACGACCGATGAGAAGTTTGTAGGTGAAGCTAAGGACACCATTGGTGGTGTGTTCTGCAACCACCATTTTGCTACAATACTCTGTTTGTTTTTGTGGTTAATGTGAGTTGTGGATGAATGAGATGAATCTGAATGAGGTGGATATATAAGGAGAAAATGAGTATTGAATATGGATAAGACTTCTTATGTCATTAATTTTATTTAGAATAATAATAAATCATTTTACTATCATATTGATTTACTAATTTAAAACATTTTTTTCAAAAGTTAAATGAATCCACCTAAATTAACACTAAAAAAATTGAACATGAATGACATACTCTTAGATTTCACGCAAGGGAATTTTAATATTAAAGTTAATACATAATTGAATCTTTAATTTTAGTCAAAAAAAAATTGAATCTTTAATTAATTTTTTTTTATAAAGTGTTTGATTTGACCCTTTTAATTTATGAGTTTAAAAGGTGCATGTTATAAATTAATTTTACATTAATAATTATTAAAAGTGATTTAATTTTTTATGTAATATTAAAATAGTTGATAAAATTGAATGATAATATATAATTTTTATTGGTTGATAAAAAATAATAAATTATGAATGTTCTTTTTTTTTTTAATTATTGTTAAAGTGCTATAGTTTCTTTTTTTTTTTTAGATTAGAAAGGGCTATAGTTTCCACCAAAATGAAAAAGACAAAGTGTTACACTGTTTTTTTAATTTTATTATTCCTTCGCTTTTATGTGAAACGTGATTCATTTTTCTGTTTTTGTCGTTTGTAGTACAATGAGTGAAATGAGAAAGCAAATAACTACGTACCACCAATTTTGTATCATCTGTCAACATTTTCTTTTTTATGAAACTTTTGTCAAAAATAATTTGTTATTACTGAGTCACATCACTTTGAAAATGAATCTCCCTACAGAATAACAAACCCATATACTTAGAATTAGGGAGAGACATAGTATAAATTTTACTCAATTATAGATAGTCTTGAAAGAAATGAATTGCTAACATTTTTTGTATCAAATTTTCATATAGATAAATTGTCGGTAGATTGGTTTTTTTTGGTAAATAGTAATAAAATGCTAGGTATTACTGTATTATGTATATGATATGTGGGTAATAACGTTTATAAAAAACACATAGACTGTTAATTTTGATATGCTTCAATAATATATTAAATAATTTCAATTATTTTAATATAAAATTTAATTTAACAATATCTTTTATAAAATTTATATTAATGAAAATATTATTAACTAATTGATAGATTAATATTTTCAAATTATAAAAAGTTAAATGAGGTGTCACCTTAATAAATACTACTTCTGTCTCAAAATAATTGTCGCAGTTTGACTGTTGACAATTATTTTGACTGTTTTTTTCTATTAACGCATAAAGACAAACATTAGTATATGAGATCTTATTTGATTTATTTCATCGAGTACTTTCATAATATTAATTTTTCATAATTTTTCATAAAAGAAAATTAAAGATATTAATGATTAAAATTATGCATTAAAACGACAATTATTTTGAGAGATAGTATAAAGAATGGTATAAATAGAGAAAATGACTAGCACTAGCACTAGGCGGTGTCCAATGAGGCACTAAATTGGGAAAGTGGGGATGACCCATTGACCATTACCGGTAAGAGAAGAGAAGAGAAGGGAAGTCATATGGTTCTCATATTTCTCCACTTTTAAAACCGATTAGATTAGATTAGCCCTACAACAAGCTCAACTTCATCACTCCTTGACGTCACGTCTCTTTAGTTAAACAAGGTTAACGATTGTTATGAAAATTTCTTTGAAAATGGAATGAAAAATATCCACAAGATTCAACTCAAATGATCTATAATATTTATCTTGATTTACACATATCATATATATATATGCAGCTCTCCTTTATTGAATTTCCTTTTCAATTTCTTTTTATATGATATAGCGATTAGAATTTCATGTAAATAAATAGTGTCTGAAGTTTAAACTTCGACTCTATATATAAAATGTGATGTTTTTATTAATTGAATTAAGTTTACAAAGACAATTTATTTCTAGTTAATAGAAGGATAAATTAAATGAAGGATTTGTATGTAGAGCCGTCAAAATGGGTCGGGCTGTCGAGCCCGAAAAATTACCGGGTTTGGGCATGAGAATTCATACTTAAATTATCATCCGGACTTTTTAGCCCGTCCAGAATTTACTCCTTAAAAATATGGGCTTACCCGCATGGCCTATGAGCGGTCTGTTAGCCCATATATATATATTGTTTTTTTTAGACACAACTCAAGTTCAAGTATTGCAAAATAATCACAAAATTATAATTATGTTTGATTATGTTCATTTATGTTTTTTTTATGATATTTTGCTTGTAAATTATAATTGTATTGTTTGATTATGCATGAACCTAGTTTGTTTTGAAAAATTATTTGAATTTATTTTATGTTATTTGGTTGATTGGTAACTTATTTTGAATAATGTAAACATATTTGTATTATATTTGGAATGTTTAATTTTTTTTCCTCCATAAAATTGTTTTTTGATAATAAAAAAAAAAGAAGAAAAAATAGTCAAATACGGGTCGGGCTTACCCGAAAGCCCACTAGCCCGTAAAGGGCCGGACTCGACCACTAATTTCCAAACTTATTTTTTGTTCCGATTTTTTTAACCCGGCCCGATGAAACTCGCCGTCTATCCGGGCCGAAATAGGTCGAGTCGCCTGTTTTGACATCTCTAGTTGTATGAAACATTTATACATATATTTTAAGAGTTTAATGAAAAAGGTTTCCGCTTCAAAAACAAAAAGAGTTTAATGAAAAATGTTATTAACAACTTTATTTCTTTTACACTAACCACCTTACTATTTCCTTAACCAAGAAAATACACTTTTATTTTACAGAAGAAAATACACTTATTAACCACTTCTTTTATATAGTTCCAAGAATAAATTGCACTCTTGATTTCATATATTTCAAAAACTTAGTATTTTTGGTTTTCTATGTTTCAAAATAGCACTTTCCACCTCTTATGTTTCGCTCCTTTTGCAAAAATTAATTTTGAAAAAAATAAATACAAGACTTATAATATAATATGTAATTAGTCGGTGGTGAATCTTAGGTTCGGCATGTTCGGGCATTTTTTTGTACTCCGGCAAAAAATGTTGGTATTTATAAAGTTAGTTTAGATCAAATTAAGATTTTTAGGAGTTAATTTAGGACAAAATTGTGATTTTTTGTTCAAAATTAAATATTTTTAGTGTAAAATGGGAATTTTTGTTTAAAATTGAGATTTTGCTCGGACTTTATATATTTTCTGACTTTGCCATTGTAAATAGTTAATATAGTGGTGATTGACGCTGAATTTAGTAGGAAGTACTACGGTTCGATCCCGTAACTACGTTTGAGAGAAAATTGAAATCATTTGACTCATCCTAAATTATGAACTACTAGAGTCCCTTAAGGAACTAGAGGATAAAAAAATAGTTATTTTCTAAGTTAATGTAGTTAAATTAATTAATGAGATAGATTATTAGAACTTCTTCCAAACTGTATTAGTCGGCCCACTAGGGGACTATGAAATCACATCAAAAAAAAAATCACATCGTCGAAAAAAGTTTGGCCAAAATCTACGCGGGGCTATGAAATTAGAGGACCAATTAAAATAGCAATAAATAAATAAATAAATACTTACTACTCTCATAGTCTTTAAAACAATCTCTTGCATGCAAACCCTTGAGACTCCTTCCTCATCCTGCCGTCGATTTTCACGTGAGTGAGAAGAAAAGGGCTGTTACGTTGTTCTATTCATATAAGTTAATTCACGATGGTTCGACCGGGTCGTGTAACTAAACCCAAGTTTAGACTGTCAAGGAAAATTAGAAGTGGTTCTTCTGCCGAGATTTATAAAGGTAACGTAACGTACTAGGTTTCATGTTTCTTACCATTTTTCTTTTCAAATATTACCGCGTGCATGCGTTGCGTTGTTGTTTACAATTTCCTTCTGATTTTCATTGTATCAGGTTATAGTAAACTAACTGGGGAGAAGTTTGCTATCAAACTGGTATGTTAAGTTCGGAGCAATGCAATGCTAATGGTTTTCAACAAATCATGAACAGTCACTTTATACATTGTCGCATTGTAGTTTATCTTAGACCGTCCATCACGCTCTTTCTTTTATTTCCTAATTAACCGCCTGCCCCGAAAAATTTCCAGGAGCCTGTGAATATCGAGCATCCACGACTTCACCATGAATCAAAAGTGTATAAGCTTCTTCAAGGAGGAAGTAAGTCAATGTTGCTATTTGGTTTCACAAAACAATTATGGTTTTCCTTTTGAGTAACTCAACTTGGTTCCTTAATTATATTGCAGCAGGGGTGCCTCATCTCGAGTTTTTTGGAGTTACGGAAAACAATAATGTCATGGCAATTGACCTTCTTGGGCCTAGTTTGGAAGATCTGTTCAATTATTGCAACCGGAAGTTTACATTGAAGACGGTGCTAATGCTTGCTGATCAATTAGTAAGTCAAGTTAATTATTATTATGAAGTAATCAAAGGACCTAATTATATATATAATGATCCTAATGTTTCATTTGGTTCATATTATTGGACTCAGATTAGCAGAGTTGAGTATATGCATTCAAAATGTTACCTTCACCGTGACATAAAACCTACCAATTTTGTAATGGGCGTAGGAGATAAATCAAGCCAGGTATATTCTTTCAGAAAAATAATTCTGCTTCTCTTGGTATAATCCTTAGTTTGTTTTTCACTTAGTCCCTATGTTTTTATATTTTAAGTGGGAATGAATGCTAATGTTTTACTCTAGTTCTTTTAGGTTTTAACTTTTTTTATATCATGTTGGACAGGTCTACGTCGTTGACTATGGCCTCGCCAAAAAATTCAGAGATCTCCAGACTCATGAGCACATACCATACCGGTAAATTTTCCGTCCCTGACTGGTATCAGTATTGTTCATCACTCTATTAACACTTAACAGCAACAATGATAATTGAGATTACTGTAAATTATCTCTGGTGTGATAGTATATGGTTATGACTGATTGGAATTGAAAAACTCTTTCTTGTGCAGGGAAGACAAGAGCCTTACAGGGACAGCTCGGTATGCGAGTGTCAACAATCATCTTGGAACTGGTGAGTGACAGATATGTCATGTTATTTAATTCCCTTTTGCATTCACAACAAACAATTAGAATGCTCCAACTTTACTTTGTGGCAGAACAAAGCAGAAGGGATGATCTGGAATCTCTTGGTTATGTTCTTATGTACTTTTTAAGAGGAAGGTTGGATACTTAATATACACGTGTATTTTTCCCTTGCTAGATTTGAATATATTTATCATATTATTCTTACTATCTCTATTTGGTTTGATGTACTCTTTTTATTTTCAGTCTTCCTTGGTCGGGACTGAAGGCAGCCACCAAAGAACAAAAATATGATAAAATCTGTGAGATGAAGATAACAACTTCCATAGATGTATGAAGATTTCTGTTTCATTTTTCAACTACAATGGTCTTGCGGTTTCTTGTTTCATTTCATTAATTTTTACACTTGTACAACAGGAGCTCTGCGAATCATATCCCTCAGAATTTGTATCATATTTTCACTACTGTCGATCATTGCAGTTTGGTGACATGCCCAACTATTCCTATTTGAAAAGGCTTTTTCAAACTGTATTTATTCGAGAAGGTCGACAATCTAGTACATTATTATTTTGTATATTTTGACTAGTAGCCTATCATGTTAAATACTTACAAATCAATCTGGATGTTGTTGTGCAGGTTATAAATTTGACTATGTTTTTGACTGGATATCGTTATTGGTTAGTGCTTTTATATCTTTGCTTGTTTCAGTGTTGTTTAATTGCGTCTGTAGCAGCACTATATTCTGTACTTTTGACCATTGTGTAGCGGCTTTCGACCAAACTGCTAACAACACTGACTTGTTTGTTTGGGTTTCGATTTCTAGTTGAGGTCACTCACTATATTTTTTGTTCTAATAACAGCTTGAAAATGGCAAGGCGGCTCTAAATATAGGACCATCTGGCCAGATGATCTTACCTGGTAGCAGTTCATCGACCCGCCCAGAATTCATCCGGTGTACAAGACTAAGCAGCCAAACTTACACTCACCAGGGATCATATAGAAGCAACCACGATGATCTTCTGCGTTTATATCATATGGGATTAATCTTATGCATTGATTCATACTGCATTTATTTCATATGCCTCTTCATCCTATATTATGTATTCAATCTTCCTTGATTTCTACTTCTTGACTAGTATATTACTATAAACCTCTTTTTTATCATGTAATTAAAGTTGATGCTGTAATTATAATAAAAGCCAATCTATAACACTCTACTCCAACACAAGTGAAGTCCTTCCCTTCTTGTCTCTTTTAGTCGCTTATAGCCTCCAATTGTTTCAAAGCTTCTTCATCATATAAACAAGAGGTTAATTTTTTATTTTTTTTACAAAAACAAAATGATATTCATTCATTCAAATTGAGAGGATACATCAAATACAACCACATAATCAATATCGCTAACAATGTAAAAGATAAATCTGCAAACAATCTCATAATATCTAAGTTAATAGCATATAAGGGCAAAATGCCTACTACAAATAATAAGATAAACTTAAATCACCGGAATATCCATGTCTTCGGATCTACAACATTGATGACTGAATCATTGATTGAATTTGTAGATGGCTGAAGATGATCTTTCAATAAGAACCAAATGAACACCGCAATAATACAGGAAATCAAATACCACCGCACAAGACGACAAACAACACAACGCCGCATAAGACGACATACAACACAACGTCGCACTCAGACGATGAAATCATAAAAAAACACAAAATAAAAACTTAATCTATTATGAGAAATCACTTATTTATATTAAAAGAAAGAAAGAAAAAAACAAATGCACAAACTGGAGAGGAGGTTGTTGTCAAGCTGGTATGTTAAGTTGGGAGCAATGCTATGGTTTTCAGGAAATCATGAAGAATGACTTTATAGATTGCAATTACACTTGACATGCTAAATTATCTCAATATATATGCAAACTGTGTTTTAACATTGTTGCGTTATAGTTTATCTTAGACCGTTCATCATGCTCTTTCTTTTGCCTTGTTTTAAGAAGCTTTGCATATCAGTAATTAGTGATATTAATCTATGTTTTTAATTCCTAATTAACCATCATGTCTTGCCCCCGAAAACTTCCAAGAGCCTGTGAGTATCGAGTATCCACGACTTCACCATGAATCAAAAGTGTATAACCTTCTTAAGGAGGAAGTAAGTCAATGTTGCTATTTGAGGTAACATTATTTGTTCTAATAACAGCTTGAATAAGGCAAGGAGGCTATGAATTTAGGGCCATCTGGCCAGCTGATCTTACCTCGTAGCAGTCCATCTACCGCACATAATTCATCCCGTGTACAAGACCAAACAGCCAACCTACACTCACTCAGGATCAACTCGAAGCAACCACGATGATCCTCTGCAGAGTTTGGAATTCCTCTCTATCAGAAAGTAACAAACAAATCCAGTTTCTTTTTGACAGAAGGCTTTTTCAATCTTGATTCTTTGAAAAATGGTGTGAATAAATTTTTTGATTCTTTGAAATTATATTTTCTCATTTGCCTCTTCATCTATGTAATATGATGTACTATTCAATAGAAATAAAGTTTTACCCAGAATTACTACTATAAATAAATGATTATGTCATGGTTGTGTGTTTGTGACGTCAAAGAGACAAAACAATTCCATAGAATCAAAGTTTATAATAGCATTGATTGAGCAACAAGAAACAGCTAATTGTCGGAGACCACTCTCTCTATCTTTCCAAAGTCCTTAATATTTTATGTCTCTTATGTTTGTAATGTAGCTGCTATATTTTATCTACATATTCTCACTTCAAGCCGGCATTCTCTTTAATTCATTTGCAACTCTCATATTCATATACATACCAAACAATTTTAATTTGAATATCATTGGTCACTATGGATGAAGGTGCTAAGAGAATGGAAGAAGGGCTTAATTTACCATTGGACATTGATGATGCTAAAGATGATGTCTTGAAGAAGCAAGAATTTACCAATAATAATGGAGATTCTAATATTGAGCAACAAATAGTTGAAGAGGGTGATGCACAGCCAGCATTGATTAAGCAAAAGACAAAGAGGATTGCAACACTTGATGCATTTAGGGGCCTCACCATAGTGGTTAGTTAGTGTAACACTTTAATTTATACTTATTAATTAAAGACTTATGTAGTGTAAGAACAAGAAAGAACCAGAAACATATTAATCCTTAAAAAAATTAAATGTCAACCAAACTAGTTAATTAATTTTTAAAGACATTTTAGTTTCATCAGAGACTACTTTTGTTGACATTTGAAATTTTTGAGAGTAAAATTAGTAATATTCTTTACACAGATCAAATCTAAACTAACCATAGGTGAATTTCTATTTATAAAATATAGTAATTAAAATAAATAAAAAAATTTTAAACGATAGAATTTTGTCCAAAATTGTCCACAAATCCTAGCTCAACTAGCAACTACAAACGATCTCAACCATCGATTTGTGATTAGACGGCTACAGTGAGTAACCTTGCGACGCACTTACTGCCTATAATCCAATTCCAATATTGAACATGCAAGGGAGAGCAGTGGAGTTCTATCCTTATAATTATACAAATAAATACTCTCTATTCATGAATATGAGCAATTATCTAAAATCTTCCTTTGTTTGAGTTAATTAATGAATTATATGTTGTTTTTTTGGAGAATTTATGTGTAGATTATGATACTAGTAGACAAAACTGGAGGAGTTTATCCACTCATTGATCATGCCCCTTGGGATGGATGTACTTTGGCTGATTTTGTTATGCCTTTCTTTCTCTTCATTGTTGGAGTTGCCATAGCCCTTGCATTAAAGGTATGTTTTCCATTCTCAAATAAACTTCCATCCTCTAAGTCCTTTAATTAAACTTTGATTTGTAATAATGCAGAAAATACACAAGATCAAATATGCTTTGAAGAAGATAATGCTTAGGACATTGAAGCTTCTCTTTTGGGGTATACTATTGCAAGGTAAACAAAAGTCTTCAAATATTCTATTTTTTAGCAGAAAAGTGCTAGATATAAAATTCACCAAAAAATGAGTTGCATAAATAATACTATGATTAATAAATCTTTATGCAGTGATACATTTAATTATGTAACATACTACACCTACAGGTGGATATTCTCATGCACTTGATAATGAGCTCTCATATGGAGCCAACATGAAATTTATTAGATGGTGTGGCATTCTCCAGGTATAAATCAAATTATCAAACAATATAATTCAAGTAAATTTGCTTAGATTAATGCAAAGTAATGACATTTTAATATACTTATGTTTTCTAAATTGTATGTGTGCAGAGAATAGCCCTTGTATATTGTGTAGTGGCTCTAATAGAAACATTTACAACCAAACTTAGACCCACTACCTTGACTTCTGGACGCATAGCCATTTTTACAGCCTATAAATGGCAATGGTAAGTAAGTTTTTGATTCTGCTCAAAATTTTGGAATTATGAAATTTGATTGTGGTATCAAATTTGTTGATAATTAATATTGTTTTTACAATTTTATTTACACATGTGTGATGTAGGTTTGGAGGTTTCACGGCATTACTCATTTACATGATCACAACTTTCACACTCTACGTTCCAGATTGGAGTTTCGTAGATCATGTCAACGGTGACGAACCAAAGAGATACACGGTACATTCACTATCTATCTCTCTTTAATGTCTAAACTGTTACTTGAAGCTTTCATTTTTCATATTTTGTTCTTACTTCCTTTTATTAGGTCCTATGTGGGATGAGAGGACACATAGGCCCTGCATGTAACGCCGTTGGATATGTGGATAGACAAGTTTGGGGCGTGAACCACTTCTATTCACATCCTGTTTGGAGACACTTGAAGGTGAGTACTACTGATATGTGCTTAAAAGAATGTTTATAACGATGTATTAGAATTGATTTTGAAAATAATTTGTATTAAAAAATTGATTTGTGTACATATAAAGAAGCAACAATATGAATTCTTCTAGTAGAATTCCCCTGCTGTTTTCCTTCTAATAGTATTTCGCCTTATTTTAGGAATGCACATTCAGTTCTCCAGGTGAAGGTCCGCTTCGCGAAGATGCTCCAAGTTGGTGCCATGCCCCTTTTGAACCTGAAGGCTTGTTGAGGTTTGCTTTCCTGTTTCCTTTCCCTCGAAGTTCGTAATTTTTTCTTCTTATCAGAACTTGATATAAAAAATTGCAGAGTTAATATTAACAATGATAGCAATATGTGAAAAGTTGCATATGTTATACTGCTAAATATCTATTTATATGTCAGAAATATTTTAAGAAAGGTTTTTTTTTAATAACTAGTTCAATATCAGCAATCCTCTCTGGCACCATTGGCATTCATTATGGGCATGTCCTAATTCATTTCAAGGTTACAAAATCTTACCCTATGTTATTTTATAAATTGAATTTTATTAGTGAAAGGACTAAAATAGAATACATTTTTTTGGCAGGGTCATTTAGATAGGCTCAAACAATGGGTCTCAATGGGATTTGTGTTACTCACAATAGCCATTATCCTTCACTTCTCAAGTGGTAAGCTAATGTGATAAGCACTTCTCAAAATCCATACATTTTGAGTTAAAATAAATCTTAACAAAAAATTATCAATTATTGCAGCTGTTCCAATTAACAAGCAACTCTATAGCGTTAGTTATGTTTGTTTCACAGCCGGAGTAGCCGGAATTGTCTTCTCTGGTCTCTACATATTGGTATAATGCACCATATATTGATTCAAGACGGATATATGTTTTGCGGTTATTCTCTAATACTCGTGAGTCTTGATAATGAAACAGATAGATGTTTGGGGGATCCGGACGCCATTCTTGTTCTTGGAATGGATAGGAATGAATTCTATGTTAGTGTTTGTGATGGCAGCTCAAGGAATTTTTGCAGGATTTGTAAATGGATGGTATTATGAAAATCCAAATAATACACTAGTAAGAAACAATCTTTTTCTTTTTCTATTATTTCCATGGTATATAGTATATATACTAATTGCTTTCTAATATATGTTCATTTTTTTATCATGAAAATATAAATCAGGTACATTGGATCCAGAAGCATGTGTTTGTTAATGTTTGGAACTCAGAGAGAGTGGGAACACTGTTATATGTTATCTTTGCAGAAATTACTTTTTGGGGAGTTGTTGCTGGCGTGTTGCACAAGTTAAAAATATACTAGAAATTGTAAGAGAATGGCATTGAGAAGTTAATCATCATTGGCCACAATTAGAATTTAATAGTAGTAATATATACTAATCATTTGTTGTATTGGGTCCATTAAAATGGTATCTTTTTTATTTTTCTAACTATTTATCCCTGTTGGATCCATATTGAAACTTTTCTCAATAACAGTCTTCTACTTCAATGTGACATTGTCAAATAGAGCTTATTAATAGATTTTCAATTTTTAACTTTGTACTGGTTATTTGCATATCCTCATCAATTTAATCATTGTTAAATAATCAAATCGTAATTTGGTCTTTATATTTAAGCATTTTTTTTATCAATTTAGTCTCTAATATTACTATAAAATTTGGTCACCGACAATAAAAAGATAAATATGAGTAAAATTTGACAGAATTAAAAGTTTTAAATATTTGTAATCTCAACGAGCTATTTACATATTTGAGAGCTCAACAAAGTCACGGTGAATTTGGCGATTTACTTCTTTTCTTATTTTAAAAGATTTGATGGTTTACTAATTTTAATTTATCCAAAGAATTAAAAGAAATTATTTTAATTCCTCTAAAAAATTACATTCCTAGTTTAGGATCCTCCATCCAAACACATTTGTCCACTACTGAGGGACGACCAATTATTCTGCAATTCTTTTGTGACAATAACCTTACAAAAATATCATTTATCATTTATGAAAATATGGTCAAAGCATAAAATAATAAGGGGAATCTTTAATGTGTCAAAGAGAGTACAAAATAATTATTCGGACTCCAAATTTAGAGCAACAGCAAGAAAAAAACAAAAGAAGGAACTAATTAACAACATAAACCCGCCAATACTAATCTATCTATATAAAAAATACAATTATGAATTATATGATCCTTCATATGTCTCTTTATGTTTGTAATGTGGCTGCTATAATGACATGTTGATTCTCTCCCTGCATTGACTTCAAAGCCGGCCTTATTCTTCATTTAGAGCTCTTAATTTGTCACTTTAATTAATACACACACCCTAGCTAGTATATATATATGTTGGAACAATTTGTTCAATATCATTCACTATTTTAGCTATGGATGAAGCTAAGAGAATGGAAGAAGGCATCAATTCAGCATTGCAAGATGATTCTAAAGATAGTGTCTTGAAGAAGCAAGAAATAACCAATATCAATAGAGATTCTAATATTAAGCAACAAATAGTTGAAGAGGGTGATGAGCAGCCACCATTGGTTAAGCAAAAGACAAAGAGGGTTGCTACACTTGATGCTTTTAGGGGTCTCACCATTGTGGTAATTAATTAATTAATTAGTTACTATGTTCTAATTCCAAACTTTCTTATTTTTGAAATTGTTGTACATTAGTCTTAATCCATGAGCATGCATAGTGGACTTTTGTCCTTATGCTTTTTTAACTAACTAATTAATGTGTAAAAGTGAGAGTGTATATTGTTTCAAAATAACATTTACATTTAGATATGTTCAATCATATCTTACCTTACAAAAATAATGTACTTTTAAAATATTTAACAAATATACCCATGAGACCTAACTCAACTGACAAATATCGATATTGTTAGGCTGAATATCTTCATCCGGCAGGTTTGAACCTAGGATCTCGTGTGCGAGTTTCTAATAGTGATTTTTACTTCATCTACAAACCAAAAAAAAAAAGAAATATTAACAAATACATGTACGACGAGATATAAGTAGACATGTGTCTAAAATCATTTTGAAGTTAAGATAGTCATTAAATTTATTTAGAAGTGAGTCTAAAATATGTGTTTGGCTATGTTTGTGTAGTTGATGATATTAGTGGATGATGCTGGTGAAGTTTATCCACGCATTGATCACTCTCCATGGAATGGTTGTACTTTGGCTGATTTTGTTATGCCTTTCTTTCTTTTCATTGTTGGTGTTGCCATAGCTCTTGCACTAAAGGTAACTTTTCTTCCATTTTCTGTTCTCTTTCCTGTTTCCATTTAATTATATCTCTAGAATTTTTGTCTGCACTGTCACCACAGTATCCTCTATGTCTTTTAATTCATAGATAAACTTTGATTGTAATAATGTAGAGAATCCCCAATATAAAGTATGCTGTGAGGAAGATAATACTTAGGACATTGAAGCTTCTCTTTTGGGGTATAATTTTGCAAGGTAATTAAGCAAAACTTTTCAAATTAATCTAAAATATAATTAGATGAATAAATCTAAGTTCACTGATAAGTTTGATTATGTAACAAACTATAGGCGGATACTCTCATGCTCCTGATGAACTCGTATATGGAGTCAACATGAAATTTATTCGATGGTGCGGCATTCTTCAGGTGTGATTCAAATTAAATTAAATGTTATTTGTGCAGGGCCTAATGCAAAATAATCACATTAACCAAGTGTATGAAATTTATTTGCAGAGAATAGCCCTTGTATATTGTGTTGTGGCTCTAATAGAGACATTTACAACCAAGCTTAGACCCACTACATTGAGTCCTGGACACATATCCATTTTCACTGCCTATAAATGGCAATGGTAAGAAAATACAAGAGACATTTAATTTCAAATTTAAAATATGCTCATTGAAATTGATTAATTGAAATTGTGAACTTGATTTGATTAATGATACATGATATACATGTGTGACTTAGGCTTGGAGGCTTCATTGCATTTCTCATTTACATGATCACAACTTTCTCCTTATATGTTCCTGATTGGAGTTTTGTAGATCATGTTAATAGCGACGAACCAAAGAGATACACGGTATATTCTCTCTCTCATTATTATGTCTAGAATACCGAAGTGTTCACCTTTTATGTTTATTTAATTTTCTTATCTTGTTTCTGTTTATTAGGTTATAGGTGGAATGAGAGGACACTTAGGCCCTGCATGTAACGCGGTCGGATATGTTGATCGACGAGTTTGGGGTGTTAACCATCTTTATTCTCAACCTGTATGGAAACGCTTAAAGGTGAGTAATTATATATCTTACAAAATTAATCCAATCAAAAACTGATCACAAATTGATAAATTGTTCTAAATAAAATGGTACTATGTTGCTTTAAATATTTTGGTATTGTTCTAAATAAATTGATAAATTACTCTATTGTTGTTCTAATCTTTGTATGATTTTTTTGTAGGCATGTACATTTGATTCTCCAGGTTTCAATCAATTTCGTGACGATGCTCCTAGTTGGTGTCTTGCTCCATTTGAACCAGAAGGCTTATTGAGGTATTTGTCTTAAAATTTATAATATGGTACAACTATATAAAATTTATAATAAGGTACTAATTATATTTGTCTTGAGTAGCATATGAAATGGGTTTTTATTTTTTGGTAGTTCCATAGCAGCAATCCTCTCTGGCACCATTGGCATCCATTATGGGCACGTCTTGATTCATTTCAAGGTTACAAAATCTTATCCTATGTTTTATTATACACACATAACTATAATTGAAATTTAGTGAAAAAGGCCTAAAAGCAAATAAATTTTAATATGACAGAGTCATGCAGAAAGGCTCAAACAATGGATCTCAATGGGGGTTGTGTTGCTCATAGTGGCCGTTATACTTCACTTCACAGATGGTAAGTTAGTGCGGCAAAAACATCTCAAAAATCATATTGGAATTTGGATTGTGTGCGCTTATAACTTCACGCGTCAGCCAGATCGATGATTTGACTGACTGCGTGAGTGACTGCGCACAACCCAAATCCCTCGCAATTCAGCCTAGAAAATGTAACATTTGAGTTCAAGATAACATCATAACAAAATTTTCTTGGGACCCTGCAGCTATCCCAATTAACAAGCAACTCTATAGCATTAGCTATGTTTTTTTCACCGCCGGAGCCGCTGGAATTGTCTTCTCAGTTTTCTACATATTGGTATGAGAAAATGCAATATATATTTATTCAAGTACAAAAAATTCTTCTTATTAGTAGTTATTGATTAACAATGTTTTTCTTAAGTTAATGCTTATTATAATGAAACAGATAGATGTTTGGGGGATCAGAACTCCATTCTTGTTCTTAGAATGGATAGGGATGAATGCTATGTTAGTGTTTGTGATGGCAGCTCAAGGAATTTTTGCAGCTTTTGTAAATGGATGGTATTATGAAGATCCAGATAAGTCACTAGTAAGAAACAAAACAACCTTTTTAGATTTTTGTATTATATTGTTTAGGATCTGTCTTAATTATCATAATTTTATAGTATATATGTAATTAGCATTCTAATATATTTTATTTTGGATATGAAAATATAATTAGGTGCATTGGATCCAGAAGCATGTGTTTGTTAATGTTTGGAACTCAGAGAAAGTGGGAACTCTCTTGTATGTTATCTTTGCAGAAATTACATTTTGGGGAGTGGTAGCTGGCGTGTTGCACAAGTTAAAAATATATTGGAAATTGTAATTGTAATCTATAACAATTATTGGTTCCATTAGTAATATTCAACCTTGTAATTGCTTTCATCTTTATTCATTGTTGTGTGCATACAAATTGTCCTGGTCACTTTCTCTACGATTTGCCAAAGAAAGAGTACTCCAAAATATGGTCCGAAAAGGAATTAAAATTAAGATAGATATTCAAAAATAGTAAAAAAAATTAAGATAAATATGATTGCAACTACGAATTCAAATCAATTAAACACGTACACGTGAAAATATAATTGAAGCTCTTTAGATTTTCATTAATTCCACAAAAATTTAGATTCCAAAGTTTACCTTGTGATCCCATTTCCTTATTGACTCACCCTTCCTATAAAGTTTGGTGTTAAGCCTTCAACTCACATTCGCTATGAAATAAGTTTGAACTCTGATTTATACGTATTAAATATAATCTCTTTACCAATTAAATTAAGTTTACCAGATAAATTACACATTTTTATACCAAACCAAAATAGCACCTGAACTGAAAACGTAGTTAAATTGTTCCCATTATTTCACCACTATTAATTCACGATTAATAACGACAACAAAAAGGACATTGTTAAGGCAACAACGATTTAATTAAATTAAAATACTGAGAATGGTAGCAAATTGCATTATCTAATCTAATTTAATGTCAGCAGTAGAGACCAGATAAACACAACACACCATTATTTTTGGTATCACGAATTAATCTTGTCCCTCCCGGTGTCTTTGTACCATGGTTGATGCTGACAAATTGGGATATTAAATTATTAATAATCAACAAAATCTTAAAATACTAGCTTATGACATACTAGTATATGGGAAGAATTCTACGGTGTAGCAACAAATGGGATTCTTAAATTTTCTTGATGTTAATGGGAAGACAGATAATATTTCTTATACTCCACTCCTCCAAAAGTGTCCTTTTAAATTTTCCACAAACAACGACTTATACAATTTAATGTTAAATCTTGCTCAAAAAAACAATTTAATGTTAAATATATTTTTATTTCCTATAAACTATTTATCTTGTTAATTTAGTATCTATGTTTAGTCATTATCACATACATTTTACAAAAATAATGTATTTTTATGCATAAAGAAAATAACAAATCATTAGAAATTCATATAGGGATCAAAATTAAAACCCCAATTATATGCATTTTACTGAACAACTTTAACATTTTAGTTGAACTATAATTTATAGACATGTTTTTCCAAAATTATAGTCATGTATTTTTAGTCCTATAGAAAAATTAAAAGCCATTGTTTATCAAAATATTTGAGGATTTAGATGAACCAAAACATACTCCCTCCTGTACTAAATGATTGTGCTTTTTAGGTTCATGGAATGTTTGATGAACTTGGTTCATAATATAGACTAGATACATCAATCATTCTATGAACCTAAAAAGCAAAATCTCTCTTATATTTAGGGCCGGAGGGAGTAATTAAGTAGTAGTATAAATGATTTTCCCTAACGTTACAACAACGACTAAAGATCAATCGTGGAACACGTGCCTAGAAATTAATGGAAGTGTGGACATAACTAAAGTTAAGGTGTATAGATATGATGTGACATAATGCCCCTGAGTGATATTCATGTCATCTGAGGGACAATGACAACGATGAAGTCTTCTACGTTAAACAAATCTATAATCTAATTGATTGGTTAGATTAACGTGACAAATGAAGCAACTTGGTGGTCAAGGTCGTATGTTAGGAAACCACCACAATAGTATATAAATAGTAGTAAAATAAAGCATCATAGTACATAGTAAGAAGCAACCAGTAATTAATTGAGCAAGAAAAACACAATAATCGTTGATGAGATATGTACATACGTTAAATATGACAACAAAGTGGCTTCCCCACTAAGGCACTTTCATTTCATACATAAGTAAGTCATTGTCACATTTACAACCAAAAACAAATCAATGATGAATGTTGTAACAATTACATAATCTTTGATAAATTCAGTTGATGAGCTAAAAGAGACTATACAAAAGTAATAAAGAGATTCTAAATTCAAGCCCAAAATCAAACATAGCTAGCAAAATTTCATACTAATAATAAATTGACACTGCCTACATTGACGACATTAAAAACTTCAATAATTGCCCATATCATAATCAGACTTATCTATCTATCTCGAACTTTTTTCAAAACTCTATTTGTCATTGACAGTTTGTTTTTTCATACCAAAATACCAAATGTTAAGAATTTTGGAACCATTGATTTACAATGATGCTCTTCTAATAGAGTTTTGCAAGCAAAAATAAAAGTCCAAATAAAATGCTCTGACCTTTTTACAATATTTCGTTTCATTCATAAATGGTCTGACCAACCCATTGCTACTATCTTTTGTTTCATAAACTTGCTATAGTTGCTACATCCCTTCTCTTTATACACATCTAATTATATTTACAAAAGCTCTAACAAAATATAAGTGGCTAAAATTAATATTTACACAATATATATATCAGTTATATCTAGGAACTATATGGTAAGTAACCATGTTATCTGTACAAGGAAACATGTTCATCCAAAATGAACAATGCCACTAACCATATATGGATCACTCCCAACCCATCAACATTTTCCAAACTCCTTTCTCAATCTTGTTCCTTGGAAAAGATAACCCCTCCCCTTCATCAAGCAAGACTCTATATAATTCGCACTCGCGATCTCCAATCACATGCCTTCCAACTTCGGCCTGTTGAAACAATAGTCACTATTATTGACTTCAAGTGAATTATCACATTCAATCTTATTACTAAAGTGTATGAAATAACAGAGATTAGAGCATATCAAATGAGTAAATACCGAAAAGATGCAAAGTCCGAGCATTTTGAGAGCAAGAGTGATATCATGAAAAACAAGCGGCCTTCCTTTCCCTGCCAAATCCACAGGGTTTGCAACCAGCAACTCTGTATCGGGACCCCTGCTCACAACAGCTACTTTGAGTGGACGGAGTAGTTCTGTCTTAAGACGCAACGACAAAGACTCCTGCTTGCTCGGATCAATTATCTTTTTTCCATCAACTTGCATGATGAACAAGTCAATTTCACATTTTCCTCTAGGCTTCTTTGAGAATCTCCCATATGATATCTGTTTATATGAAAATTTCGTTTTACTTTTAGCATACTACAAAAGTTGATTAGAAAGTATAGGCATGTCATTGTTACAGAAGTTGCTTAGAACATGAAAGAAAATGTGCCCTTGAGGAAATAAAGATGAAATTTCATGATACAGTATCTTTATAAAATAAAAGTATCTTAAAAAACTTCATATTCATATTAAGTGAACTTTAAAGGCTTAACAATTTTTTCTACTCACACAAACACCAGACACAACACTGATAAAAGCATGTTCACAGTGATAATAATTTGAGAAAGAGGAATATTTGAGTGTAACCACAAGTGTCGGTGTTGTGTTGTGCCAGACACAACAGTGAGACATTCAGTCTGAAGCGTTGGTGCTACATATCAAGCCTAAAAGCATTATTAAAGAATGTTTGCTTATTTGAATTTTGAATTACTATACCTGAATATTGAAGTCCTTCAGAATTCTCATGATGTCAAAAAGAAGACCTTTGTGATCTTGGCACATAATTTGGACAAGAGTGTGAGCAGGACTCAGCGTGTTGTCCATCACAACAGAAACAGAATCAGATGTTGAAGTCCCACTTTGCAAATCAAACACATCTGTGATTGCATTTGGAAGGGAAGAAGATGCTTGAGAAAAAACAGTAGCTTCTGAGTCAACTAATTCAATGTCAATTGTGGTGAAGATATCCTCCAAAATGGCTGTTAACTTATCAATTGTATCATCCCGTCTCTTCTGTGTATGTAAAAGTTCCCTGATTATATAAGATTATGCAATAGGTCAGTTAGTTTAAAACCACATTTCTTAAGCTAAAAAAGTTGGTTTTAAAGAACAAGATATATAAGAAAACTTCACAAGAGTGATTATATCAAATGTTTCAAGTTAGATACCTTTTTAGTCTCTTCCAAGTTCATTTTTTAAATCATTATTTAAAGAGAATTTTGTAATCCTACTCATCAAATACACACTTTTAGACTTTTAGTAAATACATAAAGAAAGAACTAGCAATTATAGGGAACAAATTTACAACACAAGCCTCTTCCAAAAATGTACATGTAAAGAAATCTAGAACCTTGTATCTGTGATGAAAAACAGATCCAACACTTTGCCATCTGGTGTAGTAGAGACCTTCACTTTCTTTATGGTGAGCTCTAGATCACAAAGAACTTCTGTGACATCTGTTTCAAAAATGAAGATATTTAGTTAGTCTTTCAATGCATCAAAAACAAGCTTAAGCAAGAGGGTTTAATATTCCATGTAGAAAGGATGGCAACATTTAAGGAAGGAAGAATCTACAATAAAAAAAATACACAATGAAGCTTTGGAATTGGAAAGTTTGAAAAACAGAAAGTACATCATGAAACCTCAAATCAACATATATGTTTCAAATTTTGAATGCTTTTATTACACTAAAAACTACCTTTCCTCACTATTCCTTCATCAAATTGATATTTTGAGACAATCAACTTTATCTGTATTTTCACTAAATTTGGTTTGATAGAAGTCAAAATCAATTCAAAAGCTATATTTTCCCCTTTCCAAAAAAATATAAACCAACCATACTCCTTTCCGTCACTGTTATAAGCAAAATTGACTTTTTAAGTTTATTGAATAATTGATGTATCAGTGACATTAGTTATTCAATGAACAAATACATCACTTATCCAACAAATCTCATAAGTCAATTTTGCTTATAATAGTGACCGGATGGAACACTTTCACTATATTTGAGTACAAAACCTCCCATTTTAGTTTGATACAAAATATGCTCACAATAGGAAAAGATAGGACCTTTCAACAAACATACATTCATTGATGGTGATTTTGTCAAAAGCTACACTTAAAAACATCAATAAAATCGCAGTCACACTGTAATTTTGTCAATCATACTGCCAATTCAAACACGCACTCAATCTTAAAACAAAAACACATATATAAGAGTTGAAATTGAAAAGAGAAATTCCCGAATATTACCATGTAAAAGACCTTTACGATCATTGCAACAAAACTTCAAAAGAAAAACATCAGGAGGCTTTGAAGGCTGCAAATCAGAACAATAATACGAAATTCCAGAAGCAGAAGAACAAGTAGGACAAGCAGCAATTAGTCTCTTCTTCAACAAACTCCACCTAGTTTTTTCTTTTCCCACCACCCAAAATACTATATAGCACCATTTCCCATCAGTTGAAACATCTTCATTCATAATCATTGCACCAAACAAAACAAACACAAAAAACCAAATCATTCTCAAAATCTCAACGAATATTAAAAAAAAAACACAGACCCAGATACCAAATTCACAGAAACATTATAAACAAATGAAAAAGATTGGATTTTGAATATTGTATTACCTCCTCGGAGAATGGTGAGATGAAAGAATAGAATGATGCGACATAAATCAGAACCTAGACCAGTTTTGTCGGGGCAATTAACGGTTATGATTGTAGCTTCACCTTCTTTTTGTGGTTCTCTGATAATCACAACATCGTCTTGTAGTATACCCATAATAGAAACACTAATGTTGTTGTTGTTGTCTTGTTGATGTTACTGCTATGGTTTTAATCTAATTTGAAAATTTGATTAATTAGACGCTAAACAATATTTAAAAACGGTTTTTACTGTGTGCTAAGTAGTGTGAGATTGACAAAGAAGAAAGAATGATGAAACTTCCGTTACGGACAGACAAAATAAAAACGGAGAAAACAGAGAGAGGAAAATGTGTAACTAGACAAAACCTAAATATTTATTACATGGAAAATTAAATGGAAATTACATATGTAGCCTTGTGACGGCATAAGTTATGGTGCATAAGTCATAAGTTTATATGCACGGTGTATAAATACACAATATTGCTTAGCACCTTCTAAAAATTTGAGAGTGTACTAAAAATTTGTGAAGTGCACTAGAAATTTGAGGGGTGTGTTAAGTAATCTAAGAAATATACTAAGTAATTCGGAAATATATTAAACAATTTTTATTACTTATACACGGTGCATAAAGAAAAAACTTATACATTATAACCACTCTCACCTACCTTGTAACTTGTGAGTGTGAATGAGTGCATTAAAATGACACTCCACTAAACTTTAGTACCATACCTGAAGGAAGGAACTTGCTCAGTTACTTGTAGTTTTGGATTACCTTGGTTTAATTAATTTAATGTAAAATAAAAGTGGTAATTAGGTGACCATGGTTAATGTTAATATGTCATTACCTTTTTCCAGCACTAGAGGAGACAATTACATGTCAGTATGCAACTATGTCATTAATTAGATTAGATAGTGTAAAATACTACTTACTACATTTTAATTTTATTAATCAATGGAAAAGGTTTATTAACATTCTCCAATCAAAATCATTTCAATTGCCATGCTTAAGTTGCCAAAATGTATACTTGGAAAATGGGGGAAGCACTTTAGAAAGAAGAACAAAAATCCAATTCCACTAAGGTGGCTGCCTGGCATGGTCCTACTCCAATTCATATCCATAGGAATTTAGGCGTCTATTATTAAAGATTAAAGAAATGAGCTCTAGTAGTTCAGAGTTTAAAACGAATTCAAGAATTAAGTGTTTCAAGTCTCCTCATAAACGCGGTTGCGGAAATCGAATCGTGATTTTTTCTACCAAATTCAGCAGCATCAATCACTACTAAATCAACCAACATTAATCAATTACTTTATTATTATTTATTATCAATAAGTTATACTCGATCTATTTTTAAATTACTAATATTTTTAGAAAGAAAAAAAATTACTCATATTTTAGAAAATAAAAAAGCTAGAAGTACTAAGTTCAATTAATCTGTTGTCAGATTTGCACTCAAATAAATGTCATGTACAAATATATTTTTTTTATCATCTCTCATTTAATCTAATAAAAAAACTTATTGATTTAACCGTAAAAACTGCTCAACTTGTAATTGACTCACTTGTTCATTACATAGTGAAAATAAATACAGCTACGACATTGCTTCCTCGAAGTTTCATTGTTTCACTTTCACTTCCACGGACTCTTGTGTTGTGGAGTCATGACTCATGACTTGTAGAGAATATACCACCCAGAATTTGCTAACAAAAAAGTTGCCGAAAGTAACATTTTATCTAAGCAATTATTATATATCTCTACTGTTCTTATTCTATCAGCACTCAATCAAAGTCCACTTTAAAAATTCAATTTAGCATGCTTTTTAAATCAACATGCATGCATAGAAGCAAAATGTCTTAATAGGAACAAATGAAATATGATCTCATATTGCCGCACAAAGTCGGCAGTTAAGAGTAGATAAAAGTGAGACTAATCAGTGACGTATCTCTTAATATGTGATGAAAGATATTATAGGTAAACAAACAAACACAAGCATTACTTCCCACTTGAAAGGAAAATTATAAAGAAACACAATGTTGGCCCAAAGGAAAATTATAAAGAAACACAATGTCTGATTTTAAGAATGAATATTCTTTTTTAAGAAAAAATACGAGAATATTCATATTCTGCTTTAATCCCAAAGGAATCCTGACCCTTGCGCCATGGGCTGTGGCCACAAAGACAGACAGTCAGACAGAGATGAGTTATTGAAGCTGAAGCAAACAAATCACTCTATGTTGAAGATCAACAAATTTAATCTAATGCAAATATCAATAACTAAACCAAAAAACGATAACTAAAAATATAACTGAGAAAAATTGTTTTTTATTGAATTGGATTCATTTTCAACTCCAATATCAGACAGCAGTTCAATCCAAACAGAAGAACTAAACATATTCTTATATACATGGAATATAGTACTATATGTTGTCTTTGTTCTCTGATAGGTTTTAAGATCATTTTCAACTTATAATTTATATTTTGAATTATCTCGAGTTTATATATGAGATGTGAATGTGATGTTAGTCCTGCTTCACATCTACTCCTCCAGCTTTAACATGTTCTACTGGAGCTGGTGCAGCTTCTGCTTCAACCTGCAAAATAATTTAGATTTGTTCAATTCCATGGCAGTTTCAAACATTAAACCATCAAAATGTGTTTCTAGGTCCCTCAAAGAATATGTGTTTCTAGGCATGCAATGATGCGTACATAACATTCATGATGCAGAAAACCAGAAACAGAACCCACCGCCGAGGATCCCTCAAACTCCAACAGATCGCAAATACAGGGAGGGATATGCAGGGATAAGTAATATGAGCTCATCACTTAGCCATATAAATATGACTGTTTTACTAACAACTATGACATGGGTCATATATTCATATTTTCCCCTTTGATATTTATTATTTCTGACGATTGTTAATATGACCACCCTCCAATAATAGCATATCAGCCTATAAACCTAGAGTATTTCATAACATAGAGTTCTCCTCTATAAATTTAGGATACTCTTCCAGGACAAACTACACCTTTAACTAGAACAGTAGACTTAAAACACTGTTTACTGGGTTTCAGAAATTATCTGGCAGAAAGGAAATCTTATAATTAAGCAAAGAAGTATGAATAATATAAGGGGAGCAACTTCAATAAGCAAGTAATCCACTTTAGAGGAAAATGTCAGGCATCTCAACCATCGATAAGAAAGTCAACAATCCATACTACAGACATATGCATAACAAATGATATAATTATTCAAACATAATCTCTTGACCAACCAGAGCCAAATGCCCAAACACAACATAACGATTCAAAATTAATGGATGCATTCACAAATCACAACATAGGTTCACAACTCAACATACAAACAAAAAAAACATAGTAAGTTGAAAATCAATGGACAAATTGACAAATCACAAGGCTCCAAATTGCTTAGTGAAGGATGGTGGGATTGGGTTCCCTTTGTTGGAGTTGGATTCAGCTTGATTGTGCTAGGTTTCAGCTAATTGCAGTTGGGTCATTGGCTTGTTTGGTTCATCACAAACTTTCAACCATGAGTTTATTCATGTTCTCTAATTTCTGGTTCCTATATGCTTGGGAGCTATGGGGGTTAGTAATCAATACAATATCATTCTTCTTTTGGAGATGGTCTCGTTGGGATTATGTTAGATTGGGTGTATTTTTGGAGTCGGGTGCTACAACTGCAATGTTAATATTTTGTGCACTGCAGAACCTTACTACTCAACTATTACATTTTGGGTCTTCTAAAAAATTCCGAAACATTGTCATAAGGGAAAAATAACCACTATATTGAAAACTCGTTCAATCATCCTCAAACTTAGGATTCTGTGAATCTATACAAGTCTAGCTGGAAATAAACTATTCTATATGCTGGTTAACTAGATTTTTATACCTATACATAGAGTAGTAAATTCATAAGGGTTAATTCAAGAGTTTGACAGCCATGTCTTCCGATGTATACATTCTACAAAGCAAAAGTTCCAAAAGGAATATGAAATTAGCTTTACAGCTTAACAGAATATGGCATCATAGTCATTCACTTACTTTACTGTCGCTTTTGGCCGCAGGCTTGTAAGGACAAGCTGGAGGAGCCATCACTGGTTTCCTATACTCCCATCCAAAAAGGCCATATATTTTTCCCTACAAATTTTATGAAGTTCAAAAATTAAAGAAAATAGTAAGATAACATACGTTCACTTATAACCAATCAAGATGCATTCAAATTTCTCTTACTATGGTTTTCCCCCAAAAGCCAAAACACTAGTGCTTAGAAATATAAATCACTTCATTTGAGTTTGCAGAATGATCAAAAACAGTAAATACTACATGAAATTATACCCACACCCACCTCAAAAAACAAACTTTAGCATAAAGTTTACAAAATAGGGTTAATTAGAACAAACAATGGAATTGAAAATTGGTAATTTATTAAAAATTTAATGAAAGAAGAAGATAATTATGGATCTAACGAACTAAAAGAAGAAACAATGGAATGAATGAAACACTTACTTACCATAACATAATAGAAGAGAATTGGCAATACGTTGACGATTGGAACCAGGAAAAGGGGTATTAAGCAAAACACGCAAACCTAAATCAATTACAAAAAAAAAACATGAATATGAATCGATCAATGGAAAGAAAAGAAAATCGGAAGAGAGAAAATAGAGAATTACTACCATGTTGGAATGAATGAATTAACTAACGAATTGTGGTTGGAGACTATGGAGTTGTTGATGCAAAGTCGCGAGACGGAGAAGACAAGTAACGTTCGTTCTTCGAAGCCAAGTAATAGAAGAAGAAACGGTTGAATTAAAATAAATAAAAAATAGCAAAAAATATGAACTGGCCCATGCAGGTCTCGAACCTGCGACCTTCGCGTTATTAGCACGACGCTCTAACCAACTGAGCTAATGGGCCTTGATGTTTATTTGTTATTTACAACGTTATTTGTTCATTTATACCTACTCGTGAATCCTCGCAAACATGAAACCACATTTGACTAACTTCTATTTAAAAAAGAATGGTCGATAATAAAAACTTGTTCTGTTAATCAATGTGAGAGTTTTCTTATTGTTATTTTTAGTGCCAAATGTGAGGTGTTATTTTGTTGTTGATTTTTGTGATTTCCTTATCAATTTAATTCTTTGTCAAATGATTGGATCTTTTAGGCATATTCTATTAGTTACTTATTGAGTAATGTTATTGTCTAGTTACTATAGCTATCTAACTATTAGTTTGCACTAATTAGATAACCATTGTATTGCCTCGTGACTAGAATCAGTTTAAAATGAAAAAAATTATGTTTATTTTCTTATATAGCTTTTATTATCTTTCTTAGATTTAGCATAGAATTTTATGTTTTTAGCTGGATAGAATTATCTCTCTATCAGAGAAGACGGTTTGAAGGACTGGAAATCCCAATATCTCTTGTCAGAAAAGATGGCTAAACAAATCAACTTTATGAACTTCCTCATTTTGTCATGTCACTCAAAAGTAGTAGTAGACAATATGTACTATGGAGATCAAGTTTAGCATGTTTTGTTTAGCTATTGCAGAGGATCAAGCATGAGATGCAACTGGTATTTCAGAAGCTTACAAAATAGACGTCAATAATATGGACCATGTATATCAGTTTAGGATGTTTAGTTAAGCTTTTTGAGAGGGTCTCAAATGAGATTTTGCTCAAAGTTTACATATGACATGTTGCTTAGATAAAAAGTGCTTTGACAAACGTTTTTTGGTTTATTTTCATGGAAATCTAAACAAAACATGCTATTATATCCATCAAACATTTAAAACTGTAAGACATGGGTATAACGAAGCAACCTTCATACTCATCCATATGGTTCCTGAGCATATCCATTTTACCATTTACATTTAAGAAAACTTGTTGCAGGCATAATTTTAACTTGAAGTCCCTAAAATGCTTGTCAACCACAACATTAACTCGTGAAACTAGTCAAAGCATAATTTCTCAACCACATTCATCAAAATTACATTATGTGATACTGTAGAGAAGTTCAGAAAGAAATTATTCTTGACAATCTCCATTCAGGATTTCTTACATCAAAAAGTGTTGCACAAAACAGAAACTAGGTATTCAGCTTACCTATGATTTATACAATAATGTAATAGTTATAACAGTCATACATTTTGTTTAGTATACAAATGTTTGCAGATAGATAGCACAGGAAAGACAATAGACTTCCATAATTCCATCCCAACAACAAAGACATATTTGATTAAGCATTCTCATGCTCCTTGCAAGGAACATTATTGCAGCGGCAAACAGGTCTACCAGAAGCTTCCCACCCATTGAAGCCGCATTCTAAGACCATAATGTTCTTTATACCAACATCTTCCTTGCTCTCTTCAAGATAATTGACAAGCTTCCTAGCACAGCTTGGGCCTCGAACCTATAAATAGTTAATACCATATCCAGTTTAGAGAGAAACATTCTGGCATCGTACAAAAAGGGTATAGGAAAACATTCACATTCCCATTAACAAAAGGCTTTTCGAATAGTTAATACTCATAATCAGTAGAAACCTGTTTCTGACAAGGCATGTCAAGTTGATTTTAAGATGTAATTAAAAACTGTAAAATATAAAAATCCCTATGCGCTTCCTAAAAAATCGGTAGCAATTGGAGTACAGTGAGGAAGTGCATATAAGACGCCGATCAATCATCAAACATGTACAGTTTGAAATTTTATAACAGGATCATACTAAAAATAAGAATCAGATGCATAATGAGAACACTTTGCCAGTAGAATATGATTGATGTAATCAGAATGAAAATACTTATTGTAAACTATAATCAATTTATTTTCTCTTTCTTAAGAAACACATTATCGTCCTCTGAAACCATTGCAGCCTATTCCTCCCAACCAGGTGGCTTTACGCCTTACTCCCTCCTCAATTTCCTTTTGGCCAACTAACTCTCCTATATTAAACTCCACCTTTGAATTCATTAATCTACTCTCTCTCTACGTAAAAGTTAGTTAGTTAGTTACAGACCTCCAGAAAAACTCGAAATTAAGGAACACCATCTTTTGCAAAACGCGCTACTCATAAATTTGTTTTGCTTTTTCATCTCTTTCACACTTGTCCTCACACAAAATTCCTTTAGGCTTGAAGCATGGACAATACACAGACCTACTAACTTGTGAAGCAACTTAACTTTATTTATTAGAATGGGATGGTGAGCATCAATCTCCTCCATCACTTGTGAATAGAGGGTATGACTGTGACACTTCCTACTAGGAAAATGGCAGTGTAAACAAAAAGAAAACACTATTCATGAGCCAGTACAAACTAATTCTATCATCAGCCACTTTTCATCCATAATTATATGCTTTGCATAATGCTTCCTCCCGAATAGCATTACTCATCATGAAACTATGTCAACGACTCTTCCCAAAACGATTAGATGGAGGGGCGTGAATGGTTGATGGATTTATGTCTCTAACAACAGCCTCAGTATAAGATGTTAGGAAATGCAGTGTAATACTGGTGCACGCAAGACATGGTGGGGCTGACAGACAGCCAGAAAACATTGCAGTATAATAAGTAGTAGTATAACATTGATGAAGCACTCTCACGTGACACCATTCCTTAAGGTTTTATATACGGTTGAGGAATAATTAACGAGACTAGGGATCTATTTGGATCGACATATTTGAACTTATTATCTACGACATAGTAAGAAGTTGCAAAACTGTTTGAGAGAACTAATGTCATCCATCCAAGCTTATTATTTCTATAAAGTCTCTATGATAGCTTATGAAAACAAACAACAGTTTGAATTGATGTTATAGACATAACTTATGCATAAGCATTTATAAGAGTTGAAATTAATGGAGCAGTTGAACACACAGACACATACATACAAATCCATAACCGACATATGGATCTGACTAAAAAAAAGAGGGGTAGGAGTTGACCTGACTTAGAGCGCAGTGAAAAACGAGGGTGTCTTTGCCTTTAACTTCTTGAAGAAGCTTTGAGATATTTTGGGAGAAACCATCGCTTGCATAATGAAGAGAGCCGGATATGTGACCATCATGACTCCTCTCGTCGTCTCTATAAAAGTACGTACATAGTCAGTCTCAGTCGTTGAACGAACAAGAGAAGAAGGATGGATGGAGGGTGAGGATTGAACGTACGTACCTGACATCGACGATAGCGATGGTTGGTTTGTGTTTCAGAGAGAGAAGCTGCGTCCCTGTCACGTACGATATACTGCGAGCCATCTCTTCTCTTTCCGATTCAATGTCTCTCACTGCCTTTTGTTTCGGAAACGCACGCTTGGCCCAGAACCGACTCATTTTGCAACCCAACCCATGTAAAACCCGGTTCCAAATCATTCTCAAGCAACAGATTTTTTATTTTTTTATTTATTGTTATCACGGTAGCTAGAATCACCTTCAAAGTTGAATACATAAGTGTACCAGAGTTTAAACGTCCGGTTTATGCACATTATGTGCAAATGTCCTACCGATTAGATTTGGCTCACATGACTTGTTTTATATATTTTATGGTTGTCTTAAATTGATCCGGATATCCTACAATGCTTTAATTGATGTGGATTATCCGATATTTGATCGATGGTTGAGATCGTTTGTTTTATAAAATTATATTTAAAATAACAACCGTTCGATTTTAAATTAATGATCTAGATCAATTAATGCGTAAAATTGTGTGATATCCTACCATTTAAACTCTGGTACACCTATGTATTCAACTTTTTGATCCATCTTAAAGTAGTATGATTCTTGCGTTAAAATAAGTCACAAATACTTAACTACCTTACACCGGAGTAGGATTGAGTTTGGTCACGAAAACGGTCATTATTTTACCTCACCTAAAGTGGAGTGTCTTGTATGGATCAGTCATTAGGTTTGGTTCAGCCTAATTTTGATTGGTTCATGTACACCACTAACCCTACTAGGTAAATAATTCACAAATAACCAATAAAAAAGAAAATAACAATCACTACTTATATAATCCAATGAACCAAGTTACACACGAAACTAAATTGCAAAAAAAAAATGGATAAATAAATCAATACTCCTTGTAAAATATTCAAATTATGTAATATTTCTTGTAAAAAACACAGTTGCTTTATGTGAAAAATGAAGAAAAGAGATGTACACGGTATGAAGAGTTTATGGAGGAGGAAGAGAAAGTCTCGAAGGTTTTGGTGAGGTTGTTCAAATAATATTTCCTTTGTATTTTCAATTATGTGGAATCCAATCTAGTTAAATGTATTTTAATCGGTGCATAGGATGCACCATATAACATTTGCTTTAAAAAATCTTACCAAATCTCACAAAATTCCATTTTTTAAAGAATCCATCAAAATCAAAACTTTTTAAATATCGAAAGACATTCCAAAAGACCTATAAAATTTAAATTAAATACCACCAAATTTTATTGTCTAAAAAAAAAACAAATCTTAATTGTTTAAAGAAATACCAATTTATTTATGTTTACTAAAAATCTTGATTCAATACCCAAAGATTTTACAATTACAATAATAATAAAAGTTTTTATTATCTTTTAAAATTAAAATCTCAATTCAATAACCTCTAAAATAAAATCCCTAAAATAAAATCTGTAGAAAGCAAGCGGGGTGTTTCCGCGCCTTTGGGTTCCCCTCCCTCCCTCGCTACATTTAAACGTCCTACGTCTACCCTTCTCTATCGTTACAGTGTTTTGCTATACCTAACTTTATTATTATTATTATTATTATTATTATTATTTTCTTCTTGGCCACACATTCTCTCCGAACGATTCACAGTAAATGAATTTTCCCTCCGACGTTTGGCCTTACAACCGCTTCGATTTGCGCAACTTCGACGAGAGTCTAATTCCCACCAGGGAAGATCTCATGGATGCCGGAGCAGATCCTCGCTTCATCAATTTAGTATTAAACGGACACTCAGGCAGCGAAGACGAAGATGAAGATGAAGAAGAAGAAGAAACAGAAGAGGAGGAAGATGAAGAAGAAGACGATGAAGAGTACGTTCCCGATGTGCCGCCGGCGTCTAGGGTTTCTCACGAAGCTCCTCGGAATCCTACATCTAACGAAGTAATTGTTATTCCCGATAATGAACGGCAAAATTCAGTTGAAGATGAAAGCAACAAACGCCGCAGAACAGAAGCAGGAGAAGCTTCGTGTTCTTCGATTCCAATTGCAAGCGCCGATTGTAGCCAAGAGAATGACTGCCGTACCGACATTGACGGCCTCATTTGCCCTATTTGCATGGACGCTTGGACTGATAACGGCGATCATCACGTCTGGTGCCACCGCTAAACCCTAACTTTTAATTTCTAATTTTAAACGTTAAATTAAAAATTAGTGTGATATATATACACGCATTGTTGAACTGTGGCTGATTTATTTAGTTAATTTTTTGTGATGAATGTGTTTAGTTGTCTTCCTTGTGGACATATTTATGGCATGTCTTGCATCAAAAAGTGGTTTCAACAACGAAAAAATTCGGGGAAGGTAATTTTGTATTATGTGTTTGATTGTAAATTATTTTCTGAATTTGATATGCCAACAAATGAAGAAGGGAGAGAGTTGGTAACGTTAATATTTTGTGTTCTTTTGTTACAGTGTCCTCAATGTAATAAGAGGTGTTCGATGAAGGAAGTGAGGAAACTCTATGCTTCTCGAATAGTTGCTGTTGACGAAGAATCTCACAAGGTTGTCTCAATGTTAAAATCAAATAAAGTTTTAATTTTCAAGAAATTTGTTTGCCTGATTCGTTTTTTTTCTGTTGGCAGAGAATTCGGAAACTTGAGATCAAATGTGCTTCTCTTGAGAGTAAGGTACAATGTGGTTTATGTCTTTATGAAATCTTTTTTTTTGGCTGGTGATTTTTTATATTGAGTTTTGTGGCCGTGGATTATCATATAATATATAGGAGGCTATGTTTTCATTAGTCTTTGTTGAGAAAATTTGTCAATTATGTTCTTAGGATGGAAGTTGGCGCAAGAAAGAAACAGGATGGAAGAAGAGAGAAGCTGAATTGCATCTCGATGTTCAGAAACTCACGAAGGTATAGTTTTTGCATTACTATGATTATGATGATGATGGATACATACTTGCCATTAGATTGCTGAAAGCCCGTGGTTATTAAAATTTCCATTTAGATCACTGAAAGCCCGTGGTTATTAAAAAATTAGACCTGTTTACTGTAATAGATCCACTTCTGGTACTGTTAGAATTTTTATTTGGAATTTCCAGCAGAGCTGTGTCATGTTTACCGACATTTCTGCTCCACTCTCTCGCTGACCCATTTTAGTCTTTTGCATAATGCCAGCAATTTAACATCTCCAGTTTTTCTATTTACTTTGCTACCTTGGTGGTTTAATATCCGTTTTATTAGTTTCGAATGGTTCTATTATGTACGAGTACATTACAATTATATAAGCCTTTCTGTTTGGTCCTTATTGGTATTTATATTTATATTATTATATCATATGTGTTTTGAATATTTTTAGTTTGCATTTGGTTCTGTAGAGAAACACCTATTTGGAGCAGCTGGTACTAGATATGCAGAGCAGACAATCTGGATTAATGGTTGCCGGTGGGAACTCTCCATGGAGATATGAATCTGGTAATAATTGTTCAAAAATCCAAATGTCATGCATAGTCATCACCTCATAAAACCGTTTTGATTTGCTTCCATCTCTGTCAATAGCAACAAAAATCTTTTGTGACCGAAAAGAAACTTTGCAGTTAATTTCACTGAGCTTATTGTATTTTTCGCTTGATGTATTTGTAGGGCACAACAATAGCCCATTGACCCATGGAAAAGGATCTTTTTGCAAATTTGAATTTCAGGTGTGCCATTTTCTCTTTCTCTTAGTTACTCAATGATTCAATTTTTTTCAAATGCTTAGTATAAAGCATTTCTGTAACATCAATATATGGTGTAATATGTTTTATGTAGCATGAACTTTATTTACTAATTTGTTTCCCCGTTTTCAGAAAGCATTTCACCTGGAAGGTGCTCGTGTATTTGATATGGACAATTCTAATGAAATTTTATTAATTGCACGAAAGGATAAAGCAATGGGTAATGTGCACTTGCTAACTAAAGTAAGATTCTTTTGAATTTGAAATACTCATTTGTTATATATCCTTGGCATTTAAATCTCTCTATTCAATGACCAATTTCGCTCTCACCTTTATGGAATCTTTGCTTTATAGATGAGCTTGATATCTCCATTTGAGATGCAAGATATTGTACTGCCATCATCTGCATACGGTATTAGAGACATGCATATTTCTCCTTTTGATAGTAGACAAGCTCTCTATGCTTCATTCGGGAAGACACTATCAGTGCTCAGGTATAGTTGCATTAACTACTCAATCATTTGGTCTTACGATGTAAAATTTAGTCGTTCATGCATTTCATTTTGTTACAGCTTCGACAGTGGCACCCCTGTTCTTAATTATGATCTCCAGGTATAAGTTTGATCCATAATTCTGATTTAGTTGAAATAAAACTTTTGATAATAGTTTATATATCCATCTGGTGGTTTTTTAGAATAATATTAGAATTTACTTATAATATCTTATTTTATTTTAAAGATTATATATGGGAAGAATGATAAGAGAGTAAAAGCTAAGTATAAGTGTCCTTGAATTAAGTATAAGAAAACCAAAATGAACAGCCTAGAAGATGTCGTTTTGGAAAATTAGAGCCAACCACTATATTTTGAGATTTATGTGTAGGCTATTCTCAATTAGCTTTTGAAGAAAATCATTTTTAACTGAAGGGAGGGTAAAACATAATTTATGGCGTCAATGCTTTTTTAACCATATTAGTGAAAAACAATTTTAACATGCATACTTTTCAACTTGAATGATTTTTCAACCATGGTTTATGTTTTTTGTTTAAGTCTCTAAAGAATAATCTCCAAATTATGTATATAAAAAATAATATTTAGAGAATCTCAAACAAAAGGACTCCATATAATAGTAATATTTTGTACCTTTTCTCCCTGTTGCACTAATGTTATTGCTTGTCCTTCTGTGGCCTTTATAACATGCTATAATCCTATTCCAGGTTCCTGCTTGGTCTTGTTCATGGGATCGCAACAGTACACATAACATATATGCTGGACTACAGGTTATCACTTTTTTTTGCTGTATTTATTGGATCTAGGAACTTCATATGCTAATTTTCATATAACTTACCTGCAGAATGGTTCTGTCCTGGTTTTTGACATGAGACAAACTGCAGGACCCTTAAAATCTTTAGCTGGGTTGACTAGCAACCCTGTTCATAGTTTGCAGTCTCTTGCACCAACAGCAAGTCTCCCTTCTGGTGCCAGAACCATCCTATCTGCATCTGCCATCGGCCCTTGTCAGTGGGACATTGATTCTGAAGAAAGGTAGGCTGTTTTAATTTTATGGATACTACTAGCGTTACACTTGCTTTTGTTTATACGAATATATTATCAATTATCAATGCCCTATAAATGTTGCATTCAACTTGTTTCCCAACAAAAACTCGTAATAATTGTGATTTTCAATTTTGATAGACAATTTTAATTTTAATTTTGTCCTGGAGTTTGAATGATAGTGTACTGTCCTTTTTTAAAAATTATATGAGAAAAGAGTGCAATAGTGCATGCACCGTCAGTATAAACTAGTTTTACATTGATGTCCAATGAAAATCAAGTGGTGGTCTTTTTTAAAGAGCGTTTACAAAATGAATTTGTGTTGGAATGTAGTGAGGCTTTATTAGAGGTCGGTGTAAAACCAATTTACTCCAATAGTGCATCGCCTTTAAACTCAAGTTATATTCTCCAATTTTTTGGATGGTTTTCTTTTGCATTTTGGAAATTCGCATCTTAGTTTGGTATATAAGGCCATATTAGATTTTGGAAGCAATTACTATCAGATACGAGTTTATGCTATATTTAGCTCTCCTAATGCTCTGATTTTTTTCCTTCTGACAATATCAAGGCCGTTGATGGTTCCTGGGACCGATAATCAAGGGGTTTGTATATCCCTTGCCTATTGTCCGAGCAGCGATGACATTGTTGTTTCATACCGTCCAAAGTTCAACATGTCTATGGATGTGCCTCTTTCTCAAACGTCACCCACTCCTTCTCATGTTATTGGACAGGGAGTACAAGGCTCTCATGTATTGTTAAATAGAACGGATGGTAATAGTTTCCGAAAGACGGGTTCCTCGTATGCTAATGTAAGTAATATTCGACTACCTAAATGTGTAATTATAGACATTGAGAATCAGAATACAATGTTTGCATCTGGAGATGAAGTTACATGTGACTTAGTCTTGCAAGAGTTGCCGTCTTTTAGAGTTATTCAGCGATTCAAAATGCCAGCTCAGGCCCGTGATATTAGGTACTCACATAGTCATGGAATGCTTGGCTGTTTAAGTGAAAATTCATTGCAACTTTTCCATACCAATCTCTCATGATTAAGGTAATTCTGTACTTGTTGATCTTTTTGATAAATTTTGTTTCTCAGAATTTTAGATGTCTATAAAGTATAGTTGATATATTTATTACTTTGCCACAATCCCGTGAATGATTTGTTCTTTTTTCTCTATTTATTTGTTAAGGGGTATTTTCTTTTTGTAATTATTCCTACTCCCATATTACTATATTTTATATTTTAGAGCTGTAATATGGATATTTATATTTTCGGACAATAGTAGGTATTCTATCATGAAGGACAAGGTATGTAATGACTGGGATAGATAAATCAATGAAGATTGATTTGAGTCTTTGGGTCATATTTTTCAAAATGGACAACTCAAATTGATTTGTATGTTACATTCTAACCACCCCACTTATTGCAACTTAATTGGGTTGGGATCTCTCCATTTACACACACTTCAATTTGAAAAGATATAGACACAACAAAATAATATTATTTTGTTCTTTGTAACTCCAAATAGAAGTGTCATATGAGAGAATATCAACTCAAGCACCACTGTTGAGTGTTGACATTAATGGGACTTTAAATCACAAACGGTCATGTACATTTAGCTTAGCCCACCACTGTTATCTCAATGACCATCACACTAGTACTAGTTGATGCATCTATTCCACCTTCCACATAAATGTCCTATGTACGAAATTAACACCTTCCTGATTGTGATTGAGATAGAGTGATATGGTATTGATTCCTTACATTCGTTCCTCAAAAATTGTTGGAACCAAACCCCAATGGCATGGAAATGTGTGAATAGTTGCATAAGTGCCCACTACATAGTTTAACTAGAGCCCAACCTTTGGGTGTGGACTGTCTCCGGTGACAATTTCACCGGAGAAAATTAGGTGTTCATCGATACCTTTCATTTGTTGTATGATCATTGAAACACATCTAGAACCTATTAAATCTTAAAGTCTCCCTCTCCCTCTCACCTATTAAATAAGAACCTTTATTAAATGATAACAAGAGGTTATTAGAGAATATGACCGATCTAAGGGGTGGGGAGGGTAAGATGACCAATGTTTTTGGGGGAGTATGAAAAATATTAAATTTAACCATCCATCAACTTATTTAGTATCCTAATGCAAAGTGTGATTGAAAGAAAAAGACCAAGAAAAGCTCTTGAAGCCACAAATATGGCGTATCATAGTCCGTATAAGGGTGACACAATTGGACATCTTTCTGAATCAAAGACAGCATACAAGGCGAGCTCTAAGCTTTTAGATATAACTAACAATTATGCCAAAAGATTTACCCAAAATAATAGTTAGTGGTGGTGGTGATGGTAATAAAAAGGGTCTTGTTTGCCTAATAATAATAACTTACAATACACAATCTTTTGTTCTCCTTGACAAATTAACAATTGACATTTACCTATAATTTTCTTTAACTAACATTTATATAATGTATTTGTTATTACTTTTATTTTTTGGGTTAAGTTATCTTAAATTCTTAATATAAGAAAATTGCATTGAATAATACAAAACATATAATATTTAAAGAGTTAAATGCAAAAGTTCTAAAAGAATAATTCTATTTTGTCTTTTTAATATGTACCCTTATTATGAGCTTATATATGTGCTCTTATAGTAGTATAACAATGGTCCATGATCTTTACAAAATTCATGTGATCTTTAGTTTTTTACTTTTTACGCCGAAGGACATTTTTCAAGAAATGACATTGATTACCAAGTTTCATGTCAGAGGTCTTGCTGGTTTATGATGTTGTCCTCGTTTTCATCGTTAAAATGACAATAACGTTATAAAGTGAGGAGTATGCTTACAATATTCGCACTCAACAGTGCCACATTTACCAATCCATACATAATTGTCCACTTTGCTTTTCTTGGACATTGACAATCATTATTCCTTTCTCCCTCCCTCTTGTATTTTCCCCCCTTTGGTTTACACCAAATAAAAAAGATGTTACTAAGACAAAAAATAAACTCACACAATCTTCCAATTTTTCTCGTGTACTTCGAGCCTTGGACGCTCAAGTGATAGATTAGTGGACCCATTTCAAGTCACCCCCACAATATAAAAAGAAAACTTTTCAAACAAATAGACAAAATAGATCACAAGAGAACAGTGTTTTTTTGGGGCCACCCCAAATTTGATAAATTTTCAATTCTTATCCACAACACTCAGGTGTTAATCTATGATCTCTTTTGGGGTCTTGACAATAATTATAAACCATATGATATCTTTGCACCCATCTCATTGCATTATATTGTTGTGAGTTCAATCCACCAGAACCATATGGTGATGCTGAAACTGGATGACACCAACGAGGTGCATAGGCTGTGCAACCACTAGCTATGAAATTTGTATACTTTGCAACAAAAGGTTGATATTTGTAATCAGCTTTGTATTTTCCATCTTCTGTTGCCCATGATGAAGCATCCCATATTGAACCATAAAGCCACATTGGTCTAATAGGAAATGTTGTGTCACTCTTCCTCGGGTACCTTCTTATAGGCACATCATCCACTAGGAATCTGACACGTAATTCAATGTCAGTATAAAGCGGCTACTATTATTAATACTAATAATCATTTCTATGATTCACATAATAGTCACAACTTTTTTTAACTTTACTAGTAATAGTAGTATAGTTTAACCCTTACATATAAATTAATGTTACTTTTTAAGTAACTATTCTATGTTGTGTTTAATTTTTTGTGTCATTCATGTGACCTTGTGATTTGGTATTCCTCTATGATTTATTATTAATCCAGTCAAATCCGTATTTGCCTTGTTCCTTTATTTTAGAGAAAATGATAAACATTTCATTTTCCGAATATCAATCAGTCTTGTTGCCTAAGTTTTGATGTCAAATTGATTAGGAATCAATCAAACAATGCCACCTACACAACCCAAGCTTACACGTAGATTCTCTTCATCTCTTATCTTGGAAATAAGGATTTCATGTTGCAAGAAACTTCAAGAGTCACCTTGTCCCTTATTTCAAACTATTGACAAAAATCGATAACGGTTTGGTCTCAACCATCCGATCTTTGTCAATGGTTAGAATTTTCAATAATCATTAGGGTCAGCTAATTCAAACCGCTGACAAAATATAATCAAACGGCTTATATTGTAAATTCAACAAATCAATTCCAACCATCCGATCTTTATCATTTCAGCTAAAAAGAAATTAGTGCCTACCCTGTCTACCCTTCTTTTTTAGACTAGTATTCATAATCTATACATTAAATTTCACATTCAAACATACTTAGAAATTCAGCTAAATTATAAATTGACTTACATTATTTCCTTAGGACTCCAAAATATAGCATAGTGATGAAAACCTTTGGTTGGATCAAACCAAAGGTGGAACTTCATTTCTCTGCCTATAACTTTCCCATCTCCACTCCCTCTTATATAAACATTGGTCTGCAAAGTATAAGGCTTTCCAAATGTTGTCCCTAAAAACTCAATGTCCACTTCATCATGGTAACCAGGATGTGCTTCATTGTTTGATAGCTGCCAATAAGCCAATCATTAGTTAATAAAATGTATAAAAGTCAAATCAAATTAGCGAACATAGTGCATGTTTGAATTGACAGTGAGTTCAGCACAATCATAAAAGGCCACCATAATTTTGACAAAAACTACATTTAGAGTTTCAACAAAATAACGATACAATCATGATTTGCTCAAAGTCATAGTCGATCAAATGTGCATGTCATGTTGCAACATCTTACATAGAAAGCTGTTATAACTCCTGCAGTATATCCAGGTTGAAGCTTAATGGAAGCACCAAAGTAACCGGATCGAAATGGACGAACCGATTTGAATCCACTTCCTGTTTTTTTACCATAATACAAGCAATGCAAAATTGATTAAATTTCAATGATATGTAACATAATTAAAGAGAGAAAACATGTTTAACTGATGATCAGTTTAATACCTGAGGTTCTATCAAGCCAAATTGTTAATGCATTTTGTTCTAGTCTTTGGTGTTGAGGGCCCCAAAGGTTTGTAAAACCTTTATAAAAGCTCATAGACTTGAATTTGGAACTTGGCCAGTAACCAGGTGAAGGTGGCCAATAAGCATTGCTTGAAGATGTCATTAAGATTAAGATAGCAACTACAAAGAGGGCCATGAAGAAATGTGAGTGGTAAAGTTTTAGCAGAAAGAATGATTTTGTTGTGTGCGAGAGTGAAAAGGATATGGGCAGTGATCAAAGTAAAGGTCATATGGTAGAAGGGTATGGGAGTGAGTTTGATATAAATATAAGAAAATTATTAAGTGGGTCCCGGGTCCCAAATTGAGAATTAGTGGTGAAATGAAATTTTGGAAGGATATGAATTAAACATACCATATCAATAATTATTTAATTGGTGGATAACATTCAATTATGTCTTTGCTTTGCCATTCAAATTAGAGTTATATAGGTGATTTTAAGCTTAAAAATATACTATCAAAGTAAAATAAAAAAAGTTTTTTATTTTTTTCACCCGCTGGTTCTTAGAGGAAGGGGTCTTAGTAGTTAAGATTTCGGCCGCGAAGTAAGTAAAGTCTGACTAATAAATTGTTCCACTTAGTAATCGAACCCGAGTTCTTTTGAAATCTGTCATTTGGTAAAGTTCATTAACCACTTGAGCCCAATGACCGAGTTGTTTATTCATAATATTTCAATCTTCTTAAATTTTTCCTTTTTAATCATGATATTGAAGATATTTTATCTCGTCAAACAACTACAATCATTGGTTGTTTGGCTGTGGTGACTAGAGAATGCATCAAAATCAAACTCAATAAATTGTTGTCATTTTCTTTTTTCACATTGCAACTACTTTTATTTTTTTTATTTTCCCAATCACTTTATGACAGAAAACCTGTTGGTTTGGTTGTAAAGGGTGAACAAATATGATGGGATGCAGAAGGGGTAGATGGGTATGCCTTAAATGTGCATCTTAACTTTGTGTTTGCTTGCATTTCTAAGTCCAACTAGATCATATGCCTATACTTTAGTAGTAGTAAATTTCTTTTTTCTTATTCTTCATTTTTGTTTTTTTTGCACCAGTCTAATTTAATTTGGAAGTCAATTCTGATAACAAGTGGTTCTAAAGCGTCTCTCGAACACAGTTGCAAGAATTAAATCGCGGTTCTCTTTATCAAATTCAAGATTAATCACCGTTGGATCAAATTTGGTGTTCTTCTTTTCATTTAAGGCACTATGCCATAGATTAACCCGTTGGACCACTATTGTTTTGACGGGATCTTCATTTAAGGCTACAGGTATTTTTGTCTGATCACTGAAAGCAATAGATTAACCCATAATAAAAGATATTAGTATTTATATTTAGTGACGCCTTAAATAAGATTTACGTATATAAAAAGAAGAAAAAAGAAAGAGCATTGAAATGTAGCTAAATGCCAAAGTAAGGCAATCAATTAATGAAATGAATAATGATTAAAACATTATATCAAAAGAAAGGGAATGAATATATATGACGAAACAAAATAATAGTAATGAAATCATATCATGGGACAGATTCTAATATAGTCAAATCTTATAAACCAAACAAGAGCAACGGTGTGTTTTAACTTGTGAACTTCATTAATGAAGGGTGTGGGTCAGAAACAATCCATTAATTGACCTTCAAAGCTTGATTTGATTTCGAGTGGGACATACATATGCATGCTTGATTGACAAGTAGAATAATCCTTAGTGTGATGATAATTGTACGGATTTTTTGAAATCTTTTTTTTTTGACAGTAAAAAAAAAATGAGTCCACATATATATCGCAACCAACTACATTATTACAAAATACAAATTCTAAGATAATTTTATCATATTTAGATTTGTTTAATAAGTGTCATTAGATTTTATTAGCATTTTCTGATTTTTATTATTGTTGTTTATTATTAGAAAAAATTATACTACTCTTTCGGTTGAAATATATACTCTCATCACCAATAAGGTTCTACACTACTTTCACAACACGATGAATCAAATATTTAAATCTCTATTGAATATATATTCATATTTAGTGTCTAATACACATTGAATATATTATTATTTTCAATGGAGACAATTTATAGGAAAAAATGTACACCCTCGTTTTCTCTTATATGCAAAACATATTAGAGAAAAATTACATGTTTTCCCCTCAAAGATTATTTAATTACATTCTTGTGTTTAAAATATACACTCCATCTCATCTTAAGCACTTTAGTCCATTTTAATGCATATTGCTGCTGTACAGTATCTTTTATTCACTACACAATATCACTATAACATATTTAAACCTATTATAAACTCTCAAAAATATTAAATATTTAAAGCAATTCATGTCTTATTAGTACTATTATATAGATCAATATTCATCTTTAATTTTAATAAAAAAGAGAGGATTTGTAAAACAAAAAAAGTTGAATTAATCACCATCCTTAATTTGTCGGCATTGTGATAATAAATGACAGGGGACCAAGATGTTAGATTTTACTGCTCCAACGTTACTTTTAATTTTTCCTCATATACTAGTTGATAGATTCTTTTGACAAATGACATTGACAATGCCACATTTTTGGTATAAACAAACATTTAGGATAAAAATTATTTCGGTTTAGTTATCTGTCTTAACAAGAACCAAATTAATTCTAACATTATTCAATATGTGAAACCAAATGTTTTTTTTAATTATTATTTGGTGAAGGAATGGAGACTATTTGGTTAAACTCTTTGCAATGCAATCATGCATGTTTATCGGTGACAAATAAATCTTATAAAAATAAATCTTCTAAACTAAAACAATAGTACATGCATGCACTTAATTAAGGCATGGTCCCCCAGAACCAAACCACAAAATCACATGACACATAAGAGGCTTTTATTGAGCTCTGGCTTTGTAGCAAGTAGCAACTAACTAGCTATATCTACACACTTCCACAGAATCAATATCTAATATGATTTTTTTTTTTTAATTTTTTACAAAAGATAAACTTATCAAGTGTTATAATATTTTATGATAATATGACAATGTATAGATTATATTTGCTTATAAACTTTGAAACTCTCGTGAACGTATCATATATCCTATCCTATACATTATAATATTTGTAGTATGGTTAATACTTAATAGACCTGATTTTTTTTTGGTGTTATATACAGCTTGTATGCTTCTTTTCTTGACTTATATGTGTAGACAAATTTACACGATTAGGATTGGGATACACTTCATAGTTCAAGTTCATACTATATGTGCACTATTTTGTCGGACACACACAGTCAGAGGCGGTCGGGGTGGGCGGCCGCCCACCGCCTAAAAAATTGAAATTACTAATATGCCTTAGGAATTTTAATAAAATATACCTGTAATGTTATATATCTGTAATGCGCACAATATAAATTGATTCCTGTGTGTAGTTTAGTGGCAAAAGCCTTTCCTGTTATTTAGAGGGAGTGGGTTCAACTCCCATTGTGTACAATTTTTTGTATTTTTTTCTCTTTTATTATAAAAATCTATTTTAATTTTTTTATTGCCCACCCTAACATTTTCGTCTGGATCCGCCACTGCACACAGTGGAATTAGCTAGGGCCACCATGGCCGACAGAGCAGAAAAACTCACAAGAGTGTTGAATTTGTTAGTTTTGTTCTATGTCAGAAATGGACGTTATATAGTATATATATATATAGAATATACAATCAATTAATTGTGCATAATCTTGCATGAATCATGAATAATTAGACCCTCTCTTACACGTTGGAGAATAATTAGCACTTTTATTTGTTAATAATCACAAGCTTTTGCTTTTGTCTCCAAGCTAACATATGTGTAGCTAGGCCTTTTATTTCTTGCATTGGATTTATAACAACTAAGATCTGAATTTTAAGTAAAATGTAAAATCTATGTAAAATTTGTGATTATGTCTATGTTACCAATGAATTAGACATATAATTATAAAGTAGGTTTGGTGCCTCTAAAATGAATTAGACCAATGAAATGATTTGATATTTCACTATTTACTTCTTGACCTAAAAAAGTAGTCTTTTTAAAAAAAATGGTTATGTAAGTCAACCCAATAAATATTTACTTTACATTTTTTATAAGAACAAAATAGTGTGACAACAAAGATATTTCAAAACAAAATCTCTATGATGAGTGAAAATATTGTCAAAAAAATATACAAAAAATACAACAAAATTTATAGTTGACCACCTTGTGTGGAAAGAATTTAGTTGCGATGGAAGAACCCACCCTTATGTGTGGCGCATATTTTTTATGGGAGGTGAAAATTTCATACATAATGTCACAACAAAAAAATATATCTATATAAATTTTTTAACTAAACTTGTGTACAAAAAAAAAGTTTGGGCTGCGGCCCATTTTGTTATAAATAAGTGGACTGGGCATTAAACGGCCCAAAACACTACTATTTCATAGTTGCAGTTGCATGGTTGCATTGCGTTATAAATAAACAATATATGATATTACCTCCGTTCTTTTTTACTTGTCGTTTTAAAAAGAAAAAAAAAACTAAAATAGGAGGGGTATATTTTTGCACCTTATTTTCCTAGTATGCCTTTTTTTTAAATATATCATATTTTTAATCCACCAATAAGTTAAATTCCTTCTTTTTCACAAACATTATCTATTTTCAAAAAAATTGTAACAAACTTTATTTAAAAACAAACAAAATTTGTATACAATAAAAAAGATTTTATTATTTCAACAAAAACAATTATACAAAATTTAGTCAATAAAATAAAATAAGAAGGAGGATATAATATGCAAAATATAACCTAAATTGCTAAAACGACAAGTAAAAAAGAACAAATATTTTTTTCTAAAACGACAAGTAAAAAGGAACGGAGGAAGTAAAATAGTTAAATATTAAAAAAAAGAGTAAGCACTTGAAATTCTGGCTCACCATATTATTCACTTAAAAAGGTTACTACTAATCACTATATTACTTTAAAAAAAAGTGAATAAAATCTTTCAATAATTTCTTCATCAACAAACTAAATAACAAAGGGTGGGTTTGTGTTAAAAAAATATTGGTAGTTATTGTGCTTTTGTGGCAAAACTTTGAGGTATGATGTTAATTTAAATATGGTTTTGAAAATGATTTGGGAGCATCTTTTAGGAGAGTAGGGCTTTTTTTTTTATGCTTAAGCATTCTTTTGAGTTCTGTAAATTCAATTTTAATTTTAATTCCTATATTGACCATTTTTTTTTTATTGGTTCCTACCGTTAACTTTCGTCCAGATGACAAATGTTTTGTCACCCGACCATATTGACGTGGCAAAGATAAAATTGGTGACCGGATTAATGATGGAAGGAGGACTAAAACTAAATTTTTGTTTACATTACAAGCCAAAAAAATTGATTCTCTTTTTTCACCTATATTTATAATTAGTTCTGAATTATTGAAATTTCATTCATTGTTTTCTTCCTAAACCAAAATTTCAAGACGCTTCTATTTTTCTTCTCTCCCTCGCTCGCTCGCTCGCTCGCTCCCTTCGACGCAGTGCAGTTCAGTTCAGTCCACAGTATCAATAGGTTTTTCTTTTTTCCGAATTTTCTTTTTAATCATTTGCGTTTCTAATCCCAATCAATAATATATACCCAACGCCCCATTCCGTAAATATCATTCTATTTCTCTTCTTTGCCGATTTGTTTTGTTTTGTTTTGCTTTGTTATTAGATATATATTATTATTTCCTGTTATTATTATTTTATTATAATGATTGTCTTTGGTTGCATTGAAAAAAATTGAATTCCCATTCAATTGTAATTTGCAACAATTATTTTGTGATCAGAAAATTCGAACCTTTTCTTGTATTGTATTGCTTTATCATTTGAGTTGGTGTCATTGACTGTGTAGTACACAAGTCAAAGAAAAGGAAAAGGGTTTATTTATTTATTTATTTATGTTTTTGTTGTGTGTTTGATTTCAATTCTTGTATTTTGCTTGTGCAATAGCGGTTCACGATTTCACGTAGTCAGCACATTGGTGATCGTTTGTTCATGATTGGATGTTTTAGTTTTGGACTTTTGTAATTGTCAAAAAAATGCATGAATTATGAATACCCCAACTGCATAATAGAAGCTCTGTTGCTTGGGAATGATTTTATATTCATATAGTATGAATGGAATGGAAAGTTTTTCCCCTCATTAAGAGTCTTTTTTTCATATGCTTTCTATACAGGTTAGTAGTTTTGAAGGCAATGCTATAAGGCTCTCAATAGAAGATGGATCTGATCGGTTGTAGTTCAAATACCCATCAAGGTGAATCTTCAGGGGGCTCGCGTGATGCCAACGAAAATAGTTCGATTGGTAAAGAAGACTATGTAAATCACGGTATGTCCTTTTCTTACATCTATTATCGATATTTCTACTTTAGTAAAATAAGAATTAGCTTGCATTAGTAAACAAAATCTCTTTAATGCTTTGAGTTGTTTTGGGTATCTTGTTAGCACATTGATCTTAGACGAGGTTTGGCACATCTCAAGTATTGTATTTGTTTTTTCTCCTTGCTTGGCATGTTTTGAACTTTTCAGAGTAACATTTTAGAGTCCTTTATTTGTTTTTCTTCGTTTCCTTGGTAAGTCATGAAGTAACTTGCATATAGTGCACGCCCGCGGCTTTCTAGTAGGAAAAAAAGTATATGTGAAAATTGAGATGCATCGGCATATGGTTGTATTATCTGTTACTCTATATTCAATATGATGACACACAATTGCACACCGACAAATATATAGGTATCTATTTTGCTTACCCTGCCAGATATAACCACAAATTTCTGGCATTAATCCCTTCCAGATCCCTGAAACCATTCAGAACATATGAAATATGCAAAAAAAAAACATATAGATTTATTTTAATATTAACTCCCATGAGATTCTTCTTAGTGGCTGATTTCTAAAATGTCAAATGCAATTCAGTTATGAGCCTCTTCTTAGAATATTCTTGTTCTCGTGCAGCTGAGATTGCGTGGAATCAAATGCGGAAAGAATGGGTTGGTGACCAGTCTAAAAAAATACAGAGACCACCTGAAGTTTCAACTATATGGTATATGCATATTTCTGATTTTCATCCATTCTCATAATATGGCTGTAAAAAATATGGGGGGGGGGGGGGGCTGTTTGATCAATTGTAGTAAAAGGGAATTCTTCATTCATGTCTTTCGGGTTTGATAGACTGTGAAGTTCCATATCAACCCAGACCGGGAAGAACGATTGTATCAATGTAAGTTGCCTTAACAGAAATGTAGGCTCCAACTAAATAGAACAATCAAGATTGCTATTTTAGAAGATGAAAGTTGTCTCTTTACTGTGTCTTTAAGCATTATACATGTATATCATCCTTTTAATTGTCTGATTTGCCAATATTAATTAGAAACTTTTACTTCAGTAAACCTGTGCATGTTGCCAATTGCCCATCGTTGGCCTTGAGTACCAATAGCACCACTCTTGGTTTTATAAAGGGCAGGTCCTATATGCACCTTTTTATTTTCGAATGTATAATACATCCTCTAAGTTGCACGTAATCTTGAATATCCATTTATGTTTACCAAAAGTAACGGAGACATCTCTTTCAGCCTGACAGCAAGTTCTGAAGAAATGATTTTCTCTGGAGACCGTATCCGTCCACCTATACCATTGGCTGTAAGTTCTTTAAGATGCACTCTACTTTTCAAATTTGGGAATGCATTATATGACAAATTTATGTTGGTCCGTTGGGTTATGCAGGCAATGGTAGACTATTTTGTTAAAATTTGGGACGAGGAAGGTCTCTTTGAAATAGCTAACAGGTAAGGTAACTCTGCTGTAAATTTCAGTATGAACCTTCACAAGTTTATCGCACAAAAGCCATTGCAAGCACAATGCTGAGAGTGGAAGAGACCCTTTAAGATGAGATTGATTGAAGTCATTCAATGATATTGGTTTGTTAGCAGCACAAATAAGCTTAATAGCAATTTCCGCCTGCCACAACGTAGATTTTTGAGTCGTTTGTGACTGGCTAAACATTCATCCTTAACTTTTTGTTTTTGTTTTTACATTTTTGAACTTGATTGCATTCTCCTTGATTACAAAGTGGGAAATCTTAATGTTTCGATGAATTTTGAAACAAAAAGTTGAATTCACGCTGTTGTTCAATAGCTTTCTGTTGCAGCTGTATTCAAATCTGACGAATCGCGAGTTTAAAATCACATAGGTCATGTAAAAGTAGTAGCCAAAGGCTTTTGGAGGATGATACTGCTTGTGCAATACACCTGATGACTCAGAGTCATGCTTCACTCGTTCTTCAATTGGCATCCTATGTTGTGTTCAAATTTAATTTGATTGGCAATTAATTCATAATAATGTCTTTGCACTTCTAGGTTTTGCTCAAAAAAAGTATACAATTGACTTAGGTAGCCGAGACACGTAAATGGATCCTTTCTTTTGCGGTGACTGGAGAATCGTTGGATTAAGTACAAGTGCATTTGGATTTTGCACATAGGTCCAATGATTCTGCAGTTGCACGTGAATCCATGATTCAAATCCTGCTTTAGTGCTCTTAACGAGTTCCTCGCAATTTTCGTATTTGCATGGAACCTCTGCACTTGTTAGTTTTGATCGACCAAAAATGTTCTATTGGTAGGATTATGTTAGGTAACAATTAGCTTTGGGAACATAATCTGTTTTTGTTTATAAGGTTTATTTCAGATAACTAAAAGAACTGTATATGCAATAGTTTTGTCTATATATGTTACTAGTGTTTTTATTGGCAAATTTTAGCTTTCAGCATGGGCTAATTAAGCCTTTTCCTTTGGTGTTTTGCAATAAAACATTACAAAGGTTTAGTTTTTTCCTCTTTCAAGATATATGAAGGATTGATTGAAAATTTTGTTTCAAAAAATGTTAGAAGACGACTCTTTTTGAGTAGTTAGAAAGTTGATATTAATAAGTTGTATTGAAATGTAACTTATAATTTAAAAATATAGTTTGCGTTTTCGGTGCTTCATTAATTGATAAAAATATAATATATGAAATAATTTCTAAGCCAAATGTATTCTGATTTCTGCCCTCTTTTAAGTTTAACGTTGCAAAGGGTTCCAAACATAAATGACCAATTTGAAATTAGAAAAATAAAATAAAGAACTAATTTTATCAAAAACTAGCGGGCCGTGCCCGTTTGTGTGATGCATATGTTGAAGATGATTATAATTTTTGGTTTGATGAAAACAAAAATGTATAGAAATTATTGAGATAGAAGTTATAGAAGTTAAAAATAGAAGTTATAGTTTCAAAAACACAATCAAGGACATTTTAGAAAATATGAAAAAAGGTTACACCAAAAAAAGTTTTCTCTTTATATATAATATAGATAAAGAAGTGTAAATGATACGAAAATGTACATGATGTTGACAATTTCAAAGTTAAGCAAAATGAATCGACCCTATGAATTGTTTGAGACATTTGAATGTAATACAAAATCCACCTTCATATGTAGACGATGAATGCATGAATCCCAAAATTAAGAATAGCATAAGTAGAATGGTACCTACCTCATCGAGAAAGCAGTTGGAGAGTGTGTAAAAAATGGCAACATGCTAATGAGTCAAGATTATGAAAATATAGAATACATCTCCATTCTAAGTCTTGCAAGTAAGTAAAACATTGGAAATATAAGTCAGCTCATATCTCTAATCCAGTATTCCCTAAGTCCCATAATAAGTGTCACAATTGATTGGTTTATGTTTGTCAATTTATAACTTTGATCGTTAATATCTTTAAAAATTGTATATCTTAAAATTATTCATCGACACAAATCAAACAACATCTTAAATGTTAATATTTACATTTATATAATAATAAAAAAATACTGTCAAAGTAGATTATGTTAATAGTACAAAATGACTTGAGAAGGAAATCAATGTGCAGATTTCTTCGCAAAACTTGAAGCTTCTTTAGATGCCGACTTTTTGATTCACAACTCTCCTCCAAAAAGTCTCCGTGATCTTCTTAACATAACACAATGGTGACCTTCTTACCCCACGAATAATTTCTTCTTTTTTTTATTTTCTTTTTTTAGCTTCCATACCAAAAAGAATAGTACAACATGACCAATAATAACTAACAATTTTTAATTCAATTATTTAACGTTGAATCATTACGTCACATAGTTTAATCTTTATTTTTATTTTTCTTTTGGGTTTTAATTAATTTATAATATTATATGAAGTCAAAATTAATTTATAAATAATTTTTGGTAAAAAAAAAATTCCATATAAATTTGTGAATGCATTCACTTCACCCATTTGGATCCAATTCTTAAATTTCAGTTGGAGCATCCATTTCTTCTCATATAGGTCATCACAATCTGAATAACATTAATGGATAAATAAATTTGGTCCATTCTTGTTCAATGTTTCTTTGTTCTATCTATTTCTGATTCACACAACCTAACAAAATTTTCATCTTCAACCATTCTTCTCCCAATCCAATCAAATCCTATTGATTTTATTGACTTCACAAAACAACAAAACGATCACAATCGTTCATTCACTTCATCACTACCACCTATTATTATTCCTCACTCATATCACTAACAATCCCACTCCACATATTTCATTCATTTTTCTCATTAAGATAACTTTTTGACCAAAACCCAGGTTTGCTTTTTGAAATTTAGTATTAAATTTTCAATCTTTATAATTCTTAACCTACACCAATTGGTTTTAACTTTTTGGGTTCAATTGTTTTTTTGATTTTGGGTTCAGATTTTTGTGTTTGTTGGTCAACATGGATATCGATGAAGCGATTAGAGGGTGTGAGGATCGAAGACTTCAGACCAAGTATAACAATGCTACTTATGTTATTCAGAGAGCTTTGTCTTTGTATTCGTAAGTTTTCTTGTAACATGTTGATTTTGAAGTTGTTATGTTAAAGTTAAACCCTTTTTTGTTCTAGGTTTGAAATTTATGTTTGTTTGTGGAATTAGATTCATTTGCCTCTCTTTTTTGTTGGATATGAAAATGAATGTTATGTGCTGTTTGATTTGACTTTGTGGTTGTTTTTCAATTTGTAAGATGAATTAGAGCTCAATGTGGATTAATGTTTGATTTATATATGATTCATTTGGTGGGATTTTGATTATTATTGTATTTGGGATAAGACTTTTTAAAAAACAATTCAGTCTGTTGACTTGAAGATAGTCAGCGGAAATTTCGTTAGAAATGATAATGTGTAACGAACAATTGTCTCAAAATGAAGTTTTAATTGGTCTGAGTTACTGGTGTAAATGTGTAATCTGAAAAGCGGAAATAGCGCTGATGTATTTGTGTTTACTTGTGTTCAAAGGAGGGTGGTTTTTGTCAATTGTTATATTTAACAGTGTCAGTCGTTTTGACTGAACAATTCTTACAGCTTTATAGCAACAGTTTTTGCATTGGTGGAAACAGAATAATGATAGAAACTTGATTGTTTTAAGGAAACATAGAATGTTCATAGACCATAGAATGTTGTACCCTACTTATACTTTGTCGTTATGCAACTTTGTATATGATAAGTCATCCTTGGATTAACATATAAGTGGAAAAGATGATTTTACATTTTAATTTGTGATCTTTTATAATTATCTTTTCAAACCTGATTGTCCTTGTTAATGCAAGTTTACCGATGCATGCGTTTATTAATGTATTTCTTCTTACAGTATTGAAGAGGTTGCCTTCAGTTTCAATGGTGGAAAGGATTCAACGGTGAGTTTCAATGTTTGTAGTTTGTACTCTTTTATCATTCTACAGAATCTTTTAGCCTAATGATGATGACATCGAGTTATGGCATGTAGGTTTTGTTGCACCTACTCAGGGCTGGCTATTTCTTGTATAAAATGGGGCAAAATAGTGCCAATGGAGATGTAAAAGATTTTCCAATTGGAACAATATATTTTGAAAGTCCTTCTGCTTTCCCGGAAATCAACTCATTTACATATGATATTGCTGCCACGTGAGTGAAACTTCTTCCTTTGCGCTAACATGAAAAAGTGATATTTTCCACCCTTATTTTTGTTGCCTTTTAAAAGTTAAGGCTTATTCTCCTCTGAAGGATGAAACAACTAATGTTTTTTGTTTGAGCAGCTATGGTTTGCAAATTGACACCATCCGGTTAGATTTCAAGTCTGGTTTGGAGACTTTGCTTAAAGATAAGCCAATTCGAGCTATTTTCCTTGGAGTTCGAATAGGAGACCCTACTGCGGTATCCTTAGTTTTTAACCTTGACATATCTTTTTTTATGTTTCGAAGTGCATATTTTCTGATTCCCTCTTCATCTCCGCATCCCCATGTTTTGTGCATGGTTGGCTTTTTTGGACAAAACATTTATGCATGATTGTTGGAAGAAATTTTTTATTTGAACGTGAGGGATCTGTTGAAGCAAAATTTATAAGTGAGATGCAAAAATGAAGGTCTTGCATGATACATATAATTATTATTTTAAAAGCTACACTCACATATAATTGTGCTTAGTGCTTACATATATGTTGTGAAGTGAAAATTAAGCTCCAGACTCATTACTCAATAAGTTGCAATCTAGTATCTAGTAAATATAAAATACCCATCACTTATTGTATAAAGCAGGAGATTCCGTTATTGTATCTAGTTTTAAATATTTACATCCAAAAACAATTTTTAGAAAAAAGTTAACCTAGGCATCAAATTGTATGCTTTAAACCAAGACTTTTGGCTACTATTGATCTATGAAAATCGGAATATTACAATATCCATTTATAAATGTGTGCTACGTCCTTGCAGGTTGGCCAAGAACAATTTTCCCCCAGTTCACCTGGGTGGCCACCTTTCATGAGAGTCAATCCCATTTTAGATTGGTCATACAGGTTTACTTCTGTGTTATATATGCTGTTTCTTTTTACTGTTTGTTTTTAAACTCTTATCTTGACGAGTAAACAAAATAAAGATCTTAAATGAAAATATAATTCTCTCTTGACCTCATTAGTAATTGGCATTTGTCCAAAAACCCTTTCATTTGATAACTAATTTCAAACTTACAGGGTCTGCCATGGTATATTTGTAACTGTTGGATATGATGCTTGTCCCTATATCATTAGTAATGACATTTATTAGGTTTTGTTCCTAAATTTAGATGCACCTCAAGGCATTATCAGTTCCTAAATTTATAGTGATGCTTTCGGACTGTGAATGTGATAACATTAATTGCTTCATTTAGTTATCAATGTTAATTGCTTCACTTAGTTATCATATTTACTTGCTTATTTTTATTTGCAGAGATGTCTGGGCCTTCCTTTTAACTTGCAAGGTGAAATATTGCAGTCTTTATGACCAAGGGTAATACTCAATAGATATGCTTGATGTTATTGTTAGATTTTAATAATTTACTTTCAATGCTTTCCTTTTCGCTTCCCCCCGCCCAAATAGATATGCTTGATGTTACCGTTGATTTATGTGTGAATAATTAGTCCAAGCTCATAATTTGCTTTGTCATCTTATTTGAATGAAATAAAAAGGTTTCACTTAATAACCTTACCGATTTCATCTCTGTAGCATTTACTAATTGGACCATCATTGTTGATCTTGAGTTCCCACTGTCTGTGACTTGTGTTTATTCAAGGAATTTCATTGTGCAATTATCATTACATGATCTGTGCAGTTATACTTCAATTGGGAGCATATATGACACAGTTCCCAACTCCTTACTATCCATTAGTAATTCTTCAAATAAATTCAAACCAGCATATTTACTTGTTGATGGAAGATTAGAGAGGGCAGGGAGGGTTAAAAGGACATCTTCTGCTGGTGGACAACTTCCTGCTGATAGTAATGGCTTGGATTTGCATAAAAACAGCACACTCACAGCTTCAATCATTACCGTAGGAGATGAGATTCTGTAAGTACCACGATATCATCTCACATTGATAGTTGGATTCTGTTGCATCTTTTGGACTATGTTCTATGAACTAGTATGTGCCACTTTATGATTTTCCATTGGGAGATTTTACAATTCTATCCGACCATTAATCCACTTTTCAAGCTTCGGATCATCCATATGCAATGGTTTAACCTATTGTTGAATTTTTTGATTGTATGCTTAATGATTTAATGCTGAACAATCATAGTTGCTTACTCATGAACAAGCAGCATTTTTCATGAACAAGCAGCATTTTTCATAGTTTCTTACTCATGAACAAGCAGCATTTTTCAATATGAACTTGTTTCAGTAAAGGAAAGAAAAAACTAAATGATAGTGTAAATTTTTAATCTCCATCATGTCATACTGTGTAGTAAACTGAACAATTTTTTATTGTCCTTCAGCTGTTCTTTTGATGTTCTCTTTTTCTTTACCCTGCTCCATAGCTCAGGTTTGGCATTGTTGAGGATCAGTTGGGACCATATTTATGTAGGAAGCTGGGTTCCGTTGGCTGGTCTGTGTTGCAATATTCTGTAGTACACAATAATGTGAGTTCATTTTTTGTAGAAGTCCTACCTCTGTGTATGTGAACGGTTCTGCTTTGCACAAATGAACAGTTTGTTTTATTATGAGTAGATGGATGACTAGTATTTTGATTTTATTGTTCATGGCACATGTGTTTTGTACAGATAGATTCTGTGGCAGAAGAAGTTGAGCGACAGAAATCTAGGGCCGATATGGTAATTTGCAAATGCTTAGAAACTTATGTGATATTTCTTGAAGATGAAATTATGGTTAAGGTTATAAGGTTATTCATATGGCCTGCTTCTTGTAGGTATTTATATACGGAGGTGTTGGTCCACTGCATTCAGATGTTACCTTAGCAGGCATTGCAAAAGCTTTTGATGTTCGTTTGGTGTGTTACTTCCTTCAAGTGTTATTTTTTACAATTTGAGGCTACTTAAAAATATGCTGTATCCAGCTGCACATATGGTCTTGTTTTTTAAGTTAGTGAGGCATTCTTGAAAAATAAAATTTTACTGTAATCAAGCTATCTGCCGACTTGATCGACTAAGGCTTACCTTTTATTATCAACTGCTTTTTTTTTGTTACCTTATCAACTGCTTTTGATTTACCATTGCAACTCCGTATCTGCGGGTATTTTTTTTTTAATGTAGGCTCCTGATGAAGAATTTGAGGAATATCTACGGCATATTATTGGTGATCAGTGTATTGGTGATAGGAATGAGGTAATTTGCTTTAGAAAAGCTATGTTTTTTATTTGTTTTGAGGAATTCAATGATGTTTCTTCTGGGATTTTGGGTTTTTGCCTGAGAGTTCATTTCACATAAACAACAACCAAGCATTGTCGCACAAAGTGGGATCAGCTACATGGATCAAATGACAACATAGTATTCTATCATAAGTCATGTCAATATCCATACCATTGCCTTTTAAATCTCCCTTAATACTTCTTCCTATAAGACATCTTCGGCCCTATAGTTGTATGATACATTTTCCTTTTAGATTGAGCGATACCTTTTTACTATCACATAAAAAAACCACCCTGCTTAAAATTTGATAGTTTAATCTAATCTAATCTATTTCTGCGTCATTTGGCCCAATGGACTCAAGACATCTAAACTGTGCGGCTTGTGGCAATGCATGACCTCCAACTTTCACCTAAAATAAAAAGGAGGGAGGGTGAGGAATGCAAAAGGGTATAATCATATCTTGATTACAATATTTCTTCCTCTTGTGTCTGAAATAATGCATCAGTGTCTCAGATTTAACTTGCATTACACCATATACCATGTCATGGTAGTTGTAAGAAATTTATTAATATTGATCCATTGTGTCTTTAACCTTTCAGATGGCTCAATTGCCCGAGGGCATAACTGAATTACTGCATCACGACAATTTGACTGTACCCTTGGTATGTCTTTGGAAATTTATTAATGAAAACTGCTTCCTTTTTCTGTCATTAATCAGAAATTCAATTCTACATTTAATTAAAGCTAATAATTTATTTATTTTAAAAATTACTTGTTGTGTTGAATTCCTAGTTTGTATATAACGAAATTGTTGAAGTAATAATACTAGCTGTCTGAGATAATGTCGTTTTCTTGCAGATGAAGTGCCAAAATGTAATAATTCTCAGTGCAACGGATATTTCGGAGATGGAAAAACAATGGGACTGTTTGATTGAATTAACAGAGTCTAGTGACTTACTAACATTGCTGGAACCATACGTATCAAAGCACATGACAACTACTTTATCAGATGTATGTGTTAACTTTCATATATTATGATACATCTGCCATAACTCCATTTCCTTTGGCTTGAAGACAGTGTTTACGATGGCTGATGGCGGATTATGTTGGCTGGTACAAAATCCGCAATGACATAATTGCCATGGCAGAAATTTGAAAACACTGCTTGAAGATAGCTTGATATTCTTTACGAACTCATCTGAAATCCATTGGGTTATTTAATTTGCAGGTTGAAGTTGCTCAACCTCTGTCAAAGCTTTGTCTTGAATTTCCAGACCTTTGTATTGGTATGAAGTTTATGAATTGTTGTGAAGGTTTTACCAATATATGATTCATTATCCATTTTTTTTTAAATGTTTTTTCTTTGTAACATCAAGGGTGTTACCGCAAAGCCAGATATGGATCTCTCATAGTAAGTTTCAAAGGAAAGGTACAACGAAACTTCCACATTCTAGTCGTTGTTTATAAAATAATGTAAATTTCTCTGCTAAGCTGCTCTAGTGTTGTTGCAGGACCTAGCACGCCTTGAATCAGCTATTAAAGCGTTACAAAATGAGTTTAAATCTGGTGCTTTCACGGAAATAAAGTAGGATGATTGATATCTACACGCCATGCCATGCGATGGTGCATATCAAATATAAGATGCGAAGGGATAAAAATGGACAAGGAAGAAATCAAGGGTGCTGCTATCATCATTATGAAAAGGAAGAACAATGAAACAAACAAGTGGCTGAAGCTTCAATATGCACAACACTTTTTTCTCCTTCATGGAGCTTGATTATTATTGAATGATGATTATTATCTCAATTTACAGCACCATTTTACAAATATACATGATTTTTCATTGAAAACCCATCAGTTGAATCTTTTAAGATGGCAGCATTATTTGCACTATCAAATTTATGGCTACTATTTACCTGATTTTGATGTTGATTGAAGGAGTAACTGTGTATGAACCATTTAGCCAATTTATTACTGAGGCATGGTTTGCACAAAGAAGTTAACCATTTAATGTATCAGCCACTTGTCTAATTTTTTATATATATTTCCTTTCTATTCATTACTGAGGCATCATGGTTGCCTAAAGGAGTTTTGCTTAACTTATGAGTTTAAAAGATATGCACCGTCAGTGTAAAGTTCTTTGTCTTATTAAAAAAGTGGGATGAAATAACAGAATACATGATTGCTATTGATAATAAAGTGGGGTGAAGTGACAGAATACATAATTTTATTGATTGACACTGTAAAATTATTTTATATTGTCTGTGTATATTCCTTTTCATCTTAACTAGTATATGTCTATTTTGGACAACACTACCATGACAGTACAATACACCAGTATTTGTTAAAGGAATTTACTAAATTGAGATGAACATATATGTATATATAAAGATAGAGAAAATAGTCTCTGAATATGTCTAATTTGGACAACACTGTCACAATACATTAATATTTATTAAATTTATTCTTTTAAGTACCAACATAATAATATAACTTATAAGAAAGCTACTAGCTTATAAATAACATAGAGTTATTTTTGAACTTAATTTATGAGTTATGACCCTTCTTCGCAGACACACATGTACAAACGACACATCGATTTAAATCCAGCGTAACATGGATTTTCATTACAATCGTCGTGAGTATAACAGAACGCTCTATCTGTGCTGCCAACTAAGAGCAAATAAATTTATTATAAATAGATGAACAATTATGTATATATGATAAAGAAAATAGTCTAAAATAGGTGTACGAAAAATAACTTACATTTACCGCTTACAAGAACAATGAAACAAAGAAAAATAATTAAAACTTGAAAGAATTTGAGAATTTTATCCATTTTTCTCCTCCTTTGAATATGTAATATATATGGAAATTTGGTTAATCATTTTATAAGTAAAATCTCATGCATTGTTAACTTCATTTTATCACTTGCACAATTAAAATATGTCATTCATAATCGTAAGCAATATTTTAAGTGTCTTTTAAGTATATCAATGGTGTTGCGTATATCTTTTTAGCTCAATAGATCACGTAATCGTAATAAATCTTAATAAAAAATTTCACAAAAAACTTTTGACGGTGATTAGAAGTCATTGTTTTTGTTTTACTAGATTTGAATTTTTTTACATATTCTCATACAACTTATTTCAATAAATATCTATAAAACTATATTTCAAATTCTCATTTTTGATTTTTTGATTTTTTCTTATAATTTAAGACGGAGGGAATAAGTATTAATGTAAAGAATTTTGTTTGTGACAAATCGCCAAAAATCTCATGCTTTGGGATAGGAAAAATATTCATTTTAATTATCACAATTTTCTCACGTTCAAGTTAGTCTTTGGTAAAATAATACTTAAATTAGTCACTGACATGTTTAAAAGAAGATAAACAATTTATAATTTATTATAATAAAATAATTAATTTATCTTCAGAAACTAATTTAAATTTTATTTGATCAAATAGTGGATTGTGCCGTAAAATTTTGTAAACGATCAAAATAGATTGGTGATGCAAGATATAAATTTTATGCTACGTGAGTAGTGTTTACTAAAATATTATATCTTGTAGACAAACAAATGAGGTTGTCCATAAGCTTATTAGAGCGGTCACATTATCAGCTAGTGTCCAGATATTGATTGATGTACCAATTTGTATTGAACACATTTTAATTAACAAAATGCTATAAGTATATTTTTGTCAAAAAAAACACTGTTTAGGAATGAAAATATTAAATGATAGAGACAAAAGGGAAAAAGTGAAATAGATCTTATGCAATTGATTATATGCCCTCGATGAATACGGACTGTTCAAAAAAAAGTGACTAATAAATGTCGGCGTGCATTAATAAAAATATTAGAATTAGTTAGAGATGTAGACACCCTTGCCAAAATATGAGCTATATCTCATTTGTTTTCCTTCTATTAAATACACATTCACTTATAACATCTCCAAATTTCATGACATCGTATCCTTACTTATGGAAATAGTCCACTAATTTGAATCTAGAGCAAGGTCTACTCTATCAAGTTGCAACGTATTAATCCATTTGATTGCATGAAACAAAAGGTTTTCTTCCATATCCACATTGCAAATGGATGATATTAACCTAAACTATGCAAGTACAAATCGGTCTTCTTCATCATCACAAATTAATAGTTATCAAATGATTGGAATTTGTTTCTAAACTTAGTGGGTTTAGAATAAATCGAAATAAAATCAAATATTACTTATGAGTAGTTCTTATTAAAGGATCCAAAATTCTTATTATTTAATTTATTGCTGGTAAATGGTCTACTATTTCTTTAATTCTCTAAAACGTGGAGGATTAAAACAAAAAAAAAATTCCTACATTCATTTAATTATATACAATAACAAATTTTTAAAACCGGATTATTCCTCATTTTATTCTCTTCTTTTTACAGCTTGATTCACATACATTTTTTATTCTTTGTAATGTTTACGTAGTATAAACATGTAATATAAAATGTATATTTTTTTAATAAATAATGTGTATAACATAAACAATAATCTTTTATATATCTAACTCGATACACGTACTGTTTGTTAAATTTATTCTTTAAGTACTAACATCATAACTTACAATAAAATTATACGTTTATAAATAATAGAGTTTTTTTAGTTTAATCTTTATGCATATTCTCGCATAGACATAGAAATAAACGACAATTCATAATAAAAGGAGGAGTGTGACATATATTTTTATCACAATCATCGGTGGTATAGCAGAACACTTTATCTGTATGTCAAATAAGAACAAAAGAATGTTACTAAAAAGAAATGAATAATTATTTATTATTTGATAAAAAATTGAAATAGATGTTTAAATTAAAACAACTTACTGTCACTAGTTACAAGAACAATTAGAGAAAGAAAGATCATCATAGCATGAACGAATTTGAGAATTCCACCCATAATAATTTATCCTTTTCATATAATAAATAGAAAACTGGTTGATCATTTTATAAGGAGAAAACATGCACTTTTAGCTTCAATTTAATATTATTAATTTATTATTAGTCCTTACAAATTATTTATAGTCCTTACATATTTTATGTAATTTATTAAGGATTTATTAATAATCATTGTTAGTATATGTCTTAGATATATCAATGTGTTGCGTATATATTTTTAACTCACTCAATTCGCCACTTAACCTTGGTATAAATTTCAGATGAAACTTTTGATGATTATCAGATATCATTCTTTTATGTTGATGTTAATTTTATTATATACATATTTTTATTTTAGCCTTTTAAGGCACACAAAGGGAAAATTTCTATAAGAGAAATAATAATATTGTACGATGAAAAAAATAGTTGTAAATTAAATGAAATACTCTGACATTTTTTTTAATAGCAAATATTATTAATAAAATCTGAGTCTCAGCATAAGATGAGCAAAGACCGGTAAAAAGAGAGGAACTACAAAGAAAAAGATGCCCTATATCAAATACTCTGACGTTCTATTTTGTGAAACTATGTATAAGTAACCCATAATAACATATGTTAAGTTGTGGATAAATAAAAATCTGAAGTGGACATACATAGCATTTAGATGAAATTCTTGTGGATATTACATTTTATATGTAGATGCAAATGTTTGAATTTAGAAATTTTTACTTATTTATTTCAAGAGCAAATTTTTAATAACTAAACTACTTGAAAAAATTATAGCCTCCTAATTACAAAATAAAACTAAAAAATTTCACTTATCAAAATGGATTTGTGATACTAATTTTTACAAATGAGTAAGTAGTGAAAAGTACGCAACAAACACTTGTTACAAGAACTTCATTTATCTTGCATATTGTATTTGACGGACAATGAATAATGCAAGATATAAACTTTATGCTGCATATAATGTTTATGAAATAAAATATTAGATTACGTGAGAGATAAAAGGGAAAAAGAGTATGTGCCAAAAAAAATAAGGGGGGAAAGAGCAAAAATAATAAGGGGGCGAAAAATGGTAATTTGGGAAGGGGGGGGGGGTTGAGAACAATGTAGGAGGTTAAAAGAGCAAATTTTCCTATTTTATTCATTTTGTTTTACAACTGATCCATACTTATTATTTGTTCTTTGAAATATTTGAGCAGTATAAACATGTTGTAAACAAGAACACTTTTATAAAATAAAGGATTTCTTTCACTTTAGTGAGAGATCATTTGTTCGAATTCAGCTCGGACTGAAATGCAATATGCTAAATTTTTTTAAAAGAGATTATTGTCATCATTTACAGTTTTATTAAGCTCAAATTATTAGTCTTTACAACTACCCATAAATGATATATCCGATTCATACAAAAATGTATAAATATGTAGCAATAAAACATATATTTGTTTTCTTCAATAAATATTTTTTTTCTTCAATAAATACTGCTATAACATAAATAATACAATAATATTTTATATGTATAACTCGAACAATATTGGAATGATACACTAGTGTTGGAGCAATACACAAGTACTTTTTGTTAAATTTATTTTTAAAATACCAACATCATAACTCATAACTTACAAGAAAATTATATGTTTATAAATAATAGAGTTTTTTTTAGTTTCATTGTTATGCATAAGTTCACATAAGCACAAAAACAGATGACAGCGCATAACGAAAGGAGGAGTGTGACATATATTTTTATCACAATCATCGGTAGTATAGCAGAACAATTTATCTGTTATGCCAAATAAGAACAAAAAAAATGTTACTTAAAAGAAATTACTAATAATTATGAATATGATAAAAAAAATTTAAAACAGGTGTGTAAAACAACTCACCGTCACTAGTTACAAGTAGAATTGATGAAAGAAAGATCATCAAAGCATGCATGAATTTGAGAATTCCAGCCATTTTCCTCTTTTACATGTCATATGATAAATAAAAAATTGGTCGATTACTTTATAAGTAAAACGCCGCACACTTTTAACTTCAAGTTAATATTACTTTTTTTGACAATACTTCAAGTTAATATTATTATTATTATTATTATTATTATTGACTATACTAAGAAGTTAATATTATCAGTACTTACAAGTTGGAACAGATAATTCATAAATTAATTAATAATTATTGTATGTCTTACACACATCAATGTGTTGCGTATACATTCACTCAATTGACCACTTAACTTTAATAAAAATATTAGAGGAAACTTTTAATGACTATAAGAGATTATTCTTTTTTGTTTATTGATGTTGATTATAGGTTTTTATTTCTCTTTTAACCTTTCAAGGCAAACAAAATCAAATTTCCAAAAGAGAAATAATAATATTGAATGATGAAAAAGTAGTTCTAGATGAAATACATGACCTATTCGTGAAATCTGTGTAACTAATCTAAAATACTACTGATATATAAAATTGAAGATAAATTGTGTCAAAAAACAATTGAGGATAAATTAAATCTGAAGAGGGCATTGATAGCATCTTGGAGAAATGAAATTGAAAATCTTTACATATACACCGTTATTTTTATCTAGATGCAATTCCTTTAAAAGTACATTCTACAAAACGATGAAAGTGAAAATATAGGTATGTGGCACATTCTTGCAAGTAAGTGAAGATAGATTTAAAACTTATTTGAGGAAGTCACCTTGCAATTGCTATTGTATTGATAATTATAAGTGACAAGAGATAATTTCTACCGGATATTTATTTAAAATATGAATGTATTTGAACATTTGATCTTAAATTACACTCTTGCACGATGGCGGCCCCTAAAACTTCTGAGCAAGGGTAAAACAACCCTTCACCCATCGCCTTAAAAAATAAGGGTTTCAAAATTTTGATTTAACATGTATGCTTAAAATATTTTTATTTTTTTGTCAAGTAGCTTAGCGGCTTGAAATTCACCATTTAAAGATGAATAAGTGGGTATACCGGGTTCGAACCTGGTCCCTGCACAAATGTGCAATGTCTTTTACCAATTGAGCTAGGCTCATGAGGACTGCTTAAAATATTTAGGCAAATGTTAACATGTGCCCCAAAGGCATATGTTAATGTTATAAAAGTAGAAATATTCGCCTCAAAAGATGTGCATTTGCTTTTTTAAAGTCAAAGTATTACATTTTTTAAGGGCACATGTTAACAAGACCCAAATATTTATTATATATGTTTAAACATATATTAAATGTTAAAAATATTATAATGTAGTTGATGTCTAATAGTTGAGTCATTGATGTGAAGAAATATAAATCCCACCTACAAAAAAATGTAATATAAAGATAAATGTTAACATGTACTCTTTAAATACTTGTTAATATATGAATAAAAGAAATTGATTTATATTAAAACTTGTGTATTTTATACTAGCTAGATCCTGAAAAAAAAGAAGAAAAAAGAGACATAATAAAGTAGTAGCAGTGGTGGTTAGATACATAGATAGATTTGTGGTTAAGAAAAGAACAAGAAAATGATTTTTGGGGGGCTGAGAAAAGAAGCAAGTAGCAACGGAGAAGAAGAAGAAGAAGAAAACTCAAACTCAAAGAAAGGATTAGAAGGAACTGGTTTAGTTTTACCCATTAATCGTCACTCCAATTTGAAAAGCGCTTCCTCTGATCACAACTTCACCCAAATCCTCACCCACATCAAATCCTCCAAAACTCCCGTAAACAACTTTTCACTATTTTTTTGTCTCCGATTTCTCGTACAACATATGTGTTTTTGATTGATTGATTTTTCTGATGTTTTATTATTATTATTGTTTGCAGGCTGTTATCAATTATGGTGCCTCATGGTATGTTTGAACACCATGTGTTTGATGTTTGGACTCTTAGAATAGGCGATAGGATTGATGATTTTTTTTTACTGTTTTTTCAGGTGTCGTGTTTGTAGCCAAATTCTACCTGCATTCTGTACACTGAGCAACAAATTCCCAAAGCTTTCCTTTATTTATGCAGATATTGATGAATGTCCCGAAACAACTCAACATATTCGATACACTCCCACCTTTCAGTTTTTTCGAGATGGTGAAAAGGTAGATGAGATGTATGGTACCGGTGAAGAGAGGCTGCATGATCGCCTCTGGTTGCACTCCTGATGAGAATATGTTAGATGTAATGCAATCATTATGTTTTCAATTTCGCAATTTATGTAACATTGCCAATCATCGACAATTCAATGTATTTTATTTCAGTTGAAATCTAATTATTGAATGACTACATTAGAAACTACTGTCGGAGGAAAACTGGTAATCAATTTCATAAGTTGACTTCAATGAAAAAAAACGATAAAATCAAATTGATAACATCCTGAGTTTACACGAATAACAAGGCTGCTTGCGAAACAATCAATAGAAAGACAGGAAAATACAATCCTTAACAGTAGTGAAATTTAAATGAAGCGGTAAAACAAGAACAAGTAAGGTAGCTGATGCCACATACTCCGATTGTGCTGCTAACAAGTCCAACTGCAATACATTGTCATCTCTATTTCTTTTTCTCATTCAATCTCTGAAGCATATCTTCAATAAGAGATGTGTCTAGGCATTGAAGCTCCTTTATTTTCATTCCACCCAAAATCTAAAAAGACGGCTACGATGATAACCACCTGTATTAAGGCTATGGTGGCATGTTAACTCAAGCCTTGGGCTTGAGTATCTTGACAGTCTCCCAGGTGAAATCAGGATCATCACGTCCAAAATGGCCATAAGCAGCAGTCTTTTGGTACCTGAAGTTTCCTCCTCTTTTGAGGTCAAGATTGTTGGAAATCATTCCTGGCCTGAAGTCAAAACTCTCCTTAATTAGAACCAAGATGTCTTTGTCTGGAATATTTCCTGTTTTGTATGAGTCAACAAATACAGAAAGTGGCTCTGGGACTCCAATTGCATAAGAAACTTGCACAATACAACGTCTTGCAAGCCCTGAAGCTACCACACTTTTGGCTGCTTGCCTAACAATATATGCACCACTTCTGTCGACCTTGGTCGGGTCCTTGCCAGAGAAGGCACCTCCACCATGAGCACCCCAACCACCATAGGTGTCAATAATGATCTTCCTACCAGTGAGTCCTGCATCTCCATGAGGTCCACCGATCACAAACCGACCAGAAGGATTGAGGTGGAAGATAGTTTTGTCATCAAGGTATTTAGCTGGGATAACAGGTTTTATCACATGCTCTTTTAAATCTGCAGCAATTTGTTCATTTGTGACAGTTTCGTCATGCTGAGTTGAGATGAGGACAGTGTGCACGCGGATTGGAACCATGGCTCCATTTTCATTCTTATACTCAACAGTCACTTGGGTCTTTCCATCAGGCCTAAGCCATGGGCATGTTTTGTTCTTTCTGACTTCAGTGAGCTTTGCACCAACTTTAGTGGCAAGCACATGAGTGAGTGGCATTAGCTCAGGTGTTTCGTCTGTGGCATAGCCAAACATGTGGCCTTGGTCACCAGCACCAATTTCCTCTGGTTTTTTGGTCAAGTGACCATGAACTCCTTGAGCAATATCAGGACTCTGTTGCTCTATGTTGACAAGAACTTTACAGTTGTCAGCGTCAAGACCAACATCAGCTGATACGAATCCAATTCCTCTGCAAGTGTCTCTGACTATTTTCTCATAGTCCACCTTAGCCTTGGTTGTGATCTCACCAAAGACCATAACCATGTTAGTCTTTGTACATGTCTCACAGGCCACCTTACTTTCTGGGTCTTGCTCTAAACATGCATCAAGGATGGCATCTGAAACCTGATCACACAGCTTATCGGGGTGACCTTCGTTTACAGATTCTGAGGTGAAGAGGAAGGTTTCCATCTCTGGTTTAAAAGAAGAAACACAAAAAGGCATCAGAAGAAAATGCTTGGTAAGTTGTCATGTACTAGTAATATGAATCTGACATGAAGCTAACAATCCTGATTTTATGACATGTACTACAAATTGATCAAACAACGTTTATTCAATTTTTATTACAGCTGCTATAGATTTTAACTGAATTGATATCAGTACTTTAGAAAGGGGTTTTTAGTCATCTTTATTAATTACAATCAGCTACATTAATGTCATGCAAGGCTGATGAATGATAAGGAAAAAATGATTAATGTTGATTTGATGTTTTAGTACTAGACAGTACCAGTGAAATAAAAGAAAATAGCAACATTGATAGATGGATTTTTCTTATGTAAAATAACATCATTGGATTTTAATGTAGATCTGGAAACAAAAAAAAAAAAAAAAAAAAAAACAGATTTCTGTGTCTATTGGTAGATCCATAGATGAATCTTCATGATACTTCAGGTTGATATACCAATCATATTCATATAAATCTAAAACCACAATGCCAATGTTTTTACTATCATTCATACAAAATCGACATTTTCTTTTTAACCATTGAATCCAGAAACGATACATAACAAAAGAATCACAAATATGAAACACAACAAACAGAGAACAAACAAGTCTATAATATAAATCTACTTGTTTTACAACAAACATGAACAATAATACAGTATACATACATTACACATTATTATACATACATATCAGATGAATTAATCAAAGGATAAATCAAATAACAGATCCAAATGTAAAAATTTCACAAACATCGAAATGAACATGTACATACATATAACTAATGTGAAACGCTAGATCTGAAACTAAGATGCAAAAGAAAAAAGCAAGGCATTGTAGATTTGGATCAAAGATCTGATAACTACAAAAATGGTAAAAGAATCGCACGTACCAAATGTTATGGTTGGAGTGAGAATGCAGAAGAAGAAAAAACCACACGTTGTTAGTTAGTTGTAACTGTAACAGAAAATTTGAGAGAGGAAGGGAAATAGATATATAGGGAGTGATTCTATATATAGACACGACACAAACGCATGTGCATTCAGAAAAACGTACACAAAACTGACGAATGACTCGCTCTTATTTATGTTTACATGACATCCATGTCTGTCTGTCTGTCTTGTTTTCATACATGTGCATCAATAATGCATTTCCATTTGGATTAAACATCATTTTGTACAAATAAATTTGATTGATACTATGATTTTACTATAACATATGATTTATGTTCCGACAATTTTATTTTTTTAACCCTTCAGGTTCTTAAAGGAGGGGCCTAAAAAAATTTCCGGAGTTCGGACTCAAAGTAAATAATATCTAATCATATGAAGTATGATACGGTGCAATGACAACGAACATATTTTGCAGGGTTAAAGTTGATATGAACTCGCGCACAATAGATAAAAGTAATGCCAAAATGACTGGTGCACCAACATATAATTTTTAGGTGTTATCTAATACATAGTTCGCATTTAAATGTTATATAAAATAGACCAAATTGATGGATCCAAGTGGTTACTAGTTTACACAATGATGAATCGTTAATCGTTAAAGAAAACTCATATTTCACTTCTTAGAAAGAATAATTTTTGGTCAAATTTTCTCTAAAAACCAAAAGATTAACAAATACATTATATATAAATTTTAATGGCCCTTCGATTAAATTAACCAAGCTCAGGCAACATGAGCACATGACCTAGACTAAGTTTGTAAATCCTTGTTAGTTGATCTAATCTATTTTCACTTTTAATGAGAAGTTGCGACGAAACTGAACACTTCAATGGTTATTGTCATTGGTCAGACTAATAAAAAAAATAATTAAGTAGTACATTAACTATTTTTTTAATATATGTTTAATGGACAAAGCTAGCAGTATATAGTAATGGTCTAATGGAAACTTCTGCAAGGTATCAATTATTTGGTTTTGGAAGTTGAAGTTACTTACGGAGGCTATTCCCTTTGACTTATGCTGTTTCTTCTCTCAATAAAAATCTATTCAAGCTTCCATTCTTGACCTCTATAACTCTCTCTCTCTCTCTCGGAAGATTAAAACAAGAAGTGGCAAAACTATGGGGAGAGCTCCTTGCTGTGACAAGGCTAATGTAAAGAAAGGTCCATGGTCACCTGAAGAAGATGCAAAACTGAAGGATTACATAGACAAACATGGAACTGGAGGCAATTGGATTACTCTGCCAAAAAAAGTTGGTAAGTATATGCAATAATGCAAATACCAATCATATAATATATAATATTATTCTTATTATACTCTCTAAGATGCTAATGATAATAATATATGATGGTGGTACATATATGTATGAATGTATATATTTACTTCTTGATCCTTTGTCTTGTGTTTCTGATTGGATTTTTTTCACTAAGGTTTGACAAGGTGTGGCAAAAGTTGTAGACTACGATGGCTGAATTATCTTAGACCAAACATTAAACATGGTGAATTCTCTGACTCAGAAGATAAAATAATATGCACCCTCTTTGCTAGCATTGGAAGCAGGTACCTTTCTTTCACTTAATTTCCAAAATAAAAAGAGATGCACAAAGAAGCATGATTGGGTTTTACTTTTTCCACTTTTATTATAAAATAGATTATGTGAAGTGCCGGTATGGATCCAGATTCTTTGCGGTCGAGATAACTACGCATTCACACGATCTCAAACTGCTAGTATTCTAACTTTACTAAACTAGTCCAAAACATTACTCTCTCTGGTCTTTCAATATAAACAAAAAGGTACATGTATTTCATCAGATGTACCCTTTTGACTTATATTTTAAGACCGGAGAGTAAGTTTGGATGTGGATTGTCTTCTGATCAATATGGAACAATCCATAATCAGAGAAATGTGAACTGTTCTCCAATCAAGTTCAAATGGTTCATATTCAAATCTTGCGTGAATGCAGACAATCCATTTCCCGTTCAATATACTATTGTTTATTTTTTTTCTTTAGATTTCTACATAACCTCATGCAATTCAAATTAAGATCTTGATCATGAGTGTTAGTGTTACAGCTTACATTATTAGGTAATGTTTCATAATTTTCGCAAATTGTAGGTGGTCAGTAATAGCATCTAAATTACAAGGCAGAACAGACAATGATGTAAAGAATTACTGGAACACAAAGCTTAAGAAAAAATTTATGCTCATAAATCATTCAGTGGAGATGAAATCTCAACAAGTTACCCCTTTATCCATCCTTCAAACTTCAACACCAATATCTCCATCAACAATATCGTTCAAAGACATAAAAAACAACTCATATCACTCAAATGGTTCTTTCACGAGTTCCTTTTCCAACTCATCAACATCATCAAGTTTTTTGAGTGGAAATTCTTCTATTTCTGCAGCACAAGAAAGTTTCATTGGTTCATCTCAGAAGAGTCAATTCAAAGAAAGTTTCAACCATGTCATTGATCAAGAGATTGTTGAAAGGTGTGACGATGGAACTTTTGTAGAGCAGAATATTGGTGATGTTAATTATATATACAGTGAGGTGGAAGATAGTGAGAAGTTGATGTTTTCCAATGGTGGTAATGTTAATGGATTTTGGGGAGAAATTAATCCATTGGATTATGGTGTAGATGAAATTAAAGAGCTAATAAGCACTACTTCTACTAGTAGTTGCAATAACTTCTTTTTTTGATGACTAAAAAGTCATGGATTTCTGATGGATGGTGTTGACTATGTGGCTAAAATGAACAAGAGTTAATATTGGATTCTGTGCTTTTGTGAGATTGGATCATGTATTGAATGAACACTGAACAGAATCACTTTCTTTGTTCATAATACATTTTAGGTCTTTCCTTTTTTGTAATCATTTGAATCATAGAAATGTCCTAAAAAGATAAATAAAGGAAGAAAATATGATGGTGAAAAATTCTAATTACTCAGGTTTATGTTTGGTATTGCGTTAAATTTGGTAATATTACGTACGGTAGCTATAGTTTGCAGTGATTTTATCGGACTCGCATAAATTCAAACACATACTTAACTTGAGTACCTTTATCTTTAAGTTATCGGAAATAGGCTTGTAGCTGCTTATCTACAAGATCTATTTTAATAAATGTTTTCTCTAGTCTTGATGATACTTGGTGGAATTTAACGCTTCTATTTTTCACCAATTTTTTTAGTTTTTGCGTAAATTCAAACACTTACTTAACTTGAGTACCTTTAACTTTAAGTTATCAAAAATATGCTTGTAGCTGTTTATCTACAAGATATAAAATCTCATACTTGGTGGAATTATACTCTTTTTTTTTTAATATTCCTAGTTTAGAATTTCATTTTTCAAGCCGGATTAGAATTGAAACGTATTTCACTAGTTTAGAATTGAAAAATAAAATACTAAATTACTAACATACTAGTTTTATTTTTACCATATGTATGTGAAACTTACTTCACTAATTTAGAATTTCACTTTTCTTACGATAAATATATAAACTCCAAATCCTATAATAAATAATATGCGATGTTCATTATGTGAAACTTACTACTATAATGATAAAAATACACATATAGAGTGTCTCATAATTGGGGCATGGCGCGGAAATCATGGAATGACTTTGAAAAAAAATGTTATAGATTCGTAGACATCAGTTAGCCTGCAAGAACGTAGCATGTTATAATGGAGTTTTATGGTTTAATAATTATCATTATACGACAATATATCATCTCCACAAAATATTATTTTAGCCATATGAATAGGACTTGAAAGCAATACTGACTATCAAATTTGATATGATAGCGAATTTTCTATAAATAAATCCAACTAGGGGGACATGGTTTTTAATTAAACACGTATTTAATCAAAGCATGTAGTATATGATTCTAAATTTCAACTGATAAAATAATCTCTAGTGGAGTCGTGGAGATGTCCATTGCAATAGGGTTCTAGATTATATGAATGATGCCTTGTTGGTGAATTGTTAATAACAAAAAAAAAAAGATATATTTAGTTGAATGTTCCAAAGGAAAAAACACATGGATAGATTAATTGAAAAATTTAGAACATAAATATGACTTTGACCACTTCCACTATTTTGTTTGCTCTTCGATTTATATTAAAGATATATGCATGCAAGTTGTGCATCAACATCTGGCCGGTTTCACTCGCGTTAAACTTGACTTAATCCTTGTTTAGTTGTTTAATCCTTGACTTTTGTTTATTGAAATCTTTCCAATCTAATTAAGAACAAATCACGTGAACATTGAAAAGCCTACGATAGAAGTACTACGAATACCCAAAATTTGTTTACCGAATTTGGTTCAACAATAACCTATTCTAGTGAGAGAACAACCTCTACGTTCCAATATAATTAAAGAGTTCATTACACAAAGTGATTATAATAGAGTTACAATAATTAACTTTTAATCATAATTCTGCCATAATCTATTTCTACGGCCAAAAGACTCAATAATATAGTGTTTATCCAAGGTGAAACCCTAACAATCTTTTGCGCACCTTAAAGTTATACCAAAATTAGCAAATTCTTATTTACAGTTGTTTACCTCAGAGCTACACGACTCGCTCTATCTCTCTCTTCTTTTTTTATGCATAGAACACCCACACTACCATTTGCAAAATCAATTTCGTTCACTGTTGTGTTAGCGCCATGGTGGTGTTTACTTGTCACAAGAGTACAAGCTTGCTTGCCTCTCAATTTATTTATTTTTTGGCGTGGTAGAGGAATGTGACAATAACTTTTGATGTAATAACATATGTACTCATATCGCTGACCATGATGGATGGTTCAATTGATGCTCAATATCTGATATACAATTTGATGACATAGTACCCTATATTCTTAAAACTAACATATGTACCAAAATTACATAATAGACTAATTTTTTTGGAACATAATAGACTTTTAAAAAGAACTAAATTGCCACATGAAAGAAAGACTGTCCCATTCACATTTATACTTGGCAACATACCGTGCCTCCTTTCATTAATCATTTTGTTTCTTATCTTCCAATATTGTTTCTTCAACATCATCTTTGGAATCATCATCAGTCTTCACCACATATAAATCACTTCCATCAATAGCATCTTCAATACCCTGAAATATTATACAAAGACTTTGATTCTCTAAACATTTAAAAAACTTCAGAATGAAGAAAGGTGTAGATAAAATGGCATAAAGAAGTCAATATCATCAAGTACCTGGGCAATGATCTTAATAGCCCTCACACCTTGGATTTTTTTGTATCGGAGATAGTCTCCCTGAAATTAATTAGACAACCATTACTTAGTAGAAAGACATGATATAATACAGCTCCTCTGTCTAGATGGTGGAGTTCATTCATTCAACTCAATAATATAAAATTTGTAATGTGTAAGAAGCTAATCATCAAAAACCTATGAAACACCAACACAAACACGGACACGACAATGACAGTGATAATAATTTGAAAGGAAAAAAATGAATTAATTGATTGTAATTACATTTTTTGTGTTGATGTCATGCACCGGACATGCCTACGATCGGAAGTGTCAGTGCTATAAAGTCGAATACACTTTCAAACAAGATGATATTCTCATCCTCTCGGTTGACATAGTTTCTATGTTTGAAAAAATGAAGTATGAACAACTATAATTGCTTGAGCATTTATGGGATACGGCAAGTCTCAACATTATCTCAAGAGAGATCACTGGTTAAAGAATTTCAGTAATTAACGACAAATATGAGCAAGTTTCAGAAGTTGAATTCTAAGTATTAACACATCATGAAAACTGAAATGCCTTTTTACAGCCTGAAGCATGCATAGTTGACAAGCATAGCTTAAAGATCATAAAACATACAATTGGGTTAAATATCTCCCCAAGGGTATCATCAGAGCCAAAATTGATAAAACTTTTGTTAAAAATTACCTGTCAAACTAATTTTTATGCTCTATTCCTTCGTGTTAAGAATCTCAAAGTCTCTTCCTTATATTCCAACAGTTTAGTAATCATTAAAATTTCACTGTGTCTTTTTCCTTCCAAAACCACGCTTTAATACCGGATCAACAAAAAGATATTAACTTAGACCAAAAAAAAGTCTCTTGTTCACATGCATACTATAAAATTATGCACCTGAGTAATGATTTTCCAATCAAGCAATAACTAGGTTACAGAAATAACTAAAAAAGCAAAAGATATAATTGTACCTTAACACCAAGTTCCTTCATTGGACTAGGTGTCCATAAAGATTGAATTGAGGTAGCAATTTGTCCCTATAATAGAAAGTTCATTAGGCAGAAGTAGAGAGTAGGCATTAAAAGACCATTCAGAATCAAATGTGCTTGCCTTCCTTCCGCATACAAGCATTTGATCTCCTTCGTGAATAGCACCGTTAACTAAAACAGCATTCATAGTGGTTCCACGGCCTTTAACAATCCCGACATCCAAAACAGTACACTGGTAACCATAAACAAATAACAATAAGATCTCTACAGTTAAATAATCAAAAAGCATTCAACCAGATTTAATGTGACGTGACAATATAGCTAACCTGCAATTCTTCCTTGTATATAAGTTTATCACCCATGGTTTTTAAGGTTGACAGAACCAATAGTAATAACATATCAGGGATGCCTTCACCACTGAAATAGCAAGTCTAAAAATATCAATACATGGAAAAAGGCCAACTAATATTATGGCAACAAAAAAGCGCAGTTTTTAGTTACCTTATTGTACTCGTAGGCACAATACTAATTGTTTCTCCGATTCCCATTTCTTTGTTTTGCCAATATATCTGAGTCTTTATCCCATGTTCTTTGAATTGAGCGATAATCTAGCAATGAAAAACAAGAAAAAACTAAGGGTGGCATACAATAACGAAAAATGATCTATCTGGCAAGCAAATAAAAAAGTTAGACTACATACCTGAGTGAGCTTGACATTAAACGCATTCTGAGTAAGTGCAGACTGTTCCTTATATGCTTTAGCAAATGGAGCATTGTGACATGGTTTCCACCAAGAAATATGATCAACCTGCATTGGTCCGAGAACATTATATTGTTCAGAGAATGAAATGGAAAGCATTGTGGCATTATATTGTTCAGACAGTAACGACCGACCTTATTCAAGACAATGATAAAGTTCTTGTTGGACTTTTGTAAGAGATTGAGTAATTGAATTGACTGTTGTTGTAGACCAAGAAGAATGTCTACAAAGAAGATTGCAATATCACATAGAGTTAAACCCTGAGAAATTGAGTTAGTATATGAAGTGAGGCCTGGGGTATCAAGAAACAGTAAACCAGGAAGAAGATGATTGATGTTTGTATCATTATCCTCCTTTGTTATTTCACGTATATTCTCAGAAGGAACGTATGTAGCGGCAACACGTTTGGTGGTAGCATATTGAACATTGGTGGTGGTACCTCGAATACAATCTAGAATTTTGGTTTTGCCAATGTACGCATGACCGATGAAACAGCATATTGGGGAACGGAGGAGGAGAGCCGCATCAGAATTTGGCCGTTCTTCCGAGCACAAACCACCTGCATTTTTCTCATCAATGCTGTATCTTTCACCGGTTAACCCTAATTCAACACCGAACAAAGAAACTTGTCAACAAAAGAAAAGAATGACGCTACCAAAATCTTCAGAGTTATCTTTTTTACCTTTCATCTTCTCCATTGTTTTCTCTTCGTCGCCGCGTAATCAATCTTTCAAATTGGGGTTTTCTCTCTTCCGCGAATTACACCTCTTTATACATGTGCTAAAAAATACGGAATAAATCTTTCTTTATCTATGTATTCTCTCTCAAAATGGTAAGCGGATCAACTCGGATAGATTTTTAGCTAATTTAATGTCCGAACCCATAAATTTTCAATTGATTTGGTTTGGTTCAATTTTCAAAAATGAATTCGATCCGAACTAATCGGTTTCAATCAAATATTATATTTAATTTGTATCATTTTATTTTTTTAGTATAATATTTTTTATTATTTTTTCAAACGATATATTTCAAGCTTAAATTTTTAAACGACATACAATAATATCTTGAACCAACTAAACAATAACATATTTTTGAATTACAAAATACAATACATAGGTAGAATGAAATTTGCAATCTAATTCAAAATAGAGCAAGAGTGGTCGGCGTCGATGAGCAAAGCGGGTGCGTGAATGAAACGGATTTAAGGTTTCTATGTTTTGTTTTATGTGTTATGTCAAAGTGAATGTAGTTTGGGCCTGTTCAAAATATGAGCCCAATGAGTTGTTATAAAATGAACAGTTCGGTTTACCGATTCCGCGGATTGGAAAAATAAAAACCGATAACCGATCTAAACCACTTCGATTCTCATCAGTTCGATTCAGTTTTTATCTGAACCAAAAACAATATGTTTTTTCTGATTTGGATGGTCAGATTCATCGATTTTTTTCAATTTGCTTACACCCCTAATCTTACTTGTCACCTACTCAAAAAAAATTGTAGTTTTATTAGTTATTATGTTTTTTATAATAAAATAAAATGATACATTATATAAACCAATTATCAAAATAACCATACTTATAATTAATGTGATTTTTTCTTTTTTAGTTCATAAAAGAAACAATAAATCATTAAAAACTCACTCATAAAATAGAAGAATCGAAGTTCGAATCTTGCTCATAGATGTCCGGTCTAAAAGGGGTATTGGTGACATTTTATCTCTTCTATCTCTTCCTAGTTCCTACTACCTCACCGTCGTGGACTGTTTAAGGTGGGTTCTGTCATCAGAGTGTTTTCAGGTAGTCATCTTAGATATAGGTTCATTTGGGCTCTTGGTGACCTTCACTTGTTTCATTTTAATCGTTGGTGGTCGAATCCATTTATGGGTTTGGTTGTTACGGCGGTTCTGCTCTTTCAGTTTTGGTGGATTTCCTTGGCCCCAAATTTTTTATGTTGGTTGTGGTTTGCTTTTCTGGCCTTGGTTCTCTGATCCAGCATGTCCAAAATTTTCAGAGTTGCATCTCCGCCGATATTTTTTGGGATTGGCCTTAAATCCGTTTCAATTCTTCTGAAACTTTCAGGATGTGGTGGGAAGAGAGAGTGAGAGAGTCATTCTAACAGATTTTGGGGAGGCCGATTGTAGAGGAGTAATTAGAGGTGAGGATGGTGCTTGAATTTGTGGTTTTACCAAAGGTGGTAGGGGTGTGTGGTGCTTATGTAGCAGAGCTTTGGGGTGTGTTAGAACTAGAAGGCTTTCAATTAGCACAAGACCGTGGTCCGTGGATGCTTCATATTGACTTTTTGCATGTGGTTTCAAATTTGAAAGCAAATCATGGGTGGAAGGCGACAAGTTGGTGCTTAATGCAAAGGATTCTCAACTTGTTTAGACAAGATTGAATGGTTAAAATTTGTCATTCTTATAAAGAAGTTAATTCTTAGCTTGTGAGTTGTGATGAAGGTTCTGCTTTGATTTAATATGAGCATTGTCTAGCTCAGATTAGTTCATTTTATTTAGCAAACCTTATTCGTTTTTAGCCTCCACGACTTTTTTTTTTTTTTGACTCAACGACTTATTACGCGGTAGTTTCTTTTTCTTCCAAGTTTCAGGCCTTGTACTCCAAAAATAAAATAAAAAATCACAGGGAAAAAAGAAGCCATGGTGTATTATAAAGACTATATTTTTTAATGCATTTCTTTTTCTTTTTCAAATATACTCATTATTACTATCAATTTGTTTTGTAATGTGAAAAATTAATAATAAATACATTAATATACAAAAGGTATTTTAGTAATAATGAAACATGTTCACTACATCAACGACTTTTTATGTTAAAAGTAATTTTTGTTAGAAATTTTTGTATAATAAGTATAAAAAAAAGTGACTGAATTTGAAAGAAAAATATATACTGGTGAAAACATAAGAACTCTTCTGAATTGATTCATCAGCATTTAGTAGCATGCAAAAACACCATATTAGTCTAACGATTTTGTGTAAACTTTATGGGCTGCTCTCAGAGTCATAGACTCACCAATACCATTATGAAACATGTTGTCTTTTCTGTCCACCCATGTATGACTTTTTAGAGTAATGTTGTTTATCAATTATAAAGCAGTATCAATCCTCAAGATTCTCGCTTCGCAACCTTGCAATGTCCTCCTCAACCTGTTCAATAAATTTATATCAAACTTTAAAAAGATGAATGTAAAACAATAGTTTGAATAATAAAACTTTGAATTACGAACTCACTATTAGTAAAATTTTTACACGTTGAATTGCATCTTCTACTTTACTGAACAAATCTGTCAAAGAAGTGTTCAAGCTGCAATAGAAGGGTTTTTGAAGTTAGTTAAAACTATCTATTGGCAAACTTTTAGAGTTGTAAACCAACCAGTCACCTATTGAGTATTGACTTAAAAACTAAATTGCTGACGAATGAAAATATTACCCGCTCATATTTCCCTCCTCTAGGAGTGTTTTCGAAGAACAACACAGCTCTCTCAAGCTAATGATATCTCCCTCAAGAAGGTGGTCAGAGAGCTCTTTAAAGGATTTGGAAATTGTAGTACTCCTTGGTACAGCCCTGTAACAAAACAAAGCAACAACTTTCACAGTATAAAACTAATTAAAACAAATATTTTCAATTAAAAAACTTAAAAAATGATTCTTACTCTGATTGAAATACTACAGTTAAACCATGCAAAATATTTGAGCATGATCCAAGAATAGCAGCTAAGCTTTGAAAATATCCTTGATTCATGTGCTGCTGTTGATTATTTCTTTCCAACATACCCTACAAAAGTACTATTTAGAACACGCGCTATCAAAGAAAAAAGAGGAAACACAAACATAATAAGAGATAAATTACATACATCACTATACATAAGTTCTAAGAGATCTTCAAAACTCTGTCTCTGAATTGAAATTAACTCCCTTGGTGACGGTGGTGGTGATTCATTAGATACATCAGAAAACTTATCATTTGTATCAAAAGAGGCGATTTCCTGGACATATTGTAACCACTCATAGAAGCGCCTTGTCCGCTCATTAATCACGCCAGTTTCGGTCTCAATCGGAATCTGTAATGCCAATCAAACAGTCATATCGCTTTTACCACAGAATCATCAGATAGCATCTAAATCATTGCTGCCACAGAATCATAAGGTGTAAAAACTCACCACACCAGAGAAAAACAGTTGCAGGCCTGAAGGTTTTGCAGTTCCATGAAATATAATATAAACAAATTAATACAATTATTATCGTAAGGTAGCATCTAAATCAAGTGTGTGTGTGTTTGTGTGTTAGGATTACAGTTTGTAAATTGACTTTAGATGAACTTGATTTTGCATAATTGATTTTTAGCCAAAACTGTGCAGGTATTTGAGCCTATTTTTGCAAAACGTTTCCAAGTCCAGGACCTAGGTTTAATAGCTTTTCTGTTACCTGAATCTCCAGCTCCAACATTAGGATAACTAGCTGTGGTAGATGTTGAGGCTTCTCCAACTTCCGTTTTCATCTTAGAGTTTTCTTCATCGCTGTCCACTTCATTAATTGGCACCAATGATGGTGGGGGTTCACTAACGCATTTTACGTTAAAAAATGATGGTGGGGGTTCAACTGTTCCACCCTGCAAAATAGGAAGTTTAGAATAAACATGTCATTAGCCAAGAACATTGTAGAACATTAACCAACAGGATCATCTCGAGTAAAATAAATTGATTAAGTGGGAATCATAGAATAAGCATGCCCTTAGCATAGAATAAAATAAACCAAGTGAGTAAAATAAACTGACAAAATAGGAAGCATAGAATAAACATAACTTTAGTCAAGAAGAACCATAAAATAAACTGTGATACCTCCATGGGGGTTCTCATAAGGTCAGCTTGAGTAGTTGAAGCAACAGTATCAGAGGAATTTACTTGGCTCATTCCTTTAAAATAAACAAAAGACAATTAATCAAAAGGGAAAAACTAGAAAATTATTCCAAAAAAAAAAAACTAGAAAATAAATAAAATTTCAAATGAACACAGAAAAACTATAAATTAGAACATGGAAAATTTATAGTACCCTTCTGACTTGTAGCTAGTATGAACCAAATTACCTGTGTTATTCTCCACAACATCTTGGTCTTTGTCATCGTTTACAGAGCGTCTACTAGAATCCATGATTCTTTCTCCTGATAATAATATAATGCAATTTAAAAGCTAGAATATAAGGTCTAAATTTAAAATTGAAAGGAGGAAAATAACTAGTTCCATGTAAATAGTAGCAGCTTTCAAAACAATCCAACGTTGATAAAATGCAGAAAGGCTCTAAGTTATAATTCTTGATCAGAAACTACAGTGCCAACTTTAAAAAAATATTATGTTCTTCTTTCTTCCTTTGTACATCTATTGCCTTATTGTTTCCGCCGTCACACACACACACTCAACCTTCAGCCTCATATCTTAATTTTTATCATTGAAACAAGATTTGCGGTAGTGATTCGGTACCGAACTGAACTGCTATAAGTGTGTGGTTAAACTGTGTCTGACATGTCAGTTTCATTCGCTGAACTATATGCAGACAGTGAAACAGTTTCGGGTTTGATTAATTAGTTCTAGGAGAACGAAAATCAGCAGGTGTTGTTTTTAGCTCAATCTACACCATGAGTGAGACAGATTCAATCAACAAAGAGAATGAAAGATATAACTTGTTCCTTAAATACCCAATTCTTCCCCTTTTAGCAACACTAACAAATTACATAAACCCTAGATTTTGATTGAGAAAGAAATACAGAAATAACAGATTCCATAAAAGAAAATTCATGCAATCAAACATGAACTGATCAAGAAAATAAATGTCACTTCATCGAATGCAGCATGAAAAACGCAGCAAGAAACAATTCACTCGGCAAGTAAACAATCCATCGAACGCAGCATGAAAAACGCATCAAAGAACTTACCTGAAAGAACAAATTGAAACGAAGCAAGAGATTGAAACGCAGAAAATATTGAAATTGAAAGGAGATGATGAATCGTACTCGAGAGAAAATGCTCCAGCAAAATGTTTAGCGCGGAAATATCTTCAGAATCTTTGGAAGCTTTTCCCGCCCAAACATTCACTAATTTAGTTATATATATATAGGGATGGCAAAAGGATCCGTACCCGCGGACTCCGTCCGAACCCGAACCCGAGTCAACGGGTAAAAACCGAGTTGACTGGATTTCGGGTTCGGGTTCGGGTGCCACCCGATATTTCGGGTTCGGGTTTGGATAGATTAATATCCACACCCGAAACCCGAACCCCCACCCGTTTATATATATAATTATAAAATTACCCCTAAATATATATAAAGTTTAACACCGTATTTTAGGTGAAATATATGTTACAATGTTGTAGACGTTAATTTTAATGATTAACACCGTAATTTCTTAGTTTCGTTGAATTTACTACATTTTTCTCTTTTCTAGCTTCGGGTTTCGGGTTCGGGTGAAAAAACCCGAATCCACCGGGTACGGGCACGGGTGGGAGTTTGACACCCGGATAGGTTTTTGGGTTCGGGTTCGGGTTCGGGTGCCCGTTTCGGGTACGGATTTGGATAGTGTCAAACCCGTACCCGACCCTACCCGTTGCCATCCCTATATATATATATAGAGTAGTGGGCCAATACATATTTTTTATGATTTTATGTGTTTTTTTATGATTTTATGTGTAAGATAGTAATAATAACATGATAGAATTTAAATGGTTATCGTTTTTTAATTGGAATATAAGATAGTAATAGGGAGTTTTTCTTTGAATTTGATTTTCTTTTGTTGATGATTTGTTCAAAATTAGTTGTTATGAGAATAATTTGAAATTGATGGTAAAATAGAAAAAAAAAACTTCAGCAAAAGAGTGTATCATTTTTATATAGGTATAGATATATATGGGAATATGTTCAATCTATTTAAAGCCCGATTCGGCTTTTAAATAAGCCTTTTAATTAAATAAGTTAGACTTGGGTTTATCAAAAAGTCTACAAAGCCTATTAGACCGACTTATTTATAGTATATATGACTTTAATTTTTCATTTTTATGTACTTAATAACATGTTAATTTTATTTCGTTTCAAGATATCGACTATTTGAGTTATTCATATTTTCTATTTTTTTTTTGTCGAGACCGGAGTATCCACCGCCGAACACAGTGACTATTCCCTCGCTAGATTGGAGGCACTTCGAAGGGTGGGATAGCTGGCCTAACGATTTAAAGTTGCTCCATACCCAAGGTGAGGATCGAACCCTCGACCCATAGTTAAGGGAAGATGAGCCCCAACCGCTCAACCACACCCTTTAGATTTTCATTTTTTTTCTAATATCTAACTAAACATTGTTTTTTGTTCTATTTTTGTAATCATTTTATTAACTCAGAATATGTATAAACACTCTTAGATTGCAAGGGCAATGTAATGATAAATGAACATTAAGATTCAAAAATATATCAAATGATATATAAAGACTTACATAAGCCTACATTATAATAGATAAAATAAATTATTTAAATGCTTCAATATGAATATTAAAAAAAAAAAAAAAACTCAATGTGAAATAGGCTAGACCAGGTTTTTTATAAAGGACAGGCCAAACATAAAAAAGTTTATGACAACGCTTATTTCTTCTAAATAATTGTGTAAATATAATTTTAGTCTCTACAATAATAATAATAATAATGTTTTTTTTATTCAAACTTTGTAAATTTTAAAAATCAGTTGCTATAATTTTTTTTTATTTCATATGCTGACCAATAAAATCACGTAATGTGGTCCAATAGTGGTTAGTAAAAATTGTTTGTTATATATAAAAATAAATTTAAATGTGTTTTATTAACTTAACTTAATTGGTTGAACATTTTGCACATAAGTGTAATGACTGGAGTTCGAATTCGATATACACATTCATAATTTTTGTCCCTTTATATGTTCTTCACTATTTTGGTCCTCTAGTTTTTTAAAAATTGAGATATTTGGTCCATCTCCTCTCATGGTTTTCAATTTATTTGAAATTATTTAATTATTTTCTACTTTAATTACCACAAGTTTAATTTAATTCATAGGTCAATTTTGAACCAAATTTGTCGTCAAAATTATAAGATGGAAGAACAGTGTATAGCTACATCATTCTTTCTTTAAAATCAATAGATTTTATTCATTCATAAATAAAAGTTTGCTAGTTAAAAAAAAATACTTGGGATAGTATATATTGAATATATATTGATAGCATTTTGTGTTCAACATGGATCACGAAACTTGAATAAGACTTAATATATATGTGATATGTCTCCATTACTCCATCTTTGGTTTCAAATTAATTTAATATTTGTGTTGTATATCAACTATTATATATGATATTTGGTTAAGCATATAGATTTTGTTATATGTGCACCTCTCTAAATTATTTAGCTATCTAAAATACTTGAAAAATATACACTAATTTTTCTCTCTTTTTTTTTTGGATACAACTAATTTTTCTCTTTAGTTTTTTCACAAAATTAAATGAACAATTAAGTATTTAAATGCAGGATGACCATATGTTACTAGCAACGTTAGATTCGTCTTTTGGTTGCTAAGAGGGATGGTTACTTTTTTTTTTGACTCATCTACAATGGAGGGATGTTGTTACTTGTTAGGCCCATTTTAGGTTTCTTGTATGAGAACAATTTTTTTAATGAAAAATATTATTAATAAAAATCAAGTCTCGCATAAAATGAGTAAAGACCGATAAAAAGAGAACAACATAACATATATATGTATAAGAACATCTACGGTAGAGTTTTTTAATTAGTAGGGACGATCATCTCATTAGCTACTAATGCTTGTGTAGACTCTCTCTCTCTCTCCTTATTTACATGTTTGCCCCACCATTGAAAAAAACCAAAGAAAGTGTCACAAATGAAATAAAAATTATTTTTAAAATGATATAACGATAAAGTCTTTTTTTTTGTTGCGATATAACGATAAAGTTATTAGTACCATTCATCGCATTGTTTTAAGAGGTGAGTGTTTATTACATACACCATTAAAAAATTATACGAATTAATGCACTTTTAATCTTCATGTTTTCAAAATAAAAAAAGATATTGATCTCCTACTTTTAATTTTTAAAATAGATTTTTAGCCCTTTTTCCCTGAATTTTTCAAAAATTAAAGAAAAAGTTAACTGTTTTTAAAATGAGTGAACAAAAAATTCATTTTAAAAAAAAGGACAATAGGGGCATTAAAATATGTTAGAAAATAGATAGCTAGTTAATCAAGTATAGTTGGTTGATAGTTAGTTAAGGAGTTAGATATTGCTCCAAATAGATCTATAAAAAAGACATTGTATTATACTTTTTACTTTATCAATGTATATCATTTAATATGAATTTTTATGAGTATCTTTCTCATGAATACTCTTAAAACACTATTTTACTTATGTATATGATCTTCATTCCTATGATTCTTAACAAAACAAAATTAATTTTATAATATGAACAATAATCTTATAGTATGTATGAACAATAATCCTTCATGAAGGCAATACAATGGTAATTTAATTTATTCTTTAAGTACCAACATTATGACTTACAAGAAAATTATAGGCTAATTAGAAATAATATAAATTATTTTTTAACTCTTTTTTTACTCTTTTGCACGCAGTAACATGTATTCCTAACGCACTTTGATTTTGAAACATCAGGAGGAAAGCACATACTTGCAGGACAATCATTTTCCGTTATGCAAAACTTAAGACCTGCAATGTGAATAAAAATAAAGGAATATTACTAAAAATGAATGAATGATTACATATATGAGTAGTAAAGAATAAATTTGAAATAGGTTTGAAAAATAACTTACGATAACTTGTTACAAGAACAATTAGAGAAAGAAAGATGACAAAAGCATAAATAGAGTTGTGAATTTTAATCATATTATCCCTCCGTTACATATTATACATAATGATTTGGTAGATCACTTTATAACATACAGAAAAAACCCTCGTTCATAAATTAAGAATTGTTTTTAAATGTGTCTCTTAGGTTCATCAATGTTTCGTATATATATTTTTAGCTCATTCAATTGATCATTTAATCTTAGTAAGAATCTAACATAAAAATATTGATGTTCTTAAACTAAGAATTGTTGTTAAGTGTCTCTTAGGTGCATTAATGTTTCTTTAAAAAAAAAAAAAAGGTGCATCGATGTTTCGTATATATGTTTTTAGCTCATTCAATTGATCATTTAATCTAACATAAAAATATTGATGATCATCAGAGGCCATTTGCTTTTTGATAATGAGGCCATTATTCTTCTTTTTTTCCGTTTCTTTTTTTTTTACTAAAGTTTCATTTTGTTTATTTATTTATCAAAAAGCCTTTAATTTAGCCTTTCAAGATAAACAAGAGGAGAAAAAAAAACTCATAAGATAAATGATAATTTGTGTTGAATTAATACATTAAAGATCTGATGCAATTACAAATTATAAATTATACTAGATTTTATAATACCCCTCCATCTCATAATGATCCACCTATGTGTATGAAAAATATTTAGTTAGGAGATGAGAATTCATCTTATTTGTTTAACATATTCTATGATGAAGATTAATAGATGGTAAAAATTTCGTACATGTAACATGGTCACTGTTGCACTATTTACAACCCATCAATATATTTTTTTGGGCTGATAATGGGTTTATAAATAGAAATTTGGACTTTGTGGAAAGCATGCAAGCTGATCTTGGAAAAAACTACTCGATACCCCCACACCAAGTCTCCATACCCCCAAAAGAAAGTCACAAAAATTTCTTTCAAATTTTTTTACACCCACTTTAAAATTTCTGGAATAAAGAGTATTAAAATATTCAGCACAGAAAATATATTTTGACAATTATAAAAACCAAAAAATTCAAAATTTTAGAATTTTAAAATTATAAAAAAAATTAACTATTCAATTTTAAGAAAAATAAATTCTAATAACCTAAAGTATAGTAATAGAAAGATAAATAAAATTAGAAAAAAATGAAGAGAGAGAGAGAGAGAGAGAGAGAGGACAATAGAAAAAAATGTAGCTGTAGAAAATTTATATCCCATTTTTTTCTTATAAAATGTTATTTAATTTTTTTTTTGTTGACAACATCTGATTTTAAATTTGTCAAATAAGCGATTCTGAATTTCTCAAAACAATTTTAAAATGGTTGAAATGATTTATTTGTTGAAAACATATCCAGTGTCTTTTGGAATTCTACATACATGGTTGATGGTTGTGTGTGGAGTATGAAATATGAATTCGGTCTTTTGGACTTCTTAAATGGATATGCATGTCTATCTCATGGTGCTTCTAAATTTTCAGAATTATTTTATAATTATAAAGGACTATTTTTAATCTGAAAAATCAACAAACTTAATTGATACTATTACTCTAGATATAATAATTAAAGTTAAAATCTATATACAAATTGTAACAAATTAGCTAGTAATTTTATTAGAAATTAGACAAAAAGGTGAAAGAGTACAAATTCTTTGGATTATATTCTGAGTTGTAAGGTGGTAGTGTCTTGTCTTCGTGGTTTTATGAGCTGGTTTCATGATCTAAAGTGAAATGTTCCATCACATAACAAAAATTTACAGGCAAAAAAAGAAGCCAGGGTGTATTCTAATTTCTAGTAGTGTAGTGAATCAGGGGAATAATTCTGACCAAAATCAAAAAGCTTGTTCTAATGTTGGAGAACCATTGGAATTTGGAAGCAAGAGTGAGAGAAAAAAGAGCATATTTTTCATAGAAAAGTAATGAATGATATCACACATTATTGAAGAGGCGTGACTATAAAAACAAGATGGATAAAAACAAAGAAAATTCAATTAAAAAAAGTGACTGCATGAATTTGAAAGAATGAAGAAAAAAGTAGTGAAAATATAAAAACCCTTTGTGAATTGATTCATTAGTATTTAGCATCTAGCATGCAAGAACACCATCATAGTCTGACAATTTTGTGACAACTTTATTGGCTGCTCTCATAGACTCACTAGTCACTGCCCTTATGAAACATATTCTTTTGTGTCCACTTCATGGTTTTTTAGACATATCTCAATGTTCCCTTATGTATGAATAATAACTTGGTTGTCTCTTAGCTTAAGGATATATATAGCACTCCATCCGTCTTATTTTAAGTATCACAGTTGATGAGTTTTAGACAATTATTCCACTTTTATGTTTTGATACTTATGATTTAAAAGGGTAATACAATAAACTTAACTTATGTCTTACATCAAATCAAGAAAATTAACTATACTCCTCAACTAAATTTCTTAAACATCTTTTATAATGATCGGAGACTTTTGGAATGTTATATTTTTTGCCTATCTTTTATTGTTACCTTTCTTTTTCTCTTCATTGATTGGACAAAAGATGCAAAATGCATCATTAGAGTATCCTTTGTTATCAGGCCTACAGTCATGCATGAATTTAAATTCTTAAGCAAGTTTAACTTAGACAATTCAATCTGGGCCCTAAATAGGGTTATAAACAGTGGTTGCGGTTGTAGTTGCCTCACGATCAAATGTGGCACCTGTTGTTTAAATTCCAGTTGCATCACAATTTTGACAATGATGTGTATATATAATTCTTGTAGACCTTTATTTAAGGAAAATGATAAACATTGGTTAAGGAAACAAAAAAAGTAAAAAATACTTGAAATCTGTGTATTCTACTTTTTCAAAAGAATAAAACACAAGTTTCGATACAAGTATTGCTTTTTTTAGCAACCTTGGACACTAGTTAACAAAACCCTTTATTTAAAACTCTCACAATAACGAGTTATATGATCTCTCTACTTGAATTAATGCTCTATTTTTCCATGATCCTTATTCAAGCCTTGTGTAATTTTGGGATATCAAAGAAATGGGCTTTAAATGGAACATCCATCTTTGTCAAGCCCAGACCTTTCTTAATTCTACTTAAGTGGGCTGTCATTCCTCAACAAGCCAGTTACTTAGTAAAATTGAATAATTATTCAAGACTAAGAAAATAGAGTTTATTGATGATTTTTTTTTGGTTTACTACAATGAAATGAGGATGGAAACGAGGACCTCTAACATACTACTCAAACTTCTCACCACTAGATTTATAAAATTCATTTTAAAGTCATATTATTTTATTCTCTAGAACTACTTGATTTTTTTTCCACCACGCGCCTAATAAATTTATTATTTGATTTAATACATCATTTAGATTGATATGATAGACTCTCTGCTATCATAATAAATTTCTATATTAGACCTAGCTCATTTAAGACATTATCTTTATTTTACGTTGAACTTAAATTTTTCCAATAATCTCTACATACCATGTTATTACCTATAGACAATCATTCTCCACCAAGTCCTCTTCATTTTACCAAAAAGTTCATAATAGCCCTGATTAGATGCAAGTTGATTTTAAGGCTATAGTAACTATAGTAATGAGGCAACAAGTGGTCTATAATCAAGATGGACACTTTTTCCACCCACCATAAGACTTTGACAAGAGATGCTGTTTCTACATGTCCCTGTGGATTCTATGGTTCAATTATTCAGTTAAGCACATGCACCTAATTCTCTAGATCCTTTTTTTCATTTTCTTTCAATGAACCAATTGGTTAAACTTTGTCCAACTCAATGACCCCCTAAATTGCTTCTGTTTTTTAAGTCTTTGGACCTACCAATTAATTGTCAATCTCATCCCACTCTATAACTAACTTGTTAATGTGTGGCACCCAATTGGACTTTTCTTTGACTAGTTTACCTCCACTATTTTCTATTCAAAAACACCAAAAATTTGGAAACTCTCTCCATCTAAATGACAATATATATCTAACTTTTGCTCTAGTAATTCACTATTTACTTAAGTAGAAAAATGTCTAACTTCTTTTCATCTCTAACCTAACCAAACTAAACATCTTTTCCTTTTATGACTAACTAAAGTGAAAAAGAGCCACCATAATATATTCATTCATACCTAATCTAATTTATTGGAGAAACCTAACTAGTTTGAATTCTGTAGGTAAGCATTGCATTTGGTAAGGACTAACAATAACCCTTTTTAGTCAAAGCTATAGCTTTCTTGCAACATATTTTCCATTTTTTAGATAATAGCTATGTTACATATATGAATTATTTACCATCGTATAACAATGACTAACTTCAGCAAAAAAAAATTGCAAGAGATAATAAGGTAGTTTTCTCCGTTTAGTCAATTTTTCTCTATGCACAAAGAGTTTAAAACTTAGAATGTCTACATTTTTTACCACTCAAACCAATCATATGCTGCTATATGCGTTTTCCAAAATAAAAAGCTAAACTACATTTTTTTTTCTATCTATATATGGTGAAATAATTTATATGCTTTAAGGTATTATTAATTTCAATTAATTACTATGAGAAAGTGACTCAACCAACTCAAATCAGGAGACAAGGCCTTTGATTACATGGATTAAGGATCTTTCTAGGCCATACAACCTTATCAAGATTCATTGGTGCTTAACAAAATACACAAAGTACTAGACTAGTCCATTTTTGTTCTTAAACATCTTTATCATATCAAAACTTTGTTAGCATAGGCCACAATCAAATATCTTCCACATCAAGTAATCAAATCCCTAGTTTCTTCATTATCCCTGTTGTGTGATATGAATTATTTAACCAAATAATGGATTGTAAGTGGCACATGTCTACCGTATTAAAGGGCCAACCTTGTTTTTATCGTTGAATGATTTTGATAGCTTGCTTGCTAGCTAGTCCGTACTATCGACTCTATCATTATTAATTGCCATAAAACATATCATACTCCGGTTTTCCTAAATCAAAATAAAAGAAAATTTATAATTTACCAAATACTGTTTAGGTGAGATAGCGCAAATTTCTTTTAGTTTGATTAAAGTTATAAATTTGATTTTTGACTTGAACATGCAACATCATTAAAATACTCACTAAAAATTTGTCACTCATTTGGATCTCACAAGATTTAAAGGGTTAGTCTTTGTAATTACATGAAGCAGACAACAATTTACCAATTACCACGTAAATAAATAAAATTTCAAAAAAATTGAATCTCATAGCTCATCAAGGAGAGGTGACCTCTAGACTTAAAAAGCATCGATAATAAATTAAATATAACTTGTAGTTATGAAACTTGGAGTACGTATAGTATACTATAGTATAGTGTATATATATATATATATATACACGTACCGACTTTCTAGTTATAAGTTATGACTTGCTAATCTATATGTACTGCAAAATTAGTTGATGTAAACTAGGGGAAAAAATGAAGTACTTAAATTACTAACAGGTCTTGATCATATTTAATTTTATGTTACAGACATAACATTTGAGTATACCTTTAGTACATGATATGATAGAGTGGGACTTGCCGTTATACATGTCAAATATACACTTCATATGTTTTTTGATTCAACCTTACATTTAATATCTTGTTTTATTTTGTAGTATGAGGTTATTACACGCCACAAAACAGAACTGACAATTATATGGGTGGAAAATGGTAGCGCCTCACAATATGTTCTGAAAATTCAAGACTTAAGATTTCAAGTAGTTGAAAAAGAAAAACTCGATAATATAAATAATATTAGTAGATGATATATATAATTGAAAAAGAAAAATTATCTCTACATTAAAAAGTGAAATAAGTATTACTAGTATTTGCTAAGCTAAAGTCACATTTGAGGTTGTATTTTCAAACCAGAAAGTGCTACTCGTCTATTAGCTTCAAAGTCCAATAAAAACTAGACACGTTTACATAACTTAAGAGAATCAAAATTAAATCAAATAAAAAGCAATTTTAAATTGTCATTTAACATGCAAAGAGAGGAAGGGAAAATAATAGTGAATAAAAAAGTACTAGTAGAGGAAAAAGAGGCATGGGCCCTAAAGCATGGGATGGAAGATGCAAAGTAATAGATGATAGAGTGGTTGTTTGTTTGTTCACTCACACATGCACACACAACAATCACTACCATAATTAACACATGGAAACCAAAACCAACTGCCACTATATGTAGCACAAATAATTTTTCATCATCATCATTAAAATGCACAACACTAGCACCCACCCTTTTTGTCACTAAATGTCAACTTACATCATCAACCCCTTGATATGATTTTTTATGGATCTATTCATACCTCCACTAATACCCATTGTGGATGCTTTTTCTATAATTTTTATCATCTTCAAATTATTTTGTCCCTCTGGTCTTGTTGCACAAGCATGATATATAGAATCTTTATTTGTGGTAAAATGTTTTAGTGTTTTACTTCTACATTGTTCACTTCATCTAGTAATTTCATTTTTGAAACCCTCCTTCCCTCCACTTAAAGCCCAACTAATCCTTTTCTTTATGTTTATACACATTTTATGGTGTGTTACAAAGAATACCAAATTAAGTCTAGCATTGTGACTTATGTGAATACAAAGAATATATACCAAATTAGTCCATATATTATCATAACTAATTAATTAATAACTATTATTTCTATTTTACGCGAGTAAAAACAATTTATGTGCCTTTGAATTAAAAGGACATACATACATGTGCAACAATAAAGCAAAATTTCAAATTTACACATCCGTCTAAAATAAAATACATGGATTAAATAAGATGGCTGATGAGAGCCATGTGACTTCAAACGTTTTTCTATGTCACAAACTCACCTTATATCAAAAGTACACAACTTAACAATAATTAACAACACTATGAGAAAATCTAATGTGGGCACACCACTTAAGACTGAATGAAATTTGTTATCTAGGATTTTTTTTTCTTATAAAATTCTAGTTTATTCAATCGTTTGAGGTTTTGTGCCTTTCAATTAATATACATGTCACACAAAAGCAAGACCTTTCTATGATTCTTCAATAGGAATCCACTAAAGCATTTTAATTAATATTTTATTTATGAATTTTAAAAACATTAGTAAAAGCCTAATGATAAAGGGGTGACAATATATTTTTCCCTGAAATCAAATAATAGAGTATGGATGCAAAAACAGAACCATATGGTTAATGTGTACGATTTAAACATTAGTATATGAACCTATCATAACCACGCTGGAAAAATATGTTGTCACACCCATTAAAGTGAAATTTATTCGCACTTTAACACAAAGCATTTTGCAGATCCTGACAAATGGAGGAAAATGAGTTGGTAATAATGTGTAAGTATCTTTGTATGTCAATGATTTATATTTTTAAAATAATTTTATTTGCTTTATTGTGTTTGGAAACTATAAGGAAACAGAGGATGGAAGCTTCAATATCTTAGTGTGATCAAGATTTGTGTATCCTAGTTTAAAACTGCTCCTTTTTTAGTGAGTCATTGGTGGGTATATATGTTGAGGCAACTCACAACAAGCTGGAATATTCCTTTACTTTTTTTGTGCAGTGAAAAAAAAATATTCCTTTACTTAAAATTAAATGCTTGTTTTTTGTGCAGTGAAAACTTCAATTTTTTTTGTTATCATTTTTGTCTCTGTATATACGCGAAATTTTGATTTTAGTTCACGTATAAATTATTTTTAAATAAGCTCTTGAATTAACTAAATTGTTTGCTTTTGATATTAAAGCTAAAATCCGTAGCAAAATTTGTAAGTTTCTTGCAAATTTTCCTACAAATTTTTCTGCGGATTTTTGTTTTAGAAATTAAAATTAAAAAGTTTAGTTGATTTAGTAGCTTATTTAAAATAAAAATCGATAAAAGGATTAAAACTAAAATTCTGCGTACACATATACAGAAACAAAAATGATATTTAAGTTTTTATTTATTTATATTTTGGTCTTTAGAAAGGTCATGTTAATCTAAGTTTAGCTTAAATTTAGCTAAGTAGTAAATAAAGTTCGATAAAAAATTGTTTCTCCAAAAATTCGAATTGAAGTTCTTTTAAACAATTTGTTCTTCAAAAAATTATTAATTATTTAAACTCAATCACTTGATTTAAATTACAGCATATATATTTTAGGGTAAATACCATATATATTTTTCGGTTAAGCTATTTTCTTTTCTTCTGGTGTTCGATCCTTCAATACGTTTAAACCTCCTCCACCGTCGTTCCTCTGGTTCGCCGCCGTTTTGCAAGGATTCTGTTTGAATCTCTGTTGGTTACCAAATCTCTTGAGATTTGCAAGTTTCTCTGTATCTGGTCGACTACTACTGCATCGGTGTTGTCTGTTTGAAGGCGAATTGACTGCTGAGACTTATCTGTCTAAGTTTCCTTTTTACCATTGTCTTCGTCAACTTTTGCCTCACGAAGTTGCATTTTAGATTCTGATGGGCCGGTCACTTTTGATTCGAGATCGTAGTTAGCGTCTACAAGCATCTTTTTGGGTCGATTTGATGTTTCTCTGGTAGTTTAGAAGCTGACGAATTTCTCTCTAAGTATGGGATTAGAAGTAGACATTTATTAAGTAGTATTTGTTTCGATATTTTACATTGGTGTTTCGTTTATATACGACACTTTTATCTTGTAATTCTGCTTTATCGATCTCTGCTCGTCTTGCGCAGAGATCTGATTAATAATAATAATTATTTACCGTTCAAAAAAAAATGTGTGAGACATTGTTATTATACTTTTTAAATATATCAAAATTGTAAATATATCATTAAGTTTTTGCTTTTGTAATTTTATGAACTAGTTAATTAACAAAAATCACATTTTATGATAAATATAACTATTTAAAAATGTGGTTGTAATTTCATTATATTCAAATAGGTTTTATAACCAAAATTGTTGTATGAGTTTGTTTATGTTCTAAGAACATGGCGTAATTTTTCAAAAAGATTGATGAAACACGCTAGTACTGTACTAGTACTATTTCTTTGAAAAGGATGGCTTTCTACTGTTGGTTGGGTTGTGCTATTCATGACACGAAAGGAAGATAAGTTTTAATCACACCCTTCCTATTTGTAACAAGGATACGTGTGGTCATAATTTTTAACTCATCTAACCAATCAAGGAAGTAACCTTTGACTTTGACACATTGATGTGATGCAAAATTAGATGTTTACTTCCTTAAAAATATTACTCCCTCCATTCTATTTTAAGTGTCGCAATTGACCAAATCACACAATTTAAGAAAAGTGTGTAAATGAAAGAGAGAATATGATTTTTATTAAAATATCCCTTTTTTTTATTGGTAGTAGACATTGAAATATTAAAAAGTAAATATTTGAGTGTTCTTTTTCTCTCTCTTGATGATTACTTTAAGGGATAAAATAGAAAAAATTAATGTTATAAATATTATACGACACTTATTTTGGAACAAACAATTTTGACAAATATGACACTTATTTTGGGACGAATGGAGTATCCCAAATTTTCCAACAAAATTAGATGTTTAATCCATGATAAGTGTGCAGTATGACCAAACATCTAACAATAGATGTCAACCTTAATTAATTTTTTGGGATCGATTTCAAGATCTCTATTTAAAATTAGGTCATGTTAAATTCTACAAATGGTAATTACGTTTAGAATAAAACAGTTTTTTACTTTTACAATAACTAAAATATACAATTTTCAATTTTTTTTTGGTATACTAATAACATGTACCTCAAGGACACATAACATTTTCCTTTAAAATTTCATCAATGTTTTTTAACCCATCAACTAAACTATCAGATTTTATGGTGCATTAAGTTGTACACCATTAAGTGGAACTTATTTCAGTTGATAAGAACATTACATTTATATATATAGAGGCGGTCAGGCGGAGTTTGAACTCCGAACATTTTACTTATTTATTTTTGAAGTGAAATTTATAATCAATACATTTGACCATTTTAGTTTTTTCAAAAAAAAAAAGTACTATTTGACCCGAAAAAAATTGTAGACCAATAGATTAAAAGAGATCATAAATTCCTCTCTTAATATAACACTTTACAATCAATTGCACCATTTCTTTTTTTGAAAAGCACAATCAATTGCACCATAAAATATTAAAATTGACTACATATAATCTCCATAAAATTGACTATAGATAATCTCCATTTTAATTCATATTTTGTACATGTGCGTCTATTTACATATATAATTAAAATTTAAGTAACAATTATAAATCATCACTTAGTCGCAAAGTTGTCCATGTCTGTTGGTAGAAATTAGCCCACGAGATAGTACGTACAAAAAAATAAATTTAGCCTATACAAGATCAAAGTCTTGCCCATCCATAAGATTTTCCACTCAGAATTGCTGAGATTTTGCTAATTATCATTATTAGTAAGCACTTTAATAAATAAAAAAGTTTAGAACGAATTATTAAAGCCAAAAGTTACCTCATGTGTATAAACTAATCACTAAAGTACCATAACCAGGTTGATGCATAAGAATTTGGACAATAACCAGGTTGGATCGATTGTAGAAAACTTGGGATTTTCAAATACTATCAACTATTGGGAAAGTGTTGGATTTGAAATATTTGGAAAATTGTTATACATACATATAGTAACATGAACATGGCTGGCATGGCAGGAACGAGGTTCTTGTCTCTTGTCCAAGTTCAATTATAAAGAAATCATTTTACTAATTGTTTTGGTGGAAACAACTAGTATACAGAAATTATCGATGAGTATAACTAAATTATATTTCCCTTAAATTGTGAGACCGAATAACTAATCTACATGATTTGATTATATCACTCGATCTCTATATAAAAATTTGTTTTGTATTGAACTATATTCTTTCTTTTTTTGAATATAGTTCGGTTTCTCTAAAAAAAATTGAAAAATTATGACACCTGATTAAACATTATCTATTGAGATTTAGTCACACTATAGAAATGAGATTGTTTATTTAACAGTTTTTTTTATTTTTTATATAAAAGTCTATTCAAGATTTGGTGACCGGTCTTCTATCTTCATTATTATTGAAACACTCAAGTCACACTTTAAATGTCTAGTTCTAAATATGAGAGTGCGTGTGTGTGTTAAGAGTACTATTTACAAATTGGACGAGATATAACATGAAATTAATTTATAAGTAAAGATTGTTATCGCTGTACAAACCAATATTATAAGCATTTAGTTAGGTTCATGTAGACCAATTTTTTTTCTCCTAACTTTTTCTACATCCAAATGAATTATGAAGTGTAAGTTCTGTAAGGTGAGGTGTTGTTAGTATTAATCAGATAATAATACATCCTCTACAATCATATGATTCCAAGTTATTATAATAGTGATATTAATGTTCCGTTATAACACAGATGATGGAAACATCATATTATACATGTTGAGGTTGGAGTTCAATCCCAAAACTTCTTACTTGAAGAGAAAAAAATCTATATTATCTAAGCTATTTGTTGCCATAAATAAACATAAATATGGCTGATACCCCCAAATATATGCAAAAGTACTAGACCACTATGATACTATATATCTACCACTCTACATGTCCTCCTTGGTCTCCTTGACTTTTTTGAGGGGACATTAGATGGATATGAAATTTGCAAGAAAGGAAAGGTGGGTCCATGCATCAACAATATGGTCACAATTTCAGTTCATCCGTTGTTGTGGTAAATAAATGCAACCCAAGGAATCAATATAACTTAATAATGAAGATCACATGATATCTCTTTTGATATTTAAATATGTAAATTTGTACATACCTTACCATAATAAAGACAATGGAATGAAATAATTATGTCACAAAGCATCACCACTTTTGAGACTAGTATTTGAGTGAATACTCGAGTGTATTGATTTTTTGTATGTTTGATATTTATCAATCGTCTAATAACAAATAACCTATGGCCACAAGAATGAAAAATCCATTTTGGATTGGACATCATCGTTAGACCTTTGTGATAATTCATGTTTTTTTACTCAAACCAAGTTAAATCATTTCATTGAGAAGAAACTGTTTGATACAATCAGGAGGGAAATAAAAGTTAATCTAATGAGGATTAAAGATGGAGGTGCTCTTGCCAAAGTATGAGCCTTATTATCATAAGTTTGTGGCATAGCAAAAACAATCTACCCAACTTAAAAGTAGGAGAAGGTTAATATGTGCCATACTGCCTTTAAGACATATGTTAATAAATTTAATATAAAAATTTCGTCTTAAAAATTATGCATTTAATCTTTTTCAAATTAACATGTTGTTCGTTCTAATATAAAGTTACTACTTTTGAGTGCCTTAACATGTACCATTTCTTAAAGACACATATCAACAAGACCCTAACTTATATTAGCATCTCACGTACAAATGCCCATTCTTAAAAAAGGTTGTGGCGGAGAAATTGCACTTCAAAGAACCAATTGAGGGTGATTTTCCCATTGCAATGAGTAACCGGTTTCATGATCAAACGCTTAAAATTAAAATGTATACACACCATGTCAACTGTAATGAGAAACTGAATTTTGATCACCGACTTTTTTATATTTTCACCTAACTCTGTAACAAATAATGTGAAGGTTTATTTGACTTTTCTACTTTATCTTTATTTGATATATATTGATATTGGATCGATGTTGGACTTGTTATGTATGCAATGGCAGGGCCATACATACATACACACATACCTCTATGTATCTATATATGAATATGATGGAGCATTGGAGCCCTTATTGTAGTATTTAATTATCTAGTTGTGTTGTGTGTGTAACGCTCAAGACAAGGTATCGATTGTTCTGCTGAATGTGGAAATCTTGGCCATAGTATTTTATGTTTTCTTTGTTTTTATGTTTCCTACTTATCCAACCTCTCATGGATCTTCGTCCTATCTATTAGTGGGGTCAAATTTCACATAAATATAATAATTCTCAATTTAGTGTTAATATATAATAACATTATACTAATTGATATTGCATTTTATTATGATAAATAAAATTCTGTTTTCATTATGATGTTTGTATTATTTATTTATTTACATAAATTATATATCACTACATTCAACTGCGGAGATTAATCCATCAAATTTTATGGGACTAAAATGAACAACAAATTTTCTATTAGAGTTTTAACTTTTAATGTTGTTACATGCTCAAACTATATATGAAATAATATGCTTATCTAAAAAAAAATACATGAAATAATATAAAAAAATATGTTTATAATTAAGTATTTTTTTAAAAAAATTAAACTCATGACATTGTCAAAAAAATTAGCCAATAAATGATCCAAGTGTACGTAATAAGTTGTTGCAAAGGCATTTATGATTGCAGTGGGTGGCGTTGGCAAGAAGTGGTTAAAAACCCAAAAAAATGTGTATAAGAAGTCACCTTTTTCCATTTGCATTTTAAGACATTCCTGTTTGGGCTTACAAATTTCTATAATACTTGTACGTATTCCTTTTAAGTTCAGTGGGAGTAATGTTCAGTCACCCTCATGTACAAGCACCACGCATTAATATCTTATTGTCATAGTAAGCTTCAATTTTTTATATGATTGATCTAATAAGAAGAAAAAAAGTAAGAAATAGAAATATGAATGAATGATTTGAGATTAATATAAAATTGACAGCATAAACATAAAAGATATGAAAAGATTTAAAACTTGAAAATATTTAGTCTGGTTTGGTGGTGGTTAAAGACTAAGAAACCAACTGAACGCACATATTTTGTATTGTAAAAAATGTTACAGTTTGGTCAAAGTTAAAGTTACAGTTTGATGATGGTTTAAGATTAAGAAATCAAATTTTGATTATGATGTTAATATGTGGTGGACTCATCTGATATATTTTATATTGGGTTTGCACCTTGATTTACTAGTTGTTTCTTTTGAATAGATTTTAGTTATTTGTGTTGTTTGAACTCTTGTATCCTTGTCATTCGATATTTTAATTTGATCATTTATCTTATTATAAAAAACTATTCAATCTAAACTTAATTGCACATTTAGCTCCCTCTAATTTCTCAATAGTACAATTTGGATCATCTCATTTGAGGAAGGGGTGGGGGGAGGATTTTATGAAGGCTATAAAATAAAAAAGATAAATTAGAGGGGTTAAAATCGTTCGCTAAAATTTAAAGATTCAAAATTATATTGCAAAATTAAATAACTAAGAGCATCTTTATCCCTAGATATTTAAATTGAGATTCTTAACACTATTCATGTGGGTCCTACTGTACCATATAAAATTAAGCAACTTAGACATATTTTACTTTATCCATAGATTCTTGTTTTGAGAATCTTAACACTATTTAATAGGGCCAACAATACTACATATTCTTTGTATTTTTCTGAATGAAAGCGACATAAACATTATTTTTATTTTAAGGATCAACTTTTGAAAGATCCTTGCATAAGAATTTTTTCTTAGAAATAAGAATTAAGGATTTTCATGAATACTTTCTTTAGTGGCAAAATAATTTAAGTATCAGGTACTTAGACTAAGAATTTGGCTAAGGATCTTACAATAAAGTTGCTCTAAGGAGGCAAAATCACACAATTCAATCTAAATTAAAGAGTTTAAAATCACAAAATCGATAAATTAAAGGATAAAAGTGCAATTAAAGATTTAACCTAATTGCAAAAGAGCAATTAATAATAGAAAAAGCACAATTGCTTTGAGCCTACTACAAAGGGGAAAATGTCTCACTAACTTTTAAAAGTAACTGAAGTGATGATGCTCATTTGTAACTGTCTTATTTTACAATCCATCCATACATACACATTTTCATGCTCAACAAGGACATGTACCTTGTGGATGAAGGGTACTGACCCACTCAGAAACAACAGAGTCTGAAACAAACACTTGTACTCTTATCTTAAGCGTGGAAAGGGTGAAACAAACTAAGTAATCCAATATTTACCTTTCTTTTCCCCTTATTTTCTTTATTTGTATAATACCACTAACTTGTTCAGATTATATGTTACCATTTGCCTGTTTTTATTTTTCTGATTACATATAAAAAAATATCAAAAGTAAAAAAGGTGAACTTTGATTTTTTAGGAAATAAAATGACAAATTATTATAAATTCATACGCATTAAATAGAAAAATTAGAAACCGAATTTCAGTCATAAATATCAAACCTAACAATGTTGATATTTTGTGTCAGGTAATCTATGACTTCAGGTAATCTATGACTTTTATACAATTAAGATAAACCTTGTTAACCTATTGATTTAAAGAAAATGAAAACATATATTTTTCGTTAAAGATATAGTACGTATGTTAAAGTGATAAATATATATACTATTTTTTTGCATTTATGTATTTTATGTTTTAAAATTTAAATACTTAAGGTATACTCATGAGTTATAATACTCCGTATTGTATACGGTATTAGTTTAACTCTAGATTTACTAATTATTTTCACAAAAAACAAAGGTGAATAGGTTAATACCTTTAGTAAAATATGCAAATTTAGCAATACCTTTTTGTGTATTTTTTTTTGAGAATTTTTCGCTGTAATGTTTGAATTTTTGCAATACCCACAGATTCTATCAACCATAATAAAACCCTTACTAAAATTGTCTTTTGCGGCGATTTAAAACCCTTGCAAAAATGATATTTTGCGGCATTTTTTATTTGTGCCGATTTAAAACTCCCGCTAAATTTATATTTTGCGGCGGTTTTATTTTTCAGAGGTTTTATTATGATTGATTGAATTCAGAGCAAAAATTCAAATATTACAGAAAAAATTCTCAAATTTTTTCTTATGAAATATTGCAAAATTTACATATTTTACGTAAGGTATTAGCCTATTTATCCAAAAACAAATTAGAAAACTTGTAGTAAGAATTTTAAGAGTGTCAGAACTTGAGGCACACACGTTATTGTTTTGAAGCCAAAAAAAGGAATTGGTCTGCACATGTTGTTGGTGGTCTCAATTAAAGCAAAGGGAGAGTGTGATGTAAGTAAGATTGCTCTCTGTTTCTCCAATGAAATAGACATTAGTACATTTTAATGCGTGAAGCTAGTAGTAATAAATTAGTCCTTGAATTTGTAGGGTAGTCAAAAATAGATCTAGTTATAAAATTTATAATTATTTTAAAAAGATTATTGGTTATGTTAAAATGATAATTGATTATGTTAAAAAGATAATGAATTATAATTATCAATTATTTTTTTTATGGTAGAATTCAAAATATTATATTTCACCTTGACTAATAATTATTGACTCTTAATTTGTGTTCAAAAACATTAAATTAGGCTACCATAAAAAATAACTTTAAATTATGTTTTTTTTTCCTTTTATTTCATCCTCTAATTTTTAGAGAAAATTAAATGAGTCACTATAGTCCAGAGTTCGAAGTAAATTTTACTTCAAATCAAATGATTTTAGTCATCTTCTAAATATAATTATAGATAATAGTAGTTAAACTAATATTTAGTAAATTATGCTTATTTTAGTTAAGCTAGGATTGATGATAGTAGTTGCTTTTGAAACAATTATTTTAAGTTGCTATCATTGTAACTAATAGTCAAATATAGAGGAATGCCTATATTTCTTACTAAGTAATTGACTGACAATTTTGGTGATCATGCTTTGGATTCTTCAATTTCAGTACTTAAGATTTCTAAATTATTCCGAGGTTTTAATATTGTTTCTTAGATAAGCCACGTTAAGATTTAATGTGTATGAACACGTTTCACGTTTTTACTACTTTTTACACATTTTAGCAAATGCATGTTCATACTATATAAATGTTTGATTTATGACAAAAGATACGTATTTTGATGAAGGAACTAAATAGATCGTGTCTTTAATTTAAATGACAAATTTGCTATATTTTGTAGTAATTTTGAAGATTCAGTTATCCTATTGTTACGATTTGCTATATGCTTGTATACTGAAAAAAAATCACATTCTTCTATGTGACACTTTTGTCTTCCTTTTATGCTTTGGGTACAAAACTAGCACAAAGAGGAGACATATATGCAAAGGTTCAAAGGACTGGCTTGGTATAATATATAGTGCTTGTGGAACAAGTAAAATTATCTTCAATACCTTTATTTTATTTTATTTCTATTTTTGTTTTATCTAATTAACTTCATGTAGAAGATAAAGCTAAATAATCTATTATCTATATTGAATATACTAGTATTGTTATCTGATGGTAGAGATTTTTTTACTGCATGATTGCAGTAAATTTAAGAATGAGATATACGTGTTAAGTATAACGAGTAATTAAGATATAGCGTTTAAAATGATGTATAACTTATTATTGTCCATGTGATTTGAATAAGATAATCGATATTTTGATTACGTCAACCCATAAATACAAGAAATCTAATCATGATGTTCACCGACCAAGTATGACAAATAATCGTGAGACATAACGGCCAAAAATGCCAGGTCAGCATGAATAAAAAATCACGCAGAGTCACACTATCATCTGGTAACCTTCATACGAAAATCATGCATAGTCACACTATTATTGGGTAACATTCATTCAAAAATCATGCAGAATCACACTATTATTAAGATAATTGACACTTCATCAATTGCATATACATCCCCGCAACCTTAATACATTAACCTCATCTTACAACTCTTCACTCTTTCAAAAATTGTGTTTACCGGGGGTCAAACCATAATATTTTTTCACAAATTCAGTTGTTTAACCAACTTAACTATATTCAATTAAATTAATAAGAACATATAATATACTTGATCTTAGTCAAAAGACCGAAAAAGATATTACAACTTAATCATTAAATACACTTGATATTAATACTCTCTTGTTAATTAACTCTATAAAAATAATTATGTTTAAAATGACAAAACAAACTTACCAACAGTCATAACTGTTTCAAATTCATTCATTTTCATTAAATATATATAAAAAAAACTTGTATAGCAGATAGATAAATAACAGTAGGTAAAGTTAGATATAATTTTAATGTTTGATGACTTTAGATTGAGTTGGTCAAAAATAAAATCTTAAAATTTTCACACAACAGTGTACCTTGTCGGGTGGAAAATCAAATGCTTTGTTTCAAACTTTGTAATCTCTGTCTAGGTTCTCACCACACCACCTATCTATCACTTTCGGTGTTTTTTACATTCACATTTCATAAATAAATAAAATATTAACAGTAACAGTTGTTTTTCTTCTTCTTCACAGTTCACACACAGTCAATAGTAGTAATGAATGTATAGAACAAAAACAACAAATACAGTATTAATAATAATAATAATAATATCATATCATAAGAGTGAGTGAGTGAGAAGAAGAATATGCCAACAACACACATACACACACCCCACCATCTCACTCTTCACACAAAACAAAACAATCAATCAAGATTTATTATTTATATATATATATATATAGAGAGAGAGAGAGAGAGAGAAAGAGGGAGAGAAAAAAGGGTAGTGAATAGTTGAGATCAGAAACATGAGAGCAGAGGAAGAAACAGAAGGTAGAGTAGAGTAGAGTGAGATAAGTGTGAATAGGTTGATTTGTTTTGTTGGGAACTGGGATTTTTCTTTATAAAACTAAAGTTAATAAATTTATATCAATCAAATGTCAAAAGAATCTGAAGAAATTAAAACAACTTCTACTGAACAATGGAAATGGTCTGAAATGCAAGGTCTTGAGCTAGTTACTGATGATACTATGGCTACTACTACTCAATACTCTGACCCTTTTAGAGGGAACCTACCAACAGTAACAGAAGAGGTTGTTTCAAAGGAAATGGAAGAATCAAAGAAAGATGATGGTGGTGGTGGTGGTGGAAGTAAGGAGAAGGTTCAGAGTGTTCCTGCTGTTGGGTTTGGGGAGTTATTCAGATTTGCTGATGGGTTGGATTATATTCTAATGACAATTGGAACTGTTGGAGCAATTGTTCATGGTTGTTCTTTGCCTATTTTTCTTAGATTCTTTGCTGATCTTGTTAACTCTTTTGGTTCCAATGCTAATAATTTGGACAAGATGACACAAGAAGTTGTCAAGGTAAAAATATATATACTAATAGATGGCATAATTCAAATTTTGATGCTTTTTTTTAATTTATTGATGAGTTTTGTTTTTGGAAGTGCATATGAATTGTTTTAGATAATGTTGATTTTTTGCAGTATGCATTTTACTTCCTTGTGGTGGGTGCTGCTATTTGGGCATCTTCATGGGCAGGTTAGTTGGTTTTTTTCAATTGAAAAGTTGAAAAACAAGTTTCTGTTTTTAGTTTAGTTTTTGATTTTATTTTAGAATTATGGATGATGATGATGATGATGTGAATGAGAGTTGGATTTATTGCAGAGATTTCATGTTGGATGTGGACCGGAGAGCGTCAATCAACTAAAATGAGGATCAAGTATCTAGAAGCTGCATTGAAACAAGACATTGAATTCTTCGACACTGAGGTTCGAACTTCTGATGTTGTTTTCGCAATCAATACTGATGCTGTCATGGTTCAGGATGCCATTAGTGAGAAGGTTAGATGATTGAACCGAAGTTCCAACTTCCTTTTCTTTTTTTTGATTGAGTGTCATTGATTAAATTGGAATTGGACTAGTTTTTGACTTGTATGCTTGGTGTGTCCTGCAGTTGGGAAATTTCATTCACTACATGGCTACTTTTGTTTCTGGTTTTATTGTTGGATTTACTGCTGTTTGGCAATTGGCTTTGGTTACCCTTGCTGTTGTTCCTATGATAGCTGTTATTGGAGCCATTCACACCACTACTTTGGCTAAGCTCTCAAGTAAGAGCCAAGAAGCTCTTTCTCAAGCTGGCAACATTGTAGAACAGGTAAATAATAAGAATAACACATATCGTTTCGAACTGTGGCTGGAATAATCCTTAGCCAAAAAAGAGCATTTGGTTTAGTACAAATTATAATTTCTCTGGATCTCAGCTTTTATGCTTGTGAATTGATTTTGTTGTTTATATTGCAGACAGTTGTGCAAATCCGAGTGGTACTGGCATTTGTTGGGGAGTCTCGAGCACTACAAGGCTACTCATCAGCCTTGAAAGTTGCTCAGAAGCTTGGCTACAAAACTGGATTAGCAAAGGGAATGGGATTAGGTGCAACTTACTTTGTTGTTTTCTGCTGCTACGCGCTTCTGCTGTGGTATGGAGGCTATCTTGTAAGGCATCACGAGACCAATGGAGGACTTGCCATTGCAACCATGTTTGCTGTCATGATTGGAGGAATGTGAGTATTAGCAGTGCATTTTGTGTTTTTGCAAACAAAACCACAGTGATTGAATTGGTGTTTCTTAATGTTTAATACTTTTTGACGATTTGATTTGATTTATGTAGAGGTTTGGGGCAATCTGCACCTAGCATGGCTGCATTTACAAAGGCGAGGGTTGCTGCGGCTAAGATATTCCGGATAATCGATCACAATCCTGGTATAGATAGAAACAGTGAATCAGGATTGGAATTGGAGACAATTACTGGACTTGTTGAATTGAAAAATGTCGACTTTTCTTATCCATCTAGACCTGAGGTTCTGATCCTCAATGATTTCTCCTTGAGTGTTCCAGCCGGAAAGACCATTGCTTTAGTCGGTAGCAGTGGCTCCGGCAAGAGCACCGTTGTTTCCCTTATTGAGAGATTCTATGATCCAACTTCAGGTGAAAATTCATGTTTTAAGTATTGAAAGATTGAATTTCGAGACAGGAAATTTTATGCTAATTGTGGTTACATTACATTGTTCTTAAAAATCGGTTGCAGGACAAGTTATGCTAGATGGTCATGACATTAAAACTTTGAAGCTTAAATGGTTGAGGCAACAGATAGGACTAGTGAGTCAAGAGCCAGCTTTGTTCGCTACCACGATTCGAGAAAATATACTCTTGGGAAGGCCTGATGCAAACCAGGTTGAGATTGAAGAAGCTGCTAGGGTTGCTAATGCTCATTCATTCATCATCAAACTTCCCGAAGGCTACGAAACTCAGGTTAGTCAACTCTGGTTTAAGAAAACACTTCTTTTTGTTGATGTATTGATGGTGCCATTGTTAAATTATCATTTTCTTTCCAGTTTAGTCCCTGAAGTATATGAAATCTGCCATTTTAGAGACTAAATAAGTAGTTTATTACAAAAATATATAGGATGCTAAATAAAATAAAATAAAAATTGGATTTCAAAAAAGAGGAATAGTTTATTCCAAAATTGTTACTATTTGTTATTAACAATGTGTACAGAAACATGGTGATGTCTTTGACTATTAATTTGGTCAAACCTGCAGCAGGAAGTATTGTTTATGCATTGCATCTGAAAAAGACCACTGACCAAGAGGGTAACATGCTTCAGCCAACTTGTGCATGTTCATATTATAAAAATAAGGACCACATAAAAGTTACTTATCAATCATAAAATCTCTAATTTTAAGTAATAAATAATTTATGCACAGAACTCTAAATTAACTATGAATTACTGGAGGAGTCATACAATACACAATAATTTAACTGAGAAATAGTATAAAATAATAAAGAAAAAATAACAATTTTGTTAATGGCAGGTAGGAGAAAGAGGGCTACAACTTTCTGGAGGGCAAAAACAAAGAATAGCAATAGCAAGGGCAATGCTAAAAAATCCAGCAATTCTTCTCTTAGATGAGGCAACAAGTGCATTGGACTCTGAATCAGAAAAACTGGTGCAAGAAGCACTTGACAGGTTCATGATTGGAAGAACGACTCTTGTAATTGCTCATCGCCTCTCCACAATTCGTAAAGCTGACCTCGTAGCTGTGATTCAACAAGGAAGTGTTTTTGAAATTGGAACTCATGATGAGCTCTTCTCCAAAGGTGAAAATGGAGTCTATGCCAAGCTTATTAAGATGCAGGAGGTTGCCCATGAAACTGCTATGAATAATGCTAGAAAGAGTAGTGCAAGGTAGTAGATTTTACCAATGTTTCAAGTTCATCTTATAACTAGTACTAGTAGATATTCCAAGCTGAGCATGCATGTCATTTTTAACTGCAGGCCTTCAAGTGCAAGAAACTCAGTTAGCTCTCCGATAATTGCTAGAAATTCTTCTTATGGAAGGTCACCGTACTCACGTAGATTGTCCGATTTCTCTACATCAGATTTTAGTTTGTCCCTTGATGCATCATATCCAAATTACAAGCATGAAAAGCTAGCCTTCAAAGATCAAGCCGGTTCCTTCTGGAGACTAGTAAAAATGAACTCTCCTGAATGGCTCTATGCTTTAATTGGTTCAATTGGTTCAATTGTTTGTGGATCACTTAGTGCTTTCTTCGCTTATGTTCTTAGTGCTGTCCTCAGTGTCTATTACAATCCAGACCACAAACACATGATCCGAGAAATAGATAAGTACTGCTACTTGTTGATTGGTCTTTCATCAACTGCACTTATCTTCAACACATTGCAACATTTCTTCTGGGATATTGTCGGGGAAAATCTTACGAAACGTGTGAGGGAGAAAATGCTGACGGCGGTGCTTAAGAATGAAATGGCATGGTTTGATCAGGAGGAAAATGAGAGTGCTAGGATTTCTGCAAGGCTGGCTCTTGATGCCAACAATGTCAGATCAGCCATTGGAGACCGAATTTCAGTAATTGTGCAGAATACTGCACTTATGCTTGTTGCTTGTACTGCAGGTTTTGTGTTACAGTGGCGTCTCGCCCTTGTTCTCATTGCTGTATTCCCTGTTGTTGTTGCAGCCACTGTTTTGCAGGTTTGTTTTATAACATTTTCTTTCAGGCATTCGCTGTATGCCTGTATTCAATTCTGTTCCACTTATGGCCTGTTTGGATTGGTTTATTTGAGCTTAATTAAGTTGTTTATCCAATTATTTTGTGTCATGTACAGAAAATGTTCATGACTGGTTTCTCTGGTGACCTAGAAGCTGCTCATGCCAAGGCTACACAACTAGCTGGGGAGGCTATAGCCAATGTAAGAACTGTTGCAGCCTTCAATTCAGAATCGAAAATTGTTCGCCTATTTGCCTCCAACCTTGAAACTCCACTACAAAGGTGCTTTTGGAAGGGACAGATTTCCGGAAGCGGATATGGAATAGCTCAGTTTGCGCTTTATGCTTCTTACGCTCTCGGTCTTTGGTATGCTTCTTGGCTAGTGAAACATGGAATATCCGACTTCTCTAAAACAATCCGAGTTTTCATGGTCCTCATGGTCTCTGCCAACGGTGCTGCCGAAACTTTAACACTAGCTCCCGACTTCATCAAAGGAGGTAGAGCCATGAGATCAGTCTTTGATCTCCTCGACCGTCGAACCGAGATTGAACCAGATGATCAAGATGCTACTCCTGTTCCTGACCGTCTCCGCGGTGAAGTTGAACTTAAGCATGTGGACTTCTCTTATCCCACTAGACCAGATATGCCGGTTTTCCGCGACCTTAATCTTCGTGTCCGAGCTGGCAAAACTCTTGCCCTTGTTGGACCTAGTGGCTGCGGTAAGAGCTCGGTGATTGCACTTATACAGAGATTCTATGATCCAACATCTGGCCGGGTGATGATTGATGGAAAAGACATCAGAAAATACAACCTCAAATCCTTAAGAAGACACATTTCTGTTGTACCACAAGAGCCATGCCTCTTTGCTACTACTATTTATGAAAACATTGCATATGGCCATGACTCAGCAACAGAAGCCGAGATAATCGAAGCCGCAACACTTGCTAATGCTCACAAGTTCATATCTTCTCTACCGGATGGATACAAAACATTTGTAGGGGAGAGAGGCGTTCAACTCTCCGGGGGACAAAAACAAAGAATAGCAGTTGCTCGCGCTTTTTTGAGGAAAGCCGAACTCATGCTTCTTGACGAGGCAACGAGTGCACTTGATGCAGAGTCGGAGAGGTCTGTTCAAGAGGCTTTAGACCGCGCTTCAACGGGAAAAACAACCATCATTGTTGCGCATAGATTATCAACCATAAGGAACGCCAATGTAATTGCTGTGATTGATGATGGTAAAGTAGCTGAGCAAGGTTCACATTCGCAGTTGTTGAAAAATCACCAGGACGGGATATATGCGCGCATGATTCAATTACAAAGGTTTACACACAACGAGGTAATTGGTATGGCAACCGGTTCAAGTTCTTCAACATGACCAAAAGATGATGAAAATTCTAATGAAAATACCAGCTCTACAGGAATATATGCCATATATATACACATTTATAATTATTGGCATTTTTTGTCTTGAAAAGTAGTATATAATTTGTGTATTATTCCTACTCTTTCTTTTAATGTCCTATTGAAGAATGTATGTATGTATGTTCTTGCCTTTGTGAATGTTACTAAGAAAATGAATGACAGATGAATTGTTTCATCCTTATTAATTTAATGAAGGCTTCCTCATTTTTGCATTTTGTTAGTCATGAACTTTGCTCTATTCTCTAGCACAACTCAATATCTATTGTATGGTGACATAAACAAGTGCTAAAGCATTAGGCTGCACCATCAAAAGGATTTTGTTTAGGTAATACTAAAATAAAAATAAAATGCAAATACAAAATAATGGTTGCTCACATTAAAAAAAATACTACCAGACGATATTTTTAGGTAAGATCTATACTAATGGAAGATATTCTGGTGGAGTTTAGAAAAGGCGAAGAACAATCGTCAATAAAAATTACTTTTAAAATGGCCATTGGTCTTAACAGGTCTCACTATCGGGGCCCACCATTAAAAAAGAAAGAGTGTAACAACTGAATTACTTCTTCTATATGCATGGGATGATTGCTTGAGCTTCTCCATTTCTTTTTTTGTTTTTCCTAGCCATGTTATCATCTAGATCAACATGAATATCATTAAGATATGTATCATGGATTCATGGTGGGTGACAATGGTCCGACATGGGAGAGATGGGCGTCATAGAAGGGAGAGAGACATGCTACCATACTTACCAATAGTGTTTTGTGAACCAACAAACAAAAATATATGTTGTTTGTCTCACTCAAACCATGTTTACATATTCCACCTTTGTTTACGAGTTGATTTATCAATTCTTCTTATATTAACCAACAAACAAATGATCCAAGTGTAATTAAAATATTACATGATCATTTATCAATTCTTCTTATATTAACTCTATCAAGATATAGAATTAACCTTAAAAAACGCTCCCCTTCAAAACCCTCGAATATTCAACTCAACCTTTAAGAACAAAATGATAACACTTTTGGTCTACACAAAAACATATTTTTTTTGTATACTAATATTAGAGAAATGCAATGCATGTAGACATTGAAACCAACACCTAAATAATTTTTAACAGGTACATCTGTTCTTTTAGACTTTGCACTTACTTGAACCAAAAGCGTGCATGTTGTCATAATGACTAACAAAGCACTTATAAACAAGGGTGTGAGCTTCATAGTCCTTGTGTTTTCTGTTGTTTCTTAAAAGCTAAGGTTTAAATTGTTGCATTTATTCATAAATGTTGCAAAAACAAACATAATAATGTTTTTCTTGTTGCTTTGATAATGAAATAAGTTTGATACAGCAAAAATATTATGTTTCTAAAATTTAGGTGTTTTGAAGCAGAATAGAAAGAAGAAAAAAAAAGAAGCATCACACCTTATTTCTTCTAGTGTATTGTATACCGGCCATATTTTAGAGTTGTTTGTTGTACTCACATAATTCGGAATCTGAGTCACATTTGTGACCTCTAACAACTCGAGCCATCTCTATTTTTATCTATCTATTATGTATTTGAATTTGTATTCTAGAGCTCGACCTATTTTATGCGTTTCATTGTTTTTTGTGACATCAATTTTCAATTTAAGTCAAGTATATGCTCATCATTATTTAGAGGTTATTTATGAAATGCATTCTCTGTTTGGTCTTATAATTTTATTTTATGTGTGTGGTATTTTCTATTTCTATGCATATATGCGTCAAAATATACTTTTACATTTCACGTAGGGTCTTCCCCTACTCATTATTTTCGTATTAATAAACCAAATACAGAACCAGCGCAAGATATAAAATAACAATTTTAAGCAGTCCTCAGTTTTGTAGATGTACCATTATCAGTTTGAATATATGAAATGCAAAACAATTCATTGATTAATTAATCACTACAGTCTACAACAGCAATTCACAGTCTAATTAAGTTAACATATCAAGAGCACATGTAATGTAAGGCCGCCCCATAGGCCATAGTCCTGAAAACAATTCACTTGAACACATGAAAGAACATGAAACAACAGTCTTTCTATATTTATTGCTCTGCATGTAACCATCCCCACATATGAATACAACCTTATCTAACTTATCCATCTTACAGACTCCAAAAACATAGGACATCTTATTACTTTTATTCTACCTGAAATAAAATATTAACTGGGTAATCTTTAATTTCTCTTCCATTACAAACTCTAATAGCTGAAACTAAATAATTAATCACAGCAGAATGAAGGTATAATCAAGATGCAGACATAATAAAATTTCCTGAAGCTCATATTATTTTACTCAGGGTAACGAAAATTAATCAAGATTGATGCATAAAAATAGAAAAGATTTAACTGATTATTTACTCCTAATGAAGAGCCTGTGTTAAGGTTGCGCTAGAGTTCCAACTAAACAACATAATTAATCAAAAATGAGAGGCCAATAACATGCTACCTATAATTATGGTTCCATATCCACCATTTCACATATACCACAAACATACAAGAGAGAAATATTAACTTTTTGTTTGCAATAATATATGTTTAGAAGCCTCACTACTTCTGTATATCTTTAGGCTTCTAAATGTCACAGTATATACTATTGCAAACCAAAACATTTAGAAACCTCACTACTTTTGTAACTTACACGAAACATTACCTTGGTAATTGATATTTTACTTAATCCTCCAGAAGGCAAAGAATTCTACCATAATTAAGGAAGCATCTCTGACCTAAAAAAGAAAGGAAGCATCCGCACCAATGTACATTACTCCTATTCACATTATGACTTGTAACAGACATTTCATTGATGAGGAAGCGACAGTATAGCTGAACTGCAAAACACTATCCATATTGAGCTTGAGTACACGCAAAATTTAAAGATTGAATATTTTGATATATCCATATGACTACGTGTTGCAGAATAAATACGTGTTATCTGAGTCATACATAACACCAATATAAGTAATTTTTCAAGAGTGACAATTTCTGAGTATAATCTGCCTCAAATTAATTATTAAATCAAAGCAGATAAACTAGCTATAATTTGGGATTTCAATTTTCAACTATAAAATATTTAGAAAGGAAAGTAAATTCTTTTGGTTACTTCCATGGAATAGCTCTGACCTAAGTAACAAAAATCCATCATACTATGTTCTGTCAATCTCTAAACAGGAAAAGGAAGGTCCAGAGAAACTAAAATTTCAATGGCGGTAATTAAAAGAAAAGATGACATCCATGTCATATCAAATAAGAAACTTTATTGCAGAAAGAAAGGGAGCATTTCTTTCTTTACTTGCCGTATGTTTTAAAAGGGAATTTTGTGCTTTAAATTTTCGACTATACCCTTATTAGAGACTTTACCATCAAGAAACTCCAAATCTTCAACATATCATACACACTATTCTCTTTTAAAGCCATCCCACTTTTCAACAACTGTCAAACTTTTCCAACAAGGGATCATTCCTTCTACTTCTTTCTTAATCCTCTATTAACCTCTTGTTTGCCAAAGTAGTTGTTTTATATAAAAAAAATACATATTGGGAAGAAATGGAACAAGATATCTTCCCAAGTACAAAAATGGAAAGAAAAAAGCCGGTCTAATGCATTAAAAGGTTTTCGAATAATTACAAATTCTACAACTTTATAACAGTGTGCAATAAAAAGATTCTTCTCTTAATGATATTAACTTCATTAACATGTTGGTAATAGTAATGAAAAAACTTACCAATATCACTACTACAACATGAGCTTAAGAAATGCAGGAATCCTATAGCTTTTCAGTAAAACAATTTATAGAAAGATCATAATTATATATAGGATTATATTGGTTTGCTTTTGTCACTAGTAAATGATCCATTGGATGATTTAACGTACTTTGCGGTGAACTATTAAGTACTTTAAATTTCTTTACTACCATTTCTAAAGAAAATTGATCATAAAAGCAAAGCAATGACATTTTAAGAATAAATATGCTCCTAAGCACAAAATAAGTTTAAAATACAACTGCAGCTAAGCATTAGTAATGCACAAAAAATGCCAACTTTATCCTATTGGCCTTTATACAATATTTACTTACAGTATAACAGAACCTTATCAGTTTGATCAAATGATAGAAGCAATTACTACTCTGATCAAAATCATTGGCAGTAGAAATCTTGATTACGTTGTCGGCAAGAAACGACATACCGAGCTATCAATTAGCTACGTTGCAACGCCATTGTTTGCATGAATAACGTGTGTCTCTAAATTAAGAAAAAGGATATACCTCCTCTTAATAGCTCACTCGTCACACTTCGTTCTTCCATCTAAACCCGAATGCATGTCCGGATCTTCCTACCAAGCACGTCCTTCCTATATAAAGCGAAGGTTTCATCTCCTACACATCACACCCATCTGATCACTACCTGTAACAAATCATTGCCCCATCTTACAATTGCCTCAGCCCCAACGTGGCTTTATCTTGAGGCTCTTCTTCAGGCTCTGTATACCCCTAATAACTACAACCCCAAACACCATGAAAAGCCTAGTCTTTGAGGAGCCTGAAGGTGGGATTCCAGGATATGCTTCAAGCAGTCTACGTTATGCCTGGCAATCCATACGAGCCCCGGTGATAATACCACTCCTAAAACTAGCAGTCATAATATGCTCAATTATGTCAATCATGCTATTTATTGAAAGAGTAGGCATGGCAGCCGTAATTTTGATTGTCAAGGTGTTGAGGCTGAAAAAATACACCCAGTACAAATTGGAGGCCGTGAAACAAAACATAGAGAGAAACAAAAGATACCCTAAGGTGTTGATCCAAATACCTATGTATAATGAGAAAGAGGTAAGTTTGCTTTGTAATTAAGAAGTCTAGCACATAAAGAACATTTTAATGTTAATCAATATTTAAGCATATTTACCATTTAATATAAGATACCTCAAACCTAAAATGGTGTGCAAGTTGCGCGATCAGTCACTACTGATTTATATTTTATGATTATGAACAACCATACTGATTCTAAGCACATCTTTTTATCATTTATACATTGTTGAAAGAATTAAAGCAGGCTTTAAATTGGAAAGAAATCAACTAGATATTGTGTTTTCAAACATTTCATTGTGTCCTAAATAATAATTAATTCATTTACTCCTAATTTACTTTTTTTTATTCATTCATTTGGGGGGTTGGTTAATTTTTGCACTACTTTGCATTACCAGATAACTCTAGCATCTTTTAGAGATCCTTCACTAAGGGTGTCCTTTTGCATATATACAATCACACACATAATAAATCACAGCTGACTGACGAAGCAAAAAAAAAAAAACACAAGTTGGTTACTTTAGTCAAAATAAAGTTTGCCCACTACAATTGATACAGTAATGTCAGAAGATATTAAAGAATAAGGATGAATTACCTTGGCTAAGAAAATTGAATTTCTGCTTCCAGGTCTACAAGCTTTCGATTGGAGCCGTATGCGGGTTTTCTTGGCCAACCGACAGATTCGTAGTTCAGGTTCTTGATGACTCAACAAATCAAGTCTTAAGGGTATCTGATTAATCCAGTAAAGCTTCATGAAATATCGTATATGTTTGTGCATCTATGATGGTACAAAATTATAGTAACCATGTGTTTCATAACATGCAGGAATTGGTTGAATTGGAGTGTCACAAATGGGTGCAGAAAGGTGTGAATGTCAAGTATGAAAACAGGAAAAATCGTAATGGTTACAAGGCAGGTGCCCTAAAGGAAGGTTTAGAGAAGGAATATGTTGAGGATTGTGAGTTTGTAGCTATATTTGATGCAGATTTCCAGCCAGATCAAGATTTTCTTTGGAGGACAATTCCTTACCTTCTTGAGAACCCAAAGTTAGGTTTGGTTCAGGCGAGATGGAAATTTGGTAAGTAACCAGTAATATCATGGCCTTGTTAAGTTGTTGCAACCACATCAGTGTAACATCATGCCTTACTAATGCATCTAATAAATCAAAGTTTTCTAACACTGTTTTCATGTCTGTACAGTTAATTCAGAGGAATGTATGATGACGCGCCTTCAAGAGATGTCACTCGATTATCATTTTAGTGTTGAACAGGAAGTGGGCTCTTCAACATACTCATTCTTTGGATTTAATGGTAAGTCAATATGCTCACCAAATTAAATTCAGACAAGAACGTTAGTAGATCGGCTTACACCAACATGCTTTAAAACATGCAGGGACAGCAGGTATTTGGCGGATTCAAGCAATAAAAGATGCTGGAGGATGGAAAGACCGAACCACAGTAGAAGATATGGATCTTGCAGTTAGGGCAAGCCTGAAGGGTTGGGAATTTGTTTTTGTCGGTGATGTAACTGTGAGTTATCCATAATTGACTAATATATTGGCTAGAATATAGTCTTCATCTTTAATACTTTATAAACCACACCATTCTCATGTGGAAAAAAAATGTTCCTTGCTAGGTCAAAAATGAACTACCAAGTACATTTAAAGCATACAGGTATCAGCAACATAGGTGGTCATGTGGTCCAGCTAATCTCCTTAAGAAAATGACAAAGGAAATTATCTGTTGCCAAGTATGTAAACTAATTTTCTCATCAACATCTAAAAGCAAATTCAATTCCTTGTATTGTAGAATTAACATTTACTTAGTCTCTTACCCTGATTGAAATTTTTATCGCATGTAGAGGGTATCGCTTCTAAAGAGACTTCATCTTATCTATGCTTTCTTCTTTGTGAGGAAAGTAGTTGCACATTGGGTCACGTTCTTCTTTTACTGCATAGTAATACCAGCTTGTGTGGTAATTCCAGAAGTAAGTCTCAAAAAATATATTGCTATATATATCCCAGCAACCATTACAATTCTAAATGCAGTCTCCACCCCAAGGTAATTGATTTCCAGCAATTTAAATTTAGTCAGTTTCCCTTGGTTATTTTGATCATTCTACACTCACTTATACATGGGACAGATCCATGCATCTACTAGTCCTCTGGATCCTCTTTGAGAATGTCATGTCACTCCATCGAACTAAGGCAGCAATTATAGGACTCTTGGAAGCAAACCGTGTCAATGAATGGGTTGTGACTGAGAAGCTTGGAAACACTATGAAACAGAGGAACAACGCCAGGCCATCAACATCAAAATCACGATGGTTTCGAATTACAGAGAGGTACCCTTTGCTTTGTAGCAAGTCTCTCTAAATAAAGTAATTTATTCAACCAACACAATAATTTTCCATTGAATCATTTAAAAATTACATAAGTATACATAACTCGCATTTTAAAATAAACACAGAATGAAGGAAAAAAAGCAAGCGGAATACAGTTAATATTTTCATTGCTCTTTTAAAACAATTTAGACTTATGGATAAAGTAATAGACATTAGAAAACATGGTAAAGAATTCAGTTAAAGTTTTTGTTTATTACTCTTTAATACTTCATCTGATGCATACTTGTGACCCTTTTCTATAATCAACAGGATCCACCCATTGGAGATTATTGTGGGAATGTATATGTTGCACTGTGCAATCTATGATCTACTCTTCGGACGCGATCATTTCTTTATCTATCTGTTGTTGCAGGCAGGGGCTTTCTTTACAATGGGGTTTGGAATAGTGGGAACAATTGTACCCAACTAAAGCTTAAAGACAATGATGAATCGGACTATTAGTGTCTCAGTCTGATGTGTATTGTGTTTGCAAAACTACTGGACTATTGTTATACCCAAAAGTATACATTTGGGATGTCGTTAGTAATACCTACCTAGTAGAACCAATCCATATGGTGGTAGGAACTAGGAACTATTCATATTCATGCATACCATGCATATCAAGCAGAATAAAAGTATATGTAACATGTTTATGCAGCTTAAAATACTGTATTGTCCGATCAACATTGCAATATTATATTTGTGAATAAATATGAGGAAACACCTCGAGAGGCTTCTTTTATGAAACCAACTCAGTCTCCCAATGAAGGTTTGTGTCAAACACACTAAAATATAACACAGTAAGATAGAGGCACGTGCCAAAGAAACCAAAATATTGAAATAATAAAGATATACATCCTATTGCTCCTCTGATTTCTAGATATATATATATTATATATATATATATATATATACTACTTTCCAATTTTAGGTGAACGAGCCTATAAACCACTCAAGTAAAACCAGATCTAGAAAAAAAGAATTTCACACATGACCTACTCTTTCATTGATGGTTCTCCAAAAAAACAAAAATGCATTTATAAAGAAATAAAGGGATGCCACATATGCGCTACCTTACAATATTGTTATTACGTAGGTAATCCAAGAAAACTATTCTGGGTCAAAATTTTCAATATTTAGGATAAAAGGGAATAGGAAAAGATAGAGAAATCACTTAGATAAACGAGTATGGAAGTTAAGTAATTAGAGGGGATATCGTATCAAAAGGAGAAATAAGAAGAGATGGAGGTATTTGGTACATTGATGTGAAAGGCAAGGAGAGATCATTGGGTGGGGAAACCCTTAGGGAGAATAAATCTGAATAAAAGTAGTTCAAATTACTTAGGGTAGTTGATTAGCTAGAAAGGAAGTTAATTAAATAAATAGGACAAATAAGGATGGATGGATCCATAATTAAATTTGATAGTTGCATGTTAAAAGGGAAATTATTTTTGAAGGGAAAACCCTTGGAGAAGATACATTTATCTTGTTCATATTCAGTCATTTAATATATAGAAGTCCTTTCTAAACTTCGAAAGAGATAAGACCAACTCTTCAAAACTTGTTTAAGGCCACAAATAATGCTAAATTGAAAAAATATCACTATATGGATGACCAAGGCTGAATGCAGCACTCTAGAGTAGAGGTGAAAGAAAATTGATTGTACCATTGTAATCAGCTTTAGTAAGGAAAATTATGTTGAAAAATCAAAAGGTTGAGAAGATCTATAATACAAAATGAAACATTCAAATCAATATTTCTAGCTAAAAACGGTTCTTATTGAGCATAGTGTTCTATACACGTATATAGAAACACATACGCGGGAGAGAGGTGATTGGATAAAAGATAAATGTAAACAGAAGCAGCAGATTGATAAATGTATATGCATAGAAAATTGTATATGTGCACTAGGTCGTGTGACTGTATATATAAACGTCTTCAAGTAGGACTCAGTTAAAAAATAAGGTTTATGAAATATCAATGATGAAAACATAATACATAAAACAAAGAGTTTGAATTCGAATTTACTTTAAATCATCCAGTTTAACCTCGTACTGTTCACCGGTGGAGAGAATTTTGACACCAACCATACCCCTTTGCCACTCAGAATTTCCTACTAATACCAGACGTTCAGCATTTGTTCTGGCTGCACGTTTAAACACCCTAAAAGAGAATTAAGAGATACATCTCGTCAGAAGACTTGTGGAATTTCCAAGCATGATTTAAGAAATTGTCATGAGCCATAATTACCATAGTTAGCAAGATTTTGACCATATTTATTACTGTATAAATTTGTTTAAATAGTTTCCTGTCATTAGGATAAATTTGATTTGCACAAATTTTACTATATACTATTTCCTCGTAGTTTATTAATTAGATATAGCCTACATATACTGTCAACATATTCCAGACTTTAACCTCTCTTTTCTATCAAAAGGAAAAGAAAAATATAACACCCTAAGCATTTTCCTATTAGGTGTTGTCAGATACACCAATCAAATGATTGCATGATACATTAAAGCCCTAACATAGACCGTGTCAAAAGATAGACTAAAATGCCGTTCAAAAAAAAAATAGATAGACTAAAATTAACAAGAAATTTATACCATTTCAGTGGTTTGCTTTCCAAAACCAAGTCAACAGTCTGTCCTTTTTCTCTGAGAATGTTAGCAGCCAAAGCAGCATACCCTTGAAGTTCTTCATCCAAGGCACAAACAATGTTATCTACTTGCAAGCTGAGCTCTGGTAGAAGACCCTTTTCTTTGAGCAACTGTTACATAAAACAAAGGCAAAGCATAGTTGAAAAAGCAGGCAAACTAAGTCTACTTAAAAGTACTAAAACTAAAGTTAAGTAATCAGTTGGCAACAAAAATCAGCATTAACAAAGAAATTTCTGAAATTAATGCAATAAGCCAGATATTACAATGTTGAGTGCCCTTATACTGCATGTAGGAAAAGGGTTTCCAAAGTAAACCTAAAAATCATAATAGATGATTAACTAGTGATAAATATCTCTCATGAAGTGGAAATTAAAAAATATCAGGAAAAGGATTTTTTTAGACAGTAAATTTGTTAACTTGATCTGTACTTAAGAGAGCATGCACAGCGAATAAGTGAAGAGCAGAAATGGTGTTAACAAAATAAACCTTCCCAATGTTCCCATATTGTTAATATATAAAGGGAATATAATACAGATACGCAAATTCATTAGTCATGTGCAGAAGGTGAATCCAAGTACCCCTTTGCAACTTGAATTCACTATATAAGTTTAATACATCCCACTAGTATGGTAAAAAGTACTCCACCAAGGTTCTGTTTTTTCATTTGGAAAATTACTCGTTTGGATATTTATTTGGGGAATTAAAATTTTGTTGTCCATGCAACATTTCTTATGAATAAAAAATTGGTGAATGCAATTTTTTTATATATGTGGAGAACATCTACAACTCTATTGTAATGCATTTTAAGTTGCCAAACCCCTGATGGGCATGGGCATTGCCCAAAACAACCTTTCAGCAAGTCTGCTCTTCCCAAAAGCAAAAACAAATTTATATCAATGTATCAAGATAAAATATCAAGGTCAGATATTTCGTTAACAGCTTCTGCACCATAAGGAAATTATCATAAATAAGAGACCATGGTCATGGGAATTCTTATAGAAGCACCGGATGGTTTATTATACTTAGTATGGTAGCCTCCCATTCCTCTTGCTACTGAAAAATTATAGACTTACTTCGACTATGACTGCATCGCCAAATCCAAAACCACAAGCAGGAATGTCATCAGCACCAAACGTTGAGAACAAATGATCATATCGCCCACCACCGCAGATAGCTCGGAGCTTTCCTTCTCGGTCAAAACCCTACTGAAGAATTCAATCATTTGAAAGAGGAAAAGAAGAAGAAAAAAAAACAACCAAATTATACCATAGCTACAAGTTAACACAATAATAGGAACCACTACAATTAACAACGCCATTTGTTTTTCATTCATATTGTGTAACTACAATGGAAAGCATGGAGAAAAATGCAATTTGGTTGCAGCAAAATAATGCCGGTAATATTTGGTATTCTAATCAAGCAATAGCATTATATAAGGTTGTCTATAAAGTATGTAGCATATACTCTTTCTCTTCCTTTTTGTTTTATATAAATAAAAAAATTCATTAAGGAAAAAAATACAGAACGAGAGGAAAGGAATCCATATATGCATTTTATCTTCTTTTAGAACATGAAATAATGTTATCACCAAGGATCTTACATACCAAAGTTACTGGCTTCATCAATTTGAATGTATCATACCCTTTACCTCCACATTACATGAGTATGTATGAACTTCACAGTATCTTGCATAAAATTACAAAGCTCTTTTCTATGTCAAAATTCATTCAAACCAAAAATATGGATATAATCATAGACTTCAGCCTTTATTTTCTAAATTTGGTAACCATGCATGTGTTCAGTACAATTATGCATAACATAAGAAAATAATTTAGAAAGTATAGGACCCAAAAAACTTCTCAATATTTGAATGAATCTTTTGACACACTTGTCACAAAATCAGTTCATGATCCAATGAGAAATGTATCAAGTAACGCAACATAGGTAAGCCACAGGCAAGAGGTTTGTCCAAGATGATCCTAAACTATCTATGAGTGGAAACAATACTGTCTGTTATGTATTAGCTGTGAAGAAAGTCTAACCTCAAATACAATGCCAGTGTAATAAGCAAGCCCACGAACAACTGATGCATCAAATTGAAGCCATTTGGAGTAACCAAAATTTTCGGCCAGTGAGAATAGCTGTTTGAGATCAGCAATTGCTTCCCCACCGCTTCCGAGCCTCTCTAAATTCAACCAAATTGAAATTTTATGTTAGTTGTACCCATGTTTTTAACAGCCTAATACAGGTAAGTTGTTTAAAATTACCATATGTTCTTACATTCATAAACCTACTCTCAGTCACTAGCACAAAGTTACAACTGACTACGAAATATAAGACTTTCATGAAATTTATTATACTATTGGAAAATTTTCGACATCAATTTAATGTAAAGGGTGAACCTTCTAACTCGGTTAATGACTTTACAGAAAGGACTTCCAATAGCTCCTGGACAACCTCCTGCGATAGACCAACAGCATTCAACTCTTTCTTTATCTCATCAACTGGAATTTTCTCAATCTGTATAAAATATTTTTTAATTAAATACAATTTTCAATCATAGAATTGTCATACCTATTTCTAAAGTAGACAAGGAAAAATGTCAGAATATGAAATTTCAGTAGCTATAGTGACAGACATTAAATAATATGGATCCAAAAATAACAGAATGGATAGCCACACCATATGACAGCTTAGAACCAATAAAAATACCGTTAAAAATTCACATAAAAGTTAATAAAATAAACACACAGGATGGCTATCATGACTCGTGACCTCCTTATCATATTTCCCTTTTGGGAACAAACGATGATAGGGAGTCTTAAAGTTCCATCTGCAACTATAAAATAAACCCTAATAGCCCCAATATGCATAACTCACTTTATCAATAATAACGCAGACCTTGCCAAACATATTTTCAGGTATTGAATAACCCTTCAATACTTCTTGCAGAACCTACAACAAAAGAACAGGGTATCGTTAAACAAAAGCCAACCTAGAACCACATTAATAGGTTAAAACGAAACGATTAAATGCTGTTTATTGCAAATTGTGCTAACCTACAAAGTTGAAAAAAACTACAAGCAAATGACGAGATGAACAAAATGATGACACTTCACAACATGTTATAATTGCTTCATTACATGGTAAACAACCAAGCATGCTTCCAAAAAGAATCTTCAGTAACAACCTTAGCAAGGACTTGAAAAATGTAATATTAATAGTCCAAGAGGATGTAAGGTGTAGATCTATAGTACTTCTGAGTACTTGCACAATTGAAGCAAGCTTTGACAACGCTATATGATTATGGTAAACCTTCCAGAAGTTTTCAAAGTTCAACTACAATAGCAGAATATAGCTAAAAAATTTATAGATTCAATATATCATACATCTTGAAGCCAGAAACACCACCTAGCAAATTACCAGATTTTAGTAGCATACATGAATACATGGCATTTTGTGTATCTTTAGGTACTATTAATTGATTAATAATACAAACCCCTTGAACATATAACTCTCGTGGATAAGTGGAAATACAATAAAACAGCAGTGTGGAAGCCATCATTCATAAAAATAAAATAAAATCCACACCTTTCGACTAGAAACCTTAAATCCAACATCTGATTCTGTAATTCCTATTCGTTTGAAGAAAGTAACAATGGAAGATATCAGCTCTGCTTCAGCCTACAACATGAAAATAAGCATAGTGTTGAAGTCCATATCAAATATCCGAGTCCAGTACATTCAATAATATTATTACAGAGTACTATCATAGTACAAAATTTAAAACAGAGCACATGATGTGAACCAGCAACAAAAGTTTATCCAAAGCATGCCAAAGTATATTTAAAAAAAACAACAACTCATTTCATGACTTATTATGAGAACATCTTCATTACCTTGAGACTCAACTACAAAAAGAAGAAACAGGTTCATCTATGGTTGGAAGAGAAGGGTGGATGATTAAAATGAGAGCATTAACAAAGAATATTTTACCTATAACTGCTAGTGCAACATTAACATAATTAAAATGTCATTATCTATGAACTAATGAAACCTCAGTGCAAGCTTCCTGGACTAATCATGAAACGTTAAACCCCATTACATAAAAAGATGTGTATACTTCTAGGCAGCATATACATACCATAACTCCAGGAACACCGATGATATCCATATTCCATTGGTAGTGCTCACGACGACGACCCCTTGTCATTCTCTCATACCGCCAACATTGTCCAACGGTGAACCACTTCAGTGGTAGTGACACAGACTTCCTGAAGGGGGAAAAAAAAAAGAGCAATTATGAAGACGAGAATTTGTTATTCACATTCAAGAAAACATGAGTAGTTATATAAGTTAAACTGTAATTTTTACCCTTTCTGAATCACCAGCCTTGCCAAAGAAGGAGTAAGTTCAGGCCTCAACGCAACACGGCGATTACCCCGATCTTCAAAACAGTAAAGCTGCACAATATAAATGTATATAGTTTGATGTTCCATAAAAAAAATATTAGTTAATTTCTTCTCTTCCCTTCTCTATTGATGGAACTTATTTTTCATAAAAATATGCTATGACAATCAATGGTAACTTTTTGAAGAACAATTCAAGCATGCTGTTTGTGTGACACAATTGCCGCCAAAGCACGAGCATAACATAAAGATTGTTGCTCCCTCACACACACATACTCATAAACTATTCATCCATGTATGGGTCTCTCGCATGCAAAAATTATATAGTTGCTAAATTAGGAGATCTCAATGGATTACCCTCTAAATTACCTTACAGCCACATCATGGCTCTGTTCTAGCAAATGCTAACTCCTAATGGAGTCAGAGAACTGAATAATGATAATAGGACTCATTGTACATAATATATAGTCTGGTTCTCAAAATGTTTTATCTATCCATAAGTAGATGCAGCAGAATAACAAAGACAGCCCTTAACCGCAGAAAAATTGAAACACCTGGGCCAATGACCAAAGTGTTTAATCAAACATAAATGAACTTTTCAAAAGAAATTTATGAATTGATAATCATAATTGTCCCGTGATGATATTTGTATGTTGACCCCCAAGATTCATGAAACACTATTTCATTTTGCTGCCTCTACGCTTACATACCAAAGAGGCAAAGACCTGCTCCAAGCTTATTTTACAACTAAAATAATTATGTGTGGGCAAAATCCTAAGAATAAACTTCAAATGAGGTATACTATCACGTACATTATTGACATCATCCAAGATAATACTACACCTAGTAGTTCATGATAGACATCGAATAGCATAACCAAAGCTAAGCTTAGAAACACAAAGAACAATCTTTGTATTAGGCCTATTGAAAGTGTGAAGAACGGAACACTTTAAGATAAACTCCTACTACATACTGGCAATTTGAAGGTACAAAAATTTGGAGTCTTAAAAAAGTAGAGCGTAGTGGAAATTAATGGGATCAAATGAAATGAAGAGAAGCAAAGTGAAATGTAACAGAAAGAAACAAAGTTGGTATTCCATTGTTTTGAGTAGTTTAAACATAGAATAGAGAGAACGCCTTGTTCCATCCCATTCTCTCAAAACTAAAAGGAAAGAAAAACTGGAGTTTTGAATGGAATGCAATGGAATCATAGTTTAAACAATGTAACCTTTTACGATTCCGATCTAAAAGTAAGGGTCCGTTTGATTCCAGTGATCCGATCCAAATGCTTGGCGCAATTTTTGAGAGGGGGTGGGAGCAAAATCTCTTCTAAACTAATCTTAGCTCCCCGTGCTTATAATAAATTAGAGTTAAATAGAACTTTATTTAATGGGGCATTCGATATTAAAACCATGTACAAAGTAAATTTACTCTCTCCCTTTATTAAAGTCTCTCCCCTTTCCATCTCGTAAGTTTAGCTCAATTGATAGTTGCAAGGACATGTGATGTTTTAGGGCATGAGTTCGAACTCAAAATTTCCCACTTCTCCACACTTAAGGTGTGTGATTCTCGCCACTAAGCTATTTGACCCCAAAAAAAAAGTCTCTCCTCTTCCTCTGCCACCCAATGTATCATTTCTCAATCTTGCTTGCATTATAAGTCACAACTTGAACCATTAAACCTATCAACTAAAACCCAAAAGGATCTAAATCAAGTGTAATCCTCGCAACACGGTCAATGTCAACACATGCCCCCCTCCCTTCCATTGAAATCCCTCCCCTCCCACCCTAATTCGAAACAACCACCAATGTTAAACCAACGGTGAATCGGTATCTTAGAGTAAACAAAAACAATAAAGCGAAAAGAGTTACCTGGTCCTTAATCTCCTCCCCTGCTTTCCTAGTAAACAATGCCTCCGATTCAAGAACCGGAAAATCAATCTCCTCAAATCCATACATCCGCGAAACCTAATCCTCACAACAAACCATACAAAAAATCCACATCAAAACATTCAAATAAACTAATCAAACTTAACCCTAAACCCTAACTCATTATTCCATGAATCAATTTGAGTCAAAAATGAAATACCTCTTTGAAATTATTAAAAAGCCAATTACGCAATCGCATTTCTTCAGGCGGGAAATCACGTGTTCCCTTGGGAGGATTCACGTCAATTTTATTAACTACTCCGGTCACCGGAGGACTAGGAGATAACGCACCAGAACGACCGCCGCTTGGAGATTCTGTCTCCGCCGCTTGCGAGAGTGCACAGTGGAGTCTGACGCCGGAGGATTTGGCATTGAATTGGAACGGTGAAGAAGAGAGATTGTAGGTTAGTGAACGGAAGATAGGGTTAATGAAGTAATTGAAGCGCGGTTGTGAAACGAGGAACGAACGTGAAAATGGAGTTGCAGGCATAGCTGTGACTGTGACTGTGAGTGAAGCTTATCGTAGCTCGATGGTGGAGACTTGGATAGGAAGGTTCGGTTTTGGATATTAATGGGCTTAATAACTTGGGCCTTGGAATAGTGTCTTTAAATCTTGAACCTTGGTTCGTATAATCCGAACCAAGGAGTTTTGTGGGATGTAAACACAAGTTCAGGTTTTAAATCTTGAACCTTGGTTCGAGTTCTACGTTTCAAATCTTGGTTCGATTCTATATACCGAATTTTAATTATGACGATTTTTGTCGGTAATTCGTAACAAATCTCTAGTAAAAAGGGGTTCGGATTCTACGAACTGAAAGAACTTCTCTTAAATATCCTCCGATTCATATATATATATATATAAGGGAAAAAGAGAATGTAGAGGAGCGATGGGAAATTTTCGTGTCTTTACTCTTTCTAATGGCCTAAGTTGTTGATTGTTTAATCTTTGTTGAAATTGTTACCCCACCTTCAACAAATGCTTTTACACAACTTCAAAACAAAAAAAAAAGTCTTTTAGATTATGTAATTGGTAGTATGTTGTAGTGGGAAGTGTTCAGACATATTGATGGAGAATCATATGAAAGTTTCTAGATGAGATCATACTCAAAAATATTAAGGAAGCTTCTAGACGTATCTATTGAAATAAGATGAAATTATGCACTAGGAATATCTTAACTTTTTTAGGTTCTTCTAGTCATTTGAACTAAGTATCTATATTTCTAGATTTATCTTTATTAATTAATGTTTCTAGACTTTTCTATTATGTAATGTGAAGCCCTACAAGACTAGTATAAAAATGGCTCATCACTAAGCAATTGTAATCAATCAATAATGAAGCAATGAAGCAATAATCAATCAACAAGTTCTCTTGAGAAATTAGAGTGTTCTCTCTTTTTTCTACTTTTCCCTTGTTCCTGAGCCACATATGGTGATTCGTTCAACTCGGTGATTCAACTCAATTTGTATTTTATCCGAGTCTATTTAAGTTTTGGTATAATTTGAACCAACTCATTCAAACCCAAAGTGGTTTGATTCAGACAATATGTTTATGATTTTAAGTATATGAACGTACGAGGGAGTATATTGTCAACTTTCCAATGATTTTAAGTCTTTCATAACTTTCTAATAAATTTAAAAAGTGGACCAAATTCATTAATTATCTAATAAATTTTAAAAATAGAAAGTTACTTATAATTAAAGTCAGATTAAGTATGATGACAGATTTAAACGAGCACTATTATACAATCATGTTAGCCCTTGTCTAGCTAGGTGCCGACATATGTAATACATCGGACGCTTATTTAGTTTCAAAATAATATTGTAAATTTTATCTCTTACGATAGAAGAAAGTCACTAAGATTAGAAATGAATTATCTCAACAAAAAACAACAAGAGAATAAAATGAAAGAAACATTGACAGTCGCCACATCTTATACTAGTTTGATTTGATTCCGACCAAAGCAAAACGATGGAAGTGCGCAGTACCACATAACCTAAGAGGAACAAAAACAGATGTCACGCGTATATGGAAGCTATAATTAAGAAATTATTGAGCCATATGTTACACATTTTTGGTGCAAGCAATCTACACAATCCCAAAGGGAAGGATCATGCGTTTGTGTATATCATAATCACAACAAACATGTGCAACACGGTTTCCTCTTAGTGTCGTTTGGTTCTTTCCTATTAACGACTTCAATTATTGGGTCTCAACCTAGAATAAGTTAGTTCAAAAATAGCATGAAATCTTCAGGTAAATGTTAGGTATTCCATACAAGTCTGATTTTGTAGAAATAAGTTTTCTCTAATACAAATTTTAATATGAAGTTTATTTATAAAAAAAACAGATGTATTCAACCATCTATAGAGAAACAAATTTATGCCATTTCAATAGAGATACTATAGTTTTATCATAAATAAATAAAAATAGAGATACTTACTTATTCAATACAAATTGAACATTAACTGATCAAAGACATGGCGTCAAGCAACACTATTCATTTTATGTTTAATAAACCAAAAGTATTTAGCGTGTATTTCGAAAATTGTACAATCATACTACCACCACACCCACAAACCTCCAAGTATACTTAGTACTTAGTAGCTGCGATTAAATCAAGATTAAAATGAACGTGAACTTAATAAAACTGAAGTTACAGCATACATACATATACATGCTTAATATATCATTTTTAATGTGATAGAATCTACATGAATTTTATCCAATCATGTTATGAATGTAAGAAAATAAATTAGAAAGCAATTTTGATAGCATTTCTCAAACAAATAAGCATAGGCAAGTTACCCTCAAGACAAGTTATCCTAATTCTAAATATGACCGATTAGATTTGTCTCTTCCAAGTTTCATTTGTATAACAAATTAAATTACATTAAAAGACAAAAAAATGGATTAATTGGTGGTTGTTTACAATTGGAACTACTACAATAGTGTCAGTCGCCATCTTTTGGCATATGTGAACCAATTGGAGGCTAATTAAAGCTACGTCTTCTGACTTCTATACGAGGTTGCACTAAAAACTGCAAGCACAAACAACCTCAAAAACTTGTCATTCTTTTTCGTGCTTTGCGGGCAACTTGAATAATTGAGGCTTGGGAGGAGTAATATAGTGTACGTTTATTTTTCTAAAAATGTAAATTGCTTGAGACAAATGACCACATTTTTTTTGCTCTATTTGCTTTTTAGCATATCTACTAACAGTATTTTTTTTTCAAACAATTAATAAACAGATAATTAAAGAGATACTAATAAACGCACGCATTCATTATAGTACAATTCATATTACGTTTTGTTTGTGAATTTAGATTGAAGGGCTTTAGAGGGAGGGATGTATAAAGAGAAAAATTGAGAAATCTATTACATTTTGTAAGAGTGTTTTTATAAAGGATGATAAATTAATGGTGATAATTTGTGCACTCTCTCAAGATTTAGGGTATTTACACTGTTAGATTGAAAATTTATATCATACAGATTATTTGTGTAAAATTTCAGCCAAATCTAAAATCATTTGATATGTTATTGAGACACATAAAAATTAACGGTGTTTAAGAAATTACAAAAACTATTAATTTTGATGCATTCATCTGGAATCATTTCATGTTAAAACTTGTTCCGAACTCTAGATTATCAAAACCACTTCATGTTGAACTTAATTTTTTTAAGTAATTGGTATTCATTTAAATGATTGACATCTCTCGATAAATGATTTTATACTTATCAGTTTAAAATTGAACTCTAGATCAAATAATATACAAATATCTACTACTTATTATGTCATATCATATTAATACATTTTTATACAAATTTATTATTTTTTTTTTTTGAAGAATATAAAAATTGTTGCATATATAAGTGAATACTAATATAAAATAAAAAATGAGAGATATTTTGATATAGAAATGAGACAGGAGTGAGTAGTGGGGAAATTGTGATCACAATTCTAATTGTTTGGGTAAACCCAAAGGACCAAAGGGGCATATGACTCTGACTTGGTGTTGGTTATCTTACCAGCTACTCCCGCAGTTTTCAAAATCTGCGTCCCTTCCGTTACGTCCTCATCACTACTTCAATTTCACACCGCGTAATAATCCCAACGGATACTACTATTTCCTCTTTCCGTTACAGCTTCTCAAAGGTCATTGACTTTTTGCAATTACTAACTCTTAAACCTAAGGATAAACTAGTCCATTCACTTTGAATTCAGGTCCACTTAAATAAATAAATTTCATTAAAATGATTATCTCCAATAAAACGGCAATAGTCTTCATTACTTTCCAAAAACCTTTCTAATACACATCTTCTTCATCCTATACATAGAATATTCTTCCTCCATAAAAATACACATAAAACAAATACCCTTACACAAGCATCGTATGAGTATAATATAGTGTATATAATCTCTCCGTTCTAAAATAGTTGATCATTATGTATTATTCATATTATTTATTATGATCAAATTTATTTATTAATATGTAAATATAAATATTAATACATATTTTTTAAAAATGTATAATTGAAAATATTAATTAACATTAAATGTTGTATGGAAAAGATAATTATGAGTTAATTTATAAAATTATTTTTTATTAATAGTATGAAAAAGATAAATTGAATACGAGAGACCAAAAATAAAAAGTTTAGTCAATACATAAACTATTTTAGTATAAAATCACCAAAAACTAAAATCAAAATTTTGAGTTAACTAAAATGACGTTTAAGCCTATTATCGATTTATCATGTACTACTAGTATCATGTTGCAATGATCCACGTCACTGATTGTGACCCACCCTCCACACTCCTTTGACCCTTCACCTATTCTTCTCTCTCTATATATACTTCCCTTTCATTACTTCATTCTTATTTTACATTCATTACTTCAAATCAAAATCAAATACCAACAATGGTTCAGGTTAGTTTGAATTTCAGTTTAACTCATTCAAAATCTCTAATCCCTTTTTCATTAATTTTCATCTCACTCACACAAATTTTCTTAACAGAAAGAAGAGGTTGATAAGAAAAACGACGCTCCCTCTGTCGTTTTTAAACTCGACTTACATTGTGAAGGATGCGTCAAGAAGATCAAACGCGCCGTTCTCCATTTAGAAGGTATCACTTCAATTCACAATTTCTTAATTTCAGTTTTTTTTTTTAATTTTCAATCCAATTGAAAATTGACGATGATAATTAATACTTTCTCCGTCTCAAAATAATTGTCACTTTATACAGGTGCCGAAGCCGTTAAGGTCGATATGGCTGGTAACAAAATTACCGTTATTGGAAAAGTAGATCCTAACAAGGTTCGTGGTAAACTGGAAGAGAAAATTAAGAAGAAAGTTGAGCTTGTTACATCTCCGCCTAAAAAAGACGCCGCTGCCGATAAACCACCGCCGGAGAAAAAGAAACCGGAGGAGGAGAAGAAGAAGAATAAATCCGACGACAAAAAATCCGACGAAATAAAAACTGAAGAAAAATCCATCAAACAGGTTAGAAATTTCGTTTATTAGTGACGAAATGGAAACAAATTTCATGATTTATAATTGACTCTGTTTTTCTTCTTTTGCCGTGTTGATTGTGCTCTGTTTTAATTTTCTATTTGTTTGTTTTTTTTTATTCTTCTTTCAGTCGGTTCAAAACACGGTCGTTTTGAAGATTAGATTACACTGTGACGGATGCATTCAAAAAATTGAAAAGATTATCCTCAAAATCAAAGGTTAGCTAGCCATCAACAAATAAAATACTCATTTCATATTGGACTGTTTAAATATAATATAACTAACTGCTCGTAGCCACTAGTATAATAAAATATAATATTATAACAGAAACAAAATTCTAACTTAAATCATAAAATATCGAAATTGTTAGATTAGATGTTGTGATTGAAGTTTGAACTTCAGCTATTGTACTTAGTGTGAAATTTTAATAGTTATTTCTATTATCTTTTCGTCTATTTAATGGAAAAAACTAGTAAATATAAAATCATGAATTGAATAATTAAGTAATTATTCTATTGTTGATTGATTAAATAAAATTTTTGTTTGCAGGAGTTGAATCAGTGAACATTGATGGAGGAAAGGATTTAGTGACGGTGAAAGGAACCATGGATGTGAAGGAAATTGTACCTTACTTGACGGAGAAGCTAAAGAGGACGGTGGAGGTGGTTCAACCAAAGAAAGAAGATGGTAAGAATAAAGAGAAAGATGAAGAGAAACAAAAATCAAAAGAAAATAATCAAGGTGGTGGTGGTGGTGATAAGAAAGAAGGTGCAACAAAAGTTGAGGTTAATAAAATGGAACATCATGGTTACGGGCACCAACCTCCTATGTATTGGTACGATGGATATGAACCAGGTCAAAGTAGCAACCAACCAGGGTATGCTAATCAACAAGGTTATGGTTATGATTATATGAATCAACAAGGGTATCCTAATAATCAACAAGGTTATGGTTATGATCATATGAATCAACAAGGATATAGTTATAATCATGTCAATGAACAAGGGTATGATTATAATTATATGAATCAAGGTCAAGGAGGGTATATGGTAGAGCCTCAACAACAACCACCATTTTATATGCATCCAAATCATCCTCCTCCACAAATGTTTAGTGATGAAAACCCAAATGCTTGTTCCCTAATGTGAGCATCATTTTGCAATTCATGAGACATGTTTTTGTTTTGATGTACACGTGCAAGTTGTGAATAACATAATTAATTAGTAGTAGTTTTATTTTTTTAGTTTAAGATAAAGATAATATTTTTAATTAGTATATAGTTGAACTATGCTATTGGCGCATGGTTAGTGACGTAGAAGGACGGTACGGCCTGCTGGATGGAGAATCCGGTTTTTGGGAAAAAGACAAAAATGGAGTAGCTGTTCTTTTTGTTTGTGTGCTTCTAGTTTATGTCGTATAGTATTATAAAATTTGATATATAAATCATTTTTCGAGCTACATTCCGATCATCTGATGTATGTTTCTAGCAAACTTGCAGCCTTAGTCATTTACTATTTTATAATGAAAATGCAATTCTTTAACTCATTCAAATTTATCAACCATCATAAGTTGAATGATATGCATACATAATTATGATTATCAAATCTATTACTAGTGTTTTGTTACCCATAAAAATAAAATAACTACTATGTTTTAAACTACATATCATTGTCGTCAGTTATATGTGTTTTCCACTTCCAATTTCATGTTGGCAAATGGCAATACTATAGTACCACTTTAATAAGTGGGTTGTTGTGGTAGATTGATATTTGAATATGGTCTGATACGTTCATATATAATTATTCATAGCAGTCTTCTTTGTTCTTACTAATGCGTAACTTGTTCGGTTTGATTTAACAAAAACAATGGCAAACTGATATAAATCCTCAAGAATGTTATTATATTTTTAAATATTAATCGATTGTGGTATGACTAGAACACACCAATAGAGCGGTGGATATTCCAGTCTCAATAAAAAAAACACACCAATAGTGGCTACATGTGCTAAAAACAAAGGAAATAACTACATGTAGTATAAGTATTTATTGACAAGTGAGTGTGTTTTTTATGATATTAAAATAAATTATAGATAAAATATTCTTAATCTCATTTTTAGGGGTACATTTGCGTATCTACTTTTAAGTTAAAGGGCTTCAGTTGAACCCCTCAAGGCCTAGCACCACCCTTGATCATTAGGTTAAAGGCTGTGCTAGCTCTTTTTTCATAAACTATATTATAAACTAACGGCAGTGAATAGCTTATAGTGTTTCTATCATCAAAATAGAATTGCTAGTTGATAACAATTTGTTCTCACAAATTAATAGTGCGTTTTAATATACTCTTTTAAGTGTCTGAGAGTGTATATTTTATTATGTAGAGTATTGTATAACTTTTCTCTAAATTTTATTTTTTTTTCTTACTAAAATATTAATTAAAAATGGCACATATTTTTATATTTATTAGTTCATTCAACCACCGTTAATTTTATTAAATACTACAAATTTAATTAATTAACTTATAAATAATCGATCATCAACTAATTTATCATCTATTCACTACAAACTCTTACATTATCAATTAATTTATCTTTTTTCTCTAGTATTACCATAGAGAGTCGTGGGCTACAAGATTTTTGACTAATCTAATTTTTTCAACTATCAATTACTACTAGTTTATTGTGCCCTAGTTTAAAACATATATATTTTTGCCAATAGATAGTCTACTAAACTAAAATTATATACATGTAAACAATTAAACCACAAATTTGACACCTCCAAAGGGGCAGAGGTGCATTTTCTAGATCTTGGTAGGACAAGGACACATTCTAAGATGCAAAGTACGTAGTTGTTCCAATGAAAAATCTAGGAAGTTCTTCTACGTGTAACCACAAAAGGCCTAGCTTCCTTTCAAACCCACCCCACATAGTAGTAAGTAAAGGTTTCAATGAAAATAAAATGACAATGACAAAATTCCAATTCCACCGACGGTTTTGTGGTTAGCTAATAATCGACCAATGATGCGGTTATGTTCCGCGTCAGCTCGCATGTCTTTGTTCGTAAACGCTTGCGTGGAGTGGGCCAACAAAATCCAAACCCATTCAACTAAACCCACTTATTTTCAATTTTTAAGTAACTTTTAACTTCTTTTTTTTTAAAAAAATTGACCTAATTAGGAGAAATATAAATTTATTTTTCAATGTAAATTGAACTTATATGTGTGCACTTACAAAATCTAACATCTCTCAAGTCTGATAAAACTTTTTCATATGTAAACTTAAAAATTGACCTAATATTATGTTGGAAAATATTCAAATCATCTCAAACAAATAATATTCTAAACTGTTTTATTGATAGAAAAAATTGCGGATTTTATAAAACAGATGAACTAAATATGTAAAATAGAAAAATCAAATATGTATTTAAGCCTTTTTAAATCATCTTGGCTTTGTGGGAGTGTTTTTAGTTGTTCTTGTTGTTAACATTCTTAGATTGTATTTTTTATTGTGAGATTGTTATGGGTCACATTTTTTGTGTGTTTGGTGTGGAGAGAATTATGTGAGAGTGAGTGAGAGAAAGAAAGAACAATGTGAAAAATATAGTAGAATTAAAATATTGTTTCAGTGACTGATTAATGATTTTTTATTTCATCATAAATTTGTTTTTTTCGTTTTCTTATATTGCATGGTGTTTTTGCTCCAATTTATTTCAATTGTTATGTTTATAATCATTTGGATGTTTTTTTTTTTTGATAGGCAAATATATGTATTAGATTATATGGAGTACTAGGGATACTCAACCCTTACGATACGAAATGAGCTTTACAAACGGTTAAAGCACTCAATCGGGTTTATACACCACTCATCAAAAGTATAAGAAACATGAGCTTTTGTCCTACCAAAAAACCATAACCAAGCAATGAAGATGATTTGATTCACCAAAGAAGATACGACAACATGATCATCGCGGAACACAATATTATTACGCATTCTCCAAATGCTCCATGTTGTAGTCAACCAAATTACATATCGAAATCTCTTAGTTTTCTTTCCTTTAAAAAAACCCCCAAAAGATAGAAAGTGATTGGATACCGTAGAAAATGGGATAATCGGAACCCCCATCCACTTGTAAATTTCCCGCCACACATTTGCGGTAATCTCGCAAAGAAAAAATACATGAGAAGTATCTTCCACCTGCTTAAAACAGAAAACACAGCAATGGCCAAAAAAAATTGTAACAACACCTTTTTTGTATAAGGCATCTCTAGCTGAAAGTTTATCAAGAATTAAACGCCACCCGAATATACAAGCCTTCAATTTGGATGTAAATTAACAAAGTAGGTGTGCATAATTTAAACAAATTTACAAAACTAGCCTTCAATTTATATTTTGTTTGAATAGTGACAAAGGATATTTTAGTCCAAATAAAAAAGGTGTGCATTGTTAATTTCACTAACTGGTGTAAATTAGCAATTACTTATATATAGACATTAGCCGCATATTATTATTATTATTTTGACTAAAGTCGTTATTATTATATAATCATGAAAATTACTTATTGCGTTTGCGAATTTGAAGCTGGTTGATTGACTCGATTAATGAAATCAAATTCCTTTTTTCAAAAAAATAAAAATTTAATCAAATCTTGTAGTTATTCTTTTTTTTTTTTAATCTTATTTTGATAGGAGTACAAAAATCATAATGTGGTATTATCCACTAATGTCACATAATTTTTTTCTGCATACATAGAGGCCGTTAGCCATATATTATTATATAACTCATGAAAATTACTTACAAGCAAGCAGATACCATGCAAAAAGAAGTGCAAGAGTGTTCTATGAATGTGATGAATATGAATAAGAAAGTAATCAAGTGTTCAAACTCAAATCTTCCTGAAGAATTGTGGGAGCTTATATCTAAAAAGGTCAACACTAGGATCGGCATCGTTCGATTCCGTAGTATTTGTAGTTTGTGGCGCTCTTTTCTTCCTCCTCCTCTTCCTCCACCTACCTCTCCAGATCTTTGCATTCTACATGCAAATCATTTTTTACTCCAAACTAAAATATACTGCATTCAACCATCTTCTTCTTCTAATAATAATAAAGGCTGGATCATTAGGGTTTTTCAGCATTCAGAATCCTCCAAATTCTATCTCTATGATCTCTTCACTAATAAGAGATTCTGAATCGAGGAGGAAACTACTCAAAAAGTTTTGAATTTGATGAACTTTCGAGTTGTGGAATTGTTTGAACTATATTCTCAGAGTCATGATATTGATGCAATTGTATTTGGGTGTAGACCTTTTACTGTTAATTATGTTTGCAATATTTGCAAAGTAATCTTGTTTTCTACTCATGATGGTCGTCGTATGGTCTTTGCACTGAATCATGATAAAGTGATTAAAGTTTCCAATATTGGATAAGAAAGGGATAATATCACATTGATGAATGATGGTGGAGAAATCTATTATTTTGATGATATAATACATTACAAGAAACAAGTTTATGTTGTAGATAACATGGGAACAATTTTTTGGATCAATGCTTTGTCCTTGAAGTTGGTTCAATTTTCACCAAAAAACATGTACTGTTGTGTTGAAAATAATAAGCATATAATAAGGGTGAATTCTAATTTCAATAAGAAGCAATTAGTAGAGTATGATGGAAATCTATATGTGGTTGATTTGTTTATTAATGATACAATGTATTACAAAAGAGGTTTTTTCATGAAGGCTGTTTTTGTGGAAGTTTATAAGCTTGATCAATAATGGGGTAGATGGTTACAAGTAAAAGATTTAGGTGATGTTTCGTTTGTTTTGGGTAGAGACTCAAATTTTGCATTGTTAGCTTAAGATTATTATGGATGTGAAGGAAATTGCATTTACTTCTATCACCATGAAAGCAAAGTATCTTGTTTCAACTTGAAAAATTCAGAGTGTAAACCTGCTGACATGTTTTGGCCAGCTCCAACTTTGTTTCATCATGTGGGCGGTTAATATGCATGTAAGTAAATAACCATGCTTGCACAAAAATATAATATTTGATTTTTTTTGGGTAGAATAACATGTGATTGTGCAGTCCGTGAATTTAGTTCACTTGATAGAAATATATTATACCTATATGCAATGATTAGAATTTGAATCTAGTACATCTATTTATTCAGCTTTAAGCTAAGGGTGAATTTCAGCCACTATATTGAGGAAGATTTCTATGGTCATGTGACCATATAGACACACCCGTATATTTTTTGACTATTTATGATATAGATAAAAGAATAGAATGGAAAATTAAAATTTTGTGAGTGTGATTAATAATCCCATGAAGTTTTATTGTCTTGTCTTATGTTTCTTTTTTAATAATATAAAATTTTCAGGTTAAAAAAAACATATATACCCTCATGCAAGATCATAGAGAATTATCAACCATACTGAAGATTTATAATTAAATTTACATATAATTTATCAATTATAGAAATTATAAAGTTAGAAGTATGCATAAGCAGGAGGTCTAACTATCTCTGCTTTATTGCAATTGGTAACGATGAATTCTTAAGAATCCTACTTTTTAATTATTTGTTCTTTTAGATATTAGTAGTGTTTTGTTTCATTATTAATGAGTGACGCTATATTTTTTTTTCTCAAGGTAGAAAATACTAAAAGCAATAGATTAAGTGTCAGTTTGGGGTAGCTTAACTTCTACTTTTCTATTTTTTTAAAATGAAATAGAGAAGTATACAGTTGAATTTAGCCATATTTCTCCTTAAAAGTATTAGAAAAATGAAGTAAAGAAGTAAAAAATAAAGAGAAATAAAGTCAAACACAATTTTTTTCTTCTTTACTATATTTAAGGAGAAGAAAATAAGTAGAAGTTAAACCGGACCAAACAATGTCTGTGATAGAGGTTCGACTTCTAATCTTTTCTTTTTAAGTGTGTAAATATTTAATAACTTGTATTTTATCTGCGTACAAAAAAAAACAACGGCTTTATATTTAATTTATAGTAAACTAATACACTACATGATTACTTTGGTTAATTTGATAATATTGTTATTCACATTTATTTATTTATAATTTCTCTTAATTTATGTGAAAAATAATTTAATAGGTTTAAATAATCAATTGGTCATGTAAGTTTGCATATTTTTGATTTTAGTCACTGTATCTTTTTTTTAAAATATGTCATCATCATCAAAGACCTTATATGCAAATAACATAATATAAGATAATGTTCACAGTCCACATTATCATTGTCATTTTTCAAATCATTTGTCACATTATTATTATTTTTGGAACGAAATTTAACACAAGTGACCAATATCAAAATAAATTGAATTTGTAAAGTGGAATGCTATCATTGATTCTATTCATACACCTTATATGTCCTTATATAGACAATAATAAATTGTTAAAAGTATAATAAGAAAAATATCATTGAATATTTTATTTGTATTTTAAAATGATTTATTTTTTGGTACAGAAAAAATAAATAACTTGAAAAAAAAAAATCTCATATAAGATAGGATTGCCTCTTTAAGAAGAACATATCTCATATATTCAAATACATCTAAAAACCATTTATAGCAAGCTATCTCTCTAACTCATTTTATAACCAACTCTTCCAATAAAAACAAATTACTACTACTCTCAATAATACCACTACGTACCAGTACACACAAAACGTGTCACATGAGCATGCTTGCCTGCAACAACAACAGTCAACAGCAAATAAGGATTGATCATAAAATTACAAAAACAAAGATCCACTCCCTTAATTCAAAGAAAAGCAACTTAGACTCTGACACATTGTATTCTTAATATTCTTTTGGAACTTGCTAACCAATGCACTCTATGCAATAGTTAAGAAATCTTAAAATAGTAAATTTTACATTGAAATAAGTATAACTTACACTTTGAAAAAGTTTGCTGCACAAATTCCAAGATAATTTTACTATTTTTAATTCTTTAATTAGTGCAAGGGATGCAATGTTTAACATTTGCTTATTCTTTTTCATATTTATTCGCTTGTGAGGAGGAACAACAAAACTCCCACCCAAATGGTACTATTTCTCACACACTCACACTACTAATATCACAGTTAATTAATTTCATTCTCTCTCACTCATCATCATCAGTCTCAAAAAAATTTATTAGTTACTCGCTTCGCCCTGAAATTAACGTGGATTAAAAAATAATAAAAATTAATAAGTTAATTTTTTTTATTTTTACTTTATTAAGTAAAAAAATATTTAATTAATTTTTTAACTTTTATAAAGGTACAAATAATAAATTAATGTTAGTTTTACATTAATTTCTTAAAAAAACAATAGTTTTTTTACAAAACTAAATAGTTAAAAAAATAATAGTTTTGAGACCGAAAGAGTATAAACTAACTTGCTGCATTTTTTTTCTAATTAATTGAATTTTCTTAACATTGATTAATGAATAAAGAACTTTATATAGTTGTTACCAATAAAAAAAGAACTTTATAGTTCACCAAACACAAACATTAATTAATTTAATGGTGATTTATACTGAATTTAATAGAGAGAACCACAAAATCATCTAACAAATTCACACTATATAGCAGCATGAAATAATCTAACAAATTTTCACACGTTTAATAAGTTATGAGATTAACTTGCGTTAACTTACATACATTAACCAAAAGACCAAATTGAGGTATTTATTGCAAAGGGACCAAATTGAGCAATTTTAAAGTTAAGGGTCTAAATAAGTATTTGAGTCTATTATTTTTACTCGTTTCAAACAACAACAAAAAAGTCTACGTACGTATTAATATTACTATATGGGTATTTATTTCATACAATTTTTCTATTCATTTTTTTCATACATTTTTTTTGTCTCTTTGTCTAGTTAAAGTTTTATTTTATAAGATAAATAAACGAACGTATTGAAAATTTAAATTTCGATCTCCGCATATAGTATGCAATATCTTACTAATTTGGATAAGCTCATGGTGACTCCTACTCTTTTATTTTGAACAGGAATATGATGTAATGTTCATGCTGGGTTGGATAAAGTTTTGAACAAAAAATCATCAAATCCAAAATTAAAATTACACTATGTTTAACACAACGTGGACAACTAATTAAAATAAAATGTTTCTATCTCTCTCCCTATACAAACAAAATTACTAGAGTCTGAAATCTGAATACCACTACATGATCGTGCTGCATTGCCTGCAACAACAACAACAGGCAACAGCTACTCACTCACTCCCTCCTCAAAGAAAAGCAACGTACACACACACACATGACACATTGTGGTCTTAATATTCTCTTCCGATTTATTCGCTTATGAGGAGGAACACCAAAACTCCCACCCAAATAGTACTATTCCTCACACACCTCACTCTACTAATATATCAAAATTCATTTCATTCTCTCTTAGTCATTGGTATCAATCTTCTAGTATGTTCTCTCTCTCTCTCTCTCTCACTCACATTTTCTACACATTTTCTTGCATGTTCTTTCTTCTTGTTCAACACATTTTCTTGCATTTTTCTTTCTTCTTCTCCTTCAAAAAGAATGATACACTTTTCCTTTTTCTATTTTTCTATTTTTTTTAATATTGAATTGTTTTCTAATGTTTTTTCTTCTTCTTGCAGCAATGAATTTTAGTCAGCTGAAAGTTCTTGAGTCACGAGCTGTAGACAATGTATGTATAGCCTTTTGATTTTATCTTCTACTATAGTGTATAATTTTTATTGTTGTTGTTGATGTAGTGTTGTTTATCTGTGATAATTAATGTTTGGTTCTTGTTCTTTACTTTTTAGGTTCACAAAAATTCGATCACATATCACGCTTCTTTAATTAAAAGGCTCAGTGTAACACAACATTTTGAGGTTTGTAGTTTATTTTTTTACTCAAGTCATTTTTTTACAAATCAAACATGAACTTGTATATTCAATGTGAAATGTGATTTTGTTATGTTACCAACATTAAACATATTCAACTGAGGATATATATTCTGTGTTGTGAATTGTGATTGTCCTTGTCTAAGCTTTGAAAGCTTTGGTAATTTGTATATATATTCACTATGAAATTTAATTTTGTTATCTTACTATCTGCAAATAATCATACACATTTTTTCTGTTATATTCTGTGCGTTCATTTTGCTGTTATATCTGTGTTTTCATAATCTGTGTTTTCATTTTGCTGTTCATATCTGTAAAGGATTTTTCTGTTTATATCTACAAATGATTATAAATATTTTTTCTATTCATTAAGGTTACCATTTTTTCTGTGTAACAACCCAACATTTCAGGTTACCATGGCATATTAGTAAATATATTGAACATTAAGGTTATTTATGTGATTGAGTGGTTAAATGGAGGGTAGTTTAATAATTTTACATTTTATAATACTGTATAAGAAAACCATGGCTATAAAAAACATAAGCTTCTTCAATGGCTACATTTTTTTTTACTGTATAAGAAAAACCATATGGCTATATTTTCAATTCCATGAAGAATAAGCTTCTTCCAACTATTCTGTAAAACAAAAAGCTTCTTCCAACTAGTTAGAGAGCCCATTAGAAGGAATTAAAGGCTAAAGCTTCAAGATTTGGGTTAGTAAAAGAAAAGAGGGTTTTAAAAAATATTATCTACTTTGAAGTTCATTCCTTGTGGTAGTTCTCTAACATTAAGGTTATGTTGTGATTTGAGTATGATGCAACTTTAAGATAGTTTTTTTTTATATAGTACTTTGTTGATAGTTAACAGACACAAAATGTTTTGAAAATAGATGAGACAAAGCCAAATTTCAAAATGTAATGTTTTTCACAAAATATTATGTTTTTGTGAATTAGGCCTTCCAGATCTGGCTAATTATATCATGAGTTAATGATAGTCTCTGCGCCGCCGGTCATGACCTTGAAGTTGGGCCATGACATTCTGTGTTTTCATTTTTCTGTTTATATTGTAAATGATTATACACAAAAAAAATTCATAGGTTGATAGGTGCAGCCGTGTAACAATTATCGTTTAGTTTCTTCTTTTCATACTCTTCTCTGATACCCTTGGTAAATGATTGTGAATCCTGAAGTAGTAAATCATTTTCAATCATTTATTGTTTTGGTTATAAATATCTCTAAATGAATATAGATGATGATATGATACTAAACAACACATTTGATCTAATTTAATGAAATAAGTTTTTGAAATTGAGTATACAAAGTAGCATATAGCATGTCAAATCACTTGTTGCTGATTTGTATCCCTCTCAGTTGTAATCATGTTCTGATGTATTTTACACTATGGTGGTGCCTGATCACAATCTTTGTATGTAATCTAAGGTTGTGCGAACTATGTATAACTATTACCTACACTTTTGATTGAAGGCGTGTCCGATGTGCGACATGTGATACATTCAATTATGCCATTTTTAAAAATAATTATTAGTATTAATTAATGTGTCTATCAGTGTCAGTTTCTGTGTGCAACATAGATGTTCTTGTTATTTGGAGATCAAAGTACTATTTTGTTATGTTTTTTTATAATGACTGATTAAGTTGATTCAAATCTCCATTGATTTATACAGGCTGAGATCTATAATAGTGCCCTTACATGGAACCACAATGGCTCACTCCTTATGTCGGGAGGAGATGACGAGGTATGTCATTCTTTATTTTCCTTCTAATTTCTAGTTACTATAACGCATGTGGTTGAATTGTTTGAATTTCTTTGTAGCTGAGAATTTGGAGTTATCCGGATGGAAAACTCATATATAACTTTCCAACGGGTCGTCATTATAAGCCAGGGATTTTATCGGCCAAATTTATCGTGGACGAACCGAACAAAGTTGTTTGTGGAGGAGTTGACAAAAAAGTAATAACAGTATACATAAGATTTTGATTTATTATTGCAATTTTTGGCTGTAATTTAATATATTTTGATATTTGGCAGGTTCAAATATTTGACTTAAATGATTCTCGCCAGTTGGCATCATATGAATGTCACTTGAATCGTGTACAAGACGTAGCGGTATGCTTACAACAGTGTTATACAATCACATTTTTAAAAAAATATCTACTTATCATGCATGTTATGCATTCATTTTGCAGGTTGTTGAAGGAATCCCCCAAGTAATATGGAGTGCTAGTGGAGATGGGACCATACGAAAACACGATTTCCGAGAAGTTTCTCATTGTGATTCTCGTCACTGCCATAATATCCAAGTAGGCGGTTCCATTTTTCTCTTGTATGAATGATTTAGAGAACAACTATTTTGTATGCATTGTTAACTAGTTTGTGGTTCTGGTTTTGCTTACTGGGTTTTTTATCCAAGCACTCTATACCTTCTGTTCAGTTTTTTCTGCTAGCTCTAAAAGAGATGTGATTGCATGATTATTTTATTGAATTCTTATTGTGGCAAATCCTTATGACTTTTTCAGCACCCACACAAGGATTTGCCAAAGTCATCTGCAAACCTGAGCCATTACCAATGGTTACTGTGTGTGCGAAAATGATGGTTACTGTGTGTGCGAAAATGATTATTTTATTGCAAACCTGAGCCATCACCAATCCTCACTGGAATTAAATGCATACAATCATTTACATATTACATTAAAATATGTTGTGCCTTTTTGTGTTATAAAAACATTTTCTCATTATGGATATTCATGTTTAATCAGCTTGATTTAAGGAATGCGCATCAGTTTTCATTAGGGGAGGAACCTCAGGGACACCTTTGGATTAACTCATTTGATATTAATCCTATGAGACCATATTCCATCCTCGTCGGGGGGAAGGTATATAATTTTGGTGGTGTTATTTGAAAATTAGTTAATTTAAAGATTTCAATTTGAGTCAATATTTCTTTTCTTTTTTTGTAGGATAATTTTGCTAGGTTGTTTGATGTAAGGGCAGAAGGTCTAAGCTCCATTGACTATAAGGCACCTCAACCTTTATCTGTGCAATATTATTGCCCAAAACACCTCTCCAATTCTCCTGTTAGTTAATTTATTATATCTATCTCTTTCCTCTTTCCTTTTTCCTTTGCTTTGCTTTCTTTTTACTTTTGTAGAAAGAACTATCTAAGCACATAACAAGGTCTTTTTTCTGTGTTTAATTTTGCAGAAAAGTACCAAAGAAATAACTCATGTTGCATTTAAATCAGATGGTTTGGAGGCTCTCATAAACTATAGGGGAGAACATGTTTACTTGATACATATAAAGCAAGGTAAAAAATATTTTACACTAATCCAAAATCTGATTAGTGTTTATTTTACATCAATGACCAAATCCGGTTTATTTTAATGACAAACTTTTAAAACAAACCCCCAATTAGAGAGGCTGAAAAAGGTGGTAAATGAAGAGTATGGAGCTGATGAATATCAAGCAGAAGAATATGACAATACTGACAAAGATGTTGCTGTTGCTGGTGTGGTTGATCGGGATGGTAATGATTTTTATGACAGCCATATGTACGGTGGCTACCGAAGCTCTGAGTCTGAATATCATATTTCGGATGATGATGAGAGAGGCTCCAGTGAGGGATCAGACTGGGCTTATGTTGGTGATTCTGACTTTATATTAATTTTATTTTTATCTGAGTTTTCTTCTGTTTGAATGTTTTCAATTTAAACTAATTTTGACTGTTGCAGGGTACGGTGGATACAGCTTTTGATATAAAGCAAAGATTTGTTGGCCATTTGAATTTTGGGACTCAAAAAAAAGAGGCCAATTTTATTGGTAAAGAAGGTATATATTGTATTTCATTCATGAATTGGTTAATTAATTTTAGACTATACTATATAACAACACTGTGAATAATTGAATAATGTGCGACTCTGTTCATTGAATTGCATTGCAATAGAGTTAATGAAATTAATTATCGTTGCAATTTTTACTTGAGGTCTTTTGTATATGATCTGATTATTTGTAGGTGAGTACATTGCTTGCGGAAGTGATGATGGTATGCTGTACGTATTTGAAAAGCATTCTGGACAACTAGTTAGTAGACGGTTTGGTCATAAATATGGTATACATACAAACATACATACATGCCTACTACTACTGTATTGTTTTCTCTGATCTTTTTAGAACACTGATTAAACCTTAATTCCCTCGTATGTATATGCATTAATTTCTGAAGTTATTTTTTCCTACACAGCTGTCATTTGCGTGCAAAGTCATCCCACAGAGTTGGCTATTGCGACTAGTGGGATTGGTACAATTGATCAAAGCAATGACCTGGAAAACATAGTGAAGGTAGTGAAAACAATGCATTTTGGGTTTGAATAAATAAATAAATAAATAAAATAGTCCTTAAAGCTTCTTTTTATTTGTATCCATTATTTTAGATATGGACTCCGCATGTTCTTGATTGCGATCAGTCGCTGACTCAAACTGATTTGGATGGTGTGGAAGAGAATCAACAAAACTTACGTGATGGACATAACCGAGTTCTGTAAGGATAATCGTGAAACCTTATCTTTGATATATATATATATATATATATATATATATATATATATTGTCACTATTCATCAATTAGACACGAAATTTTGATTTAATTTGGATTATTACATATATTTCTTTTAGAAGGAATAATTAATTCAAGATGTATATTAATGGTTGACTGATTGTGTTTTATGCAGACCACGATATATCAAGTATGCAATTGGAAGGGGGGTTTGAATGCAACTGATACAAAAATTCATACACTTCCACTTAATCCTACATTTCTTTCTTATTTGCACACTTGTTACATTGTGTGGATGGATTATTACTTTCTTGTAGTTGAAGAAACTATGTGTGAATTGAATTATCTAGGAACTCATAACACTGTTAAGTAAGACTAGAAAAATGGTTTAGAGATTTTGTGTGGATGAATGGATTATTACTTGCACATTCCATGTTACATTGTATGGATGGACTATTACTTTCTTGTAGTTGAAGAAATTATGTGTGAATTCATAACACTATTAAGTAAAGACTAGAAAAATGGTTTAGAGATTATGTGTGAATGGATGAATTATTACTTGCACATTCCTTGTTACATTCTATTATATATATTAATTAAGGTATGCAAGTGGAAGGAGGGTTTGAATGCAACAAATACAAAAATTCATTCACTTTCTACCAAGGTAGCCAAGATTGCGTGTTGGGTCGTAGGATCGTACTATCTACAATCCCCAGCCATAGGAATGTGCTGCAATGATATGAAGATCGCTTGAATGGGTTTCGTGGTCAAGATCAAGTTTTTTGCAGCAAGATCGTAACGTTCTGCTCTAAGTCGCCGCTCGTTTGGGCTTTCGTTCTCGGGTCGGTGTTTTATTATAAAAGAATCCCAATTAAAATCCTTATTTTGTAAAACAATTCATTCTCGCTCAGTACCCACAATTTGTCGAACCAGAAAACCCAGTCATCGATTTGTTCTCTCACAAGTTCGTTCTCTCCCTCCCTTCAAAGTGTTCGACACCGACGCCGTCTTCTCTCCGTTCTGTGTCGTTTCCTCCTCCTTGTGACAACTTTCCCTGGCTTCTCTTCATAAATTTACTCTCAGTTCTCCTTTACACTATGTTTTTAGAAATTAACACTCTGTTTCTTCTTTTACTATAAGAACTTTTGGCACAATGATTACGAATTATTATTAATTTAGTTCAATGTTTTGAGTGTGTATATATATATATATATGAAATTTCAATTTTGCCTTACAGTAGGATCTACGTGTCGTTTTACAATTCTCGTGTTTCGAACTTTCATCTGCCTGCCGATCCTACTTAAGATCTCGTGTTAGACTACATTCCACATACTCCTACATTTCTTTCTTATTTGCACATGTCTCCTTGTTGTTGAAGAAATTCTGTGTGAATTGAATTAGCTAGGAATTCATAACACTGTTAAGTAAAGACTAGAAAAATGGTTTAGAGGTCCCATGAGCTTAGCTCAATTTGTTGGACATATTGCACAGAAGTGCAGGGACCAAGGTTCGAACCCGATATATGCCCACTTATTCAGCTTTAAGGGGTGAATTTTTAGTCATTAGGCTACGTGCCTGTTTGTTATAGCTTTTTTTAGAAAATAATCACTTATTTTTAAAAAATAATCACTTTTTAGAAAATAACACATGTTTGTTATACCTTTTAAAAATAATCAGAATCTAAAAATAATCTAAAAACTACTAAAAATCTGAAGCTGATATTAGTAACTTATTTTTATAGATTTTTTTAGAGGAATAAGAAAATTTGTGTCAAAAAATTTCTGACAACAATATCCTTAAATATATTCTAATATTCCAAAAATATCTTGTTTAGAATTTATAGGATTAATTTGTTATTTTTAGAAGATAAGATTTAGAAATTTGTTTTATTTGTAGCTATATGTATAAAGTCATATGACCATAATGAAAAACAAGAACTTGAATATTTTTTTATATATTTATTTTATATGATATATTACATTTGGATAATTGTACTTTATGGTAATTTTGTTATACAAAATCACTTTTATATGGTTGTATCCAAACAAGTTAAAGATTTTTTTTTAGAAAAATTAATTTTTATAATGGTAAACAAATACAAAATAAATTTTGCTTTTTCGTAAAATCTCTAAAAAATAATCTCTAAATTATTTAATGTCAAAATTACTTATTTTTTAATCTATAACAAACGGGCTCTATATTACTTGCACATTATATTGTGGGTGGATTATTGAAAATTGTGTGTGGATATATGAAATGAAATTATATATCAAATCTCATAGTAAAAGGATTTTAGATAGAATGAAAGTTAAGAAAAGGTTCAACATTTAATCAAAACGTTCAAACTTCAACAATACAAATGATTGCCACATAACTCGCACAGATTAAACATTGATTATGGTCGGATTTGGTCAATTTATATATCCATTTAACCAAAAGTTACCTAACCAAATTTAGATGAACTCTATGTAACAAAAAAAAAATATTCACTCTTAATCTCTTTAATAGTATCTTTTAATCTTCATATCTCTATAATTGTGTTTGATTGTCAATTAAAAAATCCTCAATGTGTTTTGATGATGAAAAATCCCTAATTTTAATTGAAATTGAAGCGTTCAAATTATTTAAGTTCATACATGCAAACCATCGTTTTCACTTTTTCTACATAACAATTAAGTCAGTCGAACGCCCAACGGTCCCCTTTGCTCATCATACGGCGTGGTCGATGATGAATGAGGTAACATTTGATTCCTTTTTTGTCTCATAACTACTATTATGTCTTCAATTGTTTTATAACATAGTTTTGTTTGTTTTTTTTTTAAATAAAGTTAATACAAATTTTTAGGTGGTTTTAATTTTTTTGAAAAGAAAAAGTGTGTATGCAAAAAAGTAGCAATTTATTAGTAGACTAAAATTAAAATATATATTCAAAAAAAATTATAATAAGAATATATTTACTCAAAAAAAAAATATATTGTGCAAAAATGTACACTTCCTAATTTGATTTTTTTTTTCATCTAAAACAACAATAAAAAAAACGGAGAAAGTAATTTTTGACTTTGTTTGACTCAATTTTATTTTAAGAATAAAAATTGTTTTCAACTTAAAAGTAATTTGGAAGTTAGCCGTATATTATTATACAATCATGAAAATTACTTATAGCTTTTGCAAATTTGAAGTTGGTTGATTGGCTCGATTGATGAAACCATGTATTTTTTTTTTCAACAAAATAAATAAAATAAAATCTTGTAGTTTTTTTTTTGTTTGTAATCTTTTTGATAGGAATACAAAAATTGTAATGTGGTATTATCCCCTAATGAGTAATGTCACATGATTTTTTTTTTCCGTATGTATATAAATTTTTTTGATGAGAATAGAAAGATAGATTTACTTTCTACCAAAAAAAAAAAAAGAAATATAGATTTACTTGACAAAAAAGGAAGGAATATAGATATATTCAAAAGGTAAATTTACCCTAATTTTATTTTATTTAACATGGAAGCCCAAATTATTTAAACCCCACATATATGCAAACCCTTTTAGTAAAAAATAAAAAACGTGAATAAAAGAGATCGGGCAATTAAGTCGAACGCCAGAAGCTCTTTTGTTCATAATTCAACGGCGAGGTCAACAGTGGTGAACGACATTCTTTCTTCATCTCTTTTTTTAAGGTATACATTTTATTCTTTTTTTGGTCTCATAACTACTACTATATGTCTTTCATAGTTTGTTATTTTGTTTAACAAAAATAATATTTGTGACTTTGTGTAACAAAGAGACTTGAAGAAAAAGTTGCACTACCCGTTTTATATATTACTGTATTACTATAAAAAAAATTCAATAATGAATTTTTGTATACATAGAGGTTAGCCATAAATTATTTATAATCCATGAAAATTATTTATAAGCAGGTACCATGCAAAGAGAAGTGCAAGAGTGTTCTATGAATATGATGAATATGAATATTAAAGAAGTACCGGAGTGTTCAAACCCAAATCTTCATGAAGAATTGTGGGAGCTTATAACCAAAAAGCTCAACACTACAATTGCCGTTGTTCGATTCCGTAGTATTTGTAGTTTATGGCGCTCTATTCTTCCTCCTTCTCCATCTACTTCTCCCGATCTTTGCATTCTATATAGAAAATATTTTTTACTCCAAACTAAAATATACCGCATTCAACCATCTTCTTCTAATAATAATAATAAAGGCTGGATCATTAGGATTTATCAGCACTCACAATCCTCCAAATTCTATCTCTATGATCTCTTCACTAATAAGAGAATCCGAATCGAGGAGGAAACTACTGAAAAAGTTTTGAATTTGATGAACTTTCAAGTTGTGGAGTTGTTTGAACTATATTCTCAAAGTCATAGTATTGATGCAATTGAATTTCGGTGTAGACCTCTTAGTGTTAATTGTGTTTGCAATGTTTGCAAAGTAATCTTGTTTTCTACTCATGATGGTCGTCGTATGGTCTTTGCATTGAATCATGATAAAGAGATTAAAGTTTCCAATATTGGAGAAGAAAGGGATGATATCACATTGAAGGATGATGGTGGAGAAATCTATTATTTTGATGATATAATACATTACAAGAAACAAGTTTATGTTGTAGATAACATGGGAACAATTTTTTGGATCAATGCTTTGTCCTTGAAGTTGGTTCAATTTTCACCAAAAAACATGTACTGTTGTGTTGAAAATAATAAGCATATAATAAGGGTGAATTCTAATTTCAATAAGAAGCAATTAGTAGAGTATGATGGAAATCTATATGTGGTTGATTTGTTTATTAATGATACAATGTATTACAAAAGAGGTTTTTTCATGAAGGCTGTTTTTGTGGAAGTTTATAAGCTTGATCAAGAATTGGGTAGATGGTTACAAGTAAAAGATTTGGGTGATGTTTCGTTTGTTTTGGGTAGAGATTCAAATTTTGCATTGTTAGCTCAAGATTATTATGGATGTGAAGGAAATTGCATTTACTTCTATCACCATGAAAGCAAAGTATCTTGTTTCAACTTGAAAAATTCAGAGTGTAAACCTGCTGACATGTTTTGGCCAGCTCCAACTTTGTTCCATCCCGTAGCCGGTTAATATGCATGTAAGTAAATAACCATGCTTGCACAAAAATATAATATTTGATTTTTTTTGGGTAGAATAACATGTGATTGTGTCCGTGAATTTAGTTCACTTGATAGGAATATTTTATAAGTATATGCAATGATTAGAATTTGAATCTAGTACATCCACTTATTCAGCTTTAAGTTAAGGGTGAATTTCAGCCACTATATTGAGGAAGACTTCTATGGTCATGTGACCATATAGACACACCCGCATATTTTTTGACTATTTATGATATAGATAAAAGAATAGAATGGAAAATTAAAATTTTGTGCGTGTGATTAATAATCCCATGAGGTTTTATTGTCTTGTCTTATGTTTCTTTTTTAATAATATAAAATTTTCAGGTTAAAAAAAACATATATACCCTCATGCAAGATCATAGAGAATTATCAACCATACTGAAGATTTATAGTTAAATTTACATATAATTTATCAATTATAGAAATTATAAAGTTAGAAGTATGCATAAGCAGGAGGTCTAACTATCTCTGCTTTATTGCAATTGGTAACGATGAATTCTTAAGAATCCTACTTTTTAATTATTTGTTCTTTTAGATATTAGTAGTGTTTTGTCTCATTATTAAGTGACGTATATTTTTTTCTCAAGTGGTAGAAAATATTAAAAGTATTAGATTAAACATCCATTACAAAGGTTCGATTTCTAATCATTATTTTTAAAACGAAACTTAACGCGAGTGACCAATGTTAAAAGAAATTGAATTTACAGAAACGTATTTAAATAAAAAAATAAAAAATATAGAGACTAAAATCAAGTATACGAACTTGCATGATCAATTTTCTAATATGACAATTATTGTGTTAAGTAGAGTAGCGTATTAACAACTAACAGTATCCTTATAGAAAGAAAAAAAACACTACCTAATCTCTGTTACTTTTATTTATCAAATCATCCCTATATTACTTCCAAAATTTGGCTAAGTAGTTTCTTTCTCTCATTTGAATTAAATGAATGTATTGCAATTTATATATATAAACAATATAAATTAGGCCCCTACTTAACAAAAAGAAAATTGAATTGACTAGAGTAGAGTAGTACTTTATGTCTATTTCTTCATGTATATTTTTCCTCATGCGCATTTAGTGAGTATGAAAAATGACTCATGCAATGACAATGTTAACTTCGTTCCCAAAATGGGAGAAACAGTGACATTTACCATTAATGAAAATTCACATGCCATTGTCCCTAAATGTTTTATACTTATCCACCGAATATATACTATTAATCATAGTACAAGTCACTATATATATGTTCCTATTTTGTATGAAACTTGTTGAAAGTTACTTATAAATTTTTCCATGGGAAAATCAAGTACTAGAAGTTCTTGTAAGGGATTTTGGAAAGGAGGGTTTGGAATAATGATGAGAAAAGTAGTAGAGAAAAAAATATTATGGTCAGAAAAAGGTGTGAAGCAAGGTCATTTTGTGGTGATTGCAACACAAGGGTGGAAAACTGAGAGATTCTCAATTGAATTGGGATACTTAGATCATCCTGAATTTGTGAAATTGTTGAAGCAAGCTGAAGAAGAATTTGGATTCTCTCAAATTGGAGCACTTGAAATTCCTTGTCAACCTGATGAGTTGAAGAGAATCATTGGAAGGGAAAAACATGACATCAACAAGAGTATTACTATTGCTCCATCCGTTCTAAAATAAGTGTTATACCTGCCAAAATTGTTTGTTCCAAAATAAGTGTCATATACTATTTATAACATTAGTTTTTACTATTTTATCTCTTAAAGCAATCATTAGGTAAGAAAAAAGGTACATTCAAAAATCTACTTTTTAGTATTTCAATGTCTACTACCAATAAAAATAAAAGGTATTTTAGTAAAAGTCATATTATCTCTCTTTCTTTTGCACACTTTTTTTAAAGTGTGTAATTTGGTCAACTGCGACACTTACAATGGGGCGGAGGGAGTACTTGTTAATTAATTAGGTAAAAATTACGAGAAAAATAAAGTTTTTCTTTTTAAATATTTTTTTTGTGTGTGTATATACCTTCTAATGTTTTGGGGGGATATACACATTTTTAGTATTTTTTTATATTTTATTTTTAATAATTACTAGTTAACTAGCTAGCCAGAGGACATGCAATAAGATTGTGATTTGGTTGTTTGTATTTGTGCCCTTGTAAAGTTGTAATGTAGTATAATAACTTGCATGTGCATGAGGGCTATAGAATTAGCATTTTATAGTTTAGCTTTTGGTGGTTGGTCACTTGTAAAAATTGTTATGATTTGTGATAAACTGAAGAAGATCATTACCAATAGTATAATAATATTAGTTTAATGTTTTATTCTGATATCCAATGAGAACTTACAACATTAAGCATACATTGTAATTGCTTGGATTTATGAAGTCTCAATTCAATTAAAATTTGAAAATTTTGAATTAAACTGATATATAGGCCAACTTGCATATATCTTATGGTATTTTTCTTAAGTCTCAATTCAACTTGGAACATCAAATTAATAATTCGCACATGCCAATTAAAATTTTTAAGGACAACGGAGAATATCTTATGGTATTTATGAAGTGATATTGGGGATCATATTATTGATTATCCAAAAAAAGAGGTTATGCACAATAAATATATGGAGTAATAATAATGGGGAAAAATAAATTTGAAGTATCGATGGAGAGTAAGCTAAGAACAAATCCAAAAATGTTTCGGACGGGAAGCTCAAAACTATTTTAACTTTATTTTAAGAACAAGTTGTACTCCTCCTTCCAAAATTATTGTTCTTCTAGTTTTTTAGTTTTGTCACAAAATTATTGTCCTTTTCGGAAACCAATATAAAATTAAAGTTAGTTTACCATTTGTATCTTTACAAAAGTTAAAACATTAATTAAATATATTTTCTCTTTCTTAATAAAGTAGGGGTAAAAGATACTTAACGTATCAATATTTGTTGTTTCTTAATTTACGTGCATAACTCTAAAAGAACAATAGTTTTGAGACGGAGGAAGTATACAAATTTAAATCACAATGTTCTCGTAAAAAAAAATTAAATCACAATATTGTTTTTGACAAAAACAAAAATTAGTTAAGAATGTATCGTCTTGTTATAAGTGTCGATTTTTATTTTTTGGTAAGGTGTCCATTTTGAGTTGTATATGCTTCTTGAAAAAAATATTTAATTGTGTTGATTTTTTAAATTATTCTTTTGTTTTAATTATTTGTATTTGGTCTATTAGTCTGATTAATATGGTTCAGAGATTAATTATGACATTAAGTAGTCTCAATCTTCACTTAAACGCAATTACAAGATTAAATTGTAGTCTTCCTTATTAAGCTCAGCGTCAATCACTAATAGATCAACTGATATTTAATTAGTTTTATTTGTGTTGATTTTATTGATAAATAGAAATATATCAGTGAAATTAATAACTAATTTTTAATTAATAATATATTGAGACAAATAAATTTGATCAATGATTGGTGATCACTTAAATCCAAACACTTATTAGATATGTGAATTTTAGAATAGATTATCAACCGACAGCCAACCATTAGAGAGTTAGACTTACACAGTAAGAATTTTGGAGTCATTGGATAAAGATTCAACTTCTCTAATTTTAAGCTGAATAAATTAACTTTAAAAAGATAAGCTCAAAATTGAAACCGTTTAATATTAATCAAATGACTATATCCTGACTGCATCATCTCCTTTTTTTTTGAGGTGTCTGCATCATCTCTTCTTGAAGCAAATGTGTATTAAATATGTGTAAATATCAACATATTAATTAGAAGATAAAACTGAAGTGTCCCTTGTAAGAAATGAGTCACAAGAAATGCATTGTATATTAACTTATTTGTTTATTGGGAGGGATGGGTAGTTCAACCGGTTAAGCTGACCAGTTGAGCTAAGGATTAAAGAGTTGTTGGAGATCTGAAGTTCGAATCCTGATAAAAGAAAAAACAAATTAATAATATACTAACAACTAACATTTGCCTATAAAAAAAACTTATTTGCTTATTCCATCTAAGATAATCAATTTGATAAACATGTTTTATAATTGGTTTAATGATAATGACTCTAAAAAATAACCAATCATTTCATGTTGCTTTTTGTTTTATTCCCACCACTATCAATTAATTCAAGTGAATAGTATTAGTACTAGGACTATGATCAATGATCAAATAATAATAATAATAGGTAACCATGCATGTATCTTCATGTTCAATTCAAGTCACAATCCCCGTGGCAGAGAGCAAGAGAGCATGAGAGCAGTTCCACATGACATGGACATAAAGTGGATCATTCAATTGAAGTAAGAGATAACCCACATCTTATTTTGTTATTAGTTACATACCCTTGCTTAGGGGAGACATATGAGAAGGTAAGGTGCACTAGTTTGTTCCATGTCATGTACATTCATTGTATATTGTCATTTTTTCATTACACTTACAAGTTACAAAGACCTCGGTTATCTTCTATAAAAACCACACATTATTTTGCATCTTGGTCGTTATTAATTAAAACAGAGTTTAGAATTAGATTATGTACTAGTGAAATTGATTATAAACAATTGGACATTTGTTGGTTCAGTGGTGATTGACGCTGAGTTTGATAGAAAGGACCAGAGTTTGATCTCTTGCAACTACGTTCAGGAGGGTGCTGAAACAATTTGATGTTTAAACAAATTTTGTCGTGTACAATATTTGTTGTAGAAAATGTTATTTTGATGTTTTAGTTAATTAATGTTGAGGACGTACAAAAAATTGTCCCATGAGATTTGGTGAGAGACAAGAATATATGTTTTTGTTTAATCCCTATCCAATTTGTTCAATCCTCCCAAAAATAGTTTTAAAACCAAACACAGTCCAACTAAAATTATTTTATGCAATCCCTAATTTTTTAGCATATCAAACACACCATAAATTGGATGATAAAGATGAGTAACTGCATCACACACTCATAATTCACTACCATGGACATATTTCGCTACCTTCAAGTTGCTTTCAAATTATTTCTCTTTCCTATTTTCAATAGCTTTAATGTAGGCCTGAGTGAACATGGATTTGCAACTGTCTCATTCACCTGAATATTTAGCCCAAGCCAGTGTTTTTCAATTTGGGGTGGTTGTATAGGCCACACAGCCAGGAGGTAACATAGCCAGTTTATAGACTCTTATCCAATGGGTCATTCGACTGTTTCTTACCCAATTACTCGGGTATTGTTTAATACAAACATCGAAGGTTCCCCCCGATCCACAATGATTGAGGAAGAGATACGTCTTCACTCCTCTTCTAACTTTTGAGAGGGTACGACATAAATCAAAAGACCGTATTTTACTGTGGAGGGTGCTCTGAGAAATAGAAATAGAGCTGATCACCAGTTTTTGCCTCTTCAATTAACTATTGAAGCCCTTGTAATATAGTTTCTGACTTCAGGGGTTTGTCTTTATCACACAGGACTTTGACATTGTTATTTTGTAGATGACACTCCGATTAAGGAGGTAACATGGCATGGCCAGTCTACCGGTTCTTATCCAATTGGCCATTTGACCGGTTCTTACCCAGTTGCTTGGGTATTGCTTAAGGTAATCATCGAAAACTCCCCCCGATCAACAATGATCGAGCAAAAGATAAGTTTTCACCCCGCTTCTGACTTTTGAGAGTGTATGACAGAGATCAATAGCTCGTATATGACTAGGTTTTCCTTTGTTGAAGCCGCAAAACATGAAAGAAACACACCGGTGGTGGGATCCATATCCTAAGAAGTAGAAACAAAGTTGATCTCCAGCTTTTGCCCCTTGAATTAAACTTTTGAAGACTTTCTAATATAGTTTTTGAGTTTAAGGGTTTGTATTTATCGCACAGGATTTTGACATCCCTCATTTTATCATGGACATATTTTACTTGGATCTAAGGTTGCAGACCGTTACGAGATAATACCTGCACTATTCTGCTCCCTCTAAGAAAGACGGAGCTCAATTTTTGCCCCACTAGAAGGCACCCCCCACCAGAAGGCACCAAGAAGAGGTAAATAATCGGTTTTCTGTTTATGATCTTTAGGTTTCTTAGAACCGTATGATTCTTCGGTATGAGTTACAATTAATTATGCATATTTTTGTGGTAACTTTTTCATTGTTTGTATTAGTTACAGACTCTTGCTTAGGGGAGACATATAGGAAGGTTGGGGTGCATTTGTTTGTTGCATGTTATGTACATTCATGGTACATTGTCATTTTTTCATTACACTTACAAAGACCTCGATTATCTATCATAAAACCCACACGTTATTTTGCATCTTGGTCGTTATTAATTAAAAAAACAGTTTAGAATTAGATTATGTACTAATAAAATTGGAATTGGTTACAAACAATCGAATATTGGTTGGTCTAGTGGTGATTGGCGCTGAGTTTGATATAAATAACCACAGTTCGATCCCCTGCAATTGCGTTCGAGAGGGGGCTGAAACTACTTAATGTTTGAACACATTTTGTCGTTTACAATATTTGTTGTAGAAAATATTATTTTGATGTTTTAGTTAATTTGTGTTGAGGATAAAAAATGTTCCCACGAGATTTAGAGGGGGAAAAGAATATATGTTTTTATTTAATCTGTTCCAATTTGTTCAATCCTCCCAAAAACAATTTTAAAATCAAACACAGTCCAATTAAAATTGTTTTATACAGTCCCTAATTTTTGAGCATATCAAACACACCATAAATTGGATGATTAAGATGAGTAACTACACACTCTTTATAATCCAAGGTTGGTCCAAATATTACTAATTGATAATAAAAGAAAATGTTATCCACTATTAGATAATAATTAATGTTTAAACAAATATGTAAGCAAGTTATTTTTTAGGTTTATTCTGTTTAGAAATATTTTCCTTTTTATTATTTTTATGGTAAGGTTTTCTTTTTGTTATTTGACTACACCCCAACAAAACATTTCCCGTATGAAAATGTTATTTTTGAAAAATTTGTGTTAATATTTTTGAATAATCTAGTATGGATCTGATTTGTTTTTATGATTATGATGATTGGACGTTTTCTTTTTATTTTTCGTTTGAAATATAATCCATAGATTCAACATGGATTTGATTGGGTACAAATCTTTTTTCTCTGCCTTGATTATCCGGTCTTTTTTTTTGTTGAAATTGTAGCAGTCTAATCTTTTTTGCTTGCTTTTATGTTTAGACCTATTTTGAAATTTGCACCCCTTCATTTGTGGTTTAACACTAACATGTGTTTTGTTTATTACCCCACAGGACGAACTATGTCTCGTAAGGGTCTCATAGTGTCTCCGGGTTACAAACACATTCTACGTAAAAAGAAGTGGTTGCCCGGAGTAGTGGACGATATTGACTTCAATAGGTTTTTTAATGAAGAATTTGATTTTAAGAAGAAAAAAAAATATACTACTTTTGAGTGACGAAGCTCGTTCCCTGAATAGTCGGGTTAATCTAGAACATTTAGGAAACATGATTAATGGTGCTAAGTCAGAGACCAACTTAGTCTCTATGTTACGGGACACGGAATCCGTGATCCGTATCATCCTTAGATATTTTGCAGGTATTATGATAGAGTGGTCGATGATAATTACGAAAGAGTGGTAGATGGTATAACGGGTGAAAATTTGTTTGAGGCATTTTCAAAGTTTTCAAAGTGAAAAATCTTTTTACATGCATTTTCATATTTTCTATTTTTAATTCAATAATTAAAAAAAATCAAAATTTATTTTTCTTTTTCATTTTTTTAATCAGCATTATTATAATAATATAATTATAAATTAAAAAAATACATAATAATTAATTAAGTTAGAAAAAAAATTAAAATAAAATAATAACCTTCATTCAAAAACAAAAAATAACCCACAAAGAAGTGCATAGCTGACAAAAAAAAACAGAGATGCAATAGCAAAAAGGCCAACCATAAACAATTTCAATTCTCAAAACAATTACAAAATAATTTATAGTAAAAACACATATTAGTTACATCCAAATTCCCACAATTAATTAGACAAACAAATAAAAGTAAACACTAATAAAACTTACACAAGCAAAAAACAGGCAATTATTGAAGAATAAAGGCACTTAAAAAGATAAACATTTACTTAAACATAAGTGTTTTAGAAACATTTGTTTGTAAGTGAATGAAATTTGACTCAAAAGCAAAAGTGCTCTTTATTTTAATTGTTTTTGTCTATAGCTTAATTAATTACTTATGTTTATTGGAAATTGGGATGTAATTAAAAAAAAAATTGACTCAAGTTGTGATATGTCTCATGAGGCTTATTAATGGGTATTGATTACAAACTGTGCTACATGGAAAAAATGCTTGTCGGGGACAATAGATGTAATAGATTTTGAAAAGTGTATTAATTAAGAGTTAAATCTCAAACACAACAGTGTAAAGATCTTGTCCAATAAAGATCAAACTCAAACCTCCTCAAAAAAACAAATAAAAAAATTCAGATGTTTCAGAATATACGGTTAACATATTCTCTTTCCAGGTACAAAAGAGAACAACATTATCCCGCCCTTTAGTATCACCCGAACATTCTCAAAACCTGCATCAATAATTTTTTTTGAACAATAGATATGGTTTCCCTATTCAACACTCTAGCAATAGCACCTTGATCAATATAATTAATATTTGACCCCTTAAACAAAACCTTGATGTGAGGTTGAGTAGGAGACAAACAAACCAAATTGCTCACCAATTGGTGAGATCATTTTCGTCTATAACTAGTCCCCAACTTGGCAACTTTACTAGCTACCAAACTCCACATTGTTTTGTTTCTTTAATTTTTATCGAATTGTCTTATTTTCTTGCTTCAAAGATGTGCATACAAGCTATTTCAATTGAAACGTTACAAATCTTAAAATTTAGAAACTATTTCATTTCATTGTGACCAAGTACCAACCTGTCTATTCAATCCATACATTTAACCCGGAATAGTTAAACTAATTTGAGCTTAGGGTCAAAGAGTTTAATTGTTTAATTATGCATCTAATAGTGTATTGTCATATCAATTAATGAATATGATAATTTATTTATTTTTATATTCATTAATTGAAATAACAACACATTATTGGATGAATGTGTAAAATAATCACTCTCTTGTGCATGTTAGTGCATGTTAGGGATGACTTTAACAATAATTATATACTTTAGTATCTATTTGTTTGAAGGTCAAACATTTTAATAAAGATATGTCTACTTTTTTTACTACACATCACGCTGAATACTACTACCTCCGTTCATTTTTACTTATCGTTTTAGAAAAAAATATTTGTTTCTTTTTACTTGTCGTTTTAGCAATTTGGGTTATATTTTGCCTATTATATCCTCCTTCTAATTTTATTTTATTGACTAAATTTTGTATAATTGTTTTTATTGAAACAATAAAATCGTTTTTTTTGTATACAAATTTTGTTTGTTTTTAAATAAAGTTTGTTACAATTTTTTTGAAAATAGATAATGTTTGTGAAAAAGAATAAATTTATTGGTGGATTAAAAATATAATATATTTAAAAAAAGGACATACTAGGAAAATAAGGTGCAAAAATATACTCCTCCTATTTTGGTCTTTTTTTCTAAAACAACAAATAAAAAGAAACGGAGGTAATATATAGTAGTACCTTTCAATACCACACAGCAAGTTGAACGGACCAAAATATGTACAGAGAGTAGAGGAAATAATTTCATAGTACATTGTCATGTATTATTTGAGAAAATTACTTTTTGCGCTCTCGGATTTCTAAATTTATTCTTTCTCTGCTTGCTATGTAGTATTTGACGAACTAAAAAATAATTTGTTGAATTCGTTACTTAGGATGTGAACGTTATAAAAATTAATTTTTTTTGTCTCTCTCACTATTCTCTCACCCTCATATTCTTTTTGTTGAATAAAATATAATTTGTAAAATAAAGTGTGAACCATTTCATCATCCCAAAGTGTGATTGATCAATAATATAGGACAATCATAGAGCAAATCAAGATATCGTGCATATAAATGCAATTATAGATATTTCAATTTATAGAACTATATTGTGTCTGTGATTAGTCGATACTATGTACAACCACTTTAGTGTCAATCAAAATAAGCTCACTATTTAAACTACCGTTAAGTTCTCTCTAGAGTGCGAACTAGACGGATATTCGCTACTTTAAACTACTTTAATCAGCGAACTGCAGTTTTGTTTACACTATACAGTGCAAACGGTGTTTTTTTCATAAAATTTTCTTCCATAAGGGTGAAAAATACCGTTCGCTATTTTGGTAGCGAATTCAAGGAGTATTTTGGTCATTTCCAGAGACGAGCGCCACATGTTAGAGGTTACATTGGTTGGATTAACACTCGACTTAGTAGAAGAATAATGAGTCGGTCTTCACAATTACGTTTGGAAGGAGATTATAATCACTTGATGTTGACACTCGCTCTAAATCAGATTAGTTGGACTGCATACGGATGGTGAAAACAAAAGAAATAATATTAATGAAAATCAATTACATTAATTTGATATTATAGACCTCAAAAACAAAGTTTTTTCTCTTCTGTGTGAAATGTGAAGTATAATATTATCAATTCAATTATTATGACCAAAATATTATTTATTTAATTGACATATGAACTTGTTGAAACTTGAAAGGTTATGTGCATGTGCCGACGTATACAGAATATAATGTACGAACACCGTCAAAGAAAACCTTTAATTTGATTTGTTGCATCAACTATCAACAATGACAAGGCACGTACGGATGTCCCCATAGCTAGAAAATTAAATGGATGAGAATAAGAGATGATGACTTTTGCATCTCACATTACTTTTATTATTTTCCTTTTGACCAAACAAGGAGATCAAGAAAAAACGAATTTCGTACATGTTTGTTTTAATCCATCTAGTAGCACTATAATAATTGATATTTACAATTACAACAAGTGTCGTATTGTTTCTGAGTATACAAAGCATACAAAAATTCATATAGACATGAGATTTGGCTTAAGAGGAATAGTCCCTGCCAGCAAAAACATTTCTCAATTATTAACTAAAAATACAATAGTTATTAAATGTATTTAAAAAATGAAAGTTGTTTATAATTATGGCCAAAATGAGTATACACAATAAGTACCAGACCAAATTTTAAAAATGTGTTGAAGTTCAATTCAAAAATTGATTCATTGAATTTGGTTCATGAATCATATGTGCTGAACTTAAGCTGAAAATTAAGTTCGTTAATTAAATGAGTTGGAATTTAAAATATATATAGTACGACTCATTTAGCTCACAAGCTGACTCAATTATATATGTAATACTTCAAAAATATTGTTAAATTTATATATTTAATTTTATACATTTATATTTATAAAACTAATTTTTATAGATATAGATGAATAATGATTATAAATATATAATAATCACAAAAAAATATAACATAAACACTTTAAAATAATATGATAAAGTTGAACCACATTAAAATTGATAAATAACATCATGCACATTGCTATAATTTTTAAGAAACTTGAATCAAATTGTTTGTGAATTTAAATGGAGCCGAGTTCGAACTAGAAACAAAATATGTCCATCTTTTGAGTTGACTTTTAAACTAAAAACAAACTGAACCTAACAAGCTGAGTTGAAATGTTCGTGAATTTTAAATGAACCTAACTCGAACTGGAAAAAAATTGTGTCGAATTTGAACTGAACTAATTTTTTTAGAGTCAAATTCATACAGATTCAACTCGACACATTTTCAGCCTAATTAACGAACTAGTATGTATTTTCACATACTAATGCAAGGTCGAAGAACATGCAACTTTATGGCTACCATTGTGAAAATTGTAAATTCAAATAAGTCAAAGTTAGTGTGAGTAAAAGGGCCTAGTTAACCATGTCAACCACTAATAAATTAAAATATTAACCATTTTAAAAGAATGTCATGCCAGAAATCCAACATATATATATATATATATATATATATATATATATATATATATATAGTATGTGTGACAGTGATGCATACAGCAAATTAGGCCTAAATCAAAAAAAAAAAAAATCGTATCGTACTGGTGGTACATGATTATAGTCCCGCGTATAAGGTTAAGGAACAAACCGACGCGTCTAAATAGCATTAAATGATTGTCGCATCAAAAATACGGTATATGAATATGACATGACATAATGTACTACTATAGTCTAAGCATACTAAATTTAATCAGAAACTTCTTGTGTTTTTCCTCTTGCTACTTTATAAATTCCACACACTCTTGCTAACTCTAAAATCAACACTTGTAATTATTAACTTGTTGTACTTGAAAAAGTTCAAAATCAAATAGTATATTGTCATTGTCTTAAGAGAAAATATAAAGTTAGTGTGATGGAGGTTACAAAGAAGTTGAAGCTAAAGTCATTGATATCGAAGGTGTTAAAGGGTCTTCAATTCTTGGAAATTAGTAAAGCATATAGAAGAAGAGTTAATTATGTGAGAATTAGAAACATTGATGATGGTGATGATGATAAAGAGAGTGAAAGAGAAACAATAGTGCCACAAGGGTATTTTGCGGTTATAGCCATGCAAGGTGAAGAACCAAAGAGATTTGTTCTTGAGTTGGAATATTTAAGGGATCCTCATTTCATGAAATTATTGGAGCAAGCTAAGGAAGAATTTGGATATGAACAAGAGGGTGCTCTTGCATTGCCATGTAGACCTCAAGAACTTCAAAAGATTATAGAGAATCGACACAATCACAGTTTGTAACGCTTTGAGATTGAATAGTCGTTTTAAGATAAGTCTTTTACTAATGATACGTGACACAATTTCACATTATTATACAGATAGTACAATACTATCTATACTTTTTTTTCTTCTTTTTATAAACATCATTATTTTTGAATAGGTAAGACATCTGAAACATAATAATTTTACCTATTGCCCATTTGTATATTTCATGTCTCAAACATATTATAACTATAATGTATGACAGAGTTAATGTTGTTAAGGAATACAATATTTAATTTGGTCTTGTAACCTTATATATATCATCACTTTTTTGAGATGGATGTATAACTTAATTAAGATGTTCTTGATGTTCTTTTTTAAAGATGTTTCATATATGTATGTGATAATTATTTATGTAATTGAGTTATACATACTACAATAGAAATATGATAGAAGTAGTTTTTTTTCTTTTAAAAGAGATGGTAGTTTTTATTTGTTGGTAAAAGTAGTTATTACTACTATATTATGCTGTTTTTCATTCTGATTCAATAATCATGGTCCTATTTACAGAAAGATAAAAATTGAGAAAGTCCATTCAAAGAAGTTAATACTAACTTTTGTTCAAAAAATACTCTTACACTTATTAAAAGAAATGCAGTTGCATAAGAAAGTAGATTTCTATTTAAAACAAGGTATAAAATAAAGTTACCAAACGTTAGTTGATTTAGTGGTGATTGACGTTAGACTTGATAGAGAGTACTGCAGTTCGATCCCTCGCAACTGTGTTTGGCAGGAGACTGAAACAACTTGATGCCGAAATTCTCCCCAACCTCTAGACTACTAAGGCTCTTTCTCCTAGAAATAAGAGAGTGAAAGCAAAAAATAAAATAAAATAAGAGTGTGATAATTACTAATATTTTTTAAAATTGTACTATGTTTCTTATATTTTGAACAAACAAAATAATCTAATTATCCTTTTTTTGACAATAGTCTAATTATCTTTTATACAAACAGGATTATTAGGCATTTTATTTTAGACAAAAAATAGAATTAGATTGAGTAATAGGAAGAAGGTAAATTAATAAAAGGTAGAAGAAAAATAAAGCATGAGATTATAATTTAATTTAATTGTTAGTATGATCAAAGACAGTATATAATAAAGAAAACTGAAATATTCCCAGGTTTAATTGTTAAGAAATACTAGTAGTTTTTAACTAAAATTAGGCAAACCAATTAGACCGATATGCCCATAAATTATTTAGTGTCTTGTCTCTTGCAATAGAAGGACATTTTACGATGTACCAAAAAAAAGGACATTTTACTGTTCTCCCTACCAAGGGGAAAAAGAAGGGAAAAAAAAGTTTATTGTTAAGCTGCAACATTTGAATTTGAATGGTTCTCCTATATTTGTGAATGATTAGAAATAGAATATACGTAGATTTGACAATATCACAGTGGCATTATTTATAAAGTTACAATGTTTAACTTTTAAAAAATCACAATAATTCGCTATAATTTTGTCATCCTCACTGCGAATATAGACACAAACTTCTTTCAAAATAAAACTTCTATTTTGAACTCATTTAACATGTGTCTTTCTCCTTTTTAGAGAAAGGAAGTCTAACCATCCAAAATTCAACTATAAGATAAATAGAGTCGAGTCAAGAATTATTTTACCTAAGAATCAAATTTGAGTTCTTCCAAAATTCTTCCTTTAGTGAAATTTATTAATCACTTAGCTCAATGATTTGGTTTCTACTATCATTTATTAATTATTAATGTATCCATCGATTATCTAACAGCAAGAATATGATTGGCTTTTGTCATGTTTGAAAACCGACTTGCAATGAAGATAAGGGAATACTCTAACATTAATCCTCCTTCTGACCAATCAAAGTCCCAACTACCAAGAGAAACATGTGCAATGGCAGATATTTAACATTACTACTAATGATCAATCCTCACCATGCTGAAAATTTAGGCTGTTTCGGTGAAAATGGGAAACCTGTTTTCAACCAAGTTGTGTCTGTTATCTGATTAGAAGGAAGCTTCTGCGCAACCTATTGGTTTTGTTACTGTCAAAACATGATATAGTGCCAACAACAATCTTAAATGCACCTCATCTAGTTATTCATTGGAATCCACAAAGATCAGGATCTTATTCTACAAGTTGTTCCTCCTTACTTTTTGGACTTGTTGCAGATATTGACATCAACCGTCTGATCCCAATGAATAGCCGAAATCGTTTAAAGCTAATTTTATTTTTATTATGTAATCTAAGGCATCCGACTTCGGATTAACAACCAAGATCGTTGCATGAAGTCACAAGTGCACGTGATTTGGGACCTTACCTTTTCTCTCTACTTGTAAACTGGAAACATATTGCTATGCAACCATGCCAGAATCATGGGGTCTTCCACCTATCCATAAATCATACAGTAAATGGTATATAGTATATACTTGATGATAATACTTTTTTTTTTCATTTCTGGACAGTCCAGTTATATACTCGCGTAAAATTGAATTCAAAACTATTTTGCAACTCATTTATCAAAGTATGGTCAAAGTGAAAGCTGGCTCTTCATACATAATACAATAACATCTGTCAAAATTACTAGGGCAAGTGGCAGTACTGCTGACTACTGATAAGCATAAACTACAACAAGATTTCATACATCAACCAACAGTTGTATCAAACATATTCAAATTCTTTCAAATGAAAAAGGCAATATTTTCTTACAGATACTATAGATAATGGCGCTTCATAGTTTGTACTGAAGTACTCAGTGTTTCAGCTTCAAATCCGTTTCCAAGGGAAAAACTTTGCCTCGGTGGTTGAAGATCATGAAGTCTAGGTTGGCAGGTAAAGAAACAATCCTGCAATGAATTGGAGACAATTCTGGTATAAGGATCTAAATACTTCTATGACAAGTGATACTTCCCTCAAGAACACAAAAATTACAAAATTTTGCAAACGGAAAATTTCAGATAAATCGCCTTAGGTCCCTACAGGTTTCAGAAATTTTAAATCAAAATTAACCTGTAGGCTGTAGGCTGTTTATATCAAAATTATAAATGAAACCTGTAGGCTGTATTCAGGGGCTCCATTGCAAAATTTTGACTGGGAGCTATGATATAAACGGACTACGACATAGATTGTGGATCTTTGAAGGCTTGCACCTCCCTACACTTATAGGTCCAAATCTTTCTCAAATGACTACATAACACCACCTCCACCCCTACACCTAAAGGTCCAGGTGTCCAACTCTTTCTCAATTGACTACATAACACCCTCCCCCCTCCTGCCCTCTTCTTATTTGTAGGCAGCATGCCTTGTGAGTTATATCTATAACTATCCCAACCAACCCCCACGAACTAACTGACTGACTAGCAAATTAACCAAAAGGGAGTTGACTATCAAAGTATCTTAAAAAACATAGGGACTGAACAAAATATTAATTAGTTTAACCATATTAGTGATGCATGGCCAACAAATTATGCACACTGTTCTCATTCTTTTTGTACACTTCTCTGAAAACATTGACCCACATTATACTCTCATTAAATCTTACTTATTTTTATACATTAAATCATTGGTAACAACAAAAGATCTACTCGTCGAAAAGCGAAACAAAACAAAAGATCCAATAATAGTAAGGTAGGTTTAACAATGGTGCCACAAAGTGGGGAGTAAAAGTAAGTTTAAGAGTGTTATCTCGCAGGCAAAGCAAGTTCAAATGCTAAAAGTGAGGGTTCTGAATGCAAAATCAGCTTAAGCATACATCTTGCTATGCTAAGGAACAGAATACAATCACCTTTGTGCCTTTTCTTTAAGGACAATTATGTCAATACTGAAAACATTAGTCAAATCAAACCCAAATGTCAACAGATTAAGACTTCTAAAGGAAAAACCTGACAGATACAACTTAAGTGGCCCATTAGAAATTAATTGACCAAGCAAAATCAATGGTCATTTAGTAATGTTCAAATACAGAAACACAAATTAAGGGATGATCAATGCTTGATATGCTGAAGCATATTTAATTAGTTTTTCTTTTGACCCTTTACTTTTTGACAAATCATGTCAATATACTGAGCATATTAGTCCGATAAACCTAGCTGCTGATAATTTAACAACAGGATATGATTTGTGAATGAAAAACTTGACAGAAATAACTTAAGTGTGCGTTTGGGATTTCAAACAACAGGCTATGATGTATGAATGAAAGGAACTTTGTAGATCCTTTAAGGATGATGCAAATTTGCCCCAACTGAATGTAAGCCACACATGATGCTTTCGTAGCAAATTAATGGATCTTGCCAATACAAAGAAAGCATATAAATGCTCATTTAGTAGTGCTCAATTCATATATACCCCACTAAATCCACATTATAAACCACCAAGGAAGACATATCAACTTCATATATAACATCATAGAAAACCAAGGATTTGATTGGTATACTATAGATAAATTACTAGGGGAATAACTGACTTAGTCAATTGCAATGTCAAAAAGATATGCCTCTGATTTGAGATAAAGAGAAGCAAACAACCTCAAGCATAAATAAAAACATAGAAACCCAAATCATTCGGTATTGTAATCTTATTTACTGAAAAAACAATATTTCGTGTGTTTGTTTATCCACAACTTAAAGAATTTTTGCTAGTTTGTTTGTATTTCTTGTCTAAAAATGGTATGTCCATCTGTTTTCAAATTCAAACTCCTAACACGTAAGCACGGGTAAAGAAGATTCAGATTGTTCTTGCTTCTAACTTCTCACCAATATTACATAAAGTGAAACTTTTCCATTTTCTCATAAGGCAAAACTTAAACACCCCTTCATTTTCTTCTTTTGTATTACTCCCTCCGTTACTAAATGATTGGTGAATTTGAAACACTTGTTAAGGAACAAAATATAGAAATATACTGAAAGTGGTATATTCAATTTCTTAAAAATGTTATTTTCAACACAAATGAATGAATCAGGGTGACAAATTTTAAAAATCATTCTTCTTAACAAATTTTTAAAAGATAAATTAACTGTGTCATCTCATGAAAACACAAAATAACAGTCAATTTGAAAGTTTTTTTTTTTTTTTACTAAAACAATAGTCAGTTAGAAACAAAGGGAGTACTAACTAATTGAATACTATATACTACCTCCGTTCCACCCTATCGAGTATTCTCAAAAGACAAAATTAGCTTCAAATAAAACAACAGAAGTATATCAAAGTAGACTTAACTAAACAACTCTTCAATACCTAATATGAACAAATCAGGTTGAGTATAATAGATTTTAGAAACCCAGTTGAAAAATATAATGCTCCTCTCTATCACAAAACTCGATCTTTCAAAGTTCAAACCTAATAAACAACTACTTATCCAAACAAACACGCGTAACAAGATCAAAAACCCTAAATAATTTCTTAGAATGGTTATGGTACTAACATAGAAAGGGATAAAAAATGAGAAACCTGTTCTCCTCAGAGTGTGGATGTATCGACAAAAACTTCCCCGGAGCAGTTAGAGCAGCCCAGAAACAAAGCAACAACCCAATAAACAGCTCAATCACAACCTGCATCAAGCATCATCATAATCATCATATAAAACCTAAAAATCATAAACACAAAATTAATCAATAAAATTGCAAATTGAAGTAACTAGGTTACATTAAAAGGAGGTGATGTAAACTCTTCTTCAGTAATCTTCAACAAGCTCTTATCTACAACAAAATAAATAGGATCAAAGAAACAAATTAAGGAAGATTTGAAATATGAAACGAAGTTAGTTAACAAAAAGGAAAAAACAGAAAGAAAGATTACATTGGATGGTTGAATAAGCGGCGTGAAATAGAATGAGAGCACCAAAAACACCAACAGCTATAGCTACGCCCATTATTTTACGGATCTAGTACTACAGGACTCAGGTCTCAGGGTTTCAAGATGATGGACACTCAGGTTAATCACTCAAGTCAATTGTTATGCTACCAAATATCCAATTTTATCCACTTAAGTAAAATTAACACGCTGATTTTCGTTCGTTATTATAAAAAACAAATACATTTTATAAATTTATTAAAAATTTAATTTATATGATTTGTATTATAGACTCTATACCAAAAAAAAATTGTATTATAGACTAGATACATTAATTTTTTTAATAAAACTAGAAAAGAAAAAATAAATAAGAAACAAAATTAAAATAAATAACTCCGGTCTCCGCACATGCTTGCAATATAATCTGTCAATATTCTATAAATAAAAGAGGAAAAAAATGGAAAAGAAATAAATTTACAATTGATCACTATTTTTTTTTTTTTACAATACAACTGATCAATATTTAAACTTTTAAAAAGTTGAATTTACATTTTCTAACAAAATATTACTATATTGATTTTTTTTAATTTGTATTTTTAGATTACTATTTGGGATTTTTTCATAGATAAGGTGGAATAGTCGTTTTTAGTCAACTAACGGTTGAGATGTTGTGTCTTTGTAAACTTTAGTGACTACATTGTCGAATATCTAAAATAAGAATTTTAATAGTCTTACTTTTGGATTGATCCTTAGTGGCGGATCTTTAGTCCGGCATGTTCGGACACTTGCCCCAACTCAAATGTTGATATTTTTTGTGTTAAGTTATATCAAAATTGAATTTTTTATGAAAGAAAACCCACTTCATACATCAGGAGATTGGATTAAGATCAAATTTTGACCTAAAATCACTATCTTTTTATTAAAATAAGTTATTTATTGATTTTTACATATTTAATTTCATTTTTTCCTTTTGTGTTTCTGTCATCTTAAGTAATGCAATTTTCATGTGTTTGATTTCAAATTGATAGATTATGTTTGATAAGTACATTATTACTCAATAAAATTTACATTGTCAACGTTTTAACATATAATCATAAACATATAATCAAATAATTTTAACATTTTATAATAGTTGAGTTACCACTTTTTGGAACTTTATTCAACGTATAAGAAGAAAAAAAAAAAACACACAAAATACCATGAAATTGTGTGATGATGTTATGCCTGGTACTATTTTTACGGTTAAAAGATAATCTTAAACAAATTAATCATGATTTATAATTAAAAAAGACAAAAAAGCATCCAAAATATGAAAATAATATAGATTTTTTTTTTTACAAAATTGAAAAAGATATGGAATTTATTTAAATATATAAAGTAGTATATAGTTCTAGATCTATCCATTTGGTTTAAAGTTTAACCACACTTTCTGGATATTGTTGATTTTAAAAAAATATAACTTGAACTAGAGATATACTAGAAAAAAAAAAGTATATCACCAAAATAATAATCAGAGAAGCTAAATTTTTTTCAATCAAATAAAATATTAAAGAAGCTTATGAAAGATTTATAATCCAAAATTCTGTAAAGATATATAAAACACGAAAAAAAAATTGTTTTGACAAAAAATAATAATAAAAACAAAAAAAGAAAAAGATATTAATTTCTTCGCAAACAAGAAACGAAGCTAACCCACCTATAAATATCTCCACAACACCCCAAACCAAACACAAACCCCACACTCTCTCTCTCTCAGATCTAAACATTCACAAACACCGATTACTCAACCAACTTTCCGTTCTTCTTCTCCGATATGGCGAATCAACCTGAATCCTCCGATTCGTACGTTTCGAGATCTTCGATTTTTCATTCTTATTACTTATTAACCGTTCTATTTCCTTCGATTTCGATTAATCTGATTTTGTATCTTTTTTCAGTAAGGGATCGAAACGTGATTTTAGTACCGCGATTCTCGAACGCAAAAAAGCTCCTAATCGTTTGGTTGTTGACGAAGCCGTCAACGATGATAACTCCGTTGTCGCTCTTCATCCTGATACTATGGAAAAACTTCAACTCTTCCGTGGCGATACCATCCTCATCAAGGTATTATGCTTATTATTAGGGTTAAGACTTTAAATTAGGTCAATTTGTTAGGGCTTGCTTGTTAGGGTTTTCGACGAGTGTGATTTGTTAGGGTTTCATTATGTGATTCTTATGTTTTTTGTTTGTGGTTTTGGTTTTTTTTTTAGGGTAAGAAAAGGAAAGATACTATATGTATTGCACTTGCTGATGAGACATGTGAGGAACCTAAAATAAGAATGAACAAGGTTGTGAGAAACAATCTTAGGGTTAGGCTTGGAGATGTTGTTTCTGTGCATCAATGTGCTGATGTCAAATATGGAAAGAGAGTTCACATTCTTCCTGTGGATGATACTATTGAAGGAGTCACAGGCAATCTCTTCGACGCTTACTTAAAACGTGAGTTACTACTTTGTTGTGTTTTTGTTTACTTACTCAGGAAGGGCTTTTTTATCTGTTTTACTTGTTGTCATCTGCATCTTTCCACTTTGTTCATAGTGATTATTTTCTTTTTTTTGGTGCCAATGTCTATTTTCTATGCAATGTTTGTCTTTGAGAATAATGACAAAAGTGCAGCTCGATATAGCATTTTTCTAGATAGTTACTATTTTGATTTTTTAAACATTTTAGCACCACCCAAACGGACAATACTGTTAAATGAAATAAAAATATGTTCACCAAGTTTTTACTATCATCACAAATTTGCTATCATTTAACCATGATAAGTGACCCTAAATTTTGTGCTCTGTTGTTGCGTCAAATCATCGTTTGCTCTGAAAATTCTGCTTTTGTCAGTGTCTGTACTTCACTTTTATAGGATAAAATTGTACTGACATACCAAGTTGTTCCTTTTAAGATTTTTTATTTGCAAATTGCAATTTTTTTAATTAAGAATGACAACAAGCCTCAATTTTAACTTACTATTTGTTATTTTTATTGGCATTGACACCTTCAAGGCATATAAACCTCTTGCATTCTAATCTCATTTTTATGTTTACAGCTTATTTCCTGGAAGCTTATCGACCAGTGAGGAAGGGTGACTTCTTCCTTGTGAGAGGAGGAATGAGAAGTGTAGAATTCAAGGTTATTGAAACTGACCCACTTGAGTACTGTGTTGTGGCCCCAGACACAGAGATCTTCTGTGAAGGAGAGCCCATCAAAAGGGAAGATGAGAATCGCTTGGACGAGGTTGGTTATGATGATGTGGGTGGTGTAAGAAAGCAGATGGCACAGATTAGGGAACTTGTGGAACTGCCCCTGAGGCATCCACAGTTGTTCAAGTCTATTGGTGTTAAGCCACCAAAAGGAATTCTGTTGTTTGGACCCCCTGGTTCTGGAAAGACTTTAATAGCTAGAGCAGTTGCAAATGAAACAGGTGCCTTCTTTTTCTGCATTAATGGGCCTGAGATAATGTCAAAACTAGCTGGTGAGAGTGAAAGCAATCTGAGGAAAGCATTTGAGGAAGCAGAGAAGAATGCTCCATCCATCATCTTTATTGATGAGATAGATTCCATTGCTCCCAAGCGAGAGAAAACTCACGGCGAAGTTGAGAGGAGGATTGTTTCCCAGCTCTTGACCCTCATGGATGGTCTTAAATCACGTGCACATGTAATTGTCATGGGAGCCACAAATAGGCCTAATAGCATTGACCCTGCACTTAGGAGGTTTGGAAGATTCGATCGGGAGATTGATATTGGTGTTCCCGATGAAGTTGGGCGTCTTGAAGTTTTTCGAATTCATACAAAGAATATGAAACTAGCTGATGATGTAATATTGAAATCCCTTTCCTCTTAAGTTTAGATTATTATTTAATTTGAATGATCTGAGTTCTGATAGAAATTTGTCCCATGTCATTTGTAGGTTGATTTAGATAAGATTGCTAAAGACACGCATGGATATGTCGGTGCTGATCTAGCTGCTCTGTGTACTGAAGCAGCACTTCAATGTATTAGAGAAAAAATGGATGTGATTGACTTAGAAGATGAGACAATTGATGCTGAGATATTGAACTCTATGGCAGTGACAAATGAGCATTTCACAACAGCTCTTGGATCAAGCAATCCTTCTGCTCTCCGTGAAACAGTAAGTATTTATCCAGAAATTTTTGTTTTTCAGTGTAAAGCTTTCTACTCTCTTGGGCAAACTTTTCTATCTGCACCATTCTAAGTTTTGGATGTATTTATAATTTCAATTTCTCTATTGAACCAGGTTGTTGAAGTGCCTAACTGCAGCTGGGAAGATATTGGCGGTCTTGAAAATGTTAAGAGAGAACTTCAAGAGGTGAGTGTACTCTTACATAATCACATTGATACACTAGTTAGTTTCCTTTCATCTGCCTCTTAACTTTAAATATTGTTCTTTTTTGCAGACTGTTCAATATCCAGTGGAACACCCTGAAAAGTTTGAGAAGTTTGGTATGTCGCCTTCAAAGGGAGTTCTTTTCTATGGTCCTCCTGGCTGTGGTAAAACACTTTTGGCAAAAGCTATTGCCAATGAATGCCAAGCAAACTTCATCAGTATCAAAGGTCCTGAGCTACTCACGATGTGGTTTGGAGAAAGTGAGGCAAATGTCAGGGAAATTTTTGACAAGGCTCGTGGTTCTGCCCCATGTGTCCTGTTCTTTGATGAACTTGACTCCATTGCAACTCAGGTTGGTACTAAATTATGTCTATGATTTGGCCTTTTGGCAAAAAAAATTGTTAAACTTTTACAACTCTTTATTCATTCTAACTAATTTAGAATAGAGAATGTTAACTGAGGTTACCTAACATTTGCTTTGCTTATCCTGCAGAGAGGTAGTAGTGTGGGAGATGCTGGGGGTGCTGCTGACAGGGTTTTGAACCAGCTGCTAACTGAAATGGATGGGATGTCGGCTAAGAAAACTGTCTTCATCATTGGTGCCACTAATCGACCAGACATTATAGACCCAGCTCTTCTGCGTCCAGGTCGTCTAGACCAGTTGATTTATATCCCCCTCCCAGATGAAGATTCCCGTCATCAGATATTTAAAGCTTGCTTGAGAAAATCCCCCATCTCGAAAGATGTTGACATCAGAGCTCTTGCAAAGTACACCCAAGGATTTAGTGGTGCTGATATTACTGAGATTTGCCAGCGTGCATGCAAGTATGCCATAAGAGAGAACATTGAGAAGGTACAGTTCTGGGACCCCTTTTCTCTGAATTCCATATTTTATGGCTATTGACAATTGTAAATTGTTATAGAAATTGGATCTTAAGTTTTTTTATATCTTAATTTTTCTTGACAGGACATTGAAAGAGAGAGAAAGAGAAGTGAGAATCCAGAGGCCATGGAAGAGGATGTTGAAGATGAAGTAGCTGAAATCAAAGCAGCTCATTTCGAGGAATCCATGAAGTACGCACGAAGGAGTGTGAGTGATGCCGACATTCGCAAGTACCAAGCATTTGCCCAAACATTGCAGCAGTCCAGAGGGTTTGGAACTGAGTTCAGGTTTGCGGATTCAGGCTCTAGTGGTGCTGCCCCTGCAGGTGCATCTGACCCATTTACATCTGCTGGTGGAGCTGACGATGATGATCTCTACAGTTAGGTCAAACTTGTAGGTTCGTTGTTCATTTAAGAATGTCAGCAGTGTCTTATTTATGTACTTATGCGTATGAAGTCTCTAAGGCTTCCTTTGGATTATTATTGTCAGTGCTTCTTAAAAGCATTTGTTTATATGGCAAGCATTAGGTGTGAACCTCTTCGAAAGTTGGGAAAAAAAAGTATTCAGTTTTTTTGTATAACTCTACAGCTTTTGAAGCTTTGCTGCTCTTCTGAAGCGCTACATTTATGTTATGCACAAAGTTTTACACAGATATTATACTTTTGTGTCTAAAGTTTTTTATGGATGTTAATCAATGATATGCGTGAAAGATTTCTGCAGTTTAGACATTTATGTTATGCACAAATTTGTTTGTGTTTTCTGAGCTTTTTGCAGTGGTCTCGAATGATTGCAATCTGTATCTGTTTTCTTTCAAGTTATACAGAAAATAATAAAAACATTTGAAATGTTGGTTTTTGTTAAGAACATTACAAAACTTTAGCAGTAGTATACGATAAGAAAAACAGTCGTTTTATTTATAAAAAAAATATGTGAGTTTAATAATTGAAAATTGAAATAAACACATAACATCAGCTAGTAGTGGTATCATAAAGCATGATTCTGCTTATGATTTTTAGGGGAAGGAGGTTTTGATAGTTCAATATTTGAGACCATTTTTAGTATCAAGTGGTTTTAATTTTTTTTTTTCAAATGCAATTGCGGGGTTTTGCTTTTCTTCTTTGGAGGAAAAGTTTCCTTTTATATTTGATTTGATTAGGTCATTGTCTTTTATTTAATTAATAAGTACAATTAAAATGACACTCATTTGAGCAAACATTATTTTTGATAACCATTGTTTGTGTGAATTGGATATCTTAGTGCGCAATTACAAATATTAATTATTTGGGCCGTGTATACATTTACGGTAAAAGTATCTTATAAGATATTTAATATTGTTGTATTTTTAAGATTATATTTAAATTCATATGTTTGATTAAGCTGAAAGAAATTTCTTACTACTTTTTTTCGTTATATTTATCAATTACCCACCAAGATAGTATGTAATAGTGTACTATTTTTCCCGCAAGAACAATTCAACTGGTAAAGAGTGGTATGAACATTTGATATGCTAAGGACGCATGTTGAAACTTGTAATTTTTCTAAATTATTTTCGTAACTATACTCTTTGAAAAATAAGAAGAGAGAAGTTATTGGGTGGTACCCAGCTAGGCCCAAATATCATCTTCATAGGTTCTCAATACTCAAATCTGTATTTGTAAGACACTGTTTTAGTCGAGGTATGCTTAATTTATATTCAAATTTCCGTGAGTTTTGTAACAAATGATTTTATGAATATTGAAATATTCAATTATGTTTTTTCACATGACAAACTAACTAATTATCTTTTTAAGCTGAAAATAAGCTATAAAATGCATCCTCTTATTCAATGTTTTAATAAGGGGCATATTCTTTTCAGACATCATATATATCTTTTTATTTAATACAAGTATTTTAATAGAAGGACGTATTCTTTTCAGACATTCTTATATTAGAGGGAACCAATTGCTTGTAAAAATATATACGTTTTTTTTTACGGAGTAAAAATATACTATGATGTCAATATTTTGATGTTCAAATAACACGACTGTGTTAATTATTTCATTTGTATTGTCTCCCAACTAATCTGCTATCCCTGTGTTCATAAAGACGTGCAAAAACGTGGTATTGATCAGATCCTATTGGAGTGAATTAATGGCTCAAATATTTGTTTGAGTCAAATTAAGAAGCTGGCATGCTCAATATATATAATGATGGGACATTGCGGGGACTTTCACTAAGGCCCAAGTCAATGTTTGCAGGAGAAATAGGGTTCATGTTCCTCAAAAGAAAACAACCCACGAGTTAGTAGTCCTTTAAGGTTGGTGTAATATTTAGTATATTATAATAATTATTATCATAAGGAATATTTAGTTTGGGAGGGAGAGAGATGTAAGTGTTAGTTTGTTTCCATCTATGATTAAACTATATATCACTTAATCTTGTCTATGCTGAAGACATGACTTGAGGCAAAGATAGTTCAAAAACTTATCATTGATTAGACTAAGGCTACATTTGATTTGCTAATAAATAAGGGAATGTGCACATGTCAAAATATTTTAAAAAGTTGAGCTGTTTTGGCAAATGTATTTTTTTAAACTCTTGTGATTTAAGTTGATCATCGTTGGTAAAATGAGTTTTACTCTGTAAAAAACAAAAGAATGTATAGCTGTATTTTTCTAACAAAATATTTTGAAAGGTTGAGTTGTTTTCTTGGCAAATACTATATGTTTTTAAACTCTTACCATTGAGTCGATCATTGTTGGTAAAATGAGTTTTATTCTATATGGACCAATCAAGCGAAATTGACACACAAAATCAAACTTGTGACCTTATGAGCGAAATATAGCCAACACCACTAAATAAACTTAAGTGAGTTTAGACTTTAGAGTAGATGTTGAAACAACTTACAATAATTAACTTATATATAATACTATAATTATTTGAATAATGAAACTTCATATAATTAGAGATAATGAAATGTTGCACTTGTAATTTGTAAATACATAAAGTTTCACGAGAAGTGGCATTTCAATTATCATATGAAACAGATCGAAGCCAGCTTCAAATCATCTAATGCATTGGTGGCACAATAATTGGTGAGAAAAAACATCAAATCATATCATATGATCAGTAAAATAATAATGCAGCAGAGAGCAAGCAACATCATATCATACCACACACACACAGATTTAACAATCATGCCGCTGAGGAAAGACAGAGGTATGCCTTGTAGTTGTTGTTGGTAGAAAACATATCTCATTGCAGTTACTGCGTGACATAGTAATTGTTGCCGTCAATTATTCAATTAAAAATAAATTGTTAAGATCAAGTTCTATGTAAAATTGGTCAAACAATATCCGTTAAATGTAAATTATTTCCAATATTAATCTAAATAATAATTTTTTTTTGGATAAAGCAAAACTGTTATGGCTCACTTTAAGTTCTACATCGCTTGAAACTCGAGGCTAATGGTAGTTTATATACAACACGCCACACTCCTCAAACCATCGAGGCGCCTTTTCTACAAAGAATAAGGACAAAACCGTGACGGGTAAAATCTCAAAGCGGACAATCTCTCGGAGATGTGGACTTGAGGTCGGGTCAGAACATACCCTCATTTATCCCCCGCGGATAAATCTGAGTTCTGTACGAACAAAAACTAAATAGTAAGGGTTCGTTTAAATGACTTCTCAAAAATAGTTTTTTAATTTTTTAAAATTAAAAAATTTGATTGATAATTCAATTTTATAATCAATTTTTTAAAATTGTTTTTTATATATCAGTTTTTAAAATTTAAAAAATAAAACATGTTTAAGGAGTTTTTCTTATCTCTTCTTAAAATCAATTTTTTAAAACACATCTATAAAATAGGGGAATGCTACGGTACAATGGAGAAATTGTCATGTACCGGTACATTAACCATGATTACCAATAATAATTTGACACGTGCCATATTATTATTATTATTATTAAAATTATTAAAATATAAAATATAAATGTTGACTTGGACAAACTATACATTTATATTGGTTAAAATTTTTATAGTACCAATACAATGAATTTTGACAAAAGTACCATAGAATTCTCCCTATAAAATACATTTTAAAAACTAAAAATCAAAATGGTTTCAAAGAGACCTTAATTGTTTTTCGAATCCACATCTCCGAGAGATTGTCGCTTTAAGGTTAACATGTTACGGTTTCGTCATCTGTAGAAAAGACGCTTTGGTTGAATTGATGATGTATGACGTGTTGTGTATAAACTACTTTTAACTTCGGTTTTCAAATATAGAAGGTCTGCATAACAAATAAATGTAGGATAAACTCTGATAACATATTAAAATTTTGGAAGTCTATATTTAAACACAAAAATTAATTAGCTTGAGAGTTGAGGTTTGCACTACCTTTAGACTACAAATAAACAAACAAATGAATCTATAATAAAAACAAAGGTTATCTATATCATATATCTTATGAATACGAGACTTCCAACAATTAAAGGCGAGATAGAACCGTAATATATTGAAAAATTGATCCATCTAGTAATAATATAATTTTATCATTGCAATATTGAAATAAGAATGCGAGAAAATGCAAGGGAAATAGAAAGGAGAAGCTATTTTCCTCGGACAGTTTGATTCATTTCATACATATAACAAAAAGGGATTGAAAATTATGGCAGCACTGACAAGCAGTTGGAGAAGATATCCTAAAAATAGGCATAGGTATAAATAAAGAAGAAAAAAAAGTAGTAGTAATTAATGATTGTTTTGTGCAGTAATTTTATGATGCCCACACGTGTGGTTCGACGTGGGAAGTTGTGAGTGGATGGTACAGAAAAACACAAGGTGAAGTGGGCACTTTTCATTTGCTTTTGGGTGACACAGTCAGTAACACTCTCACTCACTCACTCACTCACTCACTCACATTTCAACCTTGTCAGGTTTGCACGTGTTTTCTACCGGGGTCCCCTCCCCCCTACTATATTCATTATTCAACTCTTTCATACAATTCCTTACTATTGCAAAATTGATTTAGCTATGAACAGATAATAGATTATCAAACTTTAGTAATTGAGAATGCTAACATCAACATGTATGTAGGGCATATGTTTACATATTTAATTGACGTATAAAGGAATGTATGTTGCTAGTTTCAAACGTATGTTAGCACCTTATTATCACAATGTAACATTCTTAGATCATGTTTAACATGCACACATTAATTTATAATAATAAGAATATTTAGTAAAGTTACTCTTGTTTATCTTTTAGTTATATACTTTTCATAATATATGTGAATTGAGAATTATAACCTAAAAATTTGGGTTATAAGTTTAACTCTCAAACTCTGTTTTCTTGAGTTTGGTGGTACACTAATCAAGCCCATGGTACTCTAATGTAGCCTATGTAAAGTCTTTTGATTGGAGAGATAAAAATGATGATCAATTGTTTGTTGTGGCAAAACAATATTGTAATATTGTAATTTAAACCACAATATTTAACTATAGTGCAAATCAGAGATATAAACAAATTATAGTTCAATTTTCTGCAACTAAATTTGAGAGGGAACGAAAACTATTTAATTCGTTTCAAATTGAATTAATTCGTCTAAAGAACCGAATACTAGTGGTGAATAAAAATAGGGTTTTGCTAACTAGTGCACTCCATGCACTAGTTAAACATACAAAATAAGTAAGTTTTGTATAGAAAACAACAATTTGAATATTTTATAAGTGTTGACCGCACAAGTTCCAATGTGTTTTTACTATATTAAGTATCCTTAACTAGTGCATGGGGTGCACTATTTAGCATTTTCCATAAAAATATACGGAGAAATTTCACACGGTTGTGGGAGCACACGTGCAATCTAGCCATAGGCAGGTTAGCTAAGAGTTCAACTCAATTACAAAACCTCTGACTCGATCTAAAGTAGTAGACAATGTACAGTTGACACAAACCTGCCTGCTACTAGAATTTCACATTCAGTGGTACGATCTAATTGATGCCACTACTTTCCATTCATTAATCTCTTTCAACTATCAAAATTATTTATCTCCAACAAAATTCAAACATGCCGTTGTTCAAGTTTGAATATGGAATCTAATCTACGAGTATATATATTTTTTGAAAAAAAGGTACTGGCTAGCTAGTACGTTTCATCATAAACATGTACCAAGTTAAATAAATTGCACGGTGTGAATTCCAAAAGGGTACCGGCGTGGGAAGAAGAAATCATCAAAGTTCAAACATCATGTTATATTATACTACCAAATCCCACGTGTACATTTGAACATATATTTTATGAATCATTTAATGACTTTTGTTAAAATTATAGGTTTAGATATGAATCATACTATATATGATGTTACTTTGTGCAAATACAACATATTTTTTCTACTTTAGTCCCTATAATGTAAATATATGTTTGAGTTCAATCTTTATAGATTAAACGATTGAGATTTAAAACTGCATGCGTAACACAATTACCACGATAAATCCATATGAATGGACCATATTTTGTAGTGTAGATGAGGAAATATATACTACTAGCTAGGGTGGGTGGGACCAAAAGGTTAAGAAATGAGTAAGGTGAGTGAAAAAGAAGCTAAGGGCGCACGAGGGTGAGAAAGAAGGCTGTCCATATTCATATGACCCACAACTCACCTCTTCTTCTCATTACGATTCCTGCTGTCTCCCTTCTTTGACCCACCACACCATACCCATCACTATTCATTCCCCTACTCTATGCTATGCCACACCACCTCTTCAATTAATTAGTACGACTACTACTACTACTACTACATCTTCACATGTGATTTTATAAGTAGCTAAGTTTCCTTGTTTTTACAATTGTATTTTACTTATTTTAGTAACTAAATCATCCTTAATCATTCATGCATGTCAACCACTATTATCACATTGATTTCAACTTAAGTACTTCTACACATCAACACATGCTACGTATATACCTATAAGTCTTCGTTTTTTATTCTATGCACATGCACACATTGATTAATATTCCTTGCTTAGCTTAGGGTACATTAACAACATTTTACTACTAGTATATAACACTACTTTAAACACACACTTCTGAAGTGTCACTTCTAAATTTAAGTGGATCGCACTATTTTTTAGTATTGAATATCTTTTAAATTGAACAAATTATATAAGACTCGCATAAATATTGTAACAACTATATGTATAAATTTCAAAAAAAAAAAACTATATATATAAATTTCAATCTACAATTAAAAGAACGTCTTCGTAGAGTAGCTCAAATGATGATGATATGTGTTGGATATGGGGAGGTCTAGAGTTAAAATTCTAGTGAGATCATTTATATATCCAATGTACCAAAAAAATAATCTAAAATAGAGCACGCGTTATAACGAAAATTAAAATATAATAACAAAAGTTATGTTCGAGATGTGACCCCGATCCACATCAATAGCATCTCCAATCTATGTTCAATTAAAGATTTTGACCAATTTTTTCTTATTGAAAAACAATATATTAGGTTTATTATATGTGAGTATAGAAATCTCAAAAAATAAATAATATTGCACAATATATAAGTAAAGAGATTTGTATACTCAAATACCAGTAATTTTTATGGTAAATATCATTTGTGTGATTACCATCCAATATAACGAAATAATCAACTAAAATATGGGAAATTCTATGTTCCTTTTGCCAAAATTTATTGTACTGGTATTTAACCAATCAGAGCCGGCCTCGACATTTTGGAGGCCTTGTTCGAATATGAAAAATGGGCCCTTCATAAAAAATGATTTTTTGTTTTTAAAAAAACATCCTATATTTAAATTACAAATACATAAAAAAATATATAGTACATAAAATATAATTATCATTGTAAATAATGACAACAATAATATATCCTAAAAATGATTAAATAGTTTATAAAATAATACATAAAAAATAGTTAAAGTTGAGATTTGAACCTTTGACCTTGCCCTTACAACTAACATAATTAACCACTAATCTATTGATATGTATATGACATTATATGAACATTAAAAATATATAACTATTATTAAAAGATTTTATAATTTTGAGGCCTAAAAATTTATCGAAATTTCGAGGCCTTGTTCGGTCGCTCACCCCGCACATGTTGTGGGGCCGGCCCTGTAACCAATAAAAATGTACACTCTATCTAGCTAAGTCTTCATTGATATTTTATATATTAAAAATATAATATGACACATGTCAAATAGTTATTAGTCAACATGTTTAGTGTACCAGTACATGACAATTTCTCTATTTTACCGTAACATTCCCCATAAAATATATGCTTATGTATTGTTTTGTTGTTAGGTAATCTATTAGCTAGAATTTCACTTGGTGAATAAATAAACGTAACAAAGTTCAAACTTTTATCCTACACATTACATGCAAGTGCAACATCTCTACCAACTAAAATAAAATTATGGGGACTCCGACATACATATGTTCTACCATATCCTAAAACTGAACACACGCATATGTAATGTTAATTTTCACTACCTTGTAAATTGTGATTAAGGTTAATAAGGAAATTTCTTTGAAGTTTCACAGTGGATGAAGAAAAAGTTTCGTTTTCAATACGTGAAGATGAACAGTTGTTCACTTGTCCTAATGATTTGAGAAAGCAACCACACATATAAAGTGATTTTTTTTTCCAAGCTGACTCATTCTTTCGAAATTGACCAACCTTATACATACTTCTGAATTTCACTCACGTAAAAATTGAATAAAACAATATATCTTTAATATTGCCGTTACTTTATAAGCTTGTCTTTATTTGGTCACCAATTAATGTCTAGTGTTTTTCTATAATTAATTCAAATTGCATTAAAAATATTTAATTGGTATCATATACTAGGTATGTAGGGAGTGTTTGATGTACATTACTACATAACAAATATTTACATTAATCTGAACTTTATATGATGTTGAATTTTATTTGTTGGTTGGATATATAGAAACATTTAACTAAGTAGAACCAAAAAATATAAAAACATTTAACCAAGAGATGGTGTGGGATTTGAAGACACAAAATATTATAAGCAAAAATTGGAAAGTTATATATATATATATATATATATATATATATATATATATAATAATGTGAAAGAAATGGACCCAAGAAAATAAATTCAAATTGAAGCTTGATCTTGTCTCATGTTTCCTTAGCATGAAGACCATTGACTAATCATATTAGATTTTGAAGGTGTATGGGATGTTTGATTACTTATAAATAAATAATTAAGTGTTATCTTATGTCTATTATTTAAAAACATATTATATAGTTTTTCTCAACCTCTCTGCCTCCAGCTTACTCTGTATAAGCAACTGCAAGTAGCAAGTTTTTATTTTATTTTTTATTTTATAGTTTTAATTTAATTTCATTATATCATTCAGAAGCTTGACAGTGCCAGGTGAATGAAAATTTCAGTAGCATCACATGGTTTCTTTCTCTTTTTAATTTTTTTAAATTAAGCAAATATATTTATGCAGACACTTGCAAATAGTATCACAAATAAATTTGAGTTCAGAAAAACATTATCTCATGCTATTAACTTAGAATAATAAATTACTGATTTATTTTCCATCTAAGAAAAAAATTAAATCAGAATAACACAAATTAATTATGTAAATTAAATAAATAAATTATGCACATAAATCTTAAAATGTAGTATTAAGAATTAAAATTATATCATTTCAACAAACAAAATTAAATATAATTCTTAAATCAGAATCTCATGGAGCATTTCAACTTAATTAACATGTGATGGAACTGAAAAAATAAAATAATAAGAGAAGCCAAAGATGAATGAAAATGGCATTAATGTAAGTTTGATAAACATACTCTAAGCATCTGAAAAAGAAGATCTACTCAATATTTGTGAAAATTAAAACAGATCTAATCTCTTTCACATGTTAGCAGCATCATGTAGTAATTTACACAAAATGCAAATCCTATAACAAAAATCAAAACCAACAACAATTTCTAGTAGCACCCTCTTAATTTATGTTACAAACTTTATGATAAAAGTAATAATATAAAAAAAATAAAAGACAATAATGCAACATTAAAAATCTCCTAACTCTTAAATTAATTAGTCTTAATTTCTTGCATCTACCTTAGCTGCTTCTCAATGCTCAGCACGCTCACGATAACACAAAAGCATCGCGATGCAACGGCGAAGAATGTAGAATTTTGCACGCTGCTTCTTCACCAAATGACTACACTTTTGGCCAAAAGATTTGCAAGGATCACAACCTTCTTCTTGCTGATGAGTAGTATTGTTTTGGTGGATCCTTGTTTTGTTAATTTCATTCACTGCCATGAATGGTTTTCTTGTGGCATATAATCAAGTGGTAGAAAGTAGAAGAAGCATGGTAGCTTAAGGTTGAACTATGTGTGTTTATATATATAGTAGAAAAGAAGAAATAATGTTATCTATGCTATGGTAATGGTAGTACTCTTCTAAATCAAGTATGGACTGTTACTATTGAAAAATCACCAGTTGTCAGAACCATATGAAAATGGAATGGGCCTAGAGTTTCTATATATCAATTTTTACCACTTCTAGGTACTTATTTAAATTTTTTCCAATGCTAAAGGTATATTATATTTGGGGAAGTTTAAAGGATGTACTCTTTAGTATATTTGATTCAATTATTGGAGGTGACAAATTTCATTCTAGAGGTATTGAGTGATTTTGACATGTTTGGATTTTATAGCGTATGTTTGATTCTAATTTTAGAGGTGTTAAAATTGATTATAAAACTATGTAGAATTGATTTTGACAATATTGTTATGAATCAATTTTATCTCTAGATTTTATCCTATATGATATGTAATTTTTGACTTCAAACGTGATTTTTAAATTCAATTTTTTTTACAACTCACCTTTGAATAAGTATTTTGAAACATAAATAATTTCACATTCAACTTATTTTTAATTAAAATAAAATAAAATTTATAGAACTAATTCATTTAAAATCAATATTTTTATCATTATAAAATCAAACATATTTTTGTCTCAAGAACTAATTTTTAGTCTCAAATTTATTGTTTAAGCAACTTTTACACAAATGTATACATAAATCATTTTAAACTCGACTCTTAATCATAATAAATTTTTATTACTACAAAAACAAGCACACTCATTGTACTATTCAAGTGTGTTTTTGAATCTTTTATTATTATTTTTTATGATAAGAAAATTTTATTTCTAAATATTAGATGCACAAGACAAAGACAAGGATATAATAATAATAATAAAATTGGACAATCAATTATCCCTTATTTTAAGAATGATTGGGAGTTTTTGGATTAAAAGCTAATGTTTTATGAAGTACTAAACCCATTTGCCTACTTATAAGGATACAACTAAATGGTCCATCAAATGTGAAATGCTTCATATGTGCAATAAGATGGACAAAGATAGTGGAAACTACATATTTATGGTACCTACTTGACCCCTTAAGAATTGTTTTTTGTTGTTAAAATCTAGTAGATATAAGCATAATGGAGTTTTACTTTTTTCTTCTAACTAGTTGCATTATTGTTTTTGTTTGGAAACAATGACATGAAATTTCCTTTATCAAGAAGGATACATATGCAATGTCCGGGTCATTAGTCACATAATGTCTAATGCATGCTCAACTGTTTCATCTTTTGGCATTTTAAGATTCTTCTTCTATTAATTTAAGAATATGAAGCAAAAAAGAGAGTTATTTTGTTTGATGAACTCAATTATAGGTCATTTGGGTCGGTGTGCTGCTTTGTACGCGTGTATTATAGAAATTGAATCCTATGTAGCCGACTTTATAGTGCAGTCGATTATAAACTGTTAGCTTAAGAGAGAAGCAATCGAGTGTAACGTAAAGTTGGCTGTAGAGGATTCAAACTCTGCATTATGCATATCTGTAGAATGATATCAGAAAGAAAATTTTGAAGAGATTGGTGAATGTGGACATAAGTTGATAGCTATACCCCAATTAAGGAATCTAATGGTTTTGCTAAAGAGATATAATATATAGGAGGGTGGAACTTGACAAGAAATTCAGATGCAAAAGTTGAGGTTTTGCTTTTGTTTAGTGATGCTAATTGCTAATTAACTTAGTTATATGTCTTTTTCATACGTCCTATCATGTGTTTGTGTTTAGCCTGTCTTGAAGTTGAATAGCCTTTTTTAGGTTTGAGGATACCTCTTTTATGAGGGGCCTTCATCTAGAATAATCTAACACATTTTTTTAGTGATAGAAATAATCTAATTTATTTAATGCTTTGGTTTGAAAAGATGTATGCATTTCCTATTTAAGGATGATAAGGCAAGTCCTAATTGTGATTAAAGATGAGAGAAAATAAACAAAACATTGATATTTGGAAACCACTTGTACCTTTCTTTTCTCACATCATTGTGTCTTTTTAAGTTCTATTCACATGTGTATCTTTGTCAAATTAGTATCCAAGATGATATAATTCGTGTTTTTCTGTTTGTGCATATGTCATTTGATTACCTTATGAAAATTTAAACAAATCTAGTATTTTTTAATGAAGTTTAATTTAAACTCTACCATATATGTATATACTACTTGAAAGAGCATGATAATTGGTAAATAAGGATTGAAGAAATAAGCAAAGAAGAGGACATCCCCCCTTAAAAATATGCAAGTTTTTTAAGGGTCTATATGCAAAAGTATACTCCAATAAAAGATAATGTAGAAATAATTAAGCCATGTTTGTACAAATAGTTTAATTAAGCGTTCATTTTACAAAATTATTTTCATATAAACTTACTATTTATATATCAAATTAAAATATTAAAATATATCAAATTTATATAACTCTGATAAATATTACATTTTATTACATTTTTTCCGGGTAATATATCACATTTTCTACAAGATATGTACTTTTGAATATCTCAATAATCAAATATTCATAATCTAAAATTTGATATATACTATAATCAATATTAATTGTACAAACTTGGTGTATAAGCTATTGATCAACTATACAATCAAGCCTACATATTCACCAAGATGTTGACTAACAATGGACTGCTTGAGCTTGTTCAATCCTATGCTCTCCAACTGCCTGACCCTTTCCTTACACACACCAACCACCTTGCCAGTTTCTAACAGAGATTTCTCATAGCCATCTTCAATACCAAATCTTAATCCGATTACCCTCCTTTCTTTCGGACTCAAAATACTCAAGAGGTTGCGTACATGGCTTCTCATTAGTTGTTTTGCAACACATGCATTTGGGATCTCAATTGCAGAGTCTGCAGTAATCTCCTGCAATTGTAACAAGACTTTGGTTAGTTCGGATCGTTTATAATATTATGTTGCTGAATTTTTTTGAGGGTCTATCATGATCGTACAACATTTGCAGACCAGCTTCACAGAAATTTACACCAAAACAATATGACAGTAACTTAAAGGCAGTATTGCACTGTAGGGCAACTAATACAAAATCTCAAACAAATAGAGTTTAAATGGAGATACATTGTCGGTGTCAAATAGTTTTACATCGACATCCAATGAGAACTCATGATAGTGCCATGTAAGCCCACTTCATCGGTCTCTAGTGATTAGGATACCCTCTATTTGATTTACTCCTTTTTTTTACAAAATCTACAGGTTTCATTCACAAATGCCCAAACCAATTAAGTAGAGATTCAAGTATATTTTCTATGATAGGTGCTAACCTGGTTCTCTAATGTTGTCGTTCCTAATTCTTTCTCAACTAGAATTTTAACACATCCAACGCAATATTCTCATCTCTGCTGCACTGAGGTTACTTTTGTGTTAGCATAGCCTAACACTTGTCCCATACAACAAAAGCAGGCATTCCGTATAGAGGTTCAAATCAACACGTCAAGTAATGAAGCAACTTCTATAAGGAATAGAATATAGTCAAGCGACTCGAGTTCAATCAGTACTATGGGCATATGTAGTCTAGTTTAGCCCAAGGATCAACCTCAAACAAGATCAACATCACATTTCACAAACCTTAATACCTACACAATGTGTGTATATATGATTATGTGAGAAATATTTATATATACACTAATCACTAATGACTAAACCAAGGGGGGGATGGGTAGCTCAACTGGTCAACTGGTTGAGCTAAGGGTTAAGGAGCAGGAGGTCCAGGGTTTAATTCTTGGCAAAGGAGAAAACTAACAATTGTACTAATATACTAACAACTAACATTGCCTATAAAAAAAAACTAATGACTAAACCAAAAGAATGAGAAATGAAAACAAAACCACATAGTTTTGTTAAACTAGTTTATTCAGTTTGTTTGATACCCCTATGTTTTAGGTGGTATGTTATGTACTTATGTTTCCCAGGCTTATCTTAAATTGTTGGAATATGATTTAGCAACCTCCTTCATACCATTTAAAAAAACTTTTGGCTACTGCAGATGGTTCCTTTCCACCACCCACAACAGGATGTAATAAATGTGCAAATTTGAGACGATTCTTGCTGCAGACAATTATGTTTTGGCTTTATTTGCAGTTAGATTTCTTCCAATTTATTTAACAGTTATCAGTGCAAGAACAAAGACTCAGTGTAGACACTCGGCAATACAAAATGCTCCAAACTATCTATATACCAATGAAGACGTTTCCTTTTTCTGTTTTCAATTTTTGAGCTAGTAAATGATATCATTGCAGGGATAAATTGTCATTTACTTTAAGACCCTACCTGGAAAGTTGTATCCTGGTCTGCCCACACAGCTCCCTGCATCGAAAGCGGGGTTCTTGCAGAACATAGAAACATTTCCAACTTATCCACTGTAATTCCTACTCGTGTTGCTATTTCTTCTTTGGTGGGGTGACGATTTCCTTCTTTAATGTACGATTTATTTGCTTCCGCAACCTTGCCCAAAAGGGGGTAGAGTTTCTCCTGAAAATTATACGCTGGTACCATGTTATGGAAAGAGAATTGAAAACATATTAAAAAGAAATTGATACAATGGTACCTTGTCAAAAGATTTTTTTTAAAAATCATTTTTTATGTTTGAGTTATGTTTGTGTATAAGCTTTTTTGGAAAGAAAAAAACAGTTTGTTAAAAAATTGATTTTCAATAGCTATTTTGTTTAGTTTTTGAGGAAAATCATTTTTAATAGAAGAGAGACAAAAACATAGTTTGTGGTATATATTCTTTTTCAGCCATATTAATGAAAAGTTATTTTAACATGCGTAGATTTTTAACTTGAATGTTTTTTCAACCATAGTTTATGCTTTTCTTAAAACTCTCTAAAGAAAAATCTCTAAATTATTTATATCAAACAAGACCTTTATTCTACAACAATTTCATGAATACTAATAATCTACATTTCAAAAGGAGGAAAACTGAAGTTTCGCTAGCTCAATTATATAAAAAAATGAACAAATTGTCTTTACCGGCAGACGGATTGTTTTGGAATGGAGAAATAAGGCCCTCCTTATTGATTGCCTTATCCACCAGTAAGCATAAGTACTGAACCGGCAACCAGCTTCTGGTTTGAACTTTTCAATACTCCTCCTAATACCCATAATTCCCTCCTATAATACCACCAGAACAGGAATGTGTAAGATATAGCTACTAATCATGTCATTAAGATAATTACTGCAACAGTTCAAAATATAAATAATAGAGATCCTTTAACTGAAGTTTTTCTCCCGCAATAGGAGCTCTTACTTTAGCCAAACATTTACTTTGAGGGTTTTCTTTATTCAGAAATAACTTAGAACACGTATATGAAAAACTAAGTATAAATTATAATTATAGATATGAAACAGAAATGAAATACAAACAGACTTTGGTAGTGAAGATACCTGCAATAAGTCCAAAAGGCTGAGACCACGCCCCTCATAATTTTTAGCAATGTGAAATACAAGGCGTATGTGGGCATGAATCAGCTTTTCGTGGCTTCTGTTACCAGAATGAAGGCGTGTCTGAAGGGCACGACAGCTTAGGCCCACACTATCTGCCCATTCAGCCAAAGTTGGTTCCCTCTCAAACTGAGACTGAAGTTTGATCTTTGTTTCTTTCAATTTAAACAAATCCTGTTGCATATTCCGCATTTAGCAAAAGAATGTCCTTAATTGAGCATGCAAAACATTTTAATGAAATATGTAATTCTGAGCGAAACCTGTATCTGAGCAATCAAGTGAGACTCTTCTTCAAGGTTCAAAAGTTGCTTTGTTTCTGGACTCCGTAAGAACAAGCGCATGACATCGTTTCCATCTAGCCCTTCTTTTAACTTTTTCTCTACACGCAACCTTCTCTGTACATCGGGCTTTCTTGTAAGGTACTTTTCTTCATCAAAAACTTTTGACTTTGACACTTTTCTCTGCTTAGATCGCCTTTCTTTAAGCCGTATTGACCTCACGATTTTGTTTTTTCCAAGTGAAGAATCGGCCAGACTGAATCACAAATTTTAGGCATTATTCTCAACAAAGTAACCAATAAACAGATAAAACTTCAAATCAAGGATGTCAAAGTTAACCACAAAGCTAGAACTAACCCAAGAGGCAGTGAATCATCATCGTTATCAACTTTAATCAATTTCAACTCTTCAGCCACTGCAGCAGCTTGTTTTGAGGCTGATAGGGCTTTCTTAGCAAGAGTAAGTGCATCCCAATGGAAATCATCAGCAGGTTGCATAGTTGAGGAAGAAGAAACAAAATCCCCTTCTGGCGAAGAAACCAATCTGAAGTAGACAATACACAAACCCTATTAAAGAGACAACTTTGGACGTGCAATGATTCAAATTAGCAATAATAACCAGTAAAATTAGCATGAGTGCAAATTAATTTGTCATACAGGTTCTGTAAATGACACCGAAGATGCAATTGCTGCATATAGTTATGTTCCGACTCATCAACATCACCAGTATTGTTTTTCTCACAAATTGAGGTCACATCCATAACCCTTGTATTAAAGGTTGCCTTCAGTAAAACAAAGAGGAGATAAATTGATAACATGTACAAACAAACAATACATTATACATGACAAATCTAAAAGGGTCTAAGAAAATAATAAAAAGGATCTGATTATATGCTTTTAAAGAAGGCGGAGTTTGAGGAAATTCCTATATGAACAAAATCTGAACCTGGGATGTCTTGTCTTCTTTATACATATGAAGTAGTGGCTTATACTCATCGTGATGCTCTTGAGAAAGAACCGAGGTAGGAAAATACCGAGCAGCAAAACTAGACGAAGGATAAGAAACTGCATGCGCACCTTGCTCATGAGGCACCATAACTGCAGAATACAACACCTTGTCAACTGAGATAAACAGCGGAAATAGAAAAATACATCAATGCTATTTGAACATCAAGACAACAAAATTCTACAACTTTTGTATATGAAGTGTTATATCTGGTTAATAGATATATCAGGTGCAGCAACTTACTAACCATCTATTGAACTCTATTAACCACAAATTTCAAGTGCTCAAATCTACATCTGAAATTGTGGTTAAGAATATTCAAAATTTGTGGTTAAAGTTGATGGTTAATGAATTATCCAATCTTGATATATATACTCATTATTCATTAACCACTCATTGAACCGCGTTAACCGTTAAAAAGTTGTTGAATTTTGTTGTCCCAACTCCCAGATTGATGTTCAAAATTCAAATAACATTTATTCACTGGAAACAGATAACAAATTATTGAAATAAAACAGAATTAGAATAATATAAACATAAACGACAGAAACCATATTGTAGACAGACACGTACATAATTGAGTTTCCATGTCAAAAAAAATCCTTAATTTTAAACAACCTAAAGCTAAATGACACTTCAATAGTTACATATTCATAATAAGTTAATAATTATAATAATAACTGAAATACATAGCAGAAGTTATCATATATATATTTTTGTTGGAAGAAATAGAAATAAGATAGTTAGTTAGTTAGTTAGTTTACCTGAAGGGGAAGGAAGAATTGTAGAAGAAAATAATGGAGTAGACGGAGAAAACATTTCCCTTCAGTTGAGTTCCCTCCAAAGAACAAGGATAATAACAATAACAATAACAATAACAATGTTAGTTAGATATTAATGTTAGACAATGCTTTGTTTTCCACATTTTATAAGTAACGCTCAACCTCTTAAGAATATGGAATGGAAGTGTGTCACTAACTGGGCCACTAGCTTTATACTCTCATTCAAAAGCCCAGATTCAATGGGCCCAACCGCGGCAAGGGCCCAGTGCTATAGTTTTGTGTATATACACGACGCCGATTTTTTTTAATACATAGAGAAAATGGCAAAATCATTGAAAACTCACATACACAAAGTGGAAAAATTGAAGTTTAAACCCCGGTCATGGACAATTTTTAGCATTTTTTATCGAAATTGTAAGATTTGTTAAATATTTATGTGATTTTATACACACAAAACTATAGTAAAGAAGCTCTCTGTTTCTATGAGAAATAGAAGATCCTAACCCTTATCTAAATAAATACATGTAACCACTAAGAAACTTTCTAATTCATAAGCACAATTAAAAAAGGTGAGCCCTTCTACCAAAAAAAAAAAAAGGTGAGCCTAGGCCCAAAAAATGGCCCGAACAACGTATTTTTTATTTTGATAAAAAATAAAGTTTATTTGAAAAACATGATTATTTTTTAAAAAAATTTCCAATGATTATGTTTTAAGTTACATACTACTAGTAGTGATGACCTTTTACTATGATTCATTGTTGTACCCTACTATATAATGATGTCTTATTGCATCATTTTAAAATTTAGCAACTACTATTTAAAAAGTTAAAGTTTAGCTAGCTATAAATGATTCATTTTAAACATGATAATTGAGGTTAAAACAGGTGTAAACTTCAAAACCTAATGTGTCCAAACTAATCAAAATGGAGCTGTAAACAATCACTCAACTTTTTTTAGGTGATCAATCAAATTCATGAGCCAAAATCAGTCATCAACAAGACCATTGAATACTTCACATCAATAACACAGTTAAAAAAAAATAAGGCCTAATCCTAAGCATTTTACACAGTGAAGCCATGAACCATTGAAGTGCCATATTTAACTGGTCAATCTATTTTAAAGTCTACTAATCCTTTATGTGTAACCTTTGGTTTCTTTAACATAGCAACCAAAATGCAACTGGCATGCAGCACAGCATACCAAGCTTTATAATAAAATTAATAGAAGAAAATCAAATTAATTATTATGACTGACATCAAGATTTCTTGTGGTCAAGAAATCCCACATTGGGAGCATCCACGCGGTCTGATCTTGACCGCAGGATCAAAATTGGACAGTCCATATTCCAACTTTGGTAAATTGAGTCTAAAATGCCAAGCCGAAATGAGAACTGTACAATGTTGATCCATGGTCCAGATCGATTGCATGAAAGTAGGGTATTCTGATATCCAGATGTGAAGATGTACAGGTTAAATCCTGAACAAGGAAAGTGTACATGTTCAAATGTGATCTCTGTAGGCCAAACCAAGTCTCTAATTCTTGCTCCCAAAGCTCCACCATCTTTTTTTCTTTCTTGACTCATTTGAAGGTATATCTGGATCAGTACAATGTTGGAATAAATAAACATTGAAGTATATCTTAAAACAATCGAGAGAGCGGATGGAATTATGAAAGTACCTCCTTGAGGGTAGATAGAATTGTAATGCACCTCTGCCCAAAAACTCAGAAAAATCACTGCAACAAACAGACATATTATATGAATATTGTATCCTAAATCAATTCAGCAACACAATCGATCAGAACTATTGTATCTCGGAAAGCAAGGCATTACTATGAAAGAAAGGTCAAATTGTGATGAAGGTTCAAAATGGTTTCAAGAGACAATATTATATGAATATTGGTCGGAAAGTAAAGAAAAGTTGAAGAGAAGAAACAAAAAAAAATGAAAATTTATAATAAATCCTCTCTTCATACTCATCACAAAGAAAACCAACCTCCTTTTGGCTTCTCAAAATGAGGAAGTATCTCTATGCAACAGGTGTCCTTGAAAGAAGTCATGACAAATATTCTCACACCATACTGAAGGAAAAAAGAAAAGAAAATTTAAAAGGTATTAGAATATTTAAAGGGTATATATCATTTCATAGCAAAAGTTAACAATTATATCATCAACCATTGAAAATGTGATTCGGGTCTAACTAAAAAATGGGAGGGAGGGTTAATAAATGGGAGGTCTAACTAAAAAATTGAAAATGGTTAAGCTATAAAAGCAAACAACCAAACTAAAAATGTCAAGCAACGACATGGGAAATTAAATGATCACACCATCAATTAATTAGTTCTCTGGATGCTTTGTAAATACTTTGTTTTGCAGTAAATTAACGAATAATTGAACAAATGCTACAAAAAAGATGTGGAAGAGTACTGAAGTAGAAAAAGTCATACCGAATCTGCAGCAGCTTGAAGAGTGACATGATCACCCCATTCTCCGCTCCTAGTTGAATTTTACAATAAAATTAAAGGGACTTTTGGCTAGAAAAATAAAATCAAGAAACATACAGAGAGAAAAAGAGAGATATTTACTTTGACATCTTGTCCAAATAGTCACCGAATTCCATGGGAACATATCCATCATAAATCTCCGGATTAGATTTGAGCTGATTTAAAACACGATTCAACAATCAGAATCCTAGAATAACAAAAGCAGAGCAGAAAAAAATGATAATCAATTAAACACAAACCTGATTGACAACATGTCTCCTCACAAACTTGTGGCGATCAGGCGCATGATACAATTGATCAGACAGTGCACGGAACTGCCGGGAAATGAAAGGAAAAGTTATTATATGAAATTTATTCTAAATATAAAGTTGATACTGAAAAATATAAGTCATTATTTATTATGTGATTGGGAAGTGAGAACGTTTTCTCGGTGGTCAAGTAAGTAGTAGCGTGTATGCTCACCCAATGAACAATATGAACAAACATGATATTAAGGAAATAAAGTGAAGGAGGAAAACTAGAAACAATAGATTACTATTCCTATTTCCGAAAACTAAAAAATGAACTTTAAATCATATCTAGAAGACTTTCCTGATCACATAATGATTAGTGACATCTTTCCATCCTGATCCAAAACTTACGAAACCTATTTTACCACATGGATTGCAAGACAAATGAAAATGAGTGAACATTAGAAGCGACGAACCTGGCAATTACCATCACCGTGCACCTTGTTCTCCACAAAATCATACAATTGCAATCTGATCAAAAGAAAATGAGCATAATGAAAAATTCTTTCCACCAACTTCATTTATCTACAAATGTTCAGTTACTACCTATCCAGAAGCCTTTGATGATCTGATGTTGCTTCATCAATTGAAGGAATTTCCCCGTTAATTTTTGGAACATGCTACACAATTAATGGAAGGCGAGTTAAGAGAATAAAGAATCTCAGTATCTATTTTGTTTTGCTTCCTAAATCAATGATCACTGCATATCATAATAATGTTAATTCAACTACAATTCAAGAAAACCAATGAACTGTAGGACAAAATGTTTCAGCAACCACAACTTTTTTTTTTCTGTAAAAGAATGGTTTACTATAAATACTAAATACCAATTAATATAACAAATATTTTTTAATAAGCAAATGATATATATAAGGAAAAAATGAGTGCAAAGGATACTACAACCCAATTACAAAGTGAGATAAGATGACACCAACCAAACCAACCGGTCATACCTACCCCTAATGGAAAGTTATCATTGGGTTAACATAAATTTAACATGGTGGATTATCTGCTTAGTACTTAAATAGTTTTTATTAAAGGTCATAAGTAATCTATTTATTGCTTCAATAGCTTATCTATAAAGTAATCTATATAAGCAGATGAGGACATACAGGAATAGGTATCATTTGACTCAATCTCTTCCCTACTTCATCATCAAGTGGATAATTGTCGGTTATCTCCAATGAATGCTCTTCTGTTTCAGGAGGACTGGAACATGAACTGTCTACATCACCAGCTCCTTCTTGGGCATAATCTTGACCTGCACATATAAAATATTTGATCGAATAAACGAACACTCAGTTAAAAGATAAATTCATATATAATCAAGAAAAAGCTGTTTGTTCTTTAATGATACCTTCTGAACAATAATTGACCATTGATGAATCATGCCAATTATATGCTGGCTCGGTCTCAGTAACATGAAACTGATTTTCACCTTCCTGTAAATATCTTGAAGATTCAGCAATCTCTAGCTGTGAAAACTCTTCTTGAAGAGCACGGGCAATGATCTCATCATTATCTACATGGTTACACTGGTTATCGTAATGATTATTGAAGTAGTGTCCATTATAGATGTCGCTGGTATCATGTTGAACTATGTTGTCATAGTACCCCATATTATAACCAGGGTCACCATCAAGAAGATTTAAACCCCACTGATAAACATCTGAATGCTCGTATAAAACCATCTTTAAATGTTTATCTTGACAAGGATTCTGAAACCTGTCGGACAATGTCAGAATGATGCTAAACCAGAAATAATATACCTGCATAAATAAGTTGTGGATTGAGAGATTGAAGTGTACGATGAAACTAAGACAACGACAAACAATTAGTCAACAAGAACCGACAAAATGTAATAAATTATCATATCATATACTGATTTTAGAAGTGCAACATTAATGACCTAATTTAGAGGTGTAGATGCAAATCGAAGAGCGTAAATCCTCAACAATAGACGACAAAAATAACTGTTAAAACTAGTCATAACAATATAAACAAGTAAAATTCTTCATATAAACACATGAACTATTGACTGTTTTGCATTTAACATTTTCATGCTTGAAAATTGAAAAACAAAATGCTCATCCACATTAAATTGGATCCATTGAGAATCTCCTCCGTTAAAAGTCGCAAACACAATCCACATATCACAAAACTACCTTTTCACATACAAAGTAAACTAAAGCATAGTAAGTAGTAATTAAGTAGTAATAACCAAGAGGACATAAATGTATTAGGATTTAAAAAACAGTCTGCGACCGCAACTATGATTGCCACATTTGATGTCTTCGTGATTGCAACACGACACAATTGAGGCTGCATCAGCCATATCAAGGATCTTAATATGTCTGCAACCGCAATCACAATTTAAAACATATACTTCCCTACCCCCCCAACCACCCCCTTTTCTACTTATAAAAATCAAAGTAAAATCAAGTATTCTCCACGTTCAACTCTATCAATCAATATAATATATAATCTAACTAGGACCCCATCTCAGATGTAAAAAATACTAATTTAAATTCATAAAACTATATGTTAGTAATATCTTTCATCTTTCAAACACATCACAATAATATTATAATCATATCAATATCAATATCAATATCATCGAAGTAGAAAACTTCCACTTCACATAAAAAAAAATCCAGCTACTTATTTTTTTTTTGAGATCAAAGAAGTATTAGCATTTAGAGCAATCCAAAAGAAACAAAATAGTACCCAAAATTGTTGATGATGAAAAGATTGGAACTTTGAAAAAAGAGCAAATAATTGAATTACATGCAGAGAGAAGAGAAAGCAATGAAATGAAGATTGAAAATGATATTGATGAATAGAGAAATGAAAGGGTGAAGAAATGATTACTAGTATATTTGACCTTGGATTGAGCAGAAGAAGAAGAAGAAGAGTTGTTGTGGAGAAATCAGTGTTGTAGCAGAGAAGGTACAATTGCAATAGATGACGACGATGAATGCATTCAATTTTATTTAATATTTTTTTTTGAATACCAAGAAATTAAAATTAAGTTTAATATTAAGGAAAAACATATTATTCGTTGATTGACACTAAACTTAAGAGAGAGAATCACAATTCAATCTTGCAATTATGTTTGGAAATCAGAATTCATCTCAAACTAAATTAGGCGTTTTCATTTCACTCATTCGTGACGCGCTTTATATACGATTCGCCACGCCGTGAGATGCTTTCTTAAGATTCATTCATGTTATTTTTCATCAGTCAATTGTACTAAGAAGTAGTATGCCTTTGTATCATACTCAAAAGTGTATTAATATACTGTACTAAGAAGTAGTATACAGTATACACTCAATTGCTGTACTTGATAAAAAAGTAGTATACACTTTCAGTAAGAAAAAATATACAGATACAACAAAATTAAACGTACACCTGTCTGTCACTATTTTGATATTTATTTAATTATTTTTACAATGTGACATTGTTGTACAGATATTTGGATTTTCTATAAAAAAAAAAGCTTTGAATTAAAGACCTTTTTGGATGGAATCTGAGTGTGAAAAGAAGGAGACGGTGGTGATTGATTGCTCAATGAAGAAGACAGAGAATCAACGTCTGTGATTGGTGCAGAATTCTCACAAATTACCTCTTTCAAAATAGTACTGCTGTATAGAGCAATAATGGTAGTACTCATTTTGGTGTAATTTTAGGGTGTTTTTTTTCTTTCTTTTTTCTTTTTCTTTTTCATCCTCACATTCTTAAGAGAGGAGATGCTAGTAGTCCATAATTCGGTATCAGTTCTTGTATCAAGTGATTCTAATATCTTCTCAAAAATAAGTTATAAGGATTAATATGTGAACTTCTCTATCAAATTCAGCATTAATTAACGTTAGATCAACTAACGTTTAGTTAAATATATGTGTTTTTAAAGGTAAATGTTAAAGAATCTTAAAAAAGTGAAAATTTTATATAGTATTAAAAAATGATAATGTAGGGAAGTAGAAAATTAAGGGATCAAATATGTGCCCTAAACATATTAAAATGTTGATGTAGTATTTTATCATTTGAATTGTACTTAAGAGACATGCAGCAATTTAATTTGCATTGATGAATTTGATGAAAACAAAAAATACTATATGATTTTATTTTTTTTATAAAATGGAGGGTTGAAGCCCAAACAAAGAAATTGCATATAGTTACTTTTCTAAGAGCACTGATAATGGAGGGATGGTTTTGTCAAAGTTAGCATCCTCTATCTTTCTCACAAGAAAGAGAGATGTCTCAGTTTGATACAGACAAGTACAAAATATAGATAGTAGGTCATTCATGATGTAAGTTCACATAAATAGCAAATCAGAATTCTAAGTTTAAATTCATATAAATACAACAAATTAATTTACAAGTACTTTTACAGATCATATACACCTACCTGATTTAATGTATGTAAACATTACCATTTACTTCATAATCCATGTACATATGTATATATCAATGTAGATATGTATATTAATATATGTACGTATTTATACAATATTTCAAAAAAGGTATTACTACATTATTTGTTATTTAAATATTTATATTACTACATTAATAATATTTTATGCTAAACTCTGCAAAACTTCTACTAAGGACTTTTAAATGTAACCGGCAAAATTACAAGATTCAGGTATCAATTTAAAACTATAGCTAAACTAACAAGTAACAATCATTTCACTTCAGTGGCAATTTCCAGCATTATGAATTCTATCTTCTCTCGTGAAATTCATAAACAATTCCTCCTAACTTCAACAGCATCCCTGAAAATTTTCACAAATGATTACCAAGTAGCATATGATAGAGATTATTTATACACACTGTTATATTTATTGGAGATGGAACATTATGGCATTGTGAAACATGCATGATCAACATGTTCTTACAAGCTTTGGTCGCCACATCTTAACGAACCAATTACTTTCACCAGGCTTCTGATCCATAGTCCGTTTCTTCTTGTTTATTTCAGCGTCGTATGAAACTTCTACTCTTGACACATTCTTTGAGGGTATCTGTGAATTATCATTGGATGGTGATTCTATTATTCCATTAATCATTTCCAAAACCTCGCTCATCTTTGGACGACTCTTCGGGTTTTTAACTAAGCACCGGTTAGCTATCGTAGCAAGTCTTTGGGCTGATTTAATTACTTGTTTCTTCTCAAGTCTTGGATCCAATATCAGTTGAAATTTCCTTGCATCTGATAGGTATGGCTTTATCCATTCTAACAGCTTCTGTTCACCTTTGGGGAGATTTCGATCTAAAGGTCGTCTTCCAGTAATGAGCTCATAAAGGAAAACACCGTAGCTCCATACATCGTTCTTTGACGTGAGACGTCCGGTTTGGATATATTCAGGAGCTGCATAACCCATTGTTCCTACAACCTGACCAACATAAACAGCCATTTGAACATAAGTGGTGTATCCAAGTCACTGGATTCCACTTATAATGGTTGGTTGATGATATCTAGACAATAAAAATGCTCGCAGCACACCTTTTTTTTAAAAAACAATCTTTTATCGGTTAAAATACATATTGATTCAGGTCCTATTCTCCTGGTGAATTTTTTGCCTTCCTAGTGTGAAAGTCACTAGAAAAGATAAAAAGCAATTACATTTTTGTGTTTACTATTACTAACAATATCTCAATATCTCTATTGGCAAAATTATAGATTAATAAAGAAAAAATATCTATACCGCTGTTGAGACATGAGTTAGTCCATCCGATGGTCCAAGTCTTGCTAACCCAAAGTCTGATAGCTTTGCATTCCACTGATCATCCAAAAGGATGTTTGAAGATTTGAAATCTCTGAAAATTATCTAAACAATGTGCACACAGTTAGCATGACATAAATCAAAATATGTTCAAAGTGCTCAAATTTGACTCCACCGGTATCATATCTTTTAGGATGTGCAGAAAAGGAGTTTCTAGACAAGGCCTAATTGAACTGAATAGGGGTTTAGAGAAAGTTATGCTATATCTACCTGAAAATCCATTTCCTCGTGCAGGTATGTTAATCCACGAGCAGCGTCTTGTGCTATTTTTATTCTCCTACTCCACGGGAGAGGAGTCACTGCTCGGTGAGATAAATGGTGTTCTACACTTCTGTTTGACATGTACTCATAAATCAGAAGCCGCTGGATACCTCTTTCGTCATCATCGGCACAGTAGCCCACTAGTTTCACAAGATTGGGATGCTCAACAATGCCCAGAACATTCACTTCTGTCACCCATTCCCTATGACCCTGAAAACCAAAAGTGAAGTAACAAGATTACTAACACATAACTCCTATCTTGTATAGCAATCAAAACTTCTCACATGACAACAAAAATCTTCATGCTTCAAGTAAGGCTAAAACGATGTAAACAACATCAAACATTTAATTTTTAAATCCATCATATCTTGAAGAACGTGAAATGTAATACATTTCTAAAGTAAGAAGATAAAGGCACATGAACACGGTTGATCATGAAGTTCAGCCAATTGGGCCTGCGTCTCTGATAGCAGAGTGGTTGCTGCACTTTCCTATTATGCAATGAAAATCACGGTTACTAAGAACAAAGCTTTGTTTAAATACTACAATCCAGTTTACAAGTTTACCCCTAAGCCATGTGAAGGGCTTCATCCCCCATACTCCCAACACTTCTAGTCCTAAACCAACAAATTATCGAGTCAAGCCCAAAGGGCAGACGATGTGTGGCGAGAGTGTCTGCCCACTCATCAACAAATATGAGTCAGTCATACTCTAAAAGGAAATATTATTGAAAATGTGACTATGTCTACATAAAGCAAACTATGTGATAATTCATAGCATTTGTTTAAAAGTATTCAATTATTTTTGTGATCTTAAAACAGATAATACACACAGAAGAGTATAATAACACTATAAAGTAGTAGATGGCGCAGAAGCTATCGTAATATTGAATGAGCAACTGATTTGTGTAACTGTGAATCAAGAGCAAACTAACATAAGGAAAGCTCTTACCTGTGCTCCTCTTTTACTAAGTTGTTTAACTGCAACCTCAATTCTGCTAGATGGATCATCTACGCTTCTAATTACTCCCTGATAGACACACCCGAACCCACCCTCTCCAAGCATAACAGAACGACTGAAATTCTTCGTAGCTGATTTCAGTTCAGATACAGTAAACACTCGAAGGTTGCTAGGTCTTTGTGACAAATTGGGAGGCGCATTCCTCCTTAGTGAATCCACGCTGCCACTATCCGAGACATCCTGAGAATTTAATTCAGAACCACATCTTCTACCTTCAGCATCAACATATGTGGAACTTTCTGAACGACCTGATGTGGATTGAAAGCTTTTTGGTTCATCTTTCTTATCTCCAGAGTAGAATGGAAAACACTTCATAATACCAGACAAGACTGCATTTTCATAAGGGAGACAAGAAGCTTGAGAAAAACTCAAAAACATGATATTGGAATTGAAAATCTACACTGCAACTAAAGTGAAAAGTCAAATTAAATTCAACACACCTACTTGCATCAAATAACTGTATCATCAAACAGCTTCTGAATCAGAATCAAGAGCAGCACAGGCAGCCCAATTTCCCCTGTCAATAGTTAGAAATTCAGACAACCATAACTTTTTGTTTGCAATTGCCAGAGACTAATCCCTCGAGATAACTAAGATCTATCTAAGGGGTCAAACTCTCCCAACAACTATTAAATATGTTTTAAGTCCCTATAATTATCTCGAGTTTTGTTACTACTTTTTCAATCCTACGATTTACAAACACGTAGTTTTGTAATTAGTAGGACGAAAAAAAAAAAGTTTTCAAATCCTAAAAACAGAAAATTAAATTTTGCAATACTAAAAACATATTAAATCCATAATTAAACGTTTTCAACAAACAAATATTTTTCCCCCTCACAACAAAAGCTTGAAAAGTGACCATGAAAGAATCAATCTTGTAACTTAGGAATTAGATATAAACAGGAAAAAGTTACTTACAAAATTGGGCATAGACAAAGTATTTGGAAAAAGAGGAAAAGAATAGAAATTTATCCAAATTTAGCATTCATTCACACTGAAGAAAAGATAAATAGAATCCAATTGTTGCACCCCCATAATTGGATAAAGTCATACATAAAACAGAAAGAAAGAAAGAGATATACTACTGTATGAGTTTGAGAAAGTAAGTATTGATGATCTCTTCTTTCTTCCTTTGAATCAGAAAAGAGTTGAAGGTGGTGAACAAGACTTGGTCAGTTACCTTAATTTATTTACAATAATAATACAAAGTTGTACAGTAGAGGATTTGAGGACCAAGTTTGTAAATGAATGCAATGCAATTTGTTGGTAGCTATGTGAACTAAAAAGGGTGTTTTGGATTTGAGAGAGTTCAACTAAGCATTACATTACACTACATTTACACCCGTGAAATACGGAAAACACGACAACCAACTAAATGTCAACACAAAGATAACAAACCCAACATGATTAAGAAAATAGTACACATGTTACAAAATTATTAAGTAGTAGTATAAAAAATTTATTTTTAAATTCATTACTATATAGTATATATGTTTTTAGTACATACGTGATATTATTATATGCGTTTTTTTTATTAATTTATTGAATAAATTGTGTATTTGATGATATGAAAAATGATCTTATAGTATTTATATTCAATTGTAGTAATTTTTGTTTTAGAAAAATATTTGTTAATATTTTAACATTAAAATAAGGAAAATGATAAACATTGCCTGCCCTTAAGGCAATGGTTAAAGAATCAAAAGTGGTAAATAAACTCTTGGAACTTGTGCATTCCACTTTTCTAAACTAATAAAACACAGTTTTCGATGTAAATATTACTTCTTTTGGTAATCTTATCTAATGCACTAGTTAACAAGACCCTTAAAATAATTTATTTTGAATGAAGAAAGAAAGGGTGTATTCAAGTAAAGACGTGGTAGCTTTTTTTGCTTCTTGACTCAAAAAAGGCCAAAATTAAAATTGAAAACACCAATCCCTGATCAGCTAGCTTCTTTCACATCAGTCTGGTTGAAGTGCTAGCTTAGCTTCACCAACCAACCGTGTTTTTGTAGAATAAAATTGAAAGCTGATCAATCACGGTTCTGCATGCATATATATTACACCAATCTGTAGTTCGTCAAAAACTACTATTATATTCAAAAGTTATGAGAAATCTCACATATCACCATTACTCTTGTTAAATTAAAGAAATAAAGAATCAAATATACTAAAACTACATCAAAATTTATGCAGTTAATAACCTTTTTAAAAGTGTAAAAAGTACAACTTTCATTTTCATTTTTGTTTATACAGTGCACAAGTTAACATAACCCTTAAAATAATAACCAAAACATTAAGATAATTTATGGTAACTACTAATAATGAGTTTTTTTTATGTCTAAAACAATAACATTTATACACTATATATATATATATATATATATACTAGTATGTTAGCCCGTGCCGTGCACGAGATTATTTTTAATATTATTTATTAATTCATTTTAAATTATTATTTTAAATTTATTTTAATATTTAATAGTGAATTTGAGATATTTTTTTGGTAAACCAAAGGTATCCTTCGCACGCAACTGCAGAGATTAACCCACTCGAGATATATGCAATCCATTTAAGGGGTTGACCTCTTCTAACAAATGTTTCTCCATACGCACCGGCTAGGATCGAATTCGGGACAAAATGGTTAAGAGACTCAAATATCTACCACTTGTACCACACTATGTTGGTGTGAATTTGAGATATTATATTTTATGAGTTGTTTAAATATATATTGTTGAAGTAAATATATTGTTTTGACAAAAATTTAGAATAAATGACATTGAATAAAAATAAAAGTTATATTAAAAAAATATTATTTACAAAGTTTTTTTTTGACAAAATATTATTTACAAAGTTAAAAGTTGAATGTTAATAAAACAATTTTTAATATTTAGAAAAATAGGAAGTACTAAAAACATATTTAATAAATTAAAATAAAATTTTAGATTGGAAATTGACATTTTAATCTATATTAAAGAAAAGTAATATAATTTAATATTTTGAAATTTCAGTAGTCTTGACTCAATATGGCCTAATTCCTATATATTATACACTAAAGATGCGTTTGTTTTAGATATTTTTGGAAAATATTTTTGTAGTGTATTGTTTTTTTGTTAAAAAATTTTAGCAAATAATTTTTTTTAAAAAAGTTTCAAATGAATTTTTTTTTTTATAACAGTTTCACATATAGTGATGTTCCTATGTTTATTGTATATTTATTCATCTAAATTCCATCAAACTGCATTTTTTTAAAATACTATGTAAATTAAGATATCTTTTTCCATCGTTGTCCCACTTTGTTTGAACTTTTTGCATGGTAATCCACGTGTAAATTTTAAAAACAAAAAAAAAAAACAAAGAAAATAGATTTCTTAATATGACAAAACTTTCTCCCCGTAACATAACTCAGGTGGTATGAGCTAAGGGACGTATGGGTTGGAGAGCTCCAGGGAACAATTTCTGGGGGAGCAATTTATCTTTTCGATCTACCAAAAAAAATATATCACAAAACTCCCACATTGTGATATATTTTTGGTCCCTATAATTATTCTCATAATTTATCTTTTATGGTTAAATATGTTTTTGGTCCCTATAAATATACCAAATTTTGGTTTTAGTCCCTCTAAAAATTTTCTTCGACTTTTAGTCCCTATAAATTTTTTCATCTTCTCTTTTAATCCCTCATTTTAAGTAAACTCATAAGTAGAATTCATATTTTTGAATAAAAAATTTGCAGAAAAGTTTTTAAAATTATAATGACCTCTCTAAAAAAATTAGAATTTTTTAACAATTTAGGAATTAAATATGAATTTTTAAACTTTTTGTGGTTTAAAATTCATATTTAATTTATGTTTGGTTAAAAAATTCCAATTTATTTAGGAAGAGATTATGGTAATATTTTTCACATTTGTGCACAACTTCATTAAAAAAATAGAAAGGCTATATATGAGTTGATTCAAAAATTGGGAATGAAAGTGAAGATGAAAAAATTTATAAGGATTAAAAGTCGAAGAAAAATTTTATAAGGACTAAAACCAAAATTTGATATATTTATAGGGACCAAAAATATATTTAACCCAAAAAAATATCTAAAAAAAAATCTTAGAGAAGCTTTAATTGAATGACACATAAGCAAATTTTCTTGAGAATGCATGAGAGATCTCCGTGGAACTATCGCAATGTATATAATAATAGAGATAAGATCCTCTCCCACAAAATAAGGACAAAAAATTATGATAGGAAATATTTGAGGGACCATAACCTGCTGAAAATTGTTTAAGGACTAAAAATGAAATTTTGTATATTTATCGGGACTGCAAAGGTATTTATTCCCAAAAAAATCTAAAAAAAAAACATGCTAAGAATGCAACTGAATTACGCTAAAAAAATATCTAAAAAAATATAAATAAAAAAATCTTAGAGAAGCTCTAATTGAATGACACATAAGCAAATTTTCTTGAGAATGCATCAGAAAGCTCCGTGGAACTATCGTAATGTATATAAATAGAGATAGAGATATGAACCTCTCCCACAAAATAAGGATAAAAAATCATGATAGGAAATATTTGAAGGACCATAATCTGCTGAAAATTGTTTTAAGGACTAAAAATGAAATTTTGTATATTTATAGGGACTGCAAAGATATTTATTCCCAAAAAAAAAATCTAAAAAAAAATATGCTAAGAATGCAACTGAATTACGCGAAAATAAATATCTAAAAAAATATAAAAAAAAATTTTAGAGAAGCTCTAATTGAATGACACATAAGCAAATTTTCTTGAGAATGCATCAGAAAGCTCTGTGGAACTATCGTAATGTATATAATAGAGATAGAGATATGAACCTCTCCCACAAAATAAGGACAAAAAATCATGATAGGAAATATTTGAAGGACTATAACCTGCTGAAAATTGTTTTAGGGACTAAAAATGAAATTTTGTATATTTATAGGGACTGCAAATGTATTTATTCCCAAAAAAAATCTAAAAAAAAATGCTAAGAATGCAACTGAATTACCCTAAAAAATGAAATTTTGTATGTTTATAGGGACTGCAAAGGTATTTATTCCCAAAAAAAAAAATCTAAAAAAAACATGCTAAGAATGCAACTGAATTACACTAAAAAAAATATAAAAAAAAATCTTAGAGAAGCTCTAATTGAATGACACATAAGCAAATTTTCTTGAGAATGCATGAGAGAGCTCCGTGAAACTATCGCAATGTATATAAATATATAATATATAATATATAATATATAATATATAATATAATATAATATATATATATATATATATATATATATATATATATAAAAGATAATTACATATGAGTCTTTTTACCAAATATTAGTTGGTTGGTGATTGACACTAAACTTGAGAAAATCACTTGATGTCAAAACTAACTATAAACTATTAGTCCTCCCAAAGAACCAAAAGGTAAAAAACAAAAAAAATGTGTTAATCAATTTTTTACACTTACCTCTACACCAACCACCGTACCATAAGCTAACGCCACCATCAGACTTACCCACACAAGAAAACCATTTTATCAGAATGCTAGCTATTATAAAATATTTTAAAACTATTCTAATAAAAACATTGATAAAACTCTAACATAAAATAAAACTTGGTATGTCATATTTTTCTATATATTTTTTTTATAAAACTTGGTATGCCATATTGGCCTAATAAACTAAAGAATTATTTCCTCATAATAATAAAATGAAAATGATTTAGAGATGATCTAAAGCAATAACGCTCCAATGCATGCACATCCTTCAATCAAGCCTCCCATTTCTCTCCGCCATTTCTTCACACCCTTTTCCACTTTGACCAAAACACACCAATCAACAAAATCAAAACCTTTCACTCTAATTTCTTCATCCACCCTGCATTTCTATAATACCTTCTTTCTAATTTCTTCATCACCATGTTAACAATTCATGTCACATTATGGATTGCTTCATGATCAAGCAAGACACATATATAGGTTTTAATGGAAATGAATGGAATGAGAATGAAGGCCATGTTGGTCTCTAACATTTTATTCTTCTCCACTTTTACCTTCACAACTTTGCTACTATTATTACCACATGTTCAATGTGCAGATAAAGGTGATTCTTTAGCACCCAAACTTTACACAGAAGAAATCTACAAAGTGCTTGAAGGTCTTGCTACCACTTTAACAAAAGACATCAAGGAATATTTAGGTTTCTGCATAAAGGATGTGTATGTGTTCTATATTCATTATTTATTTAATTAATTAAGTTTTAACATTTATTTAATTAATTGATTGACTATGTTTCAGAAATCAAGACTGGGAGGAAGCCTTTAATTTTAATGGAAAGTTGGATTTTGTGGATGCTTGTATTAAGCAAAAAGGTATATGTAATGTAATACATTGAGCTATTCTTTTTTGTTTCATTTATATGCCATTATTCTTCTTGAGGCCTCATTTTAGAAAGTGTTAGAAACAAAACCCTCAGTTGAAAAGAAAACATATACGAAAAACTCAAACACGTGTTTACACATGAGATTTGATCAGAGTTCAGCCAATTGTGTATACATCTCTGGCTGCAGAGTTGCTTCAAACTCAGTACCTTTCTATTCTCCAAGCTTAGGGTTTATAGAATACCAGTACCACTTGTGTTTATATATTTTGGTCCAATTCACTTTAGGCCTAAAAATATGTTGAGCCGGCCCTGAGATTACAATATGACTTCTTGAGTTTGAAGAATTTCCTAGTAGACTGTGGTTATCTGTCTTTGAATGATAAAAAAGTATAAACTAGAATCTCCTATTCTCCTTACATATTTTGAAGTGTTCTGAATTTTTCATTTGAAGAAATGTCATGGAATTGTAATTCTTAGGCTAAGGATACTGAATATTAATTTTATTTTTATAGGGGTTTCAGTTTTTTCTTTTCTTAAAGCAAAGTGTACTAATTCCTAAATACATTTTCATTTAATTGATAGGTGATTTTAGAGATAGAATTTGTACAACTGCTGAAATAAGGTACTACTTTCAGAGTTTTTTCGTAGGAGGCACATCCGCAAGTTACGTAAAACCTAACAAAAATTGCAATTTGACTTCATGGGTTTCTGGTTGTGAACCTGGTTGGAGTTGTAGTGTTGATGAGAAAATTGACCTAAAAAAGGATATAAAAGACATCCCTTCAAGAACTAATGAATGTCAACCTTGTTGTGAAGGGTTTTTCTGTCCTCAGGGGTTAACTTGCATGATAAGTAAGTATATATCTTATGTATCTTATTACTTTAACTCAGTATAATGTTTTTAACTTTTCTTATTTTCTTCTCTTAATGTAGCATGTCCACTTGGTTCTTATTGTCCACTTGCAAAATTGAATGAATCAACCGGAGTATGTGAGCCGTAAGTTCTAATGTTGACATATATTTGTCTGGATTGTTTTGTTTATGCTTATTCGTGCATTAATAACTACTTTAATGTATCAAAATTTGAATATTTGCAGATATAGTTACCAAATTCCTGCAGGAGAAACAGACCATACCTGTGGTAGTGCTGATGTTTGGTCTGGTGTTGTCGACAATAGTAATATCTTCTGTTCTCGAGGATCGTATTGTCCATCTCCAATACGCCAAGTTTCTTGCGATAAAGGGTATTGAATTGCTTCATGCCTCGTTTTGATCTTACCTTAATTGGCTTTGTAATTTATGCGTGTCTAACTCGGATCACACACCTTGTATTTATAACGGGGTTGCCATAAACACATTGAATACCTAGGAAGTTGTATCGTCTAGGAAATATTAACAAGTAATCTAGGAAGCGTCTAAAAATACTTATAGGTTTGCTTATGTCTAACACTTCTCTTCAACATGGAGCATAAATGTTATATATGCCTCAACCTTGTTACAAATAGGTTCAATCTGAGGTGTTGTTTAAGGGACTTGATAGATATATTAGTCAGTTGGTCATTTGAACCAACAAAATCAGTTACGTTCTCTCCAAAAAGAACATTATCTTATACAAAGTGACAGTCAATCTTTATGTGCTTACTTCTTCATGAAAGACCGGATTGGATGCAATATGTAGTTAGAGCTATACTGTTACACATGTCCATTGCAACTTGCACGCATCGGACATTGACTACTGAGAGTCCATACTAACTGATATCACGTTCTACCATTTCAGATATTACTGCAGGACGGGTTCAACTCATCAAAACCGTAAGTTTTAAAAAAAAATTGAAAAATAAGTTTTAGATTAATTTTGATGCACTGTCAGTGTAAAACATTTTGTACTGTCAACAAATTATAAACTATCACTTGTATGACTTTATATTGTTCATTTGTGAAGGATGCTCTAGGTTGAGTAGCTGTAATCCAAAAACATCAACACAAAACATGCATGCTTATGGCGCATTGATTATTGTAAGTAGATTCCTATCTAGCACTAGATGAAACCATCTTCGATCTGAGTCTCTTGTCATTAATTTTTGCTTCATAACATTCCTTCATCATATTTGGTATTATTTTTAACTTGTAGGTTGCTATGAGTACTCTTCTGATCTTCATTTATAATTGTTCTGATCAAATACTAGCTACCAGAGAAAGAAGGAAGGCTAAATCAAGAGAAGCTGCAGCGAAACATGTAAGAGAAACTGTACAAGCTCGCGAAAGATGGAAAGCAGCTAAAGAATTGGCTAAGAAAAGTTCCACGGGATTGCAAAAGCAGTTGTCTCGAACCTTTTCGCGCAAGAAATCCAGTAAGCAAGGAGATCTATTTACTCCAACACCTCCGGATTCTTCAAGCATACCAGATCAATCATCGAAAGACAAAAATGAGGAGCCTAGCAATCTTACTAAAATGATGCATTCCATTGAGGACGATGATGAACATGAAGGATTTGATTTTCAGATTGGTGACAAGAACATTAAAAAGCAAATGCTAAAGGGAAAAAATTTACACACTCATAGTCAAATTTTAAGGTATGCTTATGGAAAACTTGAGAAGGAGAAAGCTCAGCAAGAACAAAACAAGAACATGACATTCTCAGGAGTAATTTCAATGGCTGCTGAAGGTGGGGAATTAATCGCAAGACCTCCTATTGAGGTGGCTTTCAATAATCTAACCCTCACTTTGAAGGGTAAAAACAAACATGTACTGAGGTGTGTGAGTGGTAAAATCATGCCTGGTCGAGTTTCAGCTGTTATGGGACCCTCAGGAGCCGGAAAAACCACATTTCTTTCAGCTTTGGCAGGAAAAGCAAGAGGATGCAATATTTCAGGCTCAATTCTAGTTAATGGAAAAAATGAATCCATTCACTCTTATAAGAAAATTACTGGTTTTGTGCCACAAGATGATATTGTGCATGGTAACTTGACAGTAGAAGAAAATCTTCGTTTCAGCGCAAGATGCAGGTATGATGTGTTTCATTGTATTTTCATATGTTCTTTTAAATTTTTACCCTCATCTAATTGTTTACCACATTTAAACTTGTGTTGCTTAACATTGTAGGCTCCCTGCAGAGATGCCGAAACCAGATAAAGTTCTGATTGTTGAAAGAGTGATTGAGGCCTTAGGACTACAACCAGTAAGGGATTCTCTAGTTGGGACAATAGAGAAGAGAGGCATATCCGGAGGGCAAAGAAAACGTGTAAATGTAGGACTAGAGATGGTGATGGAACCTTCGTTATTAATCTTAGATGAGCCTACAACTGGTTTGGACAGCGCATCGTCTAGTTTACTTCTTAAAGCGCTTCGCCGTGAAGCTCTTGAAGGTGTAAACATTTGCATGGTACTTCACCAACCAAGGTAATATGCTTTTTCCTCTACCTTCATTTTACTAATGAAACATTCTTAAGTTATATTATATATATATATATATATATCTTCATCTATTATATTTTGATTTCGTTCTGTTTCATTGCAGTTATACTTTGTTTAGAATGTTTGATGATATAGTATTTCTAGCAAAAGGTGGTCTTACAGCATATCATGGTCCAGTGAAAAAAGTAGAAGAGTATTTTGCTGGCATTGGAATCCCAGTACCGGATCGCGTAAATCCTCCTGACCATTTCATTGATATTCTTGAAGGTTTAGAGAAACCTTCGGGTATAACTGTTGAAACACTTCCTGTTAGATGGATGCTTCATAATGGATATCCAGTACCACCAGATATGCTTCATTTGGTTGATCAAATTGCTGCTCCTCCATCTGATGCCACAAGTACAACTTCTACCTCAAAGGGTGCCGAGGAAACTTCTGATCAATCATTTTTCGTCGAGTTTTGGGAGGATTTGAAGAGCAATATTAGGATCCAAAGAGATCATTTAGAAGCAATCTTCTCAAGAACAAAGGATTTATCAGAACGAACGACTCCTGGTGTAGCTCTACAATATAGATACTTCATTGGCCGGTATAAAATCCTATAAATTCTGTCAGTATAGATAAACTGTTCATTATTGGAACATATTTATATTATGTTTGAGGATGTTAGTTTTCCGTGCCTACAAGATTGATTAATTTATTCGTTGTAGGGTTGGCAAACAGCAACTTAGAGACGCACAATCACAAGCAGTCGACTATCTCCTTTTATTGGTCGCCGGCGCTATCTTAGGAACACTTACCAAAGTAAATGATGAAACATTTGGTTCACTTGGTTATACATATACAGTCATTTCTGTTTGTAAGTTTCAAACTTCACTATTTCATTTCAATATCAGTATTCTGATTCTAGAAACGAAACCTCACTTATAGCTTATACGAAAACAATTTGACTTTATTTTATCTTTTGTTATGGAAATAGCTAATTATACATAAACACTTATACAATCATTAGATAATTAAAGCATCAAATTAGTATATTCCTGAACTACATTGCATATATATGCAGCTCTACTTTGCAAGATTGCGGCTCTCAGATCTTTTAGTTTGGACAAGTTACAATATTGGAGGGAAAGTGCAGCTGGGATAAGCAGTCTAGCACATTTTCTCTCAAAAGATACAATTGATCTTTTCAGTACAATCATCAAACCAATAGTTTATCTATCCATGTTCTATTTCTTAAGTAATCCAAGGTCTAGCTTTGAAAGTAATTATATAGTTTTGGTTTGTTTGGTATACTGTGTCACCGGCATAGCTTATGCATTAGCCATCTTCTTCGAGCCTGGTCCTGCGCAGCTGGTAATTATCACATCATTGAACTTATTTCGTCATTTACACATTTTCTTACAATCTGTCGATATTAATAACTGTATCTGTTTTTCCTTTGTAGTGGTCAGTTCTTCTTCCTGTTGTTATGACTCTCATTGCCAACCAGAAGAATAGAGATACTACATTTATGAAAATCCTAGTACAATTGTGCTATCCAAAATGGGCTTTAGAGGGTTTTATCATTGCAAATGCTGAAAGGTTTGTTTTCATGCATGTAAATCTTAAATCATATGTGCGAACGTGCACACACACGCACCAATCAATTTATGTAAATTTACATCGATTTCCTCACTCGTTATCCTTTAATCTTTTTCTAATCCGGATTTTTTGAATCTGGTTCCTTTTTGTTAGGTACACTGGAGTATGGTTGATAACTCGTTGTACTTCACTGATGAGCAGTGGTTATGATGTGAATCAATGGCACATTTGTCTACTTGTACTCATTTTGAATGGAATAATCGCCAGAATTGTAGCCTTCATTTGTTTGCTAATGTCACAAAAAAGATGATTTCGGATGTCGTGACATTTCAAATTTAAGATCCTCTTAATTGTCTTTGGCCTCCAAAGCCAAAGGTCAGTTAACATTTAACAATAGAAGACAGAAAGATCGATATAAGTTCGATAATTCAAATGTGATCGAAGTGTATAAATCAATCATAGTTTATAAAATGTGAATGTGATTTTAGATTCAGTCCGCTAAATAGGATTAGACTCATAGGTGTCATTAGTCATTACCCTTTTTAGGTTTTTATGTAAAGTTTATTGTTCTACTTTTGCTTATAACTTGGTGTAAGTAAATTTTTCTTTTACGATTAGTTTCATAACAAAATTTACATTTTCAGCATTTTCTGTCAATCGAGTTAAATTTCTCGACAATATAAACTAGTGTGTTATTATTATTTGAAAATCACAAATCCAATTAACATAACACTTTTTGGTTAAAGAAAAGAAAATGCAATATATGAAACCGGCGTTTCGTAACTGCTACACCGTGTCTCGCTATATATACCCTAAACCCTTCTTCTTCCTCTTCGCTTCACCATTTCTCACACTCCAAACCTTTCGCATTCAATCTCCCATTTCCTCTTTCTCTTCTTCAATGGCGTTCTCTTCAGCTCCTGCTCCTTCTCTCGAGAAACAATTCGGCGAATTCAGAACTCACCTCGAAGAATCCGGTACCTTGCGCGACCGAATTCGAACCGTTGTTTCTGAAATTGAATCCACCACAAGGTTAATGTATGCTAGCATTCTTCTCGTTCATCACTCGCGTCCTACTCCAGGTACTAGTAACCCTAATCGAAACTTTTCTTCGCCATTGGTGTTATTCTGTTTTGTTTATGATTCAGATTTTGTAATGTAGCTTCTTGTTTTGGAAAGTGTTTGTTTTTTTTTTATCATTTTATTGTTAATGTGATTTTTGATAATTGGATAGAACTGTTGGAGAAAGCGAAGTCTCAGATTGATGTGTTGAAAGAGAAGTACAAGCAACTTGCTGATATTCTTGGAGGATGTCCTGGTCAATACTATAGGTGATTACGGTTACGATTTTCTATCTTTTGATTTTGTCGTCTGTAACCTAATTTTGGTTTCGCGTAATGTAGGTATCATGGTGATTGGAGGAGTGAGACACAGTCTGTTGTTTCTGTGCTTACTTTTACACACTGGCTTGAAACTGGAAAATTGCTCGAACACAAAGACGCAGAAGAAAAACTTGGATGTAAGTCTTAATAATTATTAATACTCTCCTGTGTTACTTATTCGCATGTTGGTTGGTGTGTTCTAATTTCATATTATTTCGGTTTGGATGCAAAGTGCATGCATGTGTCGATGTTGTTAGTTGTTACTAACATTAATTGAATACATTATGAAGTTCTAAGATTCTAAGCTGTAGGGGATTGTGGAATGTGGACTCAATCTTGTATCTCTGGTAAAATAAGTTTATGCATGCCATGATGATAGAGGTTCGTCTTTAGTAAAAGTGTTGAAACACCTAAGAGACACAAACAGTAATATAAAACCTTCCTACAATGGAAAAGGTAAAACAAAAGGAATATGATAAAGAAGGGCCGAACATGAAATTCAATATCAGCCGTATAGATTTCACATGCTTTGAAGAATAATGTATGCATGGATGGCTTTTGCTGTATAGGTTAATCAACATTTTTCTTTTTAATTTGTTAAAAAAAACATTTTTCTTTTTAAGTTAACAACACTTAGTTTATAGTTAATAGTTTGTCAGTTTATCTTCTATGTGCCGAGTACCGCGTTCATATCTTTTGTCGTGACTATTAATAAGTCGCAGCTAATTTTAACTCTGTTTTTTATTTTCATTTTGTTGTCCATAAACTTCTATTTTATGCATATTCCTAGCATTATGAGATTTACAAGTCTTGATGTATTTTGTTAATTATTTTGCAGTGAATGGTCCGGAGTTCAATCTAGATGTTGAAGACTACCTAGTTGGTGAGTGTTCTAACTTCTAAGTATGTATATTTGCATTTATTTTTTTTTGCTTGCTTGAATGGAATGCATGAGTTGTTTGTTGCTGAGTAATTAACATTACTTGAGAACTTGAGATGAACGCGGTCCTCTTTTTCACTTCAGTTTTTTTAGGCTAGCTTCTTTGAGTGAATCAGTGAATATGGACCAATTTAAATTGATTATCATCAAGAAATGGGTGAAGTGGTCTATATATTTAGACAGCATGTTCAGAAATCTTGTTTCTTAATCCGTTTTTACTCATTGACGTCTACACCATTTGATTTGGGCCAATAGCTCTAGTTTTTGTCAGTTGTGGGTGCTTGCATAGTCAATTAAGATTTCACATTAAGAATCTACAGTTAAATATGATTATTAATATTATCAAGAAATGGGAGTAGCGGTTAGTGTCAGTAGGACTTTCAGAGCAAAGGAGCAAGATAATCAAATGATACGGTTGGCATATTTTTTAGAGTATGTTCAGAATTCTTGATTTTTAATACTTTCACTCGTTGGCATCTTCACCCTTTAATTTAGGCCACTAGCTCTAGTTTTTTTCGATCATGGATAATTGCATAGTCAATTAAAATTTTACAGTTATGCAACATATACTGATATTGATGCATTTTTGTCATGCAGGTGTTTGTTTTATGTCTAATGAATTGGTAAGAACTATTTTTCTCCTAACTTTTAAATATCAACCTGTAGAAAATGTAGAACATGGACACCACACACAGAGTATAAAACTCTGTTATCGTTAAAGATAAATAAGACATCACTTCACAATAGTTTCACCTATTTTGCATTTTGCAGCCAAGGTATGTGGTTAATCAAGTAACAGCTGGGGACTATGATTGTCCACGAAACGTCTTAAAGTTTTTAACAGAACTTCATGCTGCATTCCGAATGCTCAATCTACGAAATGATTTTCTGCGGAAGAAGTTTGATGGTACGTTACTGCTTGCACCGTGTCCAATGCATAATTTTTTCTCCTTTTTGTATGTGCTACTGTATTCAAATAATGTTGTTGGCCTTGCATTCTCAATTTTGTGAGAAATATTTATCATTTCCTAGAGAGATTGGTCTGTTAACTGTGACATATAAAATCATAACAACGTCGCATACTTGCTATCTTCAAAAACATATGTAACTTAAACTGAGCATTCTTTTTGTCTACCTAGTAAATCTTATATTGCACAATTTGCATTGTATGCACTGCTATCTCCATTGGATGACATCTTTTTGCTGTTGGCAGGCATGAAGTATGATCTGAGAAAAGTAGAAGAAGTTTACTACGATGTTAAGATTAGGGGTTTGACACCTAATGGTGAGTCAGTTGCAGATCAAGGAATCGTAAAGCAATCTTAGAGTATGTTAGACTAGATAGACTTGGCTTTTTGTTGGCTCAGGTATAAGCCTAAATATCTAGAATTATTTATAGTTGTTGATGAAAGGAAGTAAAGGCTTATCACTATCACTATCACTATGGTATACAATTCTGTCGATATCCTTATTCAAAGCCTTTCTGAGAACTTAGAATCCTGTATTCCCTTTCTTTTAGATGTAAAATATAGTACAATTAAGTTTATTAATGCTTGCAGTGGGTTGAAGAGGGGTTTTTAATTCAATATGATCTGAACAAAGTTGGCATTTCTTTGTTATTATTATTATAAAATATACAATTGTGGAGCGCAAGAGTTTGTCAAAACAATTGCTCAAGAGATATAAAAGAAATTGAGAGTATAAAGGAGGTAAATATTTGATTGTTAAAGCATTTAACAATCTGCGTAAAAAAAAAAGCATTTAATAATCATATAATTTGCTTTTATAAACTCTTTCAATGATTTTCAATAGTCACAAGTTGTGAATTGTGATGAACTCTTTAAAACAGTTTCAATACTCACAAGTTTTTATATCACCATATATAAATTCAAATAAATTACTTTATGCTTGAGCTATTTTATTACTTTATCAATACACTTTTTTTGACTAAATGCACGGATGTCAATTAAATTTATGATTGTGTGGGTTTGTCAAGGGAAGGTGGGTTTTCATACAATTTCACTATGATTTTGTTTATCAAAATTCATGCAATGACAATAACGACACATCTCATTTAGCTATCAGCATGGAATAAGATAATGTTATAATGCTATTGATAACAAAAAAAAAAAAATTAATAATGTATAATACTACTACCTTTAGTAAGTGATATTATTGTACAAATTGAATTTTCTCTACTGGGGTTAAATTAGATCATGGAAATCTTTTGGCACCTCATTTTAAATAAATAAAAAATCTGGTTATAGAGATACTTTTTCTATCTCCTTTGTGCGGGTTTAAAATTTAATTTGGTTCTTCACAATCATGGTGACATTATAATTATATTGAAACTCTAAATTAGTACAACTTTTATAAATTTACAGTGGTTCACCTTAAATTTTACACTTATTGCAAATTGAAACAAGAACTAGTTTTTTTTTTCTACCATAATATTGATACGAAGTTTTCATTGCTGTTAGTAATGACTAATCTCCACTGGGGAACAAGTGGGACACATAATGTGGGTTCTCCCATTCCAACCAAATTTTTTACATATACATGAGTCATGAATCGAATCTCTGACTACATGTAATCCCTGATCGCATGTTTAAGTGGACCAAAACTCTTATCACTTGGACCAATTTATTGTTGGTACTAGTTTGTTGATATTTCAGTCTATTTATAGTTTTTGTTTGATTCTCTTTTATTTTATATTTATAAACGGTATCTTATTTTACAAACTTTTTGCAATATAGTTTTGTGTGTTTTGTGTTTTTATTTCAATATGCTTTTGTTGCGCTTTGGACAGTCTAAAAAATTTAAGATCAGTATATTTAAAATTCTAAAATAAAAATTAAATCTTTATTTTTTGTCCGATCAAAATAAGACATGTATAAAGTATAATAAACAATCATGTCATGACCGTGGAAAAATGGTGACGGCACAAAATCCAATTTGGTAAAAGAGTAGATCATTGTTGGCCTAATCACATCACATATTCATATTTTTGGTGCTTGTACGGTGAGGAACCATTATACATTTATATATGTGCTCCAAAGTGAGGATGGAAAACGACCACCAAAGAAAATTTATAACTTTGTAAGTTTTTAATTGGTAATGCTTACCTCTGTAATTTTATGGTTCATGCTTCCTTGCACAACTTGTGCATATAGTGCACCATTTATAAGTTGTCGATTTTAACATAACCAATACGAATTTTGTAAAATCGACAGTTAGATTGAAAATTTATATTATATAAATCATCTATACAAAATTTTTAAAAAAAATTGAAAATCATTTCATATGTTATTGAAATGCTTGAAGATTAACGGTTTATGAGTTTTTATCGAAACCGTTAATCTTAATATGTCTCAATAACATATCAAACAATTTTAAAAAAATTTAAAATTTTGCATAAATAATCTATATGTTATAAACTTTTAATCCAATAGTCGGTTTTATAAAGTTCGTATTCTTTATGTTAAAATCAACATCTTATACATGGTGTTGCATATGCACAAGTTGTGCATATTAGAATTGGCCTTATTATTTTACACTAGTAATACATTTATGCATATGTGCCTCTCCATTTAATGGTTGGACTTAGGATCCTCTGTGATAACTCAGTTTTTTCCAGTATCTTTGACCGTTTGTTTATTTCTCTCTTTATTTTTTATCATCCCTTTTAATTTCTTTATTTTATCAATTTTCTCTCTTCCTTTTCACTTTTCTTTTCTCTATTAGTGGATGCTCCAACTTCCTGATCATTATTTCACTATGTCCATGACTCTAAATATAAGTCCATTTCAATTTTCTAAATATATGTTCTAGACGTGATTTAAGGTTCACTCAAGTCTAATATAATATTACATCACTACTTTTCAAGATACACTTCATTTTAAACTTTAACATTCACCTCAAACACCACCATTAGAGATTTATTAGAAGAAGAGACACTCTTTTATGTAATAGAAGAGTTCTTCTAACTTGATTGCAAAATCAAGAGAAATCACAGGAGTAATGAATTAGACGTACAGATTCAAGTGTACTAATATTTTTGGAAGAGAAAATACTAATCTTCTTTAATTTTAGTCAAAGTATAAATCAATGAATCTTCTTAAACATTAGTACAAGTATAGTTTAGAAATGGTAGAATTTATTTAGGCCAAGTAAGCATACTGGTTTCAGTCAGCAAAGTAAGGTAGGTTTCCAAAGACACAACCGACAGTGAAGTAAATATTGAATCAGCTGAAACATTATTCTGACCAATCCAAATTCCCTCAGAAGAATTGAAGGGGCATTGCTTCCTAATAGGAAGCATGGAGAGGAATTAATGGAGGGATGTGTGTGGGGCATTCAGGAAATGATAATATGGGGCCTCAAACACTACCTCATGTCAACACTGAAATCCACGTGAAATGGAATCAAACCATGTCAAATCAAATCATTTCCATGCATAAATATTGTACCATATAGACCATACATACAATAGTGTTTATAGATGAAAGAGTCTTGTTGAGATTAACTATTTAAATTCGAGTTTAAATACTATATAACAACATTACAATTTAAAGACAAATGCACATGCACTAGTTAAGTTGAAGAAATTAGTCATAAAATTGTGTGCGGTGCAATATTTACATTATATTTTGTTGTGACATAGGAGTATATATAAGTTAGTTTAAAGTATCATATTGAATTGAGGAGTTGATGTTGAATAATATATAATAAGTGAATTGATTCATATAACTTAATCCTTGACGTTGTGTCAAAAGTCACTTAGCTTGTATGGTATTAGTCTAGTGTGTTTATTCAACCCAATGTGAGACTCCTCTCAAAGTCCAACAAGTGGTATGAGAGCGAAAATCCCGATCAAGAGAGGATCTAAGTTACGATTCATGAATTATTTTAAGATAGGTTATTTATCATCGTACGTATTTGTGTTTATTAAAATTAGTGTTATGATTACTTTAAAGATGGATGTTTCTTTGTATGATGGAGGATAGACTTCTCCTTATGGCGATCACAATCCAAGACTATGTAGTCCAATCATGTCTTGATTGCGCTTTGGAAAGAAAAAACCTAAGCTCCCTCTCACGGTTCAACAAAAATATCAAAATTTGGTTCAACTTAATGGAGGAGCAATAAGTGAATGGTGTTAGATTGTAGACGTAAAGAGACTCACACTTGAGAGTATATATATATATAGATCATGATGATCCATAAATTTAAAGCCTTAATGTTCTTAGTGAAAATGTAGTTTCGAAAGCCATTTACATGATTACTCTTGATCCAATTCAGTGAATTGTATCCCTCACATTCAAGCATATTTATATAAAACTATGGGCTAGTGCAAGCACAGATGTATTATCCTGACTGACTCTTGACTAATTCTAGATTTGGTTGCTACAGTCAAAAAATGGTCTCACATAGACAGAGGGTCAAAGTTTACAGGGTAAACAACAACTGTGACTTCCATTCTCCTCTCTGCAACCCAACCATTGTATAGACATACATATGCATGTATTTTTTCTTCAAAGTTTCATTCATCTCTTATATATGCTGCACAGCCCATTTCCTGGATCCATGAGGGTAACGCAGAGATAGTAAAAGTTAAGAGTCATTTGGTTTGCAATAATTATATATACAGCTAGCAATACAGTAATATTGTGTATCTATTGCATAGGATGCCTTATATACAATTTGAGTGCATGCACACATTCAACAATATTTGGTTTAAATATAATTTTTATTCGTGCAATTGTACCATTTTTGTCTTTATTTTTTGTAAAAAAAAAAATTAATATTTTTCCACTGTTTGTCAAATTTGCAATGTCTTAATTTTTACTTTTTTAGCGGATACGTTATGGAACTTTTGTGAGATATAACATACATTTCATATTGGACTTATGGATCAGCTAGCAAAGACTCAATTCTCACAACTATGACATTTATTTATATGTTCCTTGACTGACAAGTATATATAACTAACACTAAGTAACTTATTACTTGATCTCTAATTAAAGTACTAACTTATAATCAATATTTTTTTTTATGAACTAATCAATGTTTTTAAATTACATTCTTACAGGTTTTTCTCTTTCAACTGTATTTTTTTCGAATTAAAGATTGAACCGTTAACCATTGTGTTTAATGAATCCAACTCTTAGTCAATTTTATTGTTGATAATATATATATATATATATATATATATATACTTCCTCCGTCTATTTTTATAAGATCATTTTTGACAAATATGCATTATTCACTTATCTTGTTTTGACTGTATTTTTTTAATAATATATAGATGTAAATATTAGCATATAAAATCTTGTTTGATTTGTTTTGATGAGTACTTTCAAAATATCAAATTTTTATAATTTTTTACTATTAGATAATTAAAAATATTTGTGATCAAAATTATACATTGGCGTACATGCACTGATCAAAAAATGTCTTATATTTAGGGACGGAGGGAGTATGTATATATATATTCCTTGCAAAAATATACTATTTTGATTTTGGTCCTTGTTAAATAAGTTTAAATTACACCTTTATAAATTGTGTCTAAAAGGTTTAAATTCTAGCAGCGATTACATAGTTCAAACTTTGATACGTCTATTTATTCATTTTTAAGAGGTGAAAATCTAAGAATTAGGCTGTCTGACAAAAAAAAATGTGTCTTAAAAGAAGTGCACAACAAATCAAATATAAAAATAATTTTGAGAAAAACATCATTTTAAATTAAAATTTAGTATGACAAAGTATTATGTAGTGGGTTGACCTTTAAGTACTAGTAGTGTGTACTTCACCCACGAAACTTGTCTCATTCCTCATTCATATATAGTGGAGTAGTATTATATTTTCCTCCCACCCAAAGAAGTGGGGTCTGAACTTTAAAAACTTGGAAAGGTCGTTGATCAATAGCACCACCCTTCAATAATCACAGAAAGACAAAAACCCTATACAAGGATGTTAATTTACAAACATTAATTCAATCAACTATGGTTATGTTACTTAATTTAGGTGGATTAATTAGTTTAACTTATTTGATAAAAATCGTGTTATATGTTATGTAATTGTTTTTAGTAAATGTAATCTGGATTTTGAAGAAATAATTCATTGCTTTTACAGCAAATAATTTTGATGCTAACTTTTTCAAATTTATTAATTTTTTATATTTGATTATTTTTTTATGACATAACATAATTAAGATATGCATATTTTTTAAGTGAATAATTCATTCCATTAATAAAAGGAAAATAATTATATTCATTCATAAAGCAATTATTTTAGTTTAAAAAATATGTATTGTTTGATTATCATAGCTCTATTCCGCTTGAGATTAAAGAGTTAAATAAATGAAAAAATAAAAGTGTGTGTGTGTGTATTATTTATTTCTTTTAAGGAAGGTTTCTTTTTTTTGTATATATCTAAATTTGTGCACATAAAATGATAAAAGACCTTCTCCATGCTAACTAACAAAACAAGACAATACTTTAACTTTATGTAAACATAGAAAAAGACAAGAATATTCGTACAGTTTGGTATCAAGGTGCAATGTTCTGATTGAGCTCCAGTAAATACACACTTAAAATAATAATATACTTTGGATATTGATATATATCAATATCATTATTTTATTCCCAAAAGCAAATATCCATGTCATCCATTTAATGTCCAAAATTGGTACAAACCCGTACCTCTATTATATATATTGACAAACCTTTTACAATTTTCAATGTACAAAAACTAACATAGCCAAGAAAAAAAAAATATGAAGTGTAAATTTCTAAGAGGGTGCTTTAACAAGTGGAAGAAAATGAAGAGTGAATTGTTGGCAAAACGTTGTGATTATTGGTGTGGATTATGGTCTTGTATGTATGAAATTGATTCTATTCCAAATGATGTTCCAAAGGGTCACTTGGTTGTGTATGTAGGTGAGAATTATAAGAGATTTGTCATCAAAGTTGCATTACTTAATCATCCACTTTTTAAAGCTTTGTTGGATCAAGCTAAAGAAGAATATGATTATATGGCAGATTCTAAGCTTTGTATTCCTTGTAATGAACATCTTTTCCTTAGTGTTCTTAGTTTTGCTAGCTCAAATGAAATGGTGTTTGTTTGTGTTTGACATGAGAAATTTATCATTCCTTTGATTTTGAGTCATTAGTTCATAGAGTTCATGTTCTAACAACTATGCTGATGTTATTGTTATTGTTGATTTTGTTATCATTGTATTATCACATGTAGCAATAACATATTGTTGATTGAGTTAATAAGTGCCATGTATTTAGAGAACCAATTAATTCATAGAGTTCCTATGCTTTCTCTTATCTTTTTTTTTTTTTGCTATTGTAATGGAAAGATGCAGAGTTTGTAGTTTAAGGACAATTTTAAGCAAGGTAAGAGTTTTGTTTTTTATTGACATTTTTTTTTTTTAACAAACAACCAACAAATCTAACTAAGCCAAGCTTTAATTTTTTATTGACATTTTAATGTAAAAAAATACTATCTCAGGTCTTTAATATAAGAAAAAGTTTGCTCTTTAAATTTATTGAGTTTCTATTGTATCTAGTCTATAATATAGACTAAATACATTTAAAATTTAATGAACCTAAAAAATAATTTTTCTTCTCTTATACTAAGAACTAGAGAGAGTAATAATTTGGCACATATAATATAACATCAATTTAGTTAATACATTTTAAAATTTTGAATAATCCCTTTCTCCTAGTAGGCCTATGAATATCTATTTGTATTTCTCGACCAAGAACTCTGGTCTATGCATGAAATGGGTGGGTCGTACTTGCTAGGAAAATTTTTTTTGACAAAATACTTGCTAGAAAATTAGAAATGCATATTCACGGATTCGGATATCCCACAGTTAGAGCAGCGTGTTGTAACTAATGTGAATCATCCGATCTCTAGTCAACGGTTGAGATTGTTTATTTTATAAAATTATATATAAAAATAAACTGTTTGATCTTAAATCAATGATCAAAATTAATTAATGTGTAAATTTGTGTGCTTATTCAACTATTCAACTGCGGTGAATCTAGATCCCATATTCACATCTTCAATTGGTTTTCAAAATCCATAAGGTAATTTCGTTACTCCTCGACACATGCTCATACGCTCCATTCATCCATTTGCGGGTATGTGTTAGCCTATTTATGGTGTGTACTGTGTATTATAGTTTACTCATTTAGCATATATTAGAAATATTGTTGATCTTAAATATAATAACCATATAAATATTTGGATACAAAATTTAAATATGGTGTCTCGTGTCAAATTTTAATTTCCATATATATATATATATGGTTATAATTCACTCTACGTAAATTCCAGATTGGCCCTTTACGTATGAACTAGATGTCACAAATGCAAAGCGCATGATTCACACTAATATTATGTACAATGCATGTCAAAACTAAAAACTGTCTGTGCGTGTTTATTGAAAAATGCATGGGAGGGGTGTTGTGTTGGGAGGTTTATTGGATTCACACAACTAAATGTTTACACAATGTAATACGTAATCTATACTGCAAGCAAAGGAAATACAAATCGACAAGACAAATCATGATCATGTATATATAATCATGTACTCATATATATACTTCAAAATACTTGGTTTTGTTGAATATTACAATTTACACACACACTTGAGTTTTATATATGACATGCAAGGATCGAGAATCCAAATTTAAGGAAGGAGGGACAATATTGGGTAGACTATACATATCACAAGTGCTTTTGGAAAACTACCATCCAGCATAAATGTCTTCCTCCATTTCTGCAAGTATAGGCATGCCATACTGCTATTAAATGAACATAGAAATTAGGCATATACACTAGCAAAAAAACCTAGCAGCTCCTGTTTTGGCATTGATCCTTACTATGGCTGGTAACTGTCAAGCTCATACAATTCAGCATTGCTATTTGGAAGGAAACTGGAATTGTATGACTATGCATGTACATGTTTATAAGCCCAAGTTTTGCATTAATATATGGTCAATTGCCCTGCCTCACAATGGCTCTTTTGTCAGTCATTACCTTGTTCACAGAGAACCTAAGCTTGTCTTTTGGTATATTCACAAGCTTAATAAATGAAACCATATAAAAACCAGAATATCATAATGATGCAGTTTGCATTTATTTTTTAATGTAGAATCACATCAAATATAATCCAAATTGATATCAATGGGATTGATATGATGAGCAATAAGAGAAGAATGGGGACCCTTCAAAGAATGTTAGTTTTAAAGGATAGCCCATAACCCTCAACATGCTGTCATGGGGACACCACCCTCAAAAGACAGTTTTAGTAATTTCATTGTTATCAAGGCCTATAACTGCCCCCCAGTAATATTATACTACTCCCTTGAATTTTTCCAGAAACCGGAATCATTTCACATACAACCACTAGGAAGATTATCAATTCATTAAACTGTAATTTAGATTCTTTTGCACAAATATCCTTGATCTCCCTTCAGTTGACTCCTTTTGGTGTAAGCAAGCATCTATACATCAAAACCTAGCAATCCCCAAAGCTAGAGTTGAAGGAAATATTTAGAAAATAAAAAAGTCAACGAAATAAAATAAAAAAACCACCAAACAGAGAGCATCTAAGTTTTGACTCTGATTACTAAATATCAATCTTACAGAAAAGGACTAAACCAATGTTGTCAATGGCAGAATATGGGGGAAGGCCAAAAATTTACTACATAAACACCATTGTTGAGGTCTATAGCGCCACCATGGAGGGCATCCCTATTCCCATCAACGATTGCCTATGATGGTTTCAAGAAACCTGCCACTCCATTACGCCATAGCAACCATTTAACAACACTGCACTAATCCTTTCAACAATGAATTTTAACACTTGAAATGCCCAGTTAGATATATCCCTAATTTTGATATCAAAAATTGAATTTTTACCTCTAATACAAGCTCTGCCAAAGTAACTACATGACATTGAATCATGATGCAAAACTTATTTTACGAATTTTCTGCAAATATACATACAGCAAAGACGGAGGCCTGTCGGCAAAAAAAATGTCGGTAATCATGCAAAATACACATAAGGTAATTAAGCCTGAAATCTGAATGAACTTCGTGGAGACTTTACTAAAAGGAGAAAATAAATGCATAACTAACAGCAATTTAGCTAGCTCTTGCAGATTCATGTGCTTTTCCTGTTATTGTTGATGATGTTCAATTCATGCCACTAATTGTACATACAAAATAGAATATAATAACACAAAATAAACAAAAATGCTATACGTAATACGACTACTTTTATCATCACAGCATATAACTCCATGTTGCATGGAGAAAAATTATCAACATTCTTCATTTCTTAAACCTTGTAATTTTGGACTACAGACTATCATCACCGTTCACCAACACATTGTGTGAGCTAATTAAATGATTCCACGAATAATATACATATGAAGTATCCTCATTCAGAATATACACAAGAAGCATTTTGGCCTTTAGGTGAACTACATGATTCAACACATCTAATGGCATGACAAAACTACAGAATGGTGGCGTTGGGCAACAGTGACTGCAAAAGTATGAGAGTTAAACCTGTAAAACATTGCAGCTGCTGCCTGTGAATTTGCAATCAAAAACCCGCATGATAAAACAACCGCCAATCCAACCATAACCAAGTATCATCTGTGCCCATCGATTAAGCCCTCAATTTCCCTCTGCCCATACCTCCTACCCTGTAGATTGGCATCCCTACTCTTAGCCACAAAGTAAAACACAAGCCAAGTAACCATGAAGTAAACTTCCATGGTAGATTGAAACATCTTGGCAACAACTCTCCCACAAATTCGAGCCAAAACCCACCTCATAAACGATCCACAAAGCATAGCTTCCAAGCATTTAATCTGAATAGCTTGATTCAACATGGAAGACAACAAATAACAACCTTCCTTCACAATCTCCTTGCTACCCCTTCTGAAATCCTCCAAAGCAACCCAGAAATCCACAGAGAATATAAAAGTCACAAATGTATCCATAAGAAACCAAGTAAACAAAAACCCAGATACTTCCTTCTCAAAACCCCTAACCCAAGGCGACATAACCGAAAAAGGCATCAATTTCAACCTAACAAATAGCTTGAAAAATGAAAACTGATCCTCAATTTCAGCAAAATACCATATTCCCACGAGCTGAGTCACTGCATCTCTCACAGCCCATCTTATCAAAACAACCGCAGAAATCCTCTTCAAACCCAAATGAAAACCATCCCAAACCACACCAGTAGCTGAATTAAACCTTCCTACAAGATCATTAACAACTGAAACAATAACAGCACCTAATACACACGAATACGTAACAAGATAAACCATAATCACCCATCCATAAGCCACTGACAAAGAACCCATAAGAACAAAAAACGCCGCCGTATCACGACGACTTATCTCCAATCCATTCACAAACAATTGCAAATCAACATTTGTCACAGTCTCTTCTTTCCCATTCTCCTTCTTCCCTTCCTCTTTCTCACCATCATCAACAACAACCTCCTCCTCCACCTCATCTTTTTCATTTTCAACACCAATTGAAGAATCAGAATCAGAACCAGAATCAGAATCCTCCGTCTTCAACGTGATTCCAGAACGAACAACTTCAAAAACCCTAACTCCGTTATCAGCAACAAGATCCGAAAATCCAGAATCAATACCAAACGGACCAAAAGCAACAACGCTACCATTAACAATAGCTTTCAAATTCGATCCAAAAAGAGTCCTTCCGTCATCATCATCACCGGAGAAAAAATCATCATCTAGGGTTCCGACGCGAGTAAGATGAAGAAAAGGACGACGGCGACGTAGCGCCGCCGGTGAAGGATGAAACTGAGGAGAACGTTGACGGTGTTGATGATTAACGTTACCGGCAAGGTCAAGACGAGAAAGAAGCGATTTAACGGAGGGATCACGGTCGACGAAGGTGATGAAACGTGAGGTGCCGTTTTCGACGATTGTGCGAAAAGAGAAGATTAAGAGAGATAGGAATAGAAATGTGAAGAGATTTGAAGAGAATGAAAGGGTTGCTTCTTTGAGAAGCTGTGCAGTGGAACGCACGTTCTGCAACCGTGAATGGTCGCTCATGGCGGTTTTGATTTGTGTTCTGCGACGGAGGTGGGTGGATATCGCCGCCGGAATGGGTTGGGTTATGATTTCACGCACGCACGCACGCGCTTCAGTTGGGTGGTGAATTCAACGCTCTGTAATGTAATGAAATTGAAAGATGTGATATTGTGTTGTGGTTTGGACTTGTTGTGAGGTGAGGTTAGCTGTGTGGAGAATTTGGAACCCTTTTACATTCAGGAAATTAAATTAAATTATTAGTACTACTTATTTAACATTTTTTTACTTTTTATTGATCTGTTTGTTTCAGGTTTAAAAAAAATGTAAATGATAAATATTATTTTTAGGGCAATGGTTAAAAAAATAAAAGAAATAAAAATTTTGAAATCTTTATAATCTACTTTTTTTTAAAATAATAAAACACAATTTTCAAAGTATATTTTACCTTTTTTTAATAACCTTAACTAGTGTCTTAGTTAACAAACCCTTAAAAAATTATTCTTAAAATGTTATTTTAAATATTTTATCATTTTATCAAAACTTTTTTTGGATATCAAAATTTTAAAAAATTATTTTCATATAGATTTTCATAAAATTATTCTTCATATAGATATTTAATCATGTTATTCTCAAAATGTTATTTTTGAAGCTATTTCAAATAGATTTTCATAAAAATTATTTTTGGAATAAAACTTTTTAAAAAAATTGAAATTTTAACTATGTTTTGATCTTTAATAATGTGTGTTTCTGTTATATGATGTTAAAATTAATGTTTCAATTAAAAAAAATGAATTTAAAAAAACTAATAATATTTTAAAAAACAATTCTATAAAATTTATTTTCAAAAATATAAAGAAAAATCTATTTTTTTTAAAGTTCAAACAAACGCATCCAATATATTAAAACACAATTAATGGATAAATCACGGACTTACTCGAACTTTCTTACAGTGATCGAGATCACATTGAGGAACTTCCCGCAAGTCATGTTTTCGAACAGTTTGATCTTTGCCACCACTCTATACTATATTGGGGTTTCCATCTACAACCTGCTAAAAATAATGGAGATGCATAATAAGAAGATATATGTGACCGTATTATATTATATTACTCTATGTTGAGTATACCGCCACTCCCATGGATGGACCCACTCACACTTAGGGGTGATCGCGGTGCGGTTTGATTCGGTTTTGACTAAAAAAATCAGCCGAACCGCGAGATAAAAATACATGCGGTTCGGTTTGGTTTGGTTGAATTTTAAAAAGTTATCCAAACCAAACCAATGCGGCTTGGTGCGGTTCGGTCGCCGCGGTTTATCGAGATATAAAAATATGAAAATATTATCAACTTATAACAAAATAAACGTAAAAATATTAGTATTTTATTGTTTACTTTTACATGAAATGATACGTATATACAAAAATTGCATATATCCTAAAACTTTTCTATATTTTATAAAAAGAGTTTATTTTTAATAACAACATTATAGTTCTTAATCGTGTAAACTGACATATTTTAACAATCTACTATTTTATAGACTCAATTTTGATTGAGTTTGTTAAGTTGGATTATGTAATAGGTTGATTGTTTATAGTTGATATAGTTAAGTTAAGTATTGCGGTTTGGTTCGGTTAGGTTCGGTTTTATGAAATGAAAACCGCGAACCAAACCAAATCGTGCGGTTTAGTAGAAAAATGATCCGTGCGGTTTTAATTAAATGTGGTTTTTTGCGGTTTCGGTTTGGATTGGTTCGGTTTGCGGTTTTACTTTTGGATTGGTTCGGATATGATCACCCTTACTCACACTAACACATTAAGAATAAAACTTAAGTGCATTTATTCAGGTGCTTTACGCATCATTCTTAACATAAAATTTACTATGATTGTAACTAACATTGAAAAAATCATGTATTTGGTGAAATTATGGTGAGTTATGTTAATAACCATACAAAAAACATTTAAGGAAATGCATCTAAGTTTTTTCCAAACACAAAATATATGACAAAAAGAAATATATATGCCTTCACTATATATTGGTTTTATTTTTTAACTATGTGAAATATTGTTATTATAGTTTTTAAATGTACAATGATAAAAACAAACTTAAATGTGTTTTATATTAGTCATTTTATTCTTTAAATATCTTTTTTTATCCGTTAATCTACTATTCAAATGCATTTTGTATTAGTCAAATTTAATAAATTCGTATATTATAGTAACAATATATATATCATATATTTAGAGACTAAAATGATTTTTTTTTAATATTATACATGTGCCAATAGTTCAAAAAGATATATAATATTGGCTCTCACTACTCAAGACTTTTGCATCCGTCTCTGGCAACTCCTTTAACGGTTGCGAAGTGGCATGGAAACAATACTAACTGTTGATAATTCTGATTAATATCAAATATTCGAACCTGCCAAAATAAAAAATATGTAGAATTAATGCCTAAATGTTTAAAATAGTAAATCAAAGTCTTAAATGAAGTGTATTAATACGTTTCCATGTCCACATCTGGTGACGACTCTTTCAGGCATGTCGGTAATAAATTTCGCAGACATAATTCTGTGGCCATCAAAATTAGTTGAGAAGTTATGCATGAGATGTCCTTCTGAATAGCTCAAAATTTTAAGCTCAAAAGACATTCAAACAATTTAAGCCATTAAGGGCATGCGTTATAGTAAATATATTTAAAAGCAAAAATTAACATTAATGTACTTTATCATGTCCTCCAGACATCAAGCGTGAGCCATTGTATATATCACCCTATAAAAAGCAACTACTTGAATAAGCTTAGTGCGTTATAGTAGGATGATATACTACTTGAAAAAACAATTATTCTATATATGAATATGGGATAACAACTTTTGAGTTTAGCAAACATTTGGTCCAGCAACTTTTGAGTGAATATTAATCCCAAATTTATTTTTAGAGTTTATAAATTAATAGATATTATCATATTTCAAGATTTAAAGAGTTTTCAAGATTTAAAGAGTATATCCCTATAACACTTTAATATTGAAAGACAACTAAAACTATATATAACACAATGATCAATAGAAACACATGCTAATAGAGTAACTCACATCTAATCCCAACAAAAGATAAATTAGTTACCCATATTCATGAGAACTTTACAAAATTAAGAAGAAAAGAGATGAACAAACATTACAATGATGATTCCTCAACTATTGTTGTGTATCCACTTCCAAATTTCCTTGAATATTGCTCCTTGCTCTCTCTCTCTCTCTCTCTCTCTATATATATATATATATATATATATATATATATATATATATATATATATATATATATATATATATATGTTTTTAGAGTGTTTGGATTTTGGGAGAAATGATTTGGAATGAATGTGTTTTGATTTTCTACAACTTGTGGCAATTTATACAAAATCTAAAAAACAGGATGTCGCTTAAGCGACCAGTTAGCCACGAAGATTTCTTCACCTTGAAGTACATATAAACCGCCTTGCTCGCTTGACTACCGCGTAGCCACCATGCAGCGACCAAACTCCGAGAGTTTCTAACTTGCTTCGCTTGAGCTTCGCTTAGCCACCATGCAACGACCAAACTCTGGGAACTTCTGACTTGCTTCGCTTGGTGCTCACTTAGCCACCATGTAGCCACTGAATCACTTTTCACTCAAATTCCATTAAATTCAAAATTACCTACAAAAAGTATTGGAATTAGATAGAAATAACCAAAATTACTAATACGAGTAATATTTACACATTGTTGGGGGTTTTTTATATGAAATTTCTTATGAAATAAGTCAATAAGTGGTTAAAATGTATAGGTAAAATTACTGTTTTTTAGCACTTATCAACCCACTACTTCCTTCCGTAGGTAGACACTACAAATAAGATGTTATATACATTCCTCATATCATTCGTTTCTCCATCAAGCTTACAGTAGAACTATGTAGTTCTAATTCTCTAATTACTTAGGGATACGTAAGATCGGGGACATTCCCGATCAAGCTATATCGAAACACGCTTATCTCTATTTTTGAAATAAGTAGGAACATTTGACGCCCACCGTAAGACCTCAGCAAAACGATTCCTAAGCCTCAAGTTTTATATCATTCATTAAATCAACAACAATGTTGTATAAAGTTGAATCAAAATTCAACACTATTCATTATACACCAAAAACGAATTTTAAGAATTACAAGAAGAGTTTAACATGGTTTGTGCAACCCATTACTGATTGGAGTGGAGCAGCCTGCCATAATCTCTGCACAACAAGAAAAACTTAAAGACAAATTCCCCCACATGAATTTCAACTCGCGACACCGTAGTTACTTCACCTACATACTCTCCGCTACTAAACTATTTTGGCATGCATTAAAAAGCACGAGATCAAACCCCGTTGTCGAACATTATATTTAATTTTTTGTTTTGTAAAATACAGAGATCTTTAACCTCTTATTTATAGATTCTATGTATGGAGGTAGTGGGTGAATTAGTGGAGAATGACAAGGAAACTAGTGGAGATCGTTAAATGTTCATGTGTTTCCTGTGGGAGAGTTCAGTCAGAAATATGATGTGTATTGACTACATACTCGCTCTGGTCCTATATATAAGAAAAAATTCTCTTTTTAGATACATTGAAAGTTTGATGTATCTAGTCTATATTATTGACTACATACATCCAATTCTCAATGTATCTACAAAGTAAATTGTTTCTTATATATAGGACCGAAAGAAGTAGTTTATTACTCCCTCCGATCTTAAATATAAGAAACTTTTTACTTATTAAGTTCATGAAATCATTGATGTATCTAGTCTATATTATGAACCAAGTACATCAATCATTTCCATGAAGCTAAAAATCAAAAATTCACTTATATTTAGGACAAGAATTTCCCACTTACTCCAAGCTAAATAATAATAACCCGGTTAACGCATAAACACCCGCCAAATTAATTAACAACCAACCAGCTACCCACTCACCCGCGTTGAAGAAACGAAAACCCACCCGGAATCGAAAAGCCACTTTTTTTGCAACATGACAGGACACGTGTACAACGTAGTGGTAGCGTAAATACACACTCCCCATGGCCCACCATGCATTCCACCACTACAGTACAGTCCTTCCTCCTTCTTTTTTTGCATCACCACCATTCTTCTTCCCCCCTTCTTCCGCACGTCATTCTCGTTCTTATACTTTTCTTTTCTTTTCTTTTCTTTTCTTTAGGGTTTCTCATTTCACAACAAATCACTCCAAAACCACATTATCCAAAGAGACACGCATAGGGTTTTCATTTTTCACAAACCACTATCATCTAAACACTAGTAAAAGGTAGTAGTAATCAAATTTCAGTATTATGATGTTTTATTTTTGTTTGTAAGAAAATGAAGTAAGAACAACATTATTTGAGTTTTTAACTGTTTTTTTTAATATTTTTTTTATGGTTGTTAAAATAACAGGGTTACTCTTTTTGTGTTTTCAGGTGTTCCGTGGTTGCTTGAAAATTAATCATAAGGAGAACGAGACTCTTGTTTGTGACATGAAAGTTGAGAATCTTATTGCTGATGTAAGTTTTGTGATTCCATCACTTTCTTCTAATGCTGCTCAGTACTATCTTTTGGGTTGTCAAAATGTAGAAATTAGCGTTAGCTACGAAGCACCGACACAGACAACAAACATGGTATTGACAATGACACGTCAACACTAGTAATAATTTGAAAATATAAAACTAAATGTAGTCATTTGTGTTAGTGTCGTGTCGGTGTAGGACACTGGATATAACTTCAATATGAAGTGTCGGTGCTACATACCTTAGCTGAGTTTAGTTGTCCATCTCTATTTTGGTGATCTGGCCCTTTTATTATGCACGTGCATAAAAGTTCAACCATTGATTTTTTTTTTTTCTTTTAAATTGGGTGAGAGAGGAATTATTATTAATTCAAGTGACATACAGTGTCACTGAGGGGATTTGAACTCTAACCCTTGAGGTTATAAGGTCAAACTCTTACCATTGAGGTTGATACCTCATCATGGACATTGCTTTCTTCATTTGCTTATAAGTACTTGAGATTTAATGAACTCTGATACACTTGACATTAGAGAATGAGTTTATTTTCATTGCATTATGTTTTCACATTTATTTTTAAGTGGTCGCGTTGATTTGAACTTATACATGTTGATAGGATGGAAGGGATTCCTATTCAAGTTATGACAAGGATTTGACTAAAGATTATAAAGATAACACACAGGTTGATCATTGCGGGGAAAATGGAAAAGGTGACGAGGAAGTTGTATGTTACAAGTGCTTGCGTGGAGGAATGCTCTTGTGAGTTTCTGCAATTCGACTCATTGTAGTTTAAGCCCCTTTCACCTTATAATCTATGCTATTCTCCTTCTCCTTCATAAATGTTTTGCTACTTAGGAATTCATTTATAGCCTTTTCCTCCATGATTTCTTCTGTTACTTATTTTTTGCAAGAAAGTTTTTATGATCTCTTTTACCTTTCTTTACATGATGGTGACATGCTTACACTCTGAACTGCTTGTGGATTGCATTATTTTTTATATTAACAGAAGTTTTGTGTTTCCCATAACCGCACTGGATATTTGGTATATGACACAGTGCTATCTTATATGCTTCAATAAAGACAATTTTGAGTCTATATTTTATGATTTCAGTTATTTGTGGTTTTCACCATGTATTCGTCACTTCTGGTCAACATGAAACACTTGCTAATGATGATGGTCATGTATGGTACTTAGATATAATGTTACCTGAATGGAAAAATGTAATGCCTTTTTCAGCCCCTGTTTTTTAAATGTCCATGAGAATTTCTCGCTGTCTACCAAATCCAGACGAACTTCGCCCTATCTCTCAAATCCTCTATTCCTCTTTGATATTTACAGAAGATATTTCCTGGCTGTAGGAAACATTCCCTAACACAAAATTCCCTTTTAACTGCTACTTTCTCTACATAATATTTAATCATATAACTTCAAAATTATGTATTTAGACATATTATGCTTTTTTGCTTTTGTTGTTTACTTTTGTTTATTGACTTGAAACTATATTTTAGGTGCTGTTGTGGTAAAAGGTGTAAAAGGAGGTATCACCCGTCTTGTTTGGATCCTCCTCTCAAATTTCTTCCTACAGGGTTTTGGCATTGTATTTGGTGTGTAAAGAAAAAAATAGAGCTCGGGGTGCATTCTGTTTCTGAAGGAGTAGAATCCATACGGGATTCCCGAGAAGCGGTTTCAAAAGATGAAGGTATGATTTGTAAAATTTTCCCACCTCCCCTAAAATTTTCTATTATGTTTCACATATATTGTTCTGCTGTTATGTTTCACCTACACTTATTGTTCATGGAATATATATTAGATCGTAAATTTGATTATTGATTACAAGTTTATAACTTGGTGCCAGAGATCCAAAGGGAGTACTTTGTCAAGTATCAGGGCCTTGCTCATGCTCACAATTGTTGGATTCCAGAAAAGCAAATGCTTATTGAATCTCCAAAGCTTTTGGAAAAATATAAGAAGAAACAACAGGTTCAGTCACTGTTCATAGTCTTATTACCACAGATATACACAAGTGAACAGGCAAAAATACAAGAAGAGAGGTTGAATTAAATCTTCTTAACTTAATTCTTTTCTCTTTTTTCTTAATGGCAGAGTGTTAAGTTAGACTGGACAAAGATATTAGATTGTCTTGTCAGTATAAGACATAACTATGAAAATGTGTTGAGATCCGAGAGACCGGAATCGTTAGCAAATGGTCAAAATTACTCACTTTAGTATCTCCATAGGATGCACACAATGTATAAGACATGAATGAAATCTTCAGTCTTATATATATATATATATATATATATATATATATATATAAAATCCTTTACAATGAGACGTTTTAGACTTTACTTTCCACTTAGTTATAACTCTTTCGTAGAAAATTTTCAAATATTATGAAATTTTAATTCAAGACCATACATCAGAAGAAATGTTAAACGTAGGGTAAATTTCAATTGTTTGGTCTTATAAACTTTGTTATCATCGAAACTCTTAGGGCTTTGATGAATCAATCATTTTGGTTTCAACAAAACAAATTTTTTTAGTTAGTACTTTCTTGATTGAGATGGATTTATTAAAGATATTCCTTTTTTGAACGTCAAATTACCAGGTTGTCAGGTGGAAAAAAGAATGGAGTATACCTCACCGATTGCTGCTAAAAAGAAAAATTATGTTGTCAAAGCTAAATACTCGGCCCTTTGATGGAAATGATGACAGGGATTCGGTTTGCCAATATGAATGGCTTGTGAAATGGACTGGTCTTGGTTATGATCATGTTTCATGGGAGTTAGATTGCGCTTCATTTATGACATCATCTGAAGGCATGATACTCAGAGACTATTATGAAAGTCGTCAAAAGAGATCAGACGGACTGTCAAATCCTCTTGAAGCTAATGAGGTCCTTTTTATATAACTAATTAATGATAATGTTCACGATAATGAATTATCTTTTACTTCAACGAGCTAATCACTAATTTAGTTATTGAGATTGTATGTTTCGACAATTTGGTTCCCAAAAATTGTAATTCCACAATGATCCATGAAATTGAACATCATCAGTCAATGAAACAATCCCTACAGGACTAATGTGATAAATGATCTTCAATTTCAGGGATCATTTTGGAATTTCATTAATTTCAGAAACCAATTTGTTTGACTCCTATAATTTTAAATTGGCGATTCACTCAATTTTTAATGTCTCTCAAAAGAGAGGGAAAACATTTAATATAGTTATGGGTAAGCATAATTTCTCTTACTTCTTGAATAAGAAATGATTTTATAATCCGAACTGGTTTTCCTGCATTCATTCAATTGAAACTTGAAAGTTTGTAAACTCTCTGCAAACGCACTTCAAAGTTCAAACACTTGTGGTAAAATCAAATTAAATCAGTTAATTTTGTTACTTCTCAAGTTGTCAATGTGCCTTCAGTTTGGAGTAATGTATTATGATATGAATATTTCGGTACATTTGTTCAACTGATACTTACTGGGTTATATTGTAAGAAAATTGTTTGGATACAATATGAGGGTTCTTTTGCATGACAATCATGTCCATAATCAATGGGCAGGGATTGCAATGAATTGTTGTAGGATCATTAGTCTAAATTTGTTGCTTCCCTCCCGGCGCCTAATGTTTACGTTGATAATAATGTGGAAAAAATAACATATCATTTGGGATTTTAAGTCACTTATTAAAATTACTATAATTTATCAGATGATACTTCCAATACAGAAAGGGGAAGTCTTTTTACTTGTTAGGCCAAATGTAGCTCTTCAAATCTTGTACGGACTTGTTTTAAATTTATATTTTATGGTACTGGTGTATTTCTCTGACGAGCAGTTTCTTTGATCTTGCAGGAGAGAAAAGTTTCCTTTACCGAATTATCTGTGCTATCATCTGGAGATTCACCGGGATTGTATAACCAGCATTTGAGTTATGTGAACAAGCTTCGCATGTGTTGGCACAAAGGTCAGAGTGCTGTTATTGTTGATGATCAAATTGACCAGGTCATTTTCTCTCCATATACTCTTGTTTTCATCTTATAGGTGAATATAGTATTGGGTTCAGCGGCTCCCTTGAACAGCTTTTGAAAATAACAGTTTATATGAAAATAGTTATATTCTCTCTTTGATTATAGAAATATTTTATACATAAATGTTTATATTGTTAAACATTTATGCAGTAAGTGCTTAATTAAGCTGTTTTCTCAAATGCATCTCTCGACATCTTGGTTTCTAAGTGTTTTCTTTTGTAATTTTCTTGTAAGGATGCTTTATTCTCTTCTCTAGCCTTGTACTTGATAAATGCCTAAAAGTACAAAACAGTGTGTAATGCTATTATGGAGATTTATAGCGCTAGTCTTATTTTTTGGTATCTCTTAGAATGGACAAGATGAATTTGTATACAGCCTTTTCTCTCCCTCCAGAAACCTACCATCAAAAGGTCATCCAAAATGGCCACACAAACCCACCTCCTGCTTCTAATAGAAGCTGCACATAATCATCAACCTTTGGACCTTCATCTTCAACAATCATCCTAACATTGCAATGTATACTTGTCTTGTTGTATGTTTATAGTAGAAAAATAATTTTAACAAGTTGCTATATTAATATGAAGATTTGGTGTAAGAAAAATATTGCCCAAATTTTTGTAGTATCGAATATTACACAGTAGAATGTTTGATTTATTGTTAAACTACATTTGCAGGAGCGGATTAGGAAGGTGATTTTGTTTATATTATCTTTGAGTTGCCATGTGAAAAGGCCTTTTCTCATCATCTCAACTTCTACTGGCCTCTCTGCATGGGAAACAGAATTCTTACATTTGGCACCATCTGCCAATCTCGTAGTTTACCAGGGAGGCAAAGATGTACGCAGTAGCATCAGATCATTAGAATTTTATAATGAAGATGGTGGTATTTTATTTCAAATATTACTCTCATCATCTGATATTGTCATTGAGGTATATTCGTACATCTAATCCTACAGTTTCATTGTATAAGTGGCTTTTCAGAAACAATTTGAGTTCTTTCTTTTTTTCATTCATATTCTACAAAAAGTTTATCTGTAACATTAATATTCTTTTTGTGCTCATTATGTTTTAATGCGATATGCAGGACTTACATGCACTAAGATGCATTAAATGGGAAGCAATCATAATTGATGAATGCCAGCGGCGACCCAGAGTTTTAGGAAACATTGACAATGTCAATATTCTAGCAGCTGAGATAAGAATCCTTCTCGTTAGCGGACAAATCAAGGTATACCACTTGTGCTCAATAGTCAATATTGATATTTTTCACTGCAATGATTTTCTCTAATGGATTTTCAGGAAGATCGAGCTGACTATCTCAAACTGCTTTCATTACTTAAGTCTGGACATGATGAGTTACATTTATCATCTGCAAGCATCTCCAATTTGAAGAGTCAATTGGAACAATATACTGCATTGAAGTGCAATTCTAACTCTAGCAGGTTTATCGAGTATTGGGTTCCTACCCAGCTTTCCAGTTTGCAGCTTGAGCAGTATTGTTCATTGCTGCTTTCAAACTCATTGTCGTTATGCTCAAGCCAGAGGTCTGCCTCCCCCTCCGTTGATGCCCTCCGCGAGCTTATCATCTCAACAAGGAAGGTAGACATGATAAGAAACAGATAAGCTGAAACCTCATATCACACAATTTTGGTTGTCAACTTTTAGTTAAATTTTCTTTTCATGATTAATACTTATTCAACTTTAATAAAAGTATAAAACCAATAGCTCTACATGAATTGTCAATAGGCTTTCATAATGATAGTCCCACATGTGTTGTTGTTCACAGTGCTGCAACCATCCTTATCTCCTCAACCAGTCACTGAATAATTTAGTCACTGGAGGTCTGCCTGTTGAACAACATTTAGATATTGGAATAAAAGCAAGTGGAAAACTGCAACTTCTTGAAAAGATCCTTGTTGAAGCTAAACGCCATGAGCTAAGAGTGATAATATTATTTCAGGTAATTACCTATCGAGGTCCCTTGCTTTTTTGTCTGTCTTATTTTTTGTATTTCTGCGAGTTCGTTCATTTCATGTTATATTGTGAAAGAGCTTTGATGCTGATTTCTTAGCTGTGCTAAGATGCAGTGTTACCTCATTAAGACAGATCATGTTGATCATTTGTAATTATTTAAGGCACAGACCTTATGGATTATGTAGTTGTCACTAACGAGTATTAGGGTTAGTTCTTTTGTTTGTTAATGTTTCTTTTGTTCGTTAATGTTTTTCATAAGTTGTGGTTATTTGTTAAGGCTCCTAATGTCCTATATCAGACATAAAATGCTGGTTTTATGATGCAAGTGATTTATGTCTGCTAAGTTTGGTTAGTTCAGGTGTTGAATTGGAGAGGAATGCACAAGAAAATTGCACCGATGTTTTTTTCATAGTTGCACCGATGATTCAATATTAAAGAAATAATAAAAATAGTTAGCTATGACATAATCCAACTTCTTAGAAATAATGTTGGGAGTTCTGACTTCTGATAGAATCAGTGACTTTTCAGCATCTGTTTATTTCTGCTGAGAAAGTAGGGAGGCCTTGACAGACATCTAAAAACATTGTATCCTCCCATTCCAATTGTCACTGAAATTTCAATTTGTAATTTTGAAGTTGAATGTTAGTTATCAAATGGAATTGCTTCGTCTGTTACAGTGATATATGTGATATGATTTCAATAACTTGGAGCAGTGTCTTATACTTTGGCAATCGTATTACTTTGTTAGCCTTGACTATCTTGGTCAACGATTACTGAGTTCAGAAATAGTGTCTATAATTGTATACACACCTTGCTAATGTATGGATTTAAATCCCTCTTTTTTTTTTTTTATTTTTTTTTTTTTATCATTTGTGCTTCCTGTCCAAGGGATAGAGATTTGAGAAGTCCTGTTCTCATCAAAACTATGCCTCACATTATGGTCATTTATCTTCATGATAAAGTATTGATGTATTTCTATGTTCTCAAGGATTTAATTAGTTGTTTCCTTCTTCTTTTTTTTTTAAATAAAAAACTGCAGTCTAGTGGTGGTTCTGGATCAATTGGAAATATTTTGGATGATGTTCTCTGTCAAAGATTTGGAAATGACTGCTATGTACGATATGGTTGGGGTTACATTCCTTCAAAAAATCAAGCTGCTTTGGACACATTTAACGACAGAGAAAGTGGAAAATTTGTTTTCTTGATAGAGAGCCGCGCTTGTAATCCTAGCATTAAGCTGTCATCTGTGGATACTGTTATATTATTTGACAGTGGTTTGGACCTGCAAAGTGACCTAAAATGCTTACAAAAAATGTCTATCAGCTCAAAGTTCAAAAAATTAATAGTTTTGAGATTGTACTCATGCTTCACTGTTGAAGAAAAGGTTTTAATGCTTGCAAAAGAGGGTATGGCTGTTGCCAGCAATTTGCAGTTAATTAACCAGAATACGTGTCACACCCTGCTAAAATGGGGTGCCTCTTATCTGTTCAGTAAGCTTGATGACTTACATGGAAGTGGCACCTCATTCTCTGCTTCAGACATCTCGAATCAGTCAATTCTAGATGATGTAATCTGTGAATTATCATCCAAATTGGTTTGTGATAGCGGTGCCACTGTTTCTCACGGACAGTTATTCATATCGAGAGTAGAACAGAATGGAGGGGAATATGCAAGGAACATTTCATTGCTAGGAGAAAGAGAAATGAAGACCTTGGGCAATGAAGCACATACTTTTTCCTGGAGTGATCTCCTCAAAGGAAGAAATCCTCGCAGGAATTTTTTGTCTGTTTCGTATCAAAGGAACAGAAAAACAGTTGAACATTTTCATCACACAGTAAAAGGATCTAAATATGAAAATGATGCCATTATAAGAAAGAAAAAGAGAGAGTCCATGGATAGTGTTCATCCCATAAGAAAGAACACGTCCAACGATAATGTAGATGCTGAGGAGAGGAATATCACCAAGGATAATGTTGTTCCCAAAAAACGGAAAGTGTTCAAGGAAATTGTTGATTCCAAGGGAAGGAGCGCGTCCACAAATAGAGTTGATTCCAAACATCTGAAAAAAGAGTGGAAGAAGACGAAGAGGCGAAGTGCAGATAAAAGGAAAAGCAAAGTGAATGGTACTGATGAATTCTTAACTTCATAGTCTTTTATTTATTTTTTATAAATCAAATAGGTGCAAAAATATGGGGAGGAGGCATCCCAACTAGGTTGGCATTCATACCCCTAACCACATAAAGCAACGCCTCAATCTATTTATTTCTTGATGCACACTACCCTTTTTAAATGAAATCATCAATTTTTTCTATTCTGCAAGTATATCCTACTGCTGATTCATTTTCATGCACACATGTAATAAGATTGGGTTTTCTTATGAGTTTGACTCCATAACACATCCTTTGACCTATGAAATGACAGGAGCAGCTGCAATGAGCAAACAAATTCCAAAACAAAAGAAATTCCCAGACATACCCAACAGCACCAAACTCCTGTCAAAGCCCGATATATCAGGTCTCTGTGATGTTCTACACTTTCCGGTAGGGCCTCAATATATACTTCTGTAACCTTTACTTGAAAATAAATGATTTTTCTTTTTTGTTGAAAACTTTCATAGTAGTCTTAATTGAGTCATTTGGTGCTCTTCTTTGCCGGTGTAGTAATATTGGTTGAAGTTTTGTTAGAAAAAATCATTAACTTACCAAAGGTATAGGGTGTAAAGTCATAGACCTATATATGAACTCATATCTTAACTTTTAAGGCAACAAGTCAAACTAAACTGCCATAGTCCCATGAGCAGATCACAACTTCCATGATCTAAAACCTAATGTAGTCAGCAGCACCCTTGGCTGCACCTTCGAGCTGAGGCCAGGACTCCCTGATAAGAGATATTTCTCTCACGATTAGCTGGGACAAACCTTCAACTATGATATTATTCTGAATTGCTTCCCAAATCAGTATTGGCTTTGTCCCCGTTTTAAACTAATGAAGTAATGAACAACTACAACAATGATCTTATAACAACTCAAATAAATAACCCCATAAACAACAAAAAGAATTTTCGACTAAAGCTCCACACTTAAACTCCATATTACAAATTTTCTTAACATTTATGTCTCAAACACTTTGTTTACCAAATAATTTGTATGGTTACTTAACTACGAAATGACTGATTGCTTGGAAGCAGTTGGTAATTGCTATTACACCAGCACCGGATTATATTGATTACATTATTTATGTAATAATTGCCGACATATTTTAATCATTAGACTATAATGATTAAATTTCAATAACACTAGAAAGATAATTTCGTGGCTTTTTCCTGACCACTTGATTTCATTTCATATATGCAGAAAAATGATAAGGTTGTTGCCAAGAAGATTCTTGAGTATGTATTTGAACATTACGACATTGATTGCCTGGAAGTTTCTACAGAGCAGGCATTTGAGATATCTGTGGTTAGTATTAATTCTTGTTATGACATAAGTGTTTGCACATTTCTTGATTCTAGATAAATCATCGTGCATCGTTTGAGAAAGAAAGAAGCCGTTGGACCGGGTTTTATTTCTATTATTATTATTATTATAGTCTCCAGTCAATAGTTTGACTTCATCCTACACAGCCTTTTTATCATGCATCTCACTCTGTCCTCTCACTCTCTTGCAAACTTTTTTTTCTTTTTTCTTTTCTCTAACTAGTTTTTCAATGTGGTATCAAAGAGGCACAATCCACTCCGAAAGCTAGGCTGAGCCTTAGCTTTGTTAAAAGAAAAAAAATAGTAAAAATAATTCCAACAATCCCCGAAGAGGTTGATCTTTATTGTTGCATTTTTTGACATGTTTTTTTTTGGCTTCAGATTGTAGTGTATACACGCGCTATGCTGTTATTTATTTGAGCATTTATGTACTTTGATATTACTTTGTTTCATGAAATAAATTAAGCATTGTGTCATAGTTGTGTAATAAATTGTGCATCTGCAGTGTTGGCTAGCAGCTTCTTTGTTGAAACACAAGATTGATAGGAAACATTCACTTTCTCTTGCAAAAAGGCACTTGAATTTCATTTGCAAGGACGAAGAAGCCACTGATGTTTACAATGTACTGCAAGAGTGTAAGAAAGACATATCAAGCTGTTTACAAAATGAACTCTGTGTTGAGAAAAGTAATATGAATGGTGATTCAGGCTCTATGACACCTGAGCTGCAACATTCGGTAGAGAAGGAGACACAAAAGGGTTTTCAGAGTCCACATGTTTTAAATCTTGTGAAATCTTCCACAAATGAACCCGATCTTCCAAGAAAATCTCCCACAACAGTGCTATTTCCACAAGACCAGATTTATAAAGAAAACTTTCCTAACAAACATTATATGGCTCATGAAATTTGTACATCTCAAAGGACTCCTTGTAGTTTGCCTGTGGAAGCAGATACAACTTCCATGGAATCTGATGCAGATGAGAGAATAAATGCCGTGAACTTGGTAGCAAATGAAGTTTCGCACCTTGAGCACAGGAATAAATCCCCCAATTCAAGTAATGATTTCAATAATGTCAACCCAGTAATAGGTTCTTTGGAAAGACAGAATCCCATTGTAAGTTCAGATATTAGACAATCTGATATCAGAGTCTTTGAAGATCCTCAAACTTTAATGAATCATGTGATTGTGATTGACAATTCTATGAATATATCAACTCATCTTGCACAACTACACAATGTTGAGACAAATACTGTAACTTGTGATAGAACTGCTATTCCTGAGGTCAGACAGCGGTGCAGTATAGTGAGTCCTGTATGTGGTGAGTCAACCACTTCAGAGTTTGCTGAGTGTCCTGTACCGTATAGGCAACTATCACATTCAAATTTAATGCCATTGCCACAGGTTAGTAAATTTTGGTTCAATTCTTTAGTGTTTATTGATAATCTTTGATCTTTGAGTTGCTACTCTAGTCAACTTCCTGCACGAGAGTCCCACATTGAATAAGACATGATATGAAAATGTATTTATAGAAGTGGGAGTTATTCCTCACCTTACAGAACAATTTTGTAGGGTTGAATTAAACCCAACCAAAAATTTAAGACAGTATCAAAGCCTATTTTAAAAAATCTGCTTAGCCAACCACTATCGCATTGCGCTCCAGTTGTTTAGTCTTAGGCGTGATGGTGCACTGAGAGTCCCGTATCTGATGAGATATGGCTTGAAAATGTGTTTATAAGTGGGTGGCATCTCTCACCTTACAAGCCAGTTTTGTAGGGTTGAGTTGGCCCCAACCAAAATTTTAAGACTTCCTTTTACTACTCTTATTTTTGTGAATTTCAACATATTTGAATACATTCTGTACCCCTCATTCAGGTGATTAAGTTTTTAGATTGCTTTGTTTTTGTGGTTCTAGTTTGCGGCAAAACATTTTAAAGTTTAATATGGACTATTCCTTTTCTTCTATTTCTGCTTGTATTTTCTATTGATATGTAACATGGGCCTGTGCTTTAACTACCTTTCTAGCCTTTTGGCCTTCACTTGATTATCTGTGGTAGAGTTTTTAAGTAATTATTTGGTCATGTAAAAGCATTACTGTCAGGTCAAGTGGTTCTTCAACTTATTAAAGAAAAACAATGTATCTCTAACGGGAATATCATATTGTAGGGTATTTTTCTTCTCTGTGAATGTTATTACTTACTTCCTTTAAACTCAAATATTTTCAGCTCTTTATCTTTCTCTACATGAAAATCTCTTAGAACCTAACATTGAAAGTAATATCGTCATTATCTTATGATGGATAAAAGCATATGATTCAAACTATATTCATTTTCTAAATATTTGTTAGAACTTCTACATTTTGTTATGCAATGACATCAGATGTACAGTTGACCGATGTGTAATTTGTGTATTTCAATTTCCAATCATACTGTGTGGCATGTGCTGTTTTCATTGCAATAATTTACACCCGCTTCTTTTACCTTCCAGACGCCGTTATCAGCTAGTCCATCTTTTATGGAGGACTTATCACGTACAGTCATGCCTCTAGCCAGATTTGTAAATCATAATTGTCGAGATCGTAGTTACATTCGCGAGTCTGAAGAAATATTTCAAGCACTGTATCAACCCGTGGAACTGGTTAACTCTTCCTTTGTTTCGCCTGTGACATCACAACCCTCCAGTTATGCGCCCGGGAATGGAAATGCTTCTCATGATCTTTATGACATTACTAATCTTGGACATATGAACAGTGATTCTTTTCAAGCTCATTATTTGACATCTCAAGTGCCCTATGTTGCAGACCCAAACAGACTATTACTAATAGAAATGGAGCAAATAAAAAAAAGGAATGAAGAAGCCGTCAAGACATATCAGGAAAAAGTATGAGCAATGATAATCCATTTCATTTGTCCCATCATTTTTAAACATTGTCTTTTGGGTACTGCAACTTGCTACTTTCAACTTACATTCTGTTTATTCATAATTAGATATTGCAGCTGCAGTCTGACTATGAAAAGGAGGTTGAAATGTTGCGCGGGAAACACTATATGTTGCTTCAGAATGTCAATACTGCAGCAGCATTAAAGAAGAAGGAACTTGAGACACAGCGTGATATCGTATTCAGGAATATGATATTAGCTGACGTTTGGAGCCGAACTGATAGTATTTGCTAAAGAGATCTGCAGCACAATGCACATACCATGGTATGGGTTGTCTTTAAGGTATGTTTGTGGAAATTCCAAGTACAAATTCTTCAATTAATATTCAAATGTTATTTAGACATCTTGATGGTGTCATTTACTAGCTTATGGAACAATTATCTTAAGTCAAAAAAGTAATTATGTTCATGTGTCTCAATTAGGCTCTCCTCCAAAATAGAGGAGATATTGGTGTTTTAATCATGGAAATAATTTGTCATGCTATAAATTACCTCATTGATGGTGGTATTACTTTTCAATTATTAAGAAAGATCCGGTAGATTATTGACGCTAAAATCTGTTTTTGGCACTGTTCTCTAATTTTCTTACAATAATGATTTACCTTACTTTCTCTTTATTAACTGTCTCATGATTGAGTAAAATTTATTTTTATTCTCACTTATGTTATCTCAAAATTTTAATATGAAAATTGCTAGCAATACACTCTCTAACACACACACTCCTTTTTGTTAGTTGAAACTCCTATGGAACCCACTAAATATGTGTGAGACCCAAATAACTTAGTAAGTCTCATTTTAATTTCAACCAATAAGAGAGTGTTAGACAGATTGTTGTTAACACTCCTCTTTTAATATCGTCACTCATTTGATTTGATGAACCATTTTAAAACAAAGTTGTATAGAACTTGTTAAATCTCAACACCTCACCATTGAAAGAGAAGTAGAGAACATAGTCTTTCTCACTTTGCTCTCTATCTCTTGCATTCTTTGCTCAAACTTCTTGTAGTTCCTTTAACTTCAAAGTCAGTTCTTAGGGAATTGTGATATTTATAGTTAACATGTTTATAAACTCAACAAATTGGTATAGTATAACCAACTTTTGTCACTTGTTTAACGTTAATTCAAATTTTACACTGGTTTTTCTATTTTGTACCTATAGAGACTTGCTGACTATTATTTCATTTTCATGCTTAATATGTTACTTTTAAATCTTAATTGATCTTTCGTACTGATTATTTCCCCTCTCTGCAGTGGAAATGCCCTACCTGCTCTAGTTCTCATGGATCAATGCACCATATCTCTCATTTTACTGCCCAAAGACTAACAATTTTCGGAAACATCCATCCATAGTTCACCATCCTTGTCCACTCCAGCAATGGTGGTTAATCAATCAATCCCGCTTTAGCGAAGGATTCAGGTCAGCGATTGCTTTGAAATTAGTTCAATTGCAACACTGGTAAAACATAGGGACAGGCTGTACAAAGCAAGTTTCATTTTAGATATCTTTGGTTTTGAAATTTTCAGCCACTTGACCTGGTTGATGTATTTTGTATAGAATTCTATATTAATGTAGTCATATAGTGCAAGTAATGTTAATAGTTGTCTTTAAGACAGTGGATTAGGGTATTAGAATGAATGGTTAATAGTCACTACATACTTGCTCGGAGACTAAAAAAGACTTTTAAGAGCTATATGATATATTATATATATTTTTGGTGGTGATATGATATATTATATAGTTGCACTTAAACCTTCAATAAACAATTGAAATTATATTACAGAACTAAACTACAAGTTTTATTTTGACAACTTGACCTACTGGTGATATGATATGTCCCCTGCAACACTACCAATGCGGGACAATTATTGCCACACTTGCATGAAGTTAACAAATTGGTAGAGGAACACCGTTCCAATCACCTAAGCATTTTAGAAGAGGATCAATGATTTTTCCCTCACACATAGCTGTGAACAATTTGTCACACTCCTCGCCCGGTGAAATGACCTTTTCTCCGGTTAGCAAACCGGTACCCAATTCCTCTCTCACAAACTTGTAAAGTGGATAAGATCTACATTCATTGATCTTGTTTGGAACTGTTGGATTTCCACTTTCATATGCAGCCCTTGCACTCTCAACCTCTTTTGGCAAGAGGATCTTCAACTCATCCTCAAAAGTTGCAATTTTTTGAAAGACCGATGTGATAAAGTTCTTCTCACTTTCTCCATTTTCTAATGCATGATCCACCAACACTTGTCTGAGTTTTTGCATCAATGGGTATGTAGCACTACAAGGATCATCAATATAGGAAAATACATGCTCCCTATCAACCACTTTTAACAAGTCCTTTTCACAGAATCTTGAAGGATGAAGTTCTCCATTGACACCTATGGTAAGTGTCCTTTTGGCAACTTGGCTTACAGTGCTCTTGACTGAGTTTTTCAAGTTCTCTTCCAAATGCCTTAAGTCAATTGCTTGGCAAAGTGCAATTAAGAATGTGGAAGACATGAGCTTTAGAATCTCAATGGCTTCATTTGATTTCCTAGCAGAAATCAAACCCAAAGAATTCACATCTTGGGTGTGCTGCCCAGCACTTTGAACATGACTTGTAACTGGATTTGCAAGATATTGTAGCTCAGAACAATAAGAAGCCATTGTTGTAAAAATCATTGACAAGCTCAGAGAATTGGGCAAACATTAGTTTGCCAATTGACGCAAGAGCCAAACGTGTGTTATCCATGGATACTCCAATAGGTGTTCCTTGAAAATTTCCACCGGACAAAACCTTGTTTCTTGAAACATCAATCGAAGGGTTGTCATTGACAGAGTTAATCTCTCTCTCAATTGACTTGGTAGAGAATCTAATCACTTCAACTAGAGGACCAAGCCATTGTGGTGAAGTTCTAAGTGCATATCTATCTTGTTTTGGTTTCTGCAAAGGATCCATCTCAAGAATGAAAAACAATATGTGTTACCTTATGAGCTCTTTCTGCAAAGCATCACCTTGCTTTGTTCCACAATTTGAGGCAGAGCCAAACACAGTGTTGAGACCACAAATGTCAACAATGGCATTATCTATGCTGTCCATCACCCAATCACTGCTGGCCTTAACGCCAGCTCTAGCCGATTCTGACAACTCCACGGTCTTCATGCCGTTGTGTGCGGCAATGGCAGCCACCTGAGAAATTGTCAGTGTCTTGCCACCAAGACGGACCACTGGTTTATGGTAGTCCTCCACCATACGCTTCACCTCATCCAAGTGACTCCCTTTCATTGCATTCGCCGCCACACCCCAATTCAAAGGATCACCACCACTCACTTTCATGTTATTATTATTTTTAGCATTATTATTAGCATTAATGGTCAAGCAAAGAGAATAATCTTCCTTGTTTTTTGTCATGGTTTTGGCAGCTTCCATCTTAAGTAATATTTCCAGTATTGAGATAATGTAAAATATAAATTATTATTATGTGAAAGAAAGAGTTGCAAGAATTTTGTGATCAGTTTTATGAGAAGTTAAAGAAGAGTGGCAGAGCTTTATATAGAGGTTTGTTTGGAGAATTCAGTACTATTGGTTCACTATTATAATGTTGTTATCTATTACATGTGTTGCACGAGGAGTAGAAAAAATGTACTATTATGTTCAAATAATATTGCTCTTTCACTTATTAATAAACTTAGTACATTTTTTTCTCTTATTATCAGCATACACTCATTTCATCCAATCCAATACCTCACACAATTTGCTGAGTTGGATTGTATTTTTTATTTTCATTCAATCCAAATCTAAAAGATAAAGAGGCTTTATATGCAGTCCCCACTACCAACCATCCTCCTTTGTCACCACTACACTTCATTTGATTCTTTTTCTGATTTTCTCTTATCCCCTCTTTCTCTATGTTCTTACTGATAGTAAAATTATTCACAATTTTCACCATTTACAGTCACTACTACTTGTCAATTAGTGTTCCAGATCAAGTTTTCTAGCACTGAATATATATAATTTTTGCCTAAGGTATGACAAAGTTAGAGACTAGTCTTTTGAGGTATAAAGATTCATTTAAACAATTGAATTTCAATAAATGTTCTATTATAAAAGTAAACTACAAGTTTCACTTTGACATTGAAGAAAATTGATATGAAGCTTAATTTCCACATTAGTTTTATGAAATGCATGACAGACTTAATGATTATTTGCTACACTTATATAGATACAAATAAATAAAACATTTTCAAAATTAATCGATAAAATTAACAAAGTGGAAGAGGAGCACCGTTCCATTCCCCCAAGCATTCAAGAAGAGGATCAACGATTTTTCCTTCGCACATAGCTGTGAATAACTTGTCACACACCTCACCTGGTGAAACGACATTTTCTCCGGTTAGCAAACTAGTTCCCAACTCCTCTCTAACAAACTTGTAAAGTGGATAAGATCTGCATTCATTGATCTTGTTTGGAATTGTTGGATTTCCACTCTCATGTGCAATCCTTGCACTTTCAACCTCTTTTGGCAATAGAGTCTTCAACTCTTCCTCAAAAGTTGCAATCTTTTGAAAGATTGATGTGTTCAAATTCTTCTCACTTTCTCCATTAACTAATGCATGATCAACTAGTACTTGCCTGAGTTTTTGCATCAATGGATATGTAGCACTGCAAGCATCGTCGATATAGGAAAATACATGTTCCCTATCAACCACTTTCAACAAGTCTTTTTCGCAGAATATTAAAGGATGAAGTTCTGCATTGACTCCTATGGTAAGGGTCTTTTTGGAAACTTGACTTACAATGTTCTTCACTGAGCTTTTCAAGTCCTCCTCCAAATGTCTTAAATCAATTGCTTGGCAAAGTGCAATCAAGAATGTGGATGACATCAGTTGAAGGATCTCAATGGCCTCTTTTGTTTTTCGAGAAGAAATTAAACCCAAAGAGTTCACATCTTGGTTGTGCTGCGCGGCACTTTGGACATGGGTTGTAACCGGATTTGCTAGATACTGCAACTCAGAGCAATAGGAAGCCATAGCAATTTCAGATCCTTTGAACCCATAATCCAAGCTAGGATTTCTGCTAGCAGATAAATTTGAAGGCAATCCGTTGTTGTAAAAATCATTGACTAGCTCGGAGAATTGAGCAAACATAAGTTTCCCAATTGATGCAAGAGCCAAACGCGTATTATCCATGGATACTCCAATAGGAGTTCCTTGAAAATTTCCACCGTGCAAAGCCTTGTTTCTTGAAACATCGATCAAAGGGTTGTCATTAACAGAATTGATCTCTCTCTCAATTGACTTGGTAGAGAATCTAATGACTTCAATCAATGGACCAAGCCATTGTGGGGAAGTTCTAAGTGCATATCTATCTTGCTTTGGCTTCTGCAAAGGATCCATCTCGTGCAACTTCTTAGCTTCTTTGACGTAAGCACTTCCATCTAAAATGTGTTCCATAATAGCAGCAGCCTCAATTTGACCAGGGTGGTGTTTCAACTTATGTGTCAAATGATCGGTAAATTCGGGTTTACCTTGCATAACTTCAGCGAAAATTGCTGATAGAACTTCAGACAACACTGCCAAAATGTTAGCCTCAAACAGAACAATAGAAGCTAAACCAGAACCGACAGCAGTTCCGTTAACAAGTGCAAGACCTTCTTTTGGCTGTAATTCGAAGAACTCAGCATTGATTCCAGCCAATTGAAAAGCTTGTTTTGCATTAACTACTTCTCCAGAGGGTCCACGAGCTTTGGAATTTGGTCTACCAGTCAGTAAACCAGCAATGTAAGAAAGAGGGACTAAATCTCCTGAAGCTGTGATTGTGCCGCGAAGTGGTAAACATGGAGTAACGTTGTTGTTAAGAAGCTTGGTTATAGCTTCTAAGATTTCAAATCTAATTCCTGAATAACCTTGAAGAAGTGTGTTGATTCTTACTAACATGGCTGCTCGTGTTGCTGTGTGTGGCAGTGTGTGGTTTGACTCAGTTCCACTTCCAAATATTCCTGCATTCAGAAACCTGGAAAACAAGAAACAGGGAGAATTAATATTAGAATCTCATGTTTAATGTTGTTTCTTAATCGTAAACATAATCCATCTTTGAGAGCCACGATTGTCATTGTCATTTGTCAGGGACAGATCCATAAATTTAGATTACTGGGGTCAAGGTCATTTATTATAAATACGAATACATAAACAATAGAATGATACATCGTCAAATTATGCGGAAAAAAAATGAATATTGCAAAATTTGTAGCATTGTTTATTCAAAAGTTGAAGACATAACATCCAAAGAATATAATCACTCACCATGTATTTTCGTATTTTGAATTTTGATTGTTGAAAGATTTTTTTAATTATTTTCAACTCTATCAAATATATTATCGCCTTTCGATTGAATATTACATTACATTAAAAGTTCATCCTCGTAAGGTCTACATATGTTTTGTGTAGAATCAAGTATTCTCTGTGCGTAATTATAAAGACTAATATTTCGAACTGAATAAGGTCACAATGAATAACAAAATTCTCACTAAAAAATTTAACATTGTTGTATTCGTAGAGTTTGATTCAAACTCAAAATCTCTGATTAAATTGAAAAATGATTTTTACCGTTTGATTATTAGTTACATAATAAAATTCTTACATATCAAAAATTTAATTTTAAAACGTAACTAAAATTATTCTCTTGAACTAAATTAATCAACTTATTATTATCCATTAATCACTCTCTATTGAAACTACAATATATATTTATGTGTAAATTATTTCATTGATGAGTTGTGTGGGGACAAAACAATATATTAAATGGGGGCAACACATAAAATTGTTTGATTTTAGTTATGAAAAATAAAATAAGAGTGGGGTCAATTGCCCCCATTTTCTACTATGTAGATACGTCCTGACGATTGTAATATATAGTTATAGTTATATTGATTAAAGAAATGAATCAATAGTAGTACAATTAGATTTTACAAACCTAAAATCGGTCAAAAATCCTAAAATCGACCAAAAATTAGTAATTCACGTAAACCCTAAAATTGGCCATAAACCCTTAAATCAACCATAAACTTGACCAAAATCCTTAGATCGGCTATAAGCTCTAAAATCGGCGAAAAAAACCTTAAAATTGATAGACAAATATGAAAAAATCCGAGAACTTTTTCAGGTCCGGAAGAAAAAATGCGAGGAATTTTTCTCAAAATTGAAAAAAAATCGAGAATTTTCTTTTCCAAATATCAGAACAATTTATAAATATTTTTTTCATGAAATCGAAAAAAATTCGAATTTTTTTTTTATCAAAATAAAAAAAAATTGAGAACTTTATTTTTTGAATAAAAAAAATGGAAAAATGAATTACTTTGTCATTCATTACTTCATACAAACAAATAATTTTGAATTGAAGGGAATTCAAATGTTGTATCCAAACAAATAATTTTGAAATGAAGGGAATTCAAATTGAGGTATTTGAGTTCCATGGAATCTCTAAATCCCTTGGATTTTGAATTTCTCCATCCAAACACACTCTAAGTGATAATTAATACTTTAAAATTAGAATCAAAGGACTAATACATTTTCTTATATAAACCCCTGAAAAAAAATTCTATAATAAGGTGATACAGAAATGCAAATAAAACAAGGTAGCTTATATTACCTTATGAGCTCTTTCTGCAAAGCACCACCTTGTTTGGTTCGGCGATGCGAAGCTGAGCCGAAACCGGTAGTGATACCATAACTGTCAGTGCCTTTATTTATACTCTCCATCACCCAATCACTGCTCGCCTTAACGCCAGCTCTAGCAGTCTCTGCTAGCTCCACCGTTGCACCATTGTGTGCAGCGATGGCAGCCACTTGAGAAATTGTCAGTGTCTCACCACCAAGACGGACAATCGGCTTACGGTACTCCTCCACCATACGCTTCACCTCATCTAAGTGACTCCCTTTCATCGCCTCCGCGGCCACACCCCAGTTCAATGGATCAGCACCATTCACTTTCATATTATTAGCATTAGCAGCATGAGTCAAGCAGAATAATGAATCAATATTGGCGTTGTTTTTTGTTATTGCTGCTGCTGCTACTTCCATCTTAATTAGTACTAATAGTGATTAATATTTGATATTTTTTAGTGTTTGGTATTGCTAGAATAACTTTGAGAGAATGGAAATTCAAATGATTATGAAAGAAAGCAAGAGAGTTGTGAATTTCCTGAGACATGAAGGAAGAGTATTTGAGCTTTATATAGAGGTTTGTTTTGGAGGCTGCATTATTTTTTATTATTCTAATATTTATTTATTTATTTTATTTATCAATATAATATTCACACTTGCATGTGTGTTGGACTAAACAAAGATGAGGTAGTGAGAAATGTAGTGGAAGCTAAGCTAGCAACCATGCATGACCATGACTTTAGATTCAACACTAATTGGTCAATCCAATACCTATCTTTAACATGCACCACATTGTATACACTAAGTACTAATCCATCACCATTTATATACATCCATCATAAAAAAAATTATTTGTTACTAGACTAAAAGGAGTACAATTTATAAAATAATCATATATGTTTTGAAATTAAAAATTGAAAGAGACTAATTATAAATAATTTATGATAACGATGAATTAAATATGTGATATTACTATATGTAATATAATACTCCCTCCGTCTCTAATTATAAGACCCTTTTTGACCACTGCATGTACGCCAATGTACAATTTTGACCATTAATATCTTTAATTATCTAATAGTAAAAATTTTAAAAATTTGATATTTTGAAAGTACTCATCAAAACAAATCAAACAAGATCTTATATGCTAATATTTACATCTATAAATTATTAAAAAAATACGGTTTAAACAAGATAAATGAATAGAGCAAATTTGTCTAAAAATGTCTTATAAAAAGGGACGGAGGGAGTAATTTTTTTTTTGGTCAATAATATAGTAATATTACTTTCATTAAATATCTATATGTAATATTACTTTCAAAAAACAAATCTATATCTAACATTGAAAACATACCGACCTAATAATATATATTTTTTTGAAAAAACACCTAATAATTTTTTAAGAAATTTCTATATTCAAATAATAGTCATACCACGTGTTTGGAAAAATTTAAAACAGTGATATTTTGGTTTAGCAAAATTCTTCAAACATATTAACTTTGTTATTATTTGTTACCGAAATTAAGAACCTTGAAACAAATCAAATTTCCCAAATTGAATTTGAGGATTTAGGATTTATTAAAAATTTGGAGTTTTAATTTTGTGTTTAGAAGAAGATTTGATGTAAACATAACTTTGATATATGATGTTTGAAATTATATTTTAATAGATTTTGATTTTTTAATTTAAAGGGAGAAGATGAAGAATCAATGGAAAAAGATGAAGATCTTTATCAATTTTTGGATTTTTTAAATTAGAAATGATATGAAAAACAATATCATCTCTGTTCCAAAATAAGTGTCACAACTAGTTATTTTATACTTTTCACATAATCAATTTTGACCGTATTTTTTTACTAATATATAAATGTAAATATTAGTATGTAAGATGTTGTTTGATTTGTCTTGATGAATATTTTAAGATATACAATTTTTTTAATTTTAAAGATAGATAATTAAAGATATTAACGATTAAAATTGTGCGTTGACAAACATGAATTGGTCAACTGTGACACTTATTTTGAGACAAAGGAAGTATTTCCCAATCACCTTTGCCACATGATGATGTTGTTAACAAGGGAGATGCCACATCATTAAAATAAGAAGAGGATTAAAAAAATGTTGACTTTTTAAATTGAAGAACTAAAAACTTAGTTTTAAAAATAGGAGGACTAAAAGTTAAAAAAAATAAAAATAGAGGGACTAAATTTAAGACTATCTTTAAATATCTTTTAGTGATAAAAAGAGTTAAATAAATTATTGGTCCTAATTTTTTTTTTCCACGGTTCTCTCTGTCAAGTCCAACGTAGACTAACGTTTGATAAAAAAATGATTATTAATTATAATATATAAAACCATTCAAAATATCATTCAAAAATACACGTTGGTTTAATCAGGGTCATCAAACATTAAATGAGACGTAAAGCGAACTCTAAAATAAGGTCAATAACATCTATAGGTCTTTTAAGTTTTTGGTTTATGCCACATAAATTCAAGTTATTTTTGTAACACATGGATCTTTTACTCGAGGTCCAAAATCATTTTTATTGAATTTTTTTAATATACCTTTATATTTTCTCCGAGGCTTTTTTCTAATGGACTTTTGACTTATGCGAGGCATTTTTGTTGATAAGTTTTTTATATTTTTCATAAGCCTAAAACATATGTTTGAGTTGTTTTACTGATCTTGAGTTAGCTATGAATTTAATATTAAGATACATGCATAAAAATTTTATAAGAAAATTTTATTAAAGGAACTACAAGTAAAAAAAGTTCAAATATTTATAAGAATCAAATACATATTTAACCTTTAACTTTAACAAAATAACAAATTATTTTTATTATATTTTTTTTTTGGTATAGGAATTATTTTTATTATATGAGAAAATATATTCATAAGAAATTGTTTCTTCAATAGTTATTTTTCAATGACATTTTAGAAAAAACCGCCACTCAACATTACCATCGCATTAGAAAATCCTAGTCATTAAAAATCGCCATGAGACAATCCTAGTTCATTGAAAAATCGCCATTGAAAAAAACAGCTTCATTGTTCATTGAAAAAAAAAATGCGATGTATTGTTGAGTGGCGAATTTTTATTAATTTTAACAATTAAACAATCCTTTGGTAAAAAAAAAACAATTAGACAATCCTAGTCATTAAAAATCACCACTCAAGCATGCCACATCAACTTCTTTGTACTTTCTTGTTTTTCCTATTAGAATGTCCTCAACTGAACGTCGAGTTAAATATAGTTTCATTAAAAATGCATCAATTTTGATTCAAAACACGAGAAATACAAGTTGGACGCGGTATTAAACATACACTTAATAGGAGGGAGTAATAGAGTTAAAAATGCAAAAACTCTCAAAGTTTTCTAAAATTGTGAGATATTTTTCATTTTGGGGTTTAGGTTTAAGGAATCAAACAAGTTCCACTACTAAGTCTACCACCTCAACAGAATATCTAACAAACTTATAACATAAGATGCTAACAGAATTCCTGTGGGAACAGATTAATAGCAAAAAGCTTTTTATATAAAGTAAATTGTGGAAGAGAACGTTAGTCCAAATTTCATCAAAAAATGCTCAGTTAATTTTTGAAAAGGTTGGGAGATATTCGTGAGGGCAAGTTCTATGGTATATTAGATAATTTCTAATGTACCGGTACTAGGTATCAATTTATTAAATAAAATGAATATTTTTTAAGTGAAATTATTTTTCTATCATTAAAAACATTATATTAACCAAATAACATTAACCAAAATTGTCAAAAAATATAAATTTTGGTATTTTTTGAATTTTTATTCTTCATAATAGTCAATATTCAATTTTTTATTGAAAAAATGTTAAAATATTAGTGTAATCATTATAAACAATGAAATTATATTTTTTTTTATGCTATTATTATATCTACAATATAATAATCAACTAATAGTGTTTTTAATTCATAAAAATAATCGTAATTTTAGTAAATTACTACGTCATGCACCGGTACACTTGAATTATTCAAATATACCGTAGAAGCTCCCATTAGTGAGTCTTGCAAGGCTAATCTCTTGCGACACATAGCAATACTCATCTTTAAAATACGACGTAGAATAAGAAACCAAAACACGATGATTAATCTCGAAGCATGCAAAGATTAACAAAACATAGTCTTTTCTTCTGATACAATCCAACAACATAATAATACACCAGAATTAAAAACATAACACCTAATTAACCCATAAAATGATAGTCTTTCTTTCTACACCACACAAGAGCTAGTAGTTGAGTAACTAATTGCTCTTCTTCTTGTTCTTGCCACTTTGAACATCTCCTATATTTGTTTGTATAAAGAAGAAGAAGAATAGAATGAAAATAATAAAATAGAAGAGTTACGCTTATTCTCTCCCTTCTTCGGAAACAACACTCCCTTTGTGCTTATTTGCAGAGGAGGAGCTTGTGAGATGTCGTTCCTCGGTAGCTGGCTGGCTGACAAGGTTCCTTTCAAATGAAAATAAAATATAATAACTCAATATCGTGGTTTTATAACAGATGAAGAAGAAGAATAGAATGAAAATAATTAATACCGTGAACAAAGGAAGAAGAAGAAGAAGAATATCTTGCGCCGCGTTGGTAGAGAGAGGGAGAGACTGGAAGAATAGAAAAATATGCAGACATCATCATTCAAGACACTCTCGGTTGGTGAACAGCCAAAACCAACGAAGAAGAAGAAAAGAAGGAACAACCTAAAGTCGGACGAGTGTATATATATATAGCAAAATGGGTTGGTTATCCTTATTGGCCCAATTCTACTGTGGATCTAGCTTTATATGTGAAATTATCCACATTCTTCGTTTAATTTGTTGTGCTCCAGATATATATTTTTTGCATGAACAAAGTTAGAGACGTCCTTTTGAAATACAAATACTCATTTAAAGAATTCACTTCTTTCGATAAATGTTTCTTTTTTGGTCGGCTAGTCTACCGGCTAGAATTTAACTCATAAAGATGAATAAGTGTGTATACAGAGTGCGAACTCTGATATATGCATATTACGTCAAATGTCCAACAAACTGAGTTAAGCTAACGGACCAATAAATGTTCTACTATAAAAGTAAATTACAAGTTTCACTTTCACATTGGAGAAAATTGAAATGCAGTTTAATTTCCACATTAGTTTTATGAAATGCAAGACAAATTTAATGATAATTTCAACACTTGCAAAGATACAAATAAATAAAACATTTTCTAAATTAATCGATAAAATTAACAAATTGGAAGAGGAGCACCGTTCCATTCCCCCAAGCATTCAAGAAGAGGATCAATGATTTTTCCTTCGCACATAGCTGTGAATAACTTGTCACACACCTCACCTGGTGAAATCACATTTTCGCCGGTTAGCAAACTAGTTCCTAACTCCTCTCTCACAAACTTGTAAAGTGGATAAGATCTGCATTCAATGATCTTGTTTGGAATTGTTGAATTTCCAATCTCATATGCACTCCTTGAACTTTCAACCTCTTTTGGTAAGAGGGTCTTCAACTCTTCCTCAAATGTTGCAATCTTTTGGAAGATTGATGTGTTCGAATTCTTCTCACTTTCTCCATTAACTAATGCATGATCAACTAGTACTTGCCTTAGTTTTTGCGTCAATGGGTATGTAGCGCTACAAGGATCATCAATGTAGGTAAATACATGCTCCCTATCAACCACTTTCAACAAGTCTTTTTCGCAGAATCTTGAAGGATGAAGTTCTCCATTAACTCCTACAGTTAGGGTCTTTTTGGCCACTTTGCTTACAGTGTCCTTGACTGAGCTTTTCAAGTTCTCCTCCAAATGTCTTAAATCAATTGCTTGGCAAAGTGCAATCAAGAATGTGGAAGACATCAGCTGAAGGATCTCAATGGCTTCATATGTCTTTCTAGAAGAAATCAAACCCAAAGAGTTCACATCTTGGTTGTGCTGCTCGGCACTTTGAACATGGGTTGTTACCGGATTTGCAAGATATTGCAACTCCGAACAGTAGGAAGCCATGGCAATTTCACTTCCCTTAAAACCATAATCCAAACTAGGATTTCTACTAGCAGAGAGATTTGAAGGCAAACCATTGTTGTAAAAATCATTGACAAGCTCGGAGAATTGAGCAAACATAAGTTTGCCGATTGATGCAAGAGCCAAACGCGTATTATCCATGGATACTCCAATAGGCGTTCCTTGAAAATTTCCACCATGCAAAGCCTTGTTTCTTGAAACATCGATCAAAGGGTTATCATTGACGGAGTTGATCTCTCTTTCAATTGACTTGGTAGAGAATCTAATCACCTCAATCAATGGACCAAGCCATTGTGGGGAGGTTCTAAGTGCATATCTATCTTGCTTTGGCTTCTGTAAAGGGTCCACCTCATGCAACTTCTTAGCTTCTTTGACATAAGCACTTCCATCCAAAATATGTTCCATAATAGCAGCAGCCTCAATTTGACCAGGGTGGTGTTTCAACTTATGTGTCAAATGATCGGTAAATTCGGGTTTACCTTGCATAACTTCAGCGAAAATTGCTGATAGAACTTCAGACAACACTGCCAAAATGTTAGCCTCAAACAGAACAATAGATGCCAAACCAGAACCAACAGCAGTTCCGTTAACAAGTGCAAGGCCTTCTTTTGGCTGTAATTCAAAGAATTCAGCATTGATTCCAGCCAATTGAAAAGCTTGTTTTGCATTGACTACTTCTCCGGAGGGTCCATGAGCTTTTGAATTTGGTCTACCAGTTAGTAAACCAGCAATGTATGAAAGTGGAACTAAATCACCTGAAGCTGTGATTGTGCCGCGAAGTGGTAAACATGGAGTAACGTTGTTGTTAAGGAGTTTGGTGATGGCTTCTAGGATTTCAAATCTGATTCCTGAATAACCTTGGAGAAGTGTGTTTATTCTCACCAACATGGCAGCTCTTGTTGCTGTGTGTGGTAGTATATGGGTTGACTCTGTTCCATTTCCAAATATTCCAGCATTCAAAAACCTGTAAAACAAGTAGTGAGAATTGATATTAGAATCTTTTGTTTAATGTTGTTTCTTAACCATAAACTTAATCCATCATTCAGAATCACGATTGATGTAATATATAGTTAAAGAAATGAACATCAATATTAGTACAATTAGATTTTAGTAGGTGTGTATTATGAAGTTTTATAAAAAGCATTTCTGTCAGAAAATAATTATCTAGTAGTAATACTGGTAAATTGGAACATACACGAAAATGAACATAATCAAACGTTGTATAATTTTATAATGAACATAATTGAATGATTATCCCACTTGTACAGTTTTATAAGTTACTAGCTATAATATTCTTTCATATTCTTTAGGAAACTGTTATTTGACCGTTTAATTTGTCAATATTTACTTAAAGGGGAAACTTAAATTGTAAGTGTGTTTCCTTATAACAAAATTGTAAGTGATTATATTGATAATCTAAAATTTAAATCAAAGGACTAATGCATTTTCTTATTTAAATCCCTGAAAAAAATTATATAATAAAGGACTAATCAAAGGACTTGTTCAAGGTGATATATATTACCTTATGAGCTCTTTCTGCAAAGCACCACCTTGTTTGGTTCGGCGATGCGAAGTCGCGCCGAATCCAGTGGTGACACCATAACTGTCAGTGCCTTTATTCATACTCTCCATCACCCAATCACTGCTTGCCTTAACACCAGCTCTAGCAGATTCCGACAACTCCACCGTCGCACCATCATGTGCGGCAATGGCAGCCACCTGAGAAATTGTCAGGGTCTCGCCACCAAGACGGACAACTGGCTTACGGTACTCCTCCACCATACGCTTCACCTCATCCAAGTGACTCCCTTTCATCGCCTCTGCGGCCACACCCCAATTCAAAGGATCAGCACCATTCACTTTGACATTATTAGCATTAGCATGATTCAAGCAGAATGAGTCAATATTGCCATTGTTTTTTGTGATAGCTGCTGCTGCTACTTCCATCTTAATTAGTTGTTGATACTAATAATAGTGATAAGTGTTACTTTGGTATGTTTTGTAGCTAAAATTTTATGAGAGAATGGAAAGAATGAGAACAAACAAATGATTTATGAAAGAATGAAAGAGTTGTGAATTTTTTGAGATGTGAAAGGAAGAGTAGTGAGTTGAGCTTTATATAGCGATCTGTTTTGGTTGAAAGTTCAAACTAAAATAAAATAAAATAAAATAGAGGTATGTTTTGGAGGCTACATTATGCATTATTGTAATATATTATTATTTCTTGCATGTGTGGTTTGGTAGATAAAGAGAGACAAGTTGCACATGTAGTAGAAAATGAAGTGAGTTAGTTGAAAATTAATTATGAGCATTGGATTATGACACAATATTGACTTGGCTTTGATACTGCCACATGGCACTCTGGGATTGGAATAAAACTAAAACAAGGTTGTTGGCGAGTAACATGTAGTGAAAGGAAAGAAGCAAGCAAGCAGCGAGAGAATTGACTATTTGACTCTCTCATTCAACTCTACAACGTCGGTCAAACTTTTACATCATTTTTATATACACTATACTACTACTACTAGTATTACTAATCATCATTTTTTTATTTTTTTATTTTGGTTACTAATACTAATCATCATTTACTTAAAGTAGGGTTGAGCATGGACCCGCAACCCGACTCAAAACCGATATAACCGAAAACATATGGAAGCATTTGGTTGGGTGCGGGTCGGGTCTCGGGTCAATAGTTGTGAGAAATTGGTCTTGAATGGTTGCATGCGGGCGGGTGCGGATCTCTAAAAAATTATGTTTTCGTAACCGAAACCGACCGAACTATTGGTATATGCAACCATTCAAGCATGTAATATGTTGTTAAGTGTGAAAAATACTTTAATATTATATTTTAGATCTAATTTAATTTTCAATTCTCATCAATATGATATAAGATTGTCTTCATACTATAATTTAAAAATAAAGTAACTGCATTTCACCTTCTTTGTTGTTCATTTAGTTTTTCTATCTTTGCTGTCTTGTATACGAATTATTAAAATATTTGAAGAATATAATTTTTTTATTAATGGAGTTTTGAATATAGCAACCGAGTTTCAATTTAACCCGCCATAACCGACTCATTCTACCCGCCACCCGAGTTAACCGAAACCGAATAAACTAAACTTGTACACGGTCGAAATTGGGTCCAAATTTAGTCATTGCGGTTTTTAACGGTTTTACAATTTTTAACCCCAATCCAACCGAAACTGACCGATGCTCACCCCTAACTTAAAGAGTACTACTGTCTATCGAATGCTTTTGACCTTGTCTTATAAAAAATATGACCATATAAACAATTTATGACAATGAAATAAGGCAATAATTAATACTATAGTTGAGGTTTAATTTGATTGCAAGTTGCATTTTGTACTATGAGTAGAATTCTCTCCTACTAATTTTTTTTATAAAGTAAAGTGATGAACATTATTCAAAATTTATACACACATGTGTAATAAATATCTCATGTTCGAATTCAGATAAAATGTACAATCTAATATTACTGAAATTGTCGTTAAATAAGACTAATTACAACATATTTGAGCAAGTTATTATCAATTGTTAAGATATTTTCTAATATTTTATGGACTGCAATCAATTGTGGATTTTGGTTTTATTAAAAACGTGTTGATGTTATTGTGATCCATATGCCTAAGCTCAACAAAATTGATTAATAATATTGGGTGTAAGAACCACTACTAGGGTACATGATGAGTAGTAGTGAATAGGATTGTTATCTTACAAATAAATAGGCTAGGTCCCCTTTGCTATCCTGTCAATTTCATCACGTTACGACAACATCATCACACTGCTTTTTTGAAGTTTGCCCCATTAAAAACCTTAAATTATGTAGCATGTGATCAGACAAAAGGAAGACTTTGATCTAACGTATAATGTTATGTTATTATTTATTATCCTTTCAACTCCATGTTCTTTCTTGTTTTTCCTATTAGAATGTCTTTAACAAGCGTCGAGTTAAACATAGTTTCGTTAAAAATGCATCAATTTTGATTCAAAACACGAGAAATACAAGTTGGATGCGGTATTAAACATACACTTAATAGGGAGTAATAGAGTTAAAACTGCAAAAACTCTCAATGTTTTCTAAAATGGTGAGATATTTTTCATTGAGGTTTAGGTCAAAGACTCTAACAAGTTCCACTCCACTACTCAAACAAACTCATATAACATAAGATGCTGCAAACAGAATTCCTGTGGAACTAATTGTTCTTCTTCTTCATCTTGCCACTTTGAACATCTCTTATATTTGTTTGTGTAAAGGAGTCTCTCTCCTTCCTAATTTCATCAAGGAGTTGACGAAATTCTTCGTCACATTCTGCCAGGCATTCCTGCAGGTTAAGAGACATTGATATTAGTATTACTTACTAAAGAATTAAAATGTGCAATTAAGTAGAAACTAAATTTGTGGCAAAAAAAGCAAGCAAGCATTTGTAAATGCCTCATAGACTAGAATAGACTTAGTTGAAAAACTTGCCTCGTCATAAAGTAAACTTGTTTCGAAAATAATAGGCCTTAGCCTCACAGAAGGATTATCACATTTCCTCTGGGGATTTATTATTATAATACCACCTACTTCAGTGTATAGTTTTGCTGATCAAATAAGAAACCAACAAACAACGGGTGAATGAGTGAGTGATTGAGGTTATTTCTTTCACCAAATAAATGATGGGAGAGAAAGTTACTTACGCTTTGGACGCTTATTATTTCCCTTCTTCGGAAATTCTCCATTTGTGCTTTCTTGCCGCGGCTGCGGAGCTTGTGAGATGTCGTCCCTCAGTTGCTGGCTGGCTGGCAAGGTTCCTTTAAAATCCATCCAAGAGAAGATTCATTCGAATGAATATATCTAAGGTTTTTACGTTTTAGATCGCGATTTTAGAACAGAGAGGAATAAATACCTTGAAAAAAGGAAGAAGAAGAAGAAGAAGAATATCTTGCGCGTTGGTAGAGAGAGAGAGAGACTCGACGGGCAGTTGAAGAAATAGAAAAATATGCAGACATCATTTGAGACACTGTAGGTGAAGAACCAAAACCAACGAAGAAGGAATAACCTAAATTCCGACGAGTATAAGCTTTATATGGGTTGGTTACTCCCAATTCTACGGTGGATCTAAGCTTTATATGCAATGCAGTCCCCAATCTACGGTGGATTTTTGTTTCCTTAGTATCAACATATGAAGCCCGGACACGGACACAGGTACGGAACACGACACCGACACGGACACCTGACACGGGACAATGTAAAAAAATTTAAGACACGGACACAACTATATATACTTTATATATTATAAAATAAAGCAATTTGTGAGCACAATTTATAAATAGTCTATGAGAAGCATAATTTATGTTTATTTAAACTTAGTACTTTCAATCAACCATAGAAAGAATCCATCAAAATAGTTTGAGTACTTTTAATTTAAGAAAATTATCGAAAACATGCTAGATAGGTGTCGTCCGGGTGTCGTACAAGTGTTGGTGTCCGACACACCTTAACTTCATAGATACCAACCATCCATTTTCATTTGATTCTTTTTCTCATTCCCTCTTATCCACTTTTTCTCTATGTTATTTCTGATAGTGAAATTATCCACAATTTTCACTATTTAGTTTAATATGTTGTCAATATATTAGTGCTCCAGATCAGGTTATATGGATTGGTTCTGCTATAGCTGATGCCCTCCATCTGTGCTTGGCTGTGTTTGGCTGGGGCGTCGTCGGTGAATTCTAAGCCTGTTGATCGCGCGTTTCTTTGCTCACGTTCTTTAAAATTCTTGTGTGGTGCAAATCAGTCAGCTTCCATCTCCGGCGATTAAGGGAGATGATGTGCATATCAAAATAACTCAATCTGAGTATGAAAAAGGTTTAGAGGATTGTAGGAAACATCTCCATGGACGATTGCTCCTCAATAATGGCGATAAGCCACTAACCGCGAAGGATTTTAAAGCTAAATTGTCGTTAACATGGAAAACACAGAAATCGTGGCACTTGGTCTCCTTAGGGCGGGGTTTTTATGAATTTCAGTTTGTCTCTTATGAGGACATGCACTTGGCATGGTCAATGGGATCCATAAACCTCGCCGGGGCTTTTGAGACTTTCCAAATGGACTAACAATTTCAATCCTTATACTCAGTGTCAGACTCATGCACAGGTTTGGATTCGATTACTAGAATTACCGCAAGAATATTGGAGGCGTCGTACTTTGTTTGAAATTGCTAGCGCAATCGAGACTCCTCTGTTGATTGATGATTCTACTCGTAACTGGACATTTGGTCACTATGCGCGTCTGTTGGTGGACGTTGATCTCTCTCGCCGTTTGTTCGATGATATTGTGGTTGAACGTGAGGGTTATACGTTTAAGCTGGCTGTGCAATATGAAAAACTACCATCATTTTGCACACACTGTCAGATTATTGGACATTTTATTGCCAATTGCACTTGGTTGCACCCACCGTCAGAGAAACAAGATCATTGTAAACAACATATTGAAATTCCACGCCAAAAAACCACTCAGAAATATGTTGCGAAGACCACTAGTGATGTCCCCGGTCCCTCTAACACTACAGCCGCTATGCCGGCAGTGGCGAAAGAAATTATCCGCACGCAGACTGATGTTGCCGATGTTATTCCAGTAGCTGTTGCTCCAACACCTTCGGTGGCAACAACGTCGTTTCATATGGCTCTACATAATGTGGTAGATGAGATAGCGCAAGGAGATTTGAGAGAAGGAGAGGGAATTATGCAACAAGTAGAGCAAGTGATTGACAATCCCGATGTTATTGAGTCTACAATTGTTATTGCAACTTCTCCGGTCATAACACAGTTCAATGTTGCAGATTCTCAAGTGGTTCCAGAAACCCAAAATCTTGTTGTGACTAACGATGAAAATTTTGATGAGATTGCACGTCGTGATATTGCTTTGGTGCAACAAGCTTGGGCGGCTACGTCGGAAGAACAACAGTTTATCACCAATCAAGTGGTTTCTGACAAACAACTACCTAACTCTCAATTGGTTCCTGAAACTCAAAATTTGGTGGTGGCTAATAATGATGATTTTGATGAAGTCGCACGAAGAGATATTGAGCTGGTGCAAAGTGCAAAGGCTGGGAGACAAGACGATCACGGATACACGCCGGTTGTTTTGAAGAAGCAACGGAAAAAACATTTGAAAGCTGCCCATAATGCGGGTCAGCCGTATAACACTCGTTATAAGGGTGTGTTTCATCCAAATACCTTTTGAAGATCCTCTATTGGAACGTTCAGCGATTTGGTAATCCCGAATCACGTGTTGCTTTGCAGAATTTGTGTTTCACAAATAAGTTTGATAAAATATATCGCTTTATTTTATTGTGTTGCTTTTTTTTTTCTTGGGGTTTGGTCTAGTCTCCCCACTTTTGTATATATTTTTTATTATTTTATTAATATATTATTATGAGCTATAGGTAGAAGACGAGAATGTATAGAGGTGTCAATTAGTTGATATGTCTATTCATTACTTGATGCCTAGACGCTCTTAATTTATCCAAAAAAATATATATATAACTTTTGCATGAAGAAAGTTAGAGACTAGTCCTTTTGAAATACAAATACTCATTTAAAAAGTTGACTTCTTACAATAAATCTTCTACTATAAAAGTAAATTACAAGTTTCACTTTGACATACATTCAAGAAAATTGAAATGAAGCTTAATTTCCACATTAGTTTTATGAAATGCATGCCAAATTTAATGATTATTTCTACACTTGCAAAGATACAAATAAAATATTTTCAAAATTAATCGAAAAAATTAACAAATTGGAAGAGGAGCACCGTTCCATTCCCCCAAGCATTCGAGAAGAGGATCAATGATTTTTCCTTCGCACATAGCTGTGAATAACTTGTCACACACCTCACCTGGTGAAATCACATTTTCGCCGGTTAGCAAACTAGTTCCCAACTCCTCTCTAACAAACTTGTAAAGTGGATAAGATCTGCAGTCATTAATTTTGTTTGGAATTGTTGAATTTCCACTCTCATATGCAGCCCTTGCACTTTCAACCTCTTTCGGCAATAGAGTCTTCAACTCTTCCTCAAAAGTTGCAATCTTTTGAAAGATTGACGTGTTCGAATTCTTCTCGCTTTCTCCATTAACTAATGCATGATCAACTAGTACTTGCCTGAGTTTTTGCGTCAATGGATATGTAGCACTACAAGGATCATCAATGTAGGTAAATACATGCTCCCTATCAACCACTTTCAACAAGTCTTTTTCGCAGAATCTTGAAGGATGAAGTTCTCCATTGACTCCTACAGTTAGGGTTTTTTTGGCCACTTTGCTTACAGTGTCCTTGACAGAGCATTTCAAGTTCTCCTCCAAATGTCTTAAATCAATTGCTTGGCAAAGTGCAATCAAGAATGTGGAAGACATCAGTTGAAGGATCTCAATGGCTTCATATGTTTTTCTAGATGAAATCAAACCCAAAGAATTTACATCTTGGTTGTGCTGCTCCGCACTTTGGACATGAGTTGTAACTGGATTTGCAAGATATTGCAACTCGGAGCAATAGGAAGCCATGGCAATTTCACTTCCCTTGAAACCATAATCCAAGCTAGGATTTCTACTAGCTGAAAGATTTGAAGGTAGCCCATTGTTGTAAAAATCATTGACAAGCTCAGAGAATTGAGCAAACATAAGTTTGCCAATTGATGCAAGAGCTAGACGTGTATTATCCATGGATACACCAATAGGCGTTCCTTGAAAATTTCCACCGTGCAAAGCCTTGTTTCTTGAAACATCGATCAAAGGGTTGTCATTGACAGAGTTGATCTCTCTCTCAATTGACTTGGTTGAGAATCTAATCACTTCAATCAAAGGACCAAGCCATTGTGGGGAGGTTCTAAGTGCATATCTATCTTGTTTTGGCTTCTGTAGAGGATCAACCTCATGCAACTTCTTAGCTTCTTTGACATAAGCACTTCCATCCAAAATATGTTCCATAATAGCAGCGGCCTCAATTTGACCAGGGTGGTGTTTCAACTTATGTGTCAAGTGATCGGTAAATTCGGGTTTCCCTTGCATAACTTCAGCAAAAATAGCTGATAGAACTTCAGCCAACACTGACAATATGTTAGCCTCAAACAGAACAATAGATGCTAAACCAGAACCAACAGCAGTTCCGTTAACAAGTGCAAGGCCTTCTTTTGGCTGTAATTCAAAGAACTCAGTATTGATTCCAGCCAATTGAAAAGCATCTTTTGCATTGACTACTTCTCCGGAGGGTCCATGAGCTTTTGAATTTGGTCTACCAGTTAGTAAACCAGCAATGTATGAAAGTGGAACTAAATCACCTGAAGCTGTGATTGTTCCGCGAAGTGGTAAACATGGAGTAACGTTGTTGTTAAGGAGTTTGGTAATGGCTTCTAGGATTTCAAATCTAATTCCCGAATAACCTTGGAGAAGTGTGTTTATTCTCACCAACATGGCAGCTCTTGTTGCTGTGTGTGGTAGTATATGGGTTGATTCTGTTCCATTTCCAAATATTCCAGCATTCAAAAACCTGTAAAACAAGATGTAAGGAGAATTAGAAACTTTTGTTTAACGTTGTTTCTTAACCATAAACTTAATCCATCTTTGAGAATCATGTTTGATGTAATATATTAGTACAATTAGATTTTAGTAGGTGTGGTTTTATAAAAAGCAGTCCTGTCAGAAAATAATAATCTAGTAGTAATACCGGTAAATTGGAACATACACGAAAATAAACGTTGTATAATTTTATATTGAACATAACTGAATGATCATCCCACTTGTACAATTTTATAAGTTACTATAATTTTTTTTCATATTCTTTAGGAAACTGTTATTTGACCATTTGTCAATATGTTTATTTAAACTTTTATATTGAACATTGTAAGGATGTTTCGTTATAACAAAATAATAAGTGATTATATTGATAATCTATAATTTAAATCAAAGGACTAAAGCATTTTCTTTGGTAAACCCTTGAAAAAATTTATACGTTAAAGGACTTATTCAAGGTGACATATATTACCTGATGAGTTCTTTCTGCAAAGCACCACCTTGTTTCGTTCGGCGGTGAGAGGTAGCACCAAAACCGGTGGTGACACCATAACTGTCAGTTCCTTTATTCATACTCTCCATCACCCAATCACTGCTTGCCTTAACACCAGCTCTAGCAGATTCCGACAACTCCACCGTCGCACCATCATGTGCGGCAATGGCAGCCACCTGAGAAATTGTCAGGGTCTCGCCACCAAGACGGACAACTGGCTTACGGTACTCCTCCACCATACGCTTCACCTCATCCAAGTGACTCCCTTTCATCGCCTCTGCGGCCACACCCCAATTCAAAGGATCAGCACCATTCACTTTGACATTATTAGCATTAGCATGAGTCAAGCAGAATGAGTCAATATTGCCATTGTTTTTTGTGATAGCTGCTGCTGCTACTTCCATCTTAGTGATATAAGTGTTACTTTGTTATGTTTTGGTAGCTAAAAATTTTATGAGAGAATGGAAAGAATGAGAACAAACAAATGATTTATGAAAGAATGAAAGAGTTGTGAATTTCTTGAGATGTGAAAGGAAGAGTAGTTAGTTGAGCTTTATATAGTGATCTGTTTTGGTTCAAAATTCAAACTAAAATAAAATAAAATAGAGGTATGTTTTGGAGGCTACATTATGCATTATTGTAATATATTATAATCTCTTGCATGTGTGGTTTAGTAGGTAAAGAGAGACAAGTTGCACAAGTATAGTAGAAAATGAAGTGAGTTAGTTGAAAATTAATTATGAACGTTGGATTATGACTCATTATTGACTTGGTTATGGTATTGCCACGTGGCACTCTAGGATTTGTTATTCTTTGATGCTTGGTTGGTAGATTGGGTGGATATATAGAATAGGAACAAAACAAAAACGAGGTAGTTGCCTAGTTGGAGAGAAACACCTACTAGTATTACTTTACTACTAGACTATAGAATTGACCATATGACTCTCTCATTCAACATTTCAACTCTACAACGTCGGTCAAACTTTTACATAATCAGCGTACTGTTAACAATGATAAACAATAAACAAAGACGGCTAGGTTTCATAGAATATACTCCCCTCCGTTTTAAAATGAATGTAGTGTTTTCACATATATTAAAGAATGCAATCATTATGTTAAAAGTAATAGTGGAGTATTTACTAAATTAAGTTTACTTTTTCTTTTATTTTCTTGAAAATAGTGTATATTTACTAAAGTAGTAAATAGATGATAGAAATGGAAAATGTTGCATTGGAAATTGAGAAGCAGCACTCATTTTGAAACAAATTTTTTAATCTAAAGCGACACTCATTTTGAAATGGATGGAATATTACCAATAATTTTCAATGATTTTGAGACAATACATTTTCCTGCGGAATTTCATGAATAGTAAAATCCGCAGGAAAGTATAATTGATAAAATTTACAAATAAAGTCTTGGGAATACCTGCGTAATTTTCTAAAATAACAAAATCCGCAGAAAACTGTTCTGGGTACCAAAATCCGCAGAAAATGGCATAGGAATACCTGCTAATTTTTCTGAAACAGACAAATCCGCAGGAAATTACTCTGAGTGACAAAATCTGCAGGAAATTCCAAAGAAATTAAAAAATTCTAGTAGTGAATCTAATAGAGTCTAAATCTAACGGGCACAATAGCTTAAAATCCAATAACTCTATTATTTAACACATCCTCTCAAACTCATGATGCAACAATAATTATTGGTATTAAACTTTGTCAAACATAAAACATACTTAATAATATACATCCAAAACATCTTATTTCTAATACCAACCATATCATTTTATATACACTAGTACTATTAGTACTAATCATCATTTACTTAAAGAGTACTATGACCTTGTCTTATAAAAAATATGACCGCATAAACAATTTATGATAATGAAATAAATATGTATAATAATACTATAGTTGAGCCTTTTGGAAAGAAAAAAAACACTATAGTTGAGGTTAATTTAATTTGATCTCAGGTTGTATTTTGAATTGTGAGTAAAATTTTCTCCTTATTAATTTCTTTTTGTCTGTAAACAAAGTGATAAACATCATTCAAAATTTATCCACATTGTAGTAGGATCTAATGTCTAAATTCAGATAAAAATGTGTATGCTGAAGAAATAAACGTCCTAATTTGGAAACAACAACCAAGTGGTACTTGATGAATCAACACTTAGACAGTCACAGAGAGGAAAACACAAACAATATTTCACTGATCAAGTCATTGACATGTATCAAAGGTAGGTCATGCATGCCAGAAGTTCATCAAAGCACATCATAATTCATATAACAACTTACACTACTACAAATTTTACTATTAGTAACTAACTTAGAGACCGAACATAATTGTTCAATGTTGTGATCAATTTAGAAACTGAATTTTTTTAGTTATATATAAAATATAGGGTTAAATATGTTTTTAGTCCTTATAAACATCTGACTCTTCTACTTTTAGTCCCTCTAAAATTTTTTCCCACTTTTTGGTCCCTATAAAATTCTCTAACATGAATTTTAGTCCCTACTTTTAAGTCAACTCATGTATATTAATTAAAATTTGAAGTTATGTATTGCAGTAATGTTTAGTATATTAAAAATTGAATTGATTGGCAAAATTTGAATTTTTTTAATTAGTGATGAATTAAATATGAATTTTTGAAGTGTTTGCGCTTAAAAATTCATAGTTAATTCATCATTTGTTAAAAAATTATGAATTTTGGTTTGAGTAATTTTTATAATATTATAAACATGATCACAAAACCTCGTTAAAAAATTTGAATCGTACACATAGTTAGGTGAAAAGAAGGGACCAAAAATCATGATCGGAAATATTTTGATGACCAAAAAGTGGGAAAAAATTTTAGAGGGACTAAAAGTAGAAGAGTCATATGTTTATAGGGACTAAAAACATATTTAACCCTAAAATATAAACTGGTTACTAAATCGGTCAAAAAACTTTGTGAAAAACTTATAAAACTTGTGGAAAAACTTATTCTTATAAAATTAATTTCATATTTTTTATAGAGCTTCTCCAAGAATATGTTTGGCCAAAAGCACTTTTATTAGCATAGTCATCCAAGACAGAAAATAGTGTTGATCTTAACAATAAAAATAATGAACAAGAAAAAGAGAAGAAAAAATAGTTGGGTGTCTTCTGCAAAGTTTGGAGTGAAAAAACAGAGTAATTGTTTGTGAAAGCTAGAGCAGGTGACATCCATGGTAGAGGTATAAGAATCAAACCATTAATCAGACAGACAAACTTGAAGATACAATTTAAACTAATTAAAGGGTTAGTAGGTCAATACCTCCACGGAAAAAGTACATGATTTTTACAGTACTTTCTGTAATTTTTATTTTTTTTTTGAAAATACCTTCTGTAATATTTGAATTTTTTCAATACTCCCCTGAATTTTTTCAACCATTATATTTTGTAGGGTTTTTTTTTTTTGCGGCAGTTGACAACTCTCGCTAAAATTATATTTTGCGACGGTTTAAAACCCCCGCTAAAATTATATTTTGCGGCGGTTCTATTTTGCGGGAGTTATATTATGGTTGACTATGTTCAGCGGGTATTGCAAAAAATCAAACATTGCAGGGTATTCTCAAAAAAAAAATTACAAGAGGTATTGCAAAAATCATGTACTTTACATAGGGTATATACCTATTAACCCCTAGTTAAATTGGTTCTAAATCAAACTCAGTCTCTATTTATTCAGGTATAAGTTTGATATCATTCAAAATCAATAATTGTCTGATATCCAAACCAAACTATTATATAGACCATAAAAGAAAATTATAAGTTTCACTTGGGTATAAGAGGAAATTGAAATGTGGCTCTCCCTTCCCTCTAATAATAAATATAATAATATAACCTCTCAAATGTAAATATTTTAGACGATTTATCTATCATTGAACTTACAACTTAGTTTTATTGATTACTTAGCCACTATTTACTTGCTCATGAACTAAAATTGAGATCAGATATATTATATAGTTGAAATTTTGCACTAAAACCTATGACAAACAAATGAAATTCTATTATATATAAAAAAAATTACAAATTTTCACTTTTACATTGGAGACAATTGAAATGAAGCTTTCCATATTAATTTTGTTACAACCATGATAACTCTAATGATTATTCCTACAATTGCATAAATAAAAATAAAACATTTTCAAAAGCAACCAACAAAGTTAACAAATAGGAAGAGGTGCACCATTCCACTCCCCTAAGCATTCAAGAAGAGGATCAATGATTTTTCCTTGGCACATAGCTGTGAATAACTTGTCACACACCTCACCAGGTGAAACGACATTTTCTCCGGTAAGCAGACCAGTTCCCAACTCCTCTCTCACAAACTTGTAAAGTGGATAAGATCTGCATTCATTGATCTTGTTTGGAATTGTTGAATTTCCACTCTCATATGCACTCCTTGCACTTTCAACCTCTTTTGGTAAGAGGGTCTTCAACTCTTCCTCAAATGTTGCAATCTTTTGGAAGATTGACGTGTTCGAATTCTTCTCGCTTTCTCCATTAACTAATGCATGATCAACTAGTACTTGCCTCAGTTTTTGCGTCAATGGGTATGTAGCGCTACAAGGATCATCAATGTAGGTAAATACATGCTCCCTATCAACCACTTTCAACAAGTCTTTTTCACAGAATCTTGAAGGATGAAGTTCTCCATTGACTCCTACAGTTAGGGTTTTCTTGGCCACTTTGCTTACAGTGTCCTTGACAGAGTTTTTCAAGTTCTCCTCCAAATGTCTTAAATCAATTGCTTGGCAAAGTGCAATCAAGAATGTGGAAGACATCAGCTGAAGGATCTCAATGGCTTCATATGTCTTTCTAGACGAAATCAAACCCAAAGAGTTCACATCTTGGTTGTGCTGCTCGGCACTTTGAACATGGGTTGTTACCGGATTTGCAAGATATTGCAACTCGGAACAATAGGAAGCCATGGCAATTTCACTTCCCTTAAAACCATAATCCAAACTAGGATTTCTACTAGCAGAGAGATTTGAAGGCAAACCATTGTTGTAAAAATCATTGACAAGCTCAGAGAATTGAGCAAACATAAGTTTGCCGATTGATGCAAGAGCCAAACGTGTATTATCCATGGATACTCCAATAGGCGTTCCTTGAAAATTTCCACCGTGCAAGGCCTTGTTTCTTGAAACATCGATCAAAGGGTTATCATTGACGGAGTTGATCTCTCTTTCAATTGACTTGGTAGAGAATCTAATCACCTCAATCAATGGACCAAGCCATTGTGGGGAGGTTCTAAGCGCATATCTATCTTGTTTTGGCTTCTGTAAAGGGTCCACCTCATGCAACTTCTTAGCTTCTTTGACATAAGCACTTCCATCCAAAATATGTTCCATAATAGCAGCAGCCTCAATTTGACCAGGGTGGTGTTTCAACTTATGTGTCAAGTGATCGGTAAATTCGGGTTTCCCTTGCATAACTTCAGCAAAAATAGCTGATAGAACTTCAGCCAACACTGACAATATGTTAGCCTCAAAAAGAACAATGGAAGCTAAACCAGAACCAACAGCAGTTCCATTAACGAGTGCAATGCCTTCTTTCGGCTGTAATTCAAAGAACTCAGTATTGATTCCAGCCAATTGAAAAGCATCTTTTGCATTGACTACTTCTCCGGAGGGTCCATGAGCTTTGGAATTTGGTCTACCAGTTAGTAAACCAGCAATGTAAGAAAGTGGGACTAAATCTCCTGAAGCTGTGATTGTTCCGCGAAGTGGTAAACATGGAGTAACGTTGTTGTTAAGGAGTTTGGTAATGGCTTCTAGGATTTCAAATCTAATTCCCGAATAACCTTGGAGAAGTGTGTTTATTCTCACCAACATGGCTGCTCTTGTTGTTGTGTGTGGCAATATATGGGTTGACTCTGTTCCATTGCCAAATATTCCAGCATTCAAAAACCTGAAAAATATAGAATAAAGTTTAATTAGTATTAGGAATATTCTTAAAATATTTTAGCTAAGCATAAACACTAAAATGATGTTACTGTTATACTTTCATATTTTTCAAAAGAAGTAACTTAACTACTCTAAAAAAGAAAGTTACTTAACTACTCTAACGTATATCCTAGAAATAAAACGTAAGTTTATGCATTATTACTATAAGTTAGTGGTTAGAATGCCCTACCACTTGTTTCTATTTTACAGTAATACGTTAACAAGTTTACATTCTTAATATTTATTAACAAGTTAAAAGTTACAAATAGCATGTACTCTTAAAGAAACACTCAAACACATGAGAGTAGAAGATTACTTAGCAATCAAAAAAATAAGGATAATTTTTTCAAAATATATAATTGATTTCATGATTATTAATAATTTAAAACTTATTGCCAGATAACCTACTAAAACTTATTGCAAGTTTATAAAGAGATACATAATTAAGAATGAATGTAAAAAAGAGTATATATATGTTACCTGATGAGTTCTTTCTGCAAAGCACCACCTTGTTTGGTTCGGCGGTGCGAGGTAGCGCCAAAACCGGTGGTGACACCATAACTGTCAGTTCCTATATTCATACTCTCCATCACCCAATCACTGCTGGCCTTAACACCAGCTCTAGCAGATTCCGACAACTCCACAGTTGCACCATCATGTGCAGCAATGGCAGCCACCTGTGAAATTGTCAACGTCTCACCACCAAGACGGACAACCGGCTTCCTATACTCCTCCACCATACGCTTCACCTCATCTAAGTGACTCCCTTTCATCGCCTCCGCGGCCACACCCCAATTCAAAGGATCAGCACCATTCACTTTGACATTATTAGCATTAGCATGATTCAAACAGAATGAATCATAACCGTTGTTGTTTTTTGTTATGGCTGCTGCTACTGCTTCCATCTTAATTAATAGTAATTATTGTTTCTTAATTTGTTGTGTGGTGGTTGCTATAAAATCTAGAGAGATAGAATGGAAATTCAAATGATTATATGAAAGAATGGAAAAGTTGAGTGAATTTCCTGAATTGTAAAGGAAGAGTAATTGAGGTTTATATAGAGGTGTTTGTTTTGAAGGCTTATTTTTTTTGGTATAGTGTTTTGAAGGCTTATAAAATTTAATATTTTTTTAATAATTTTTTTCTCGCATGTGTGGTTGAGTTTGGTAGGTGGGGACTGAGGGACAAGAGATGAACAAGTAGAGAAAATATCAAAATAATATAAAAAAGAGTGGGGGGTTTGTGGAAAATTAATTATGGCCGTTTGATTATCACTTACTATAATTAACAACGATTAGATTTTGCGTTATACGTCTAGCAGCCGCCCCCTCTCTCTTGAAACCTAGTTTTTTTCATTTTTCTTGGTGATCTTAGGATCAATTTTTTGCAGCAGCCATAACTAAAATCATCCCTCTAAATCATTTTTTGTTTTTCTTTTAGTTTTCTGTTTTGTGATTTCATCGTCTTTTAGTGTGACGTTTGGTTGTTCGCCGTTTTTGTGCGGCGTTTTTCTTTATTTTCCAATGTTTGTTCGGTTCAAATTCTCGAATTATATCAGATCTAGTGCATATTCAAACAATGATTTTTGCGTCCTCAACGTTGCATATATAAAAGCATGAGTATTTCAAATACTTTAATTTCACAATATTTATAGACATTTTGCTGTTATATGCTATTAACTCGGATACAACTGTTAGTTTATTCGCAGGTTCATCTTTTTTAATTTTTAACAATTTTAAATTTGTATTATGTGATAATGTAACATAATTTTGAATGAATAAATTTTATTTTTAATCAAAAAAAAGATTAGATTTTGCCATTGGTCTTGTTTATTGGTTGGTGGTTGTAGATGGGATTGGACTAAAACAAAGATGAGGTAGTTGGTGAGAAATATATATAGTGGAAGCTAGCAGCAACCATGCATGACCATGACTTTAGATTCAACTCAAAATGTTGTTGGTCAATCCAATACATGTATACTATTGAGTCTTCTTTTTATTTACAATTTTTTTATAATATAAATATATACGTACTTATCCACAAATTATAGTTCAATGATAAAATATATCAAAATTTATTAGGTCAAATGGTATAATCAAAATTTAAAAGCTGACTGAAATAATTTACTTTTGATTTTATTAAATTTATTATAGACAACTAACTTTTGTAAATTTCAAATACCAATAATGGAAGTTTATTCACTACAAAATACTTATAAGTAAAAATTGATCAATAGAAGTTGGTGAATTTGGTACAAAATTTTGACTAAATACATTAATTTTTCTTGACTTATTTTTGCTTATATTTTAATATAGAGGATTAACGTAACTCAAAAAATAGCGATGGCCGGCTTATGGCTATATTATTTTTAAAATATATAGACAATAACATTAACCAATCATATTAAAAAACTCACACACATACACAATAGTAAATTCTTGAAATATTAAGAAATTACTTTAATTTGGTTGTAAAAATTAATATGACTATAAAAATTAATATAAATTTTCAATAGGACAGTGAGTTGTAATGTATCATGTAAAAAAAAAAGTGTATTAATATGATCTCTCCTTAAAATTAGGATCAAAATGATCAATAAGTATAATTTACTAGTTAAAAAAAGACCAAGTGTGCATCACGCATGGTGGTGGACTAAATCAGACACAGGGTGGGCCAACATGGAAACTGTAATTTCCAGGTGGCTGCCATGAAAATTACTCTGCCCACCCCTCATACTACTATTTTCCCCCCCTAACTGACATTTAAGCCCTTGGACGAGCCCAGTATGATTCGGATAATATATTCTGAATTTTGGCTTCCTGTTCAGAGAATATATTCCGAACTTAAATAACGCGTCAGTTCGAATTATTTTCTCCGAACCCCTACTACTTATGCTCAGCTAGCTCACTTTTCCCAACTTATTCAACACACAATCAAAAACAAACCTCTCAAAAGTTTTCCATTGTTTTGGTTTTGAGATTCAAACTGAAGATTGGAGCATTGGGGAGGGATTTGCACACACTTTAGAGCGTCAACATAAGGTAATCTCTCATTTGAACCGATTAAGTTTTGGTTTTGCTGGTTTTGGGTTGGTCTGGTTTTCTGGGTTCTGACATCGCGAATGTTCGGAGAATATTATCCGAAATAGGCGAGGATGAAGTTCGGGTAATATTGTCCGAACTGGTTCGGATTCTGCGCGGCAGAACTGGCCTTAAAGTGGTTTAAAAATGGTTTTGAATATATTTGGTGGGTTTTGTTGGTTGTTTTAAAATGATTGAATATGATTGAATATGGTTGTTTTAATATATGTTGAATATATGATTGTATAAATATAGTTAGTTGATTAGATGATTAGTTGATTATGGGAATTGGTTTTGTATTGATTTGTGATATTGGTTTGGTGTTGATTTGTGCTATTGGTTTTAATGTATTTGTAGTTATGGGGGATACAACAAATGAAGCTGAGCCGGTTGTTGTAAATGGTGATGGTGAAACGATCTCAAACGTTCCTCAAGTTGAGCCTCAACAAAGTTTGGCGGTCGAGGGTGTTGAATCCAACTCTAACCGTCCTCAACCCGAGTCGGTAGAAATTGATACAAGTGCTCAATTTCATACCGATAAAAAATATCGTGATAGAGAAGAGCTCATTGCTTGGGTTCGGGGTGAAGCGGCAAAGTTAAATTTTTCTGTTGTAATTGTCAAGTCTGACAATGGTTCCGATAGAAGAAAACAATATTTGGTGTTGGGTTGCGAAAGGGGAGGTTTTTACAAACCGACCAAGAAGAAGTCAAAAATGGAGTCAATTGGAACGAGGAAATGCGGTTGTCCATTTAGGCTCCGTGGATATTTTCTTGCTTCAAAGGAATGGAATCTCACGGTTGTCTCGGGGAAACACAACCATGTTATGGACCGTGCTTTAGAAGGTCATTTGGTTGCCGGGCGTTTGAAACCCGAAGAGAAACAATTGGTGGTCGAGTTGACAAGAAATTTGGTCAAGCCTAAAAATATCATCTCCACAATGAAAGAGTGAGACCCGAAGAACTCGACTGTCATTAAGCAAGTTTACAACGTAGTTAGTAGAAATAAGGTTCGAATTAGGGGTTCAATGATTGAAATTCAACAATTGTTTAAATGTCTAGGGGACAACAACTATGTTTACAGAACAAGGACGGTCGGTGAGTCTACCACTGTGCAAGATATCTTCTTTTCACACCCTAAGTCCATAGACTTGTTCAACTCATTTCCGGCTGTTTTGATAATGGACTGCACATACAAAACCAACCGGTATGAAATGCCGCTTTTCGAGATAGTCGGAGTCACATCAACTCATAAGACATTTTGTGTTGCTTATGTTTTGCTAAAAAATGAAAAAGAAGAAAATTACACGTGGGCTCTTCAAGCTTGTTGTGGTCTTCTAAGGAACAAAGATATCTCACCGAAGGTGATTGTTACAGATAGGCAGGATGGACTGATGAATGCGGTGAAGAGAGTATTTCCAGAAGCAACACAGTTGGTTTGTTCAGTTCATGTTAGGAGAAATGTGAAAGCCAAGATGCAGACAATTTGCTTCATTAATGATGGGGATATGGAGAAGCAGAAAGATGTGTTTAAATATATTGAGAAACGTTATGAGGCTGTGATTTTTTCAGATACCGAAGAGGTATGCTGATAATCTTGAAGAATTTAGGAATGTATGTAAGAGGTGGCCAAGATTTATCAATTATTTTGAAAGAACTGTGTTAAACAAAGATAAAGAGAAATTTATACCAGTGTGGACTAACCGCATTATGCATTTTGGCAATACTACAACCAATAGAGTTGAGTCTGCACATGGTAGATTGAAGAGTTACTTGACAGACAATCAGAATGATTATGTCAGGTTATGGGAAACGATCCACAAAACCTTGATTGGTCAGTTCACTGAGATACAGGGTGAGTTTGGTAGGAGTTTGTCTGTTGCGGAACACAGACATGAGGGAAATATCTTGTACAAGCATCTGGTGTTTAATATTTCTAGAAAGGCATTGGATTTTATCTCTCAAGAAGCAAAAAGAGTTGAAGAGGTTGGTATGGACCACCGACAATGCGGTTGTGTGATGAGAGCAACATTTGGTTTGCCTTGTGCATGTGAAATTGCTAGAAAGATTCATGACAAGCTACCTATTAAACTTGATGAGGTGGACAGTCAGTGGAAAAAGTTGGTGTTCAATGACGGCGAAGTCGGTGAAGTCGAAGATGATTACATGTGCTTAGAAGAGATTAATGCTATTCAGGTTAATTAAATTTTAATAAATAAGCTTGTTTTAATGTTTGTCATTTTTATAAGTAAGCTCGTTTTAATGTTCGAAATAAATTGTTTAATAAGTTTGTCTTTTTTTTGTAGGAGCGATTAAAAAAAGGAGACTCCATTTTGAGAGCTGAAATCAAAGAAGGATTACGTCATTTTGCATGGCCAGTCACAACAAAATTGACCCCTCCGGTAGTTAGTGCTAAATCCAAGTCCGCTAAATCCAAGTCCGCCAAATCCAAGGGAGCGAAATCCAAGGGAGTGAAGTCCACCACTCGTGAGCCTTCATATTGGGAGCATGTGGATAAGATTTGGGCGGAGTGTTGTGCTTCATAATCCACCCAGATTCCACCAAGTCAGGCCTCAACATCAAGGACCAAAAAGTTGTCCGGTTGTATTCGTAAGATGGCCAAATTTATTCAACTGTGGATCGATGATATGACTGAAGTCGTGGGTCATATCATTGCTAATGCCTACAATAAAGTTGTAGTACTTCTGACTGATCCGGTAGATGGCGTATCTGAAACCTTTTTCCCATGGCGTACCAAACCACCATCCAATCCATCTTCACGTATTATGTGTGTTTTTTTACTTGGCATTCATTTTTGGTATGTTAAGTTGAAGCCTGACTGCCCTTTACCTCGGACGTGTCTTGAGTGGAGGATTCATCGCACCGAACAAGTTGCGGAGTGGGAATTTAGTTTCATGAATCGACAAGTAGAGTTTGAAAGACTTATGCTTATTGAAAGACCTTTAATAGCAAGACATGGTCTTGGTAATGAAGAGGACAAGCCTTACAAAATCAAATGAATAATCATTTGAAGTTGAGATTCCCCCCTTTTTTTGGTTATAAGAATGTAATTGATACTTAATTATTTATGTTTTTAATGTCACAAGTTATTTTGATTATCTTTGATATTGTAATTTATAATTAACTGTTAATTAATGTCACAAGTTATTGAATGTTATTAATTTTCATATTGGAAATATTTGATTTAAAAGGAATACGATCAGAGTTATATACATAACTTGGTAGCAAGCTGCAAAATAATCAGCTTTCAGCTTCTGGTGTAGCAGGTTCGGAGAAAATTATCCGAACGGAACCTGCTAAACCAGAAGCCAGTTTGGTTTATTTCTACTTTTTGACCAAGTTATCTCAATAACTCTGAATACGTACCTACTTAAACAATGTAATTCCAGTTTAGAATAAAAAATAAGCAAACCAAACAAACCAAAATAAGCTAAATACCAAAATATGATTCCCAAGGTAAATACCAAAACATAGTCATTATACAAACATAAATTAAATAATCCGCTAACACATCATTAATCCGTTTACATACCAAAATAAACCAAAATAAAGTCAATCATCCGCTAATAATTAAAACAAAGACATTAAACTAACATTGAATCTAAAAACTATCACTCCTCCATTTCCTCCATTTGCACACTTCCACCGCGGCGACCTCTCCTCCGACGTCTCTCATTGTCGAACCCCATGATCGCCGGATTAACATACCCCAACATCCAGGTTAATCAATCATGAATTGGTGTTCCTTGATCAACCTCACCTTCAACAGCTTCATTTAAATCAGTCCTCACCATCCGAAGTAATCGCAATTGAGAAGTAACAAGTGCACTAGCAGGACGCATTTTCGGGTGCGACACTTTCCAAAACCAGTCCATATAATCAGCAGACACGTCCCATGGGTATTCAACAGCTGGGCCCCTCTCATCAACGGGGATTATATGATTCTCAAATTCTTCAAACATTGTAGAAACATGTTTGATATTGGTGACAAATGGCGCGGCAATAGCAGGTGGCCTTGGTATGCCTTGAATATGTCCATATTGTCTCATAACACGTTCAGGCAAGTGTCTTGCTTTCAGGTCTCCACACCTCAACCAGCCAGAAAACCAACATTCATCAATCATGGGCCGTACATGACGGATATGTTCATATGGAGCAAATACCACATCAGTGACCTGAACATTATCCAAATATGCTCTATAATTCGCCGCATCAACGTGCCCTTGTTTTGCGCCATACTTAGCACACATTGGCATATGGACTATGTAGTTAGGCGCATCAAGATACGGGACAATGGTAGGAAAATGTGTCATTATCCATCCCTGCAAAATATAGATCAATTGTTAATATATATATATATATATATATATATATATATATATATATATTACTTCTAAATTTCAAAACTTATATATTAGCGCTAAATTTCAAAATATAGATCAGTTGGCATATTAATTTCTTACTTACTAAAACTTATTTATAAATTACTTCTACATTTCAAAACATAAATAACCAAAACTTGCAAAATTTAGTAATTTACTTACCTCAAGCAGAGACAAGTATCCTGCCATCATTCCAGACTTGGCCTTTGATGACTCATTCATATACCTCACAAGATAAGTCAGAGCAGCTGCACCCCAATTCCACGTATGAATATTTGTCAAGTCAGTGAAGAATTCTAGAAAGACAACATCACAATAGTTGTCACTCTTGTTTGTGAAAATGGTACAACTGACCACATAAAGTAGAAAAGCTCTGATGCACCTCTCTCTGAACTCTTCCACCACTTCCTCCGCCTCACCTTCCTCAACAGCATTTTCAGCAGCTTCCCAATTCTCTAGATAAATATTCTTCACGAAGCTATGTCTCAAATGTTGGCCTCTAGTGGAACGGAATTCAGCTTCAGCAGCGGTCGGGTCACATCCAAGGGCCTTAACACACAGATCGAGAGCTGCAGTTCTGTCCATTCTGGAGTAGTCCAAGAAGGGTCCTCGGATAGAAAGATGGAGAAGATGCTGGATGTCATCCAATGTGATGCCAATCTCACCAAATGGAAGGTGGAAGGTCTCGGTTTCCGGATACCATCTCTCGGAAAATACCGTCATCAGCCCATGATTTATAACATTGTAGCTAGTATGCAGAAGGGGCTCGAGACCAGATTCAATTATAGCATCCCAAAACCAATCATTCTCATTTTTACGGACAGGTTTTCGGAGTTTCAACATCTTCATTCCATGGGTTGTGACTTTTTGGGTGAAATTCAAAACCTGAAAAATATCAAATCGATAATTGTAAGACACATACACTATAAATTATAAAAACTAATAATGATGCTATCAAACAACAAACCACCAAAAATTATAATTGTTATACCTCCTTATCTTCATCTTCATCTGCATTCCATATCATAAAAGCCATATGCTCGGCATAATCTGTCAACAAAGACGTATCTCTTGGTCCACCTCCATATCCTTCTTCATCTTCTTCTTCTTCTTCACCATCAACATTTAAGTACTGATCTCCCTCCTAAAATTCAGGTTGACGCCGCTTAGGTGGTTTGGGTATACGTCTGCGTCGCACAGGTTTATCATTAACAACACCATCACCCCCTTCAATCTCAGTAGGTTGGTGTGAACCAGTAGCTTCATCATCATTGTTTCCTGGAACTATCTCAGGCTTCTGACGTGTTTTCTTACTTCTTTTTGAACCACGAACACGAGCAGGAGCAGGAGCAGGAGTAGGAACAGGAGCAGGAGCAGGATCAGGATCAGAAGCATCATCAGGATCAGGTCTAACAACTTTTCGACCCGATACATGTGCTCGACTTGGTCTACCATGTCTACCTCTTCCAGTAACGCCTTCGCCTTCTTCCATGACTATACAACAACAACAACAATTAAAATCATCAAATTCATAATCATTCAATTTATATTCAACTTAATCAATTTATATTCAACTTCTTTATATTAAAATTACTCAAATCATTCAATTTACATTCATCATACAACTTATAATCATAATCTATAAATCAAAAATCATCATAAACTCATAAACCTAACTCAAAAATCTTCATAAACTCATAATCTATAAATCAAAAATCATCATAAATCATCATAAACTCAAAAATCATCATAATCATCATAAACTCAAAAATCATCATAAACTCATAATCTATAAATCAAAAATCATTCAACTTAAATCAAACAACTTATAATCATAATCTATAACAATATCATCAAAAATCTTACAATCATTCATACAAACCCTAACAATGTTCATTAATCCTAAACTAATAAATCTTAAACTCATAAACCTTAAAAATCCTCATAATATATAACCCATTATCAAATTCCTACTCACCCAACCATCATAATCTATAACAACCTAATAACATCCCAATATAAACAATCAAAATAAGTTCTTTTCCCAAACCCTAAACCCCAAACTCATAAACCTATCAAAATTAAAACTTAGTTAATACTTACTTGATTGTATGTGATAGATTCAACAAATTGATATGAGTGGTTGCAAATGTGAGGATTTGATGGTTGCAAACGCGCTCTGAAATTTGAACCCTATCCCCCCCTTTCCCTTGTAAAAGATTGAAAACTTAGAACTGCCCTATGCAGTTCGCGATTCTGTTCTATACATTCGCAGGGTTCGGAAAAAAATTTCTGAAGTTTAAGTAAACATTCGGATAAAATTTCCCGAACTGGGGGTTTACTGATGAACTGCCCTATTTGCGTTTTCTGATGCAAATTTCGCAGGGTTCGGAAAAAATTGTCCGAAGTTTAAGTAAGAATTCGGATTATATTTCCCGAACTGGGGGTTTTTTACTCGTTGTCTTGGTTCGGATTATATTATCCGAACCCCATAGTTAGTGAAAACTGAAGGGCAATTCCGGATTTGAGGGGGGTTAAAAGAGTACCATGGGGGGGGGGGGGGCGTAGAGTAATTTTCGGCTGCCATGGTCTTCAAGTCAATGGTGAGCCGTGAGTGAGTGTGATGAATCAAGTTATGGGTTTTTCTTTTTTCTTTTCTTTTTATGTCAAAAAAACTCGGATTTAATAGCTATTTTTTAGCTTTTGATTCAATTGTAATGTTGATTTAAAATATAAAAGAGTTGTTCTCTTTAAATCAATATTTTTTTATCACATTTAAAAAATGGAATTAATATACAAATTTTTTTCGCTAAATTTAAAATTTTATCAAATGCCAACTTCATAACTCATATTTTATTTATTTGTGAATAATTTTTTTATTTAATTTATTGTTTTTCTTTTTAGCTTCCTTTAACACAAAAATAATTCAACTCATTTATATTTAATAAATAACCACACTATTATTATTATTATAAGAAGAAAAAACCCACGTTGGGTCAGACGAAAATTTCTCTTTCCACCCCTCTCTCTCTCCCCCCCTCCCCTCCACAAAATAATTTTTGTATGAGAGCAAATTTTTTTTTGCATGAGAAAATATTGAGGGGGGGGGGGGGAGAGAGTGTTGGGGGGGGTGAAAAGAGAAATTTTCGGGGTCAGACACCACATCACATTTGCAAGAAAAACCCAAATTTATACGTATTACAATTCAGCGTCAAATACGCTGTTAACGAGATTCTGTTTTCTCTCGCATTGAAATGGCAACGTGTTCTAATTACTTCTAACATGAATCATTCATGATACACTTTACAATAATTTAACAATACAGTACTACTATGCATTGACTTTCAAGTTTGTTGCCACTTACATATTACAAACAAACAAAAAATACAACATTAACCATATGGTTGTATGATGTCATCATAGAGACAGAGTTGTCGATTATATTTCTCATTACATTTTTTATATTGCATATTGTAGTAATGAAATCAGATATCAAGGTGTAGTTGACAAAATATCATAAAAATGGTTGAAATTTCATTAAGGATTAATTAAGTGAAGCATACAACCTTTCATAAATAAAAAAGAAGAAATATACAAGTAATAATTAGACTTGTAATACATGAAAATCTATTATAGAAATTGAAATAAATTACAAATTTCACTTTCACATTGGAGAAAAATGAAATAAAGCTTTCCACATTATTCCTACAATTGCATACAGACAAATAAAACATTTTCAAAAGCAACCAACAAAATTAACAAATCGGAAGAGGAGCACCATTCCACTCCCCCAAGCATTCAAGAAGAGGATCAATGATTTTTCCCTGGCACATAGCTATAAATAGCTTGTCACATTCTTCACCTGGTGAAATCACATTTTCTCCAGTTAGCAAATTTGTTCCCAACTCCTCTCTCACAAACTTGTAAAGTGGATAAGATCTGCATTCATTGATCTTGTTTGGAATTGTTGAATTTCCACTCTCATATGCACTCCTTGCACTTTCAACCTCTTTTGGTAAGAGGGTCTTCAACTCTTCCTCAAATGTTGCAATCTTTTGGAAGATTGACGTGTTCGAATTCTTCTCGCTTTCTCCATTAACTAATGCATGATCAACTAGTACTTGCCTCAGTTTTTGCGTCAATGGGTATGTAGCGCTACAAGGATCATCAATGTAGGTAAATACATGCTCCCTATCAACCACTTTCAACAAGTCTTTTTCACAGAATCTTGAAGGATGAAGTTCTCCATTGACTCCTACAGTTAGGGTTTTCTTGGCCACTTTGCTTACAGTGTCCTTGACAGAGTTTTTCAAGTTCTCCTCCAAATGTCTTAAATCAATTGCTTGGCAAAGTGCAATCAAGAATGTGGAAGACATCAGCTGAAGGATCTCAATGGCTTCATATGTCTTTCTAGACGAAATCAAACCCAAAGAGTTCACATCTTGGTTGTGCTGCTCGGCACTTTGAACATGGGTTGTTACCGGATTTGCAAGATATTGCAACTCGGAACAATAGGAAGCCATGGCAATTTCACTTCCCTTAAAACCATAATCCAAACTAGGATTTCTACTAGCAGAGAGATTTGAAGGCAAACCATTGTTGTAAAAATCATTGACAAGCTCAGAGAATTGAGCAAACATAAGTTTGCCGATTGATGCAAGAGCCAAACGCGTATTATCCATGGATACTCCAATAGGCGTTCCTTGAAAATTTCCACCGTGCAAGGCCTTGTTTCTTGAAACATCGATCAAAGGGTTATCATTGACGGAGTTGATCTCTCTTTCAATTGACTTGGTAGAGAATCTAATCACCTCAATCAATGGACCAAGCCATTGTGGGGAGGTTCTAAGCGCATATCTATCTTGTTTTGGCTTCTGTAAAGGGTCCACCTCATGCAACTTCTTAGCTTCTTTGACATAAGCACTTCCATCCAAAATATGTTCCATAATAGCAGCAGCCTCAATTTGACCAGGGTGGTGTTTCAACTTGTGTGTCAAATGATCGGTAAATTCAGGTTTACCTTGCATAACTTCAGCAAAAATAGCTGATAAAACTTCAGCCAACACAGACAATATGTTAGCCTCAAAAAGAACGATAGAAGCTAAACCAGAACCGACAGCAGTTCCGTTAACGAGTGCAAGGCCTTCTTTTGGCTGTAATTCAAAGAACTCAGCATTGATTCCAGCCAATTGAAAAGCTTGTTTTGCATTGACTACTTCTCCGGAGGGTCCATGAGCTTTGGAATTTGGTCTACCGGTAAGTAAACCAGCAATGTAAGAAAGTGGGACTAAATCTCCAGAAGCTGTGATTGTACCGCGAAGTGGTAAACATGGGGTTACGTTGTTGTTAAGGAGCTTGGTGATGGCTTCTAAGATTTCAAATCTAATTCCTGAATAGCCTTGAAGAAGTGTGTTGATTCTTACTAACATGGCTGCTCGTGTTGCTGTGTGTGGTAGTATATGGGTTGACTCTGTTCCATTTCCAAATATTCCAGCATTCAGAAACCTGAAAACAATAATTAAGTATAATAAGCATCAGTTAGAAACTTTGTTTAAAATACCTTTGCTAACCATTAAGTAAAAATGTTAATATATACTTTCATAGTTAATTTCTACAAGAAGTAACCAAACTATTGTCAAAAGAAAATTTAACTTAACAAGTTGTACCTTTAAATAATTACTAAAAATATCATAACATATCTCCTAAAAATAAAACACAGGTATATATATGTATTAAAAGTTGTAGTAAAATAATGTATTAAAGTTACTTGGTTAGTGGGATTTTTTGGTAACAATTAGTGGTTAGAATAGCCAACCAGTTTGTTGTTTGTTTTTCACTTTAAAGTAATATACTTTGACCAGTTCCACTTTTAACATTTATTAACAAATTAAAACATATAGTTGTACCAAAACAAATAAAAAAGCTACAAATAGCTAATTACCTAAGCTAATGTACTCCAAAAAAAAACATACGAGGGTGATTTAGCAATCAATAAAATATGGACAAAGTTTTGAAAAATTACATAATACATACATACATACATACATATAATTAATTTGTAGATTTTATATATGAAACGCAAGATAACTTAAATTTTGTAAAAAAAAAAAAATGATTATTAATAAATGGAAAAATAAATTTTCTTAAGAATAAAATGCTTGAATAAATTATTTATAAGGACATAGAGATATGCAAAGCAAATAAGAGAAGTATATTACCTGATGAGTTCTTTCTGCAAAGCACCACCTTGTTTAGTTCTGCGGTGCGAGGTGGCGCCAAACCCGGTGGTGACACCATAACTGTCAGTACCTTTGTTCATGCTCTCCATCACCCAATCACTGCTGGCCTTAACGCCAGCTCTAGCAGACTCTGCTAGCTCCACCGTTGCACCATCGTGTGCAGCGATGGCAGCCACCTGAGAAATTGTCAGTGTCTCACCACCAAGACGGACAATCGGTTTACGGTACTCCTCTACCATACGCTTCACCTCGTCTAAGTGACTCCCTTTCATCGCCTCCGCGGCCACACCCCAATTCAATGGATCAGCACCATTCACTTTCATATTATTAGCATTAGCATGAGTCAAGCAGAATGAATCAATATTGACGTTGTTTTTTGTGATGGCTGCTGCTGCTACTTCCATCTTAACTAGTACTAATAGAGATTAATATTTGATATTTTTTTGTGTTTGGTATATTGCTAGAATAACTTTGAGAGAATGGAAATTCAAATGATTATGAAAGAAAGCAAGAGAGTTGTGAATTTCCTGAGACATGAAGGAAGAGTATTTGAGCTTTATATAGAGGTTTGCATTATTGTTTTATTATTCTAATATTTATTTATTTTATTTATTAGTCTAATATTCACACTTGCATGTGTGTTGGTGTGAGTGTGATGTATGAGTTTGTTAGGTGGGGTGGGGAGAGATAAGCAGCACAAATAGAAGAAACAAAGTGGGTTTGTTGAAAATCAGTTATGGCCGTTTGATTTAATCACTTACTATTGAATGGTTATGATTGTGCCACGGTCACTCTAGGATTGTGGTATACTTTCTTTTTTTTTGATAGAAGAACTGTGGTATACTTGATCTTTGGTTGGTAGATGTAGGTGGGATTGGACTTAAACAAACATGAGGTAGTTGGTGAGAAATGTAGTGGAAGCTAGCAACCATGCATGACCATGACTTTGTATTCAACACTAATTGGTCAATCTAATACATAAAAAAATTATTTGTTGTTTATACATGAGATTAGAAAGAATACAATTTATAAAATGGCTATATATGTTTTGAAAATAAAAAGAGACTTAGTATAAATAATTTATGATAATGATGAATTAAATATGTGATCATCATTATTTATTCGTTTCAAATTAAATGTCACATTTAAATTGTATGTATTCTTAAAATAATTATTAGTTTAATTTATTTTAATGGTAAAAACAGTATTTCCTTAATCTCAAAAAAAAAGAGAGATTAGTCATTACATGTTAAATTAAAGATCAAATTTATTTAAACATGTGTTTTTAGGTAGTGTTTATCACTATATGTCTGGGATCCGTCATGGATAAGTACATATACCTGACCAAGTCTCCAAATTTATTTTGAGTCCATTGATAGTAGGAAGTGAAATCATTTGTTATTTGTTATGTTAGCTGATTTATTTTTAAATTAACAATAAAGTATAACTATAATACCTAATACACACAATAAGAGATTAAGAGCACTAACAAAAAAATGGAAAAGGCTCGTTAGACGATCAAGTGATCAGCCGGATGACTCAATTCATACAATAGAATTTTAAAAAAATTACGTTAGTTACAATTATTTTTAATGTTATTGACGTTATTTACTATTTAAATAGAGATTTATTTTTTAAACCTTTTCAGTTTTTTTAATAAAATATCCATTTTAAACATTCTAACAAAACTTCTAAATAGTCATAAGTGACGTTGATTCAATGAGTCATATATTGTTCATTATGTTGTTTTTTTGGATTTTAGTCTAGTCCTCCCAAATATTTTTATCTTTATTTATTTAATATTAAGTGTTAAATAAGTAGTAAATGTGAGGTGCCAACATAGTTTGGATGTCTTATATATCATGTGATGCTGTCTTTGCACTTTAATTTTGTTTATAAAAAAATAAATTATATCTACATATATAAAAGAACAACTTATCTTTTCTTATTAAAAAAATCTTGGCTTCTCTCCACAAATAAATTACAATATCAGGAAAAAAAATTCCACAAATAAAGACTTGGCCAGTCTTCTTAATTAACCAAGAAATTACAAGTTACATATATAATGGAAGTCAGAAGTCAGTATTGTCATGTTAAGAATTTCTAATTAAGAAGGAAACGAGCTGAACTTTGTTGACTCAAACCAAGGAGAGGGCCAAGGGACAAGTCACTATTTTTTTTTTTTTTAATCAAAGGGAAAATTAAGGAGAAGAAAGCTAGGAAACGTATAGATCCAAAAAATATACATAAATCATAACATGTTTTGAAAATTTTCCACGTTAAAAAAAGAAAATGTTAAGCACTCCTACTGTCCTATACATGTGATGATGTGAATGAAGACTAATATAATGAAGAAAATGTCAACTCAATCATATTTCCATCTAATTATTTTAGTACCATTGGTGGAAGAAAACAAAAGTTTAATCGATCAATGCATGTACGTAAAACCTATTAATATATCAAAATAAACAACAACTCGTATACTTTTCATCAACTACCGATATGTGGTTTCACTAGCTAGGTCAAGTATTTCCGACGTCCTTAGTTTTATAAAATAAGTTTGTTGTTAAATATACAATTCTCTATAAAATTTTATATATATAAATTGTTTTATTACTCCCTAACATTATTTATAAGCAAAAAAGTCACTTTTTAAATTTAATAAACAAGTGATGTATTTAACCTAAATACATTATTTGTTTAATGATCTAAAAAGTAGTTTTTGGTCGAGACCGGGATATATATCCACCGTCTAACGCAGTGACTATTGTCTCGCTATATTGGAGGCACCTTGAAGGGTGGGATAGCTGGCCCAAGGATTTAAAGCTGCTTCATACCAAGGTGAGGATCGAACCTTCGACCCTTGGTTAAGGGAGAATGAGTCTCATGCCGCTCAACCACATACCTTGGGTTTTCAAAGAGAGTAAAATAGTTCCTTAGTTTATTTTAATTTGGTATTGTAATACTTTAATTTTTAATTCAGTTGGTGTTAAAGATAATTTTCTTCTTCCATGTATTTAGTTTTAAGAAAAATATGGTGTATAGTCTAATGAGTTTAGAGAGGGTTGTCATTATATTTATGGTCCATTTAAATTTAGAAATTTTATTGCTATAAGAAGCCGTTTCTCACCTCATTTGAGTAAAATTTAAAATGAATGAGAATTTTCTCCCATGATATTGAGAATGGTGAGTGAGTCAAGTCTTCTCTTGTTGGTTCTTGAATTCGAATCCAAATTAATTCTTATTATTGCGACGAAAAATGGTCATTAATCTTCTAATTTAATCTTCTCATTTAAAATGTCTTCGATCATCTTCTTACCTAATAAGTCCATTTTTCTTGAGTACATAGTCATCGATATGTGTCATAGAGAACACTCACACCAAGCAAGCTGTTTTTTCTTTCTTTATATTTCCAACGTATGTGATTTAAGTTTGTTTGATAGATTCTTTGTTGGATGAAAGTATGTGCAAGTTGGATCGACACATCAATTAGTGAATGAAATCAGTAAGTTTTGTAGAGATCAAGGCATGTAGAATAGATTGTTGGGTCATAAGTTTAACGTTGGTCATATGTGAATAATATAATTATGTGTTATAAACTTACATTTAAATTTAATTAAAAGTAATTTAGTTTTGAATGAGTGTTGATGTGGAACTTGAAAAGAGTGAAAATAAAAACAATAAAAAAAGCAAATATAAGATGAATCTAATATCAAAAAGTGTCAAAATAACATTTATCGTAATTTTAATATTTTTCGGTCAACATTAATTAATTCACAAATTGACATATACTAGTACTCCTAATATCCTACATACATACTGTCAAAAAAAAATATCCTACATACATACCACTAATATCCTATCTTATTTTGTGAAAACAACAATCATCCAACAAACCAATTAATGCGAAAACAAAATTAAATTCTTCAACTATTTATTCAAAATTAAGTCATGAGTTTCTTGTCAAAAAAAAAAAAGTCATGAGTAACAATAATGATAACCCATCGTAATTATCCATTCTCTTGTGTTGCTCAGAATTCTTTCAATCTCATCGAAATTTATCTTCTAATAATATATTGTCTATTTGAACAATACAGAGAGAAAAGAGTGATCACCTTAAATTACGGCATAAGTTATGGTGCATAAGCCATATACATATGTACCGTGCATAAATACTCTAAATTGTTTAGCGCACCATTCAAATTTATAGCGCACCCTCATACTGCTTAGTACACCACCAAAGTTTTAGAGAGTGCGCTAAAAATTTAAGGGGTATGCTAAGCAATTTGAGAGGTATGTTAAGTAATCTGAGGGTGCATTAAACTTATGCACCATAACCACTCCCCTTAAATTACTACATCGTTAATAGAAGTTTTCGAGTTTGAATGTAATAGTCAATAATAATATCATATTTGGGCCTAATTTAGTTACTACTAGTATTATGGTTGGGCTTGTGGTGGAGGAGCTGGTGGACCAGCCTGTTGTAGTTGATTGGAAATTGATTGTCTGCGACCCCTGCACTTACCAAACAGGTAGCAAGCTATAGCCAATATCAAGATGAACACTATTAATGGCAATGATATCACAAATTCGAATCCCATTCTCTAACTTTTCTTTTTTCCTTCCTTTGATTATTTATACCTAAATCATAACATAACATCTTCATTTCTTAGAACTCAAATTTCACATTCACAATAATAATAATAACAAAATTACTCTAATCAAGATATATATATGATCAAAATATTTAATACTACATTAATGGTTGATAAAAGAATTTTAATTAACTTTTACAATAATAATAACAAGATCAATCTAGGTAAAAATTGATGAATTTTTATTTATTTATTTATGATGAATTATAAAGAAAAAAAAAAGATTTGTTAATTGCGTACCTGATGATAGTATTAGTGATAATTTGAGTGATGAAGCAACGTCTGCAATACAAAATCTGGTGAGGGAATGGATGATGTTAATTTACGTAGGGACTTAATTAATAAATAATTTTGTAGTTTATGAAGAAAATAAAGGAAGAAGGGAGAAGATGGATGGGATCTCATTGTCATTGATTTGAAGGGTGTATGATGAGAAATAAACGCAAAAGTGTTTTATATTTTTATTATAATAAGTATTATATTATTTGAGACGCAAAGGATACTAATTGAACTAAACCATTATAAAAATAAATAAAAAATATTCTAAACCATATAATATTGAGCTTTTATGAGTTTATCAACAACAACAAAATATTGAGCTATTTTTATTGCATAAAGTCTATATTTAAACACAGTTTTGATTCTCAATTTTCATAAAAAAAAGAAGTTTTATTCTCCATTTTATATACTAAAGATTTTTTTTTGTCTCCGTAAGATAGCTTAAGTGATAAGAGCTGAGAGATATAGAAGTTAGATAAAAAAAGTTTAAAGATCAATTCATAACGCGAGCAACAATTTATATTTCTTATTCATTTAAATTTTTTACCTTCGCCTCAATTTCGCTTGATGAAATTTTTAATGTTACAAAGTTTATGTGACCACATTTAACATTTTAAATTAATATTCAGTGTGAGCACATCAATAATGGGCCACGTCTAAACCTGACTCAAAAAGTTTAGAGGCTTAATATAAATTTTATAATGATATTGAACCACAAAAAAATATAAATTTTATAATGATAAATTAGCAAAATAATAGTAACCTTAGTCAAAAAAATTATAATAGTAAATTTTAATTTCTTTTTTTTGTTGAATATGAGATTTGAATCCATGTCTTTATAATGAGGCCTTCAAAAAAATACTAAACTTCAAAAAATATTGTTGATATGTGATTAGAACATAGGTCTTAGAAGATGAGATCTCATCTTGACCAAATGTACTACTAGCTAAGGCTTTTTTTAACTAAAATTTTGAGGACTAAACTGTAAAGCTTTTGTTTGGCCTTTGAGTAGTCTCGTTGACCATGTTATTAATAAATATGTTACATAAAAAAAGATTTTTTGAAGTCTTCATGAGCATGTAGTTCAATTGACAAAAGACATTATACATTTATAGGAATTGGGTTCGAACTCGATATGACTATTTATTCATCTTTAAGGAGTGAATTTCTAACAGTTAGGCGAACTGACAAAAAAAAATCGTTTGAATAAAAATAATACTTTTAAATGTATATACAAAGTTAATTCTATTTTTATTATTAGTTTAAATTAGATAATCCGACTATGTAATATAAGTTCTTGGAGTGATGTTTTTATGTATCTCTAAATGAATTTTTATGTTAAAAATTTGGTGGTATTCAATCAAGACTTTTAAAAAAATTAAATGAATCTTGTGATATTCAATTAAAAAATCAAAAAAAACTTCAATGTAATAAAATTTGTTAATATTCAATTGAGATGTCTCATAACTAAAATTGAGTTTATATCACCTATCTCTAATAGATGCTTATCAAAAAAAAAAACCTATCTCTAATAGATAAAAAGAAAGGCGATATCGACTAAAATTAAAAGATGAGTAATTATTATTTTTATATTCGAAATGGTCAAAAATAAATAAATAAAAAAGGTCGGTCAAAGTCTATTTATACTAAAATTTTGACCAACCTTTTAATTGTTATTATTATTAAAGAAAAATTCATAATTCTTTACTTAGATAGGGACCTCTCTAAAATTGAAATACTAATACTGTACTAATAATAATAATAATAAAAGAACATAAATATTAATTTTTTTTGAATAAAATTAGTTTTGGTGAATAAAAACTATATATACATACTATATATAAATAAAAATAAAAAAGCCAATTAAACAGTCATTAAAATGTGTACCTACATCTTTTACCAAAAAAAGAAAGTGTGCGTACACGCATCATATATGCTTTTATAGAATCTCTTTTTTTTTTCTTTCTTTCTTTTATCCTTTTTAGTTTTTTTTACTTTTTCATCATTTTCCTTTTCTTCTGGCCTTTCCCTCTTAAAAAGAATAACTACTAATATGGTAAATTATATGGTACATTTGAAAAGTATAATGTACCAGTAGACTCGCTGGATATTCAAATTAATAATTAAATTAGTGTTTTTGAAGAAAAAATTAGAATTTTCTATTATTTATATTTATAATAATTAAATCTTATTTAGTAAAAGTGTTAGCGAGTTTTTTTTTTAGAATTTTTATTATTCACAATTGTGAATAACAATAATAATATCTTAGGATAAAATGTAAAAAAATTAATATAATTTTTGTAAAAAATAAAACGATATTTTTTTCTTATGAAATGATATTTTCTAAAATATAAAAGTTGACAAGTAGTTGTTTATTTTATAATAAAATTATTATTAATTTAGAAATCAAATATACCGACATACTTCAATTTGCGAGTGTACCTAGAAGCTCCATCCGAATATATAATCTTTCTAAATTTCAAGCGGTAAGAATTGTAAAAAAAAGACGGTTACAAAGTTTAAAAATTTTTTTTTTTGACGAAAAAATTATAATTTTATTTGTAAACCAATTTATGCACTAAATCTCTTCACTAGCAACACTCAATTTAAAAGTTCATTATTTGATTGGAAAAAATTACAAAAATTGTATGCATGTGTAATAACTTTAGTGAAGGATAAATTTTAAAACAAAAACTATTAAATCAAAATTTGGTATTCAATTTATAAAATATGAATATACTCGTTTTCCGGAATTATAGGACATAGGCGATGAATCCATGAATTATGTTTTACTATAAAAAAATACCTAAAGCGACAAATAATATATTTATATTGAATAAATGTGTTTGAGTATTACGAGCCAACACTTAGACTTAGTATGTCAAGCGCATATGAACAACATAATGTTCAAAAAGCGAAAAACCTACAAGTTTCGTTGGCGCATTGTCAATGTGAGAGAAATGACAACGATGATTCTTAATCATATCTAGTTATAAATCATATATCTGATGGCAACTAAATTGATTGACTGATTTATACTATGCCTGATTTCTCTGAATTAACTAGTTATGGGGAGACTTGAAAAATGACGAAAGGTTGATGTCAACCTTATCATATCTGTTTATCCCTCATGATTTCAAATTGTTAAGCATGTATGGCATCTTTAAGAAACATCTTGAGCGTACTTTATGAACCAATCTTACCTTACTAGCAGTTGTCTGAAAAATAGCTCATCAGAATACCAACATCCACACTACCATATGCAATATGTGTTGAGGGGGTTTAGGGTTCAGATCTAAAGGCGGGGGAGTAGACATTGAGGATGGTGGTGGAAACTCTACGGTGAAGGTATCGATTATGACGTAGGTGTGGCTGGTGGTTGGCGCAGTGGAGGATGGTGAAGGGCAACAAAGATTCCCTCGATCAGATTCCTCCTACAATAAAACTTCAATTCGATGATCAAGGGCGAAATGGAGCTATAGAAGACTAGGAAAAGGCCTAAACATGATGCGTAGAACCAATATAGCATAGATCGGAGCTAGCAAAGACTACGCATGAGCTGTCACAAAATCCGAATCAAGTGAGAAAGTGCGGGCCCATACTATAGGTAAATCCATGTTTGTTTCTTCTCAGTTTTTTTTTTTACAAATGTTTGTTTTTTCTTTTACTTCCAATATAATGTGTAAAATATTAATTGCGTTTGTGGTTTATTAATATCCACCAAGAATTTAGCTAAGCAAATTTAATAAACTAGTCTTTCAACCACATATAGGAGAACAAAGTGTAGCTGATCAACATAAATGTTGAAGAAAGTTGCTCTTTAGACCCCCTAAATTGTACTATCACAAATCAACCAATTTTGGACTTGTATAACATTTTTTTTTCAGACTTCATTGCGAAAACTTTCAAACAACAAAATTTCAGTGTTTATACAAAAGTTAATTAAGGAAACAATTGGGTCAAAACTTAATTGTCTCCCTGCCTTCTATCCACTAGCTAGATAAGCAACGAAATCCAAACAAAACAAAAACAAATTGGAGCTATTTTCCATCTATCCATTTTTATCTTTGATTTTGCCACAATTGCATATAATTCTTTGCTTATATGTATGTAACATACAAAGATAAAATCTTCTGCACAGTATAAATTATAAAACATCGCCAAAGAAACCTGATTTTGTTAATGCAAAATGCTATTGGTTGTATGATCCTGATGGGGTGGTCTTGCGAGAACCAGTCCCCTCCTGGTTGCCAACGAGCTTGTTGGAAGATAACCTTCGCTTGTACCGTTTGAGAACAGACGCCAAATTTTCCTTCCCCTTTGGGAAAGCAACATCACCAGCTGCAGTACCTGTACGACCTTTCCTGCTGGAGATGGCGATCTCCACATCTTTAATCAGCTCAAGCAATGTTGATGCAGTAGTGCATTTGCCTCGGCCTGCTTTTACAGTTGGCGGTAGCATCCCGTTAGAAAGAGGAGGGCTTGACTTTTGCTGGAGTGTAGCTGGAACTTGAAGGCAAAAACATGGGGTCGATGGAGTACGGGGCTTCGAAAAAGCTGGTTCGATGATTCCCTGCTCATTAAAGCAATATAAAATAAAATAAAATACAATGAAAAGACATGCTAGCTGCTAGCATTGTCGAACAATAAATTACCACTTTAAGAGCATATATAAACAATGTATATTTTCAAAACAATAAAAAAAAAATTGTGACTTGAGTCCATTTCTAAATGTACTACTAGAAAGCACAGCCAAAATATTTACATTCTGACTACTTAAGATCACAAATTCTTCAAATAATTTACCTGGAGGCGATTGAGCACATAGGTGTATTTCCCCCAAAGCTCTGGTCGGCTTTCCAAAACTGAGAGGTCAAGTATACGGTGGATACACCAGACCCCAAAGCTTATTATTAAATCTGATCTCCATACACATCCCTCTCCACAGGTAGAAACGTTAGGAACTGAGGAAACCAAAAGACCAAAGGCATTTGCCTCATTGTTTTTCATCGAAGAAACAGGTTTCCTATCAGAAGGAAAATAACGAGTATCACCCATATGAGTGACCTGATTTGTCTCCCTAGCTTCGATAAGCTTTTCCTTTGCTGCTACATGATCAATCAGATCCTCATCAATTCCATCATTCTGTTTAAATAACCAATCAGATCCCTCCAGTTTTAAGAGCTTCATAATGCAAAGTCTAACAGCCTGAAGAAGTTTCCGTTCTGGGTCGTCAAATGTAGTATCTTGAACAATTACATTAGGCCTGCTTCCTGCACCTTCCATTGCAACATTACGAATTTTATCAGCAACACCAAACTGCTCAAAAGGTTGTCTAGACCAGAGGGATCCAGTGTCAAAACTAGAACTCAGCTGGGAAGAGAGTGCCTCTCTGTACACTTTAGATGGAGAGACTTCATCAAAGGCCAAATGAGTTCCTGTTCTTGATCCAGAATTTGAATATAAAGATGGTTCATAAGCCATCCTACCAGCAAAAGAACCATATCCGACAGAACCATCCCATGGTGCATTTTTATCGGACACATAGCCGGCTCTGTGGGGGATGGAGTACCCTGAAATGTCTGGCAAGCTGTGGTACTTCTTGGCGTTAACTGCATTGACTGTATTAGCTGCAGGTCCAGAGGAGCAAGAATCATAGTTGGACCTCTCAGGCTGTAGCTGGCGATTTCTGGAGACAGCTACATTTTCAAACCCAGGGGGATGGCCAACGCCTGAACCATTATGCAACCTTTTTCCCAAAGCAAATGCAAGGGAGTCCCTGTAGTTTGGATTACCTGTGGAAGGGGACTTCAGCGACGACAATTGCATTGAACCATTTATATTTTCAAAGCTTCTATCTTTCACACCCCGGCTAAGATAGGAGGCAGACTGATAACCATGTATTGTAGCTGGCTGATAATCCCAAGCCTCGGATGAATGAAGACTGCGAACACTGGAGTAGCGCCTCTCACCGGAATCGATTAAATTCCGGCTGGAACTTTGTACATATGCATCCAATAACTGGATGGGATTTGCCCGCACAGAGGAAGAACTCCTTTGAAGACCATATGAAGACTCTAAATTACTTTGCATCCTAGGCTGTTTGGAATAGTCATATGGACCAGCGTTGATTGAAGTGTCGGAAGCTCTACCGCCTACAGAAACTAAGTATTCCGAAGAGTCTTGTCCACATGCATCCATTTTCTGCAAGGATGCGGTGGGTCTTGATTCTACTCCCAGGCCCAGCAAAACATCAAATTTCTGGACCTTTGCTTCCGGGGTTGCTTGACCATGGAAATCATAAAGCTGTCCCCAGAATTCATCAAGAATAGCAGCTAGTTGACGTCTTGCAGCACGTCCTAATCCTTCTATTCTTGATAGACTTCCGAAGCTACCCCCACCGTCATCACTTTTCCCACTAATACTCCTGAATGATGGAGGGCCTTCTGATGTTGAAGATAGGACATTTGCCAATACTGCTCTGGATGATTCTTCAGTTTCCCATAAGTCCCCATCGACATCATCCCTTTCAGCGTTTGAATCGTCTTCAATTTCCAGAGTCTTCCCAACTGGGGCATTTGTTTCAATTATAGTTTTTGTGTCTTCAAATCTAGAATCAGAACTATCATTAACTACAGTTGATACTACCCCTGATTCTGAAGTGGAAACTAATGGTGTAACAGAACGAGTCTCCATTAAAGCATTCACCTGGGGATCAGGCTCCATTATGGTTTCAGGTAGATCAGAACGAACACTTGCAAGTGATACTTCTGAGTACTCTAATGTCGTTGCCAAAGCTGGTTTAGGTTTGTCGGCTTCAACAGATGCATCTTCATAACACACCGTTTCAGTTGTATAAGATTCTTCACCATCAACTTGCGGATTCGGTATAGTCTCTGGCATATCCCAGTTCAACACCTGAGCGTTTAATTGAATATTGGCCGATCTTAAAGGTGTGGAAGCTAACCAAAGCATCAAACATAATGATATAAAACCAGCAATGAGAAGAATGGAATACGAGACAGACACGCCATTCCCCATATTCCATCTCAAATCAGCCGCCCACTCACTATTGCCAAATATCATTTCTACCAAAAAGACGATATTCAAGCCAAGCATCCCAATGAATATAATCAATGCCGAAAGTTCCACAGACTGGGAGATCTTGTGTGTACCCATTATTGACCTAGACATAGCAACTCGAAAAAGGGGAATCACAGAAGACGGAAGTTGCAGAGCTACTAAAACCTGAGTGAATATAAGTAGCTGATACATCCCTTCAGCTCCTGAACTCCAGACACAATACAGGGCGGGCAGCACAGCAATCACTCTAATTGTTGAATAATGAAGCCAGCCAGGAATATCTAGTTTTAAGAAACCATTCACAACTACTTCTCCGCCTAAACTCCAAGTTAACGCAGTAGTTTGATTTGCAAGAAACAAAATGAGTACAAAACCAAGCTGAGCTATTGGGCTGCGCAAGACCTGCAGTAAGAATCGCATAATTATATTTGTTTAGAATGTGTATGACAGGCAGGATGAGAACAAAAAAATTTATGTTAATCAATTATGTACGTAAAGAAAACCTGTTCCATAGGTGACAACGCATCCTGAAAAGTAAGCAAAACAGGGCCTGTACTATAGAACTCCTTTGCTGAGGTGGTCATCAGCATATTATTTACCAAATAAAGGCCACTGAAAACACATAAAATGGCCAAAAAATGGTTATGACACGATGCATCTTTCGAAATGTTTTTCGGTCCCTGATGCCACTGCAAAAACAAAATGAAATTGATCAGATTGACAAAACTCAAAACTGCAACCAAATATGATAGAACGTGATGTGCAATCTTTCCCCTGTAAGTGCATAACTAATGAAAACTGTAAAAGAAATTATCAGAACAGAGGCAATATCTTAAAAGAAAAAGCCACATTGATCAAGAGATTGGTGTATTTAATTATAATTTATAAGAAAATTACTGGGGAACTGACTCTAAATTCTGTATGCAAAAAAAAACTATCTTTAATGAATTGTCAGTTTGAGAATTTCTAAAACACTTTTTAGAGAGACAAAGTCAAAAGAACCCACTCACTATCAGGTACACACAACCAATTTAGAAAAAAAAGTGATTACAAAGTTAAGCTTTCCAGAAAGAACAGAAAAACAAGAGAATTAATGACCAGTAGCACTCAAAGCCCTTATTAATAAGATCAAAAGATTCATTAAAAATTACAAAATCCAGCAGTAAGCCAATCGCCCATGCAAATCTGCTAATAATATATAGCAACAGTCGGACATGAGGTTTAAATATACTCACAAGCAAATAAAAGATATTTTCTTGGCAGCATGCCATAGACACAAACATTTCACTAAATTTGCATTAATGAAAATTGAGAATGAGAGGAACTAATACCTGTACTATAGAAGAATGAAGGTAAAAGTTGTGAGGCACAAGAGTTGCTCCAAGAAGACTCATCAGCATAAATGCACTCTCCCCACTCAACTTTATCAGTATTCCATTCATGGAAAGTGGAATTTCTGATTGATTGATGAGTAGTCCAAGTATAAAAGAAAGTAATACAAAGCCTGCCACAAACTGTCCTAGGAACTTCGCTTTTTCAATGTCCTACGCAAAGGCAATATAATAAGTCCAGTGTTGATCAACAAGGGATGGTGAATAAGTGAAGAATGATACTTACAAGGAGGACAGCAAGAAGTATATGAAAAACACCACCAGTTGCAGTTAAAAAGACACAAGTGAACAAGTCCCACCCAAAAATAAGATTTAATCCTTGTGCCATGCCCAAGATCTTGCAAAACAGTTTAAAGCATAGTTTCAAGTCAAAACAAATTTGACAAATAGAAGATGACCATGCCTAAAAAAAATTAACTGGATGTTTAACTTTAATCAAGAGTAAGCGAATTACCATGTTAAGATCTAGCATAATCACCGAAAGTTCTGCTTGAATACCGAGGAGAAGGCATGTCCATGTATCATACTCATCACTGCAGATCTTCAGTTAAAAAAATTAGAAATTAGTCTATAAACAAAGCATACAAATCAAATGCATTCACAGCCATAACACATTTGAAGAACACAGGGAAAAGGGGAGCATAAGAAAGAAACATGGGGAGGAAATGGATCATAATCTCATTCGTTTTAGTTAATTAAGCTTTTAAGATATGGAAGAAGAAATATCAACATAAAAAATTCAAATAGATAGGTTTTTTTTGGGGGCAGGGGTTACAAAAGTCTAGACTTCAGAGTGCATGAACTTTTCAGATATAACAATCTTACTAGATTGAGAGTGTGTAATTGTATAAATCCCTAAAGTGGAAAACATGATACCTGAGCAAGATCTTTTCCAGTGATTACACCAACTCTTGCTGATAAGTATTGGCAGAAGATAGCAGCAAAATTGAAAATAAGAGTGAAAGCCACCAGATCAAAACCAAACCTTGCACCACCTTCAACACTTGCCACCCATTTTCCAGGGTCAACATATCCTATCGAAATCAAAAGCACGGGTACAACAGCCGGAAGTGCTCGGCTAAGAAAGCCAGGAGGGTGATCAGTACTCAATTTCTCTGCCTCCATTTTACTCCTCACATGTTCAGAACTTGACGTCTTTGCTTCCATTTTGCTCTATAATACAGTCCCCCGAAAAAATATGATACTCAACCAACGCTTTAGAGTAGCTAAAACTTTCAAAGACCGGTAGATAATTGTACAAGTGTATCTCAACTATATTTCTATCAAACAACTCTATACAAACCAATCTTTGATAAATTAGCTGCTATATATTTAAACTATAATTAATAAGTCAACTTATAAAATTGAAAAGGACTTGCAATTTGCAATCAATTTCACAAAAAGCATATCCCTATGACAGCAGCTAACCACCCTATAACAAAATCAACTACTGTGATTATGGGATACAAATCTGATATTTTCAATCAAGTCAACCTACAAAAAAAATCACAACACCCCTTCTAACAATTTCAATCTTCACCTCAACATGACTGAAAATCAATCTAATTGGTGTCAAGCTTTTTCACATAAAGCTGTGGCGATCCTCAGTCAAAAACCCAATCACTTCTCAAATCCTGCATCAATAAAATTGATCAAAATGTAACAAACAAAATCAGTTTCAAAACATAAACAGAACAAAACAGAGGAATATTTACAGCATTTAAGAATTCATAGTTATCCTTATCTCAATTTAGATTATAACAATTAATGCTGAGAAATGAAAAATCAAACAAGAAGAAGAAGAAGAATAAGAAAAAAAACTCATACGTTTTGAGTTTGACACAAGCAAGTGTTAGCAAAAAGTAACAACAAATCATAATAATCTTATAATAAACCGACTTTATAAATCATGAGAATCAGAGCCAAAAAAATCTTACAGTAAAAAAAAAATTGAAAAAATTAAATCCAATACACGTAGATAATAATCATAGAAGACAAGTGGCGAAAGATGATTCAGCTATGAAAACACACAAAAGTAAACGGAAGAAGAAAACGTAGTTGCAGAAGAAGAAACAGAGAAAGTAAAACCCTACACAGTGAAAACAAAAACTGAACTAATAACAGAAAACAATTCAGCAATGAAAAATCATTTGCGTGGATCTGATGCAGATGGTGAAGAACATTTGCACAAATTCCAAGGATGATTATGATGATGATGATGATGGCGTAATAGTAGAATTAAGAACTAGGATTGAAATATTTTTGGTTCATTACCGTAGAATTAGGGTTGTGTAATTTCTACTACAATCTTTTTCTGCTGCAGCGAAGTAGATCTCATACACCTATGAATAAACTTGAGAGAAATATGTGTATGATGATGATAATTTTTTTTATATTTATATCATTGATAATTGATTGATAATAGTATTTTATATATTATAGTTTTTTTTTTTTAATGTGTACTATGAAGAGAGAGAAATAGGGATGAAGGAAAAAGGAGTTATATAAAAATGAAAATTATGGGTTGGGGTTTCAAGATATAAAGAGAGAGGGTGCTTTTCTTCAAATACTAAAAGGAGGGTAGAAAGCTCTTAATAAAGACAGTTACCATTATATTTCTTTATTTTTACTTTTCTTTTCTTTTTTTTAATTTTTGTTTTCTGACTACCTTATTGGTGTTTTTTATTTGTGATAAATGGTAATTTGGTCGTTAAATATGTGAGACGTCGTATGTAACGATCTTTCAAAATATTTAAATTATAAAAAGTATTTCAGAATATATTTTATGATTTGTTATTTTTTTTTCTTTTTTAAAATTTTTTATTTTTGACTACCTTATTGGTGTTTTTTATTTGTGATAAATGGTAATTTGGTCGTTAAATATGTGAGACGTCGTATGTAACGATCTTTCAAAATCTTTAAATTATAAAAAATATTTTAGAATATATTTTATGATTTGTTATTTCGATCTTCAAATATATATTTACTTGATTAGTTTGAACTTTAAATTAATTTTTTGTTGGTCAACTTAGTTCATAAATTATTAACAAAATAGACTTTGAGAATATAATTACAATTTTGATATATTTAGATTTAAATATCATAATGACGATCTCACATATTTTACGACTAAAATTGTCGTTTTATCCTTTTTCTTTTATGAGTTTGATAGAGATGTGCATAGACATCACTGTTGATAATTTTTTCAATGTAAAATTAATTTACACGATAGTCATAGTGAGTATTTTCTTACTTCTAGCTACTTTTTTTTTATGAAAAATCATTTTATCAAATTGTTTCAAAAAGTTTTTTTTGTTTTAAAACAAATAATGGTTTTATTTTAGATTGTAAATATATAGTTTTATAATCTGTCTAGTTTTCTTTGTCTTTCAAGAAAATAACATTGTCATCCAAATATATTGTTAGTTAGGGAAAGGATCAAAGGAAATTGTTTGCAGCCTTACCAAGTGTTTTTTATAAGAACCTTGCTATTTGCCAATATGTACCATCAAACAAATCTATGAAGTGTCTGCTAGTAATAAATAGTAGCAATCTATTTGTGATTTTGTTTATTACTTATAACTCTTCGTAATTAAGATGTCGTGTATTTGGTAGAGTACATTTTTGGCTCACAAAAAAGATAGGGTCTAATGGATCACACAAAGTTATTGTTGGATATGCGTGAATAGCATGTTAGGACTGCCAGTATAGACCAAACTCATAAGATTGATGCCCATATCTAAAACACGCATTATTAATGTAGATACATTTACTCAACTAACACTTGAGTAGAAAATTCTTTCTGAGTGTATGTTTAGTGTGACGGTAGATTGACCGCATTCGTGTGGTTAGAAAGAAGCTTGAATATCAAGTTTTACAAAATTGCAATAAACACTACATTGTGATACGAGAGTTCCCATCGGACCTGGAACTAAACAAGTTATTAAAGCGTGCATGTCATGCACGTCAAATATGCTTTTAATTATTTTGAGAGGATATAATTCACTTATGGAAGTAAATGACTTCATTATCGTTATCGGTTGTGGAAAATTAAGATGATGCTTGTCGCAAGCGATGGTTTAGAGTCATCGTATGGATTAAGGGGCAGCTTTATGATTTCCATAAGTAAGCAACCCATGAAGCTAAGGCTAAGAAAATTGACTTTGTTAGAGCAGAGAGTAGACTCAAAATCCATTGCATCCTTGCAAAAAAATGGATGCATGTGGACATGACTATTCTGAATACTTAGTTTCTGTAGGTGGTGCGGCTTCCGACACTTCAATCAACGATGGTTCATATAACTATTCCAAGCACCCTAGTATGCAAAGTAATTTAGAGTCTTCATATGGTCTTTAAAGGGGTTCTTCCTCAATGCGGCAAATCTCATCCAATTATTGGATGCACATGTACTAAAGTTCCAGCCAGAATTTAATTGATTCCAGTGAGATGCGCTATTCCAATGTTCGCAGTCTTCATTCATCCGAAACTTGGGATTATCAGCCAGCTATAATACATGGTTATCAATCTGCCTCCTATCTTAATCGAGGTGTGAAAGATAGAAGTTTTGAAAATATAAATGGTTCGATGCAATTGTCATCGCTGAAGTCCCCTTCCACAGGTAAGCCAAACTACACAGACTCCCTTGCATTTGGTTTGGGAAAAAAGTTGCATAATGGTTCAGGTGTAGGCCATCCCCTGGGATTGAAAATGTAGCCGTCTCCAGAAATCGCCACCTACAGCCTGAGAGGTCCAATTATGATTCTTGCTCCTCTGGACATGCAGCTAATACGATCAATGCAGTTAACGCCATGAAGTCCACAGCCTGCCGGACATTTCAGGGTACTCCATCCCCCACAGAGCCAGTTATGTGTCTGATAAAAATGCACCATGGGATGGTTCTGTCGGATATGGTTCTTTTGCTAGTATGATGGGTTATGAACCATCTTTATATTCAAATTCTAGATCAAGAACAAGAGCTCATTCATCCTTTGATGGAGTCTCACCATCTAAAGTGTACAAATAAAGAGGCACTCTCTTCACAACTGAGTTCTGGTTGTGACAGTAGATCCCTCTGGTCTAAACAACTTTTTGAGCAATTCGGTGTTGCTCATAAAATTCATAATGTTACAATGGAAAGTGCGGAAAGAAGGCCTAATGCAATTGTTCAATAAACTACATTCGAGGATATAGAGCGAAACCTTCTTCAGTCTGTTAGACATTGCATTATGTAGCTCTTAAAATTAGAGGGATCTAATTGGTTATTTAATTAGAATGATGGAATCGACGAGGATATGATTGATCGCGTAGCAGCAAGGGAAAAGTTTCTTTATGAAATTGAAGCTACATAGACAAATCAGGTCATTCATATGGGTGATACTCATTATTTTCCACCTAATAGGAAACATATTTCTCTAATGAAAAACAATGAGGCAAATGCCTCTAGTATTTTGGTTTCACTAATTCCTAATTTTGGACATGGGTGTGTATGGAGATCAGATTCAATAATAAGCTTTGGAGTTTGGTGTATTCACCGTATTCTTGATCTCTCAATTTTGGAAAGTTGACCAAAGCTTTGGGGGAAATACACCTACGTACTCTCATCTTCCTAGGCAAATTATTTGAAGAATATACTATCTTAAATAGTTAGAATGTAATTATTTCATTGTTCTTTCTCATACATTTAGAAAAGGGCACTAGTCACAAAATAAATTATGTAAAATCAATAATATTTTAAACTTGATATCATTAAAGGGAATAAATGTATTTTAATCAAGAAGAAAAGTATATATTACTAATAAAATATGCAATAATTAAACAATACTTTTTTTTTTCAAAAGAGGGCAAAGTCAAGGAAAATAAAACTTTGAAACTAAATCAACATTTTTATTATTACTTATCTCCTTAATATATATGTGCCTAAAGACACATGGTTACCAATATCATTCTCCTTATTTTATTTAATAAATTAATGATTTTTGTTTAGTTTTTGGAACTATTTTACTTGTTTTTATTTCTTTCTCATTTTCAGGATGAGATCAAGGGATATTAAAGAGAAGGATGATTTTGATGCATTTTATGAAGTTTTATTGCCCAAAAAAGGAATTATGGTAGTAGGAGCCCTTCATAATTATGGAGATAAAACAATTCAAGAGTTGTGTGTAGCCAGAAAATTAAAAATCCCTAGTTAAAATTGTAGTAAAGCAATAGCATTACGACTACATGAACTTGAAGCATGAGGTTACAACCATATCATCAAGGTGACTTCTAATTCAAGTATTCCAAGTAAGTCTCTCTCTCTCTCTCTCTCTCTCTCTCTCCCTCTCTCTCTCTCTCTCTCTCTCTCTCTCTCTCTCTCTCTCTTAATGGTTTATTTTTAAACATTGAGGATAATGTCTAATTCAAACAATAGGGGGATCACTTCATCCCTTGTCTTCTTTATTTTTCTTTTTTAGTTTCTTACTTTCAATAAAAGTTTAAAGTTCACTTTGCATGAATTAAAACAATTTTTGACACTTTGGACCATGAAATATGTGATTCTCGTGTTTGTTGTGATAAAAGGGCTTATAATTCACCATTAGGAAAATTAAGTTTTAGGTTTGATTAGTTAACATATTTTCTAAACATCGCTTTTCATTTACCTAACTTTTTTTTTTTTTGACAAATCATTTACCTAACTTCTAAATGTGAGATTTGGGCCATAAAAGGGCTTGCATAATTTGAATTCATATATACCCTTATTCCTAGTTGTGTTTGTTTGTCTCATTGACTTTTTTTTTTGTTTTTTGAAGGGCTCATGAAAGGACTTATCTCATTGACTTGTGTTTCTCTTGAACTTGCCTTGTAACCATTTGGAAGCTAATTTCTACTTGTGATGCATGCTATGACAAAAATTGAAGCACTATAGGAAAATTTTCTTGTTGGCCTTTTTGACTTGTTCGATCTCTACATATAGAACAAAATGAAGGTTTTGAAGGGTGTATGAGCATGTTAGAGGGCATAAAGAGCAAAATTTTAAAGTAAAGAATTTTCCAATTTTTAAGGCCTTACAACAGAAACAGAACATGTTGTGTCAAAAAAAAAAACAGAACATGTTGAAAAAGGGCCTGTTTGTGGAATTCAAAAGAGTAAGGCCCAAATACCTTGACAAAAGAAAGGGTTTAGCCCAAATGGGTCCTAAATCCTAATGCAAGTAACAAAATTCTAGATCTAATGATAAGTTGATAACACAACCAAATGTATTTACTGCACTTATATATTCTTTTTAATGAAATGCATAAATAAATAAATAAATACATTTTTACCTCATTGTCTTAATTTATACTTTTTTTTTATAAATATTTTTAAGAGTTTAATTAGATACAAACACTAAACTGGGTTCTCAATTCTCATGGACTAACTGTTTCAATTTATTTTATTTTTTTTACAATTGTTTCAATTTATTTTTGTAAGGAGTAAAAAGTTGCATTGCTTTTTTCATAGACTAATTTTGAGTTCTATGTTTTTGTGGTCCATATAGAACAATGGGTCATGAATATTACTTTTGAGTTGTGACCAATATTTTATTCAAGCAAACTTGCCTTTTATAGAAGATGTTACAAATACATTTTAAAATTAAGTTTTGAATAAATAGATTGAATGTAAATTATGTAAAATGATTGTAGAGTGCATGCATGTAAGAGACAAATACATTTTTTTTATACTAGACTTCCTATATACTATAACATCATATACCCCTAAATCTGTCTTGCAAGCTAAGTCAAACAGAAAACTAAGTGAAAATAAACAAGCTTCCATTCCGCTAATCGATGCATTAAATTAACTTATTCATTAACCATGATGGAGTATTGTTTTGATATGTATCATATAGTTCTTGCATGCTTGCCTACATCGATCTTAATACATGTTCAACACATTGTTACATGGAAATTACATATGGAATGAGATTAATATGATATATATTTTCTCCGTGATATAATTCACACCACATCCGTTTATATTTATTGTCTTCGGCTCATATTTGTTTTTTGGACATATAGTCTAGTGACTATAAAATCCACCTGAATAAATGGAGTGTCAAGGGATCGAACCATGACTTCTGCATATAAAATGATAATATCTCTACCAATTAAACTATGTTCTTGGAGACTGTCTTCAGCCTCCTTATTATATGCAAATTAATTAAATTACCTATCATTAAAAAAAAATAAACAGAATCACAAATTACTACTACCAGTGTTTACAAGTATGTTCATGTGCAACAAATTAAATGTGGACTTATAGCTAACTTTTTTTTTTACTATATGTGGACTTAGCTAACTTTCTTGATCACCGTGAAACTAATGCTTTTTTTCTTCTTCTTTTTCTTATAACAGTGACTGAATTGGGAATACTGTATTTTCACGTACATAAATGTAAATGTATTTAACTTTGATTTCTTATTTATATTTAAGTAAAAAATGATAATTTTATCTAATAAATCAAAACAAAAACATGTACAGTTTTGTTTAAATTTATTAATTCTATTCTACGTACATCTTTATCTCAAATTATAAGACACTATAGAAGCAGCCTTGGCACGGGGTGGTGGTGAGGAAAAGAGCAAGTACGTTGTCTGAAAATATGGTGACAAATAGTCTAAGAAATCCATATCGACTGTCTGCGTTCCATGTTCAAATGCACCATTTGCTTTTGTCTTTTCTCCTGGAATAATTAAGTGATTTATGAAAATATATACAACATGTGCTTACTTTGTTTTTCTTCTTTGAATAATACCTTTGACAATGTTTTGTGCATGGCAGATTCAACAAGACCCCTCGTCAAAAGGAGTATACGTATATGACACATTCGATGCACCGCTGATCTTCTTTTTATGGTTTTATGTTTTTGTGTCATTTTTGGCTTTGCCCATTTTGTGAAGTACAATTATTTTGTTTTAATGCGGCCGTTGGTGAATTAAGAAATTGAAGAAAATGAATAGTATATATATTTGTTTAAAAAGTTAAAAAAGTGGATTAAATACTACATCTGTAACTTTTTATTTTATTTTTTATAAATATTCTAGTGGCTATAATTTTACCCTTAAAATAAATAAGTGGCGTGTCATAGTTCGAATCTCATTCTCTGCACATAACATGCGATGTTCTTACTAATTGAACTAAGTTGACTAAGACATTAAAATAAGTATTTATATAATAAATAAAATATGACAATATTCATCTATAAAAAATAAATAAAATGATATGTTCTTGCAAAATTTTGGGTCACTAATTAATGTTTGGATTGATCCAAAAATGTGGGTAATACCTGTATACAAGGGATCACGTTACAATTTTCAAATGTTCTTTAGAGAGCAATAAAGCACATGCAACGTAATTGATTGCAAATCATTTGTTCCTTGCTTTGGAGTACTTTTCTTTGACCACTACAAACCGACCGGCCATTTCAAAATTAAGTTGATCTTGAGATTTGATCAATATAATTAAATGGAAGAAAAAAAGTTAGTAATAAAATAAACTTATATCCATTTTGAATGTAGTATACTTTTGTAAATCATGCTTCTTTTCAAAAGTTGTTGATTTATTGAATCGGAATAGAAAAAAAGACTCTACTTCATAACTTTTTATAATTTAAAGAAGCTTTTGTGGCATTTTTGTTTGAACTAAAGTGTACAAAACAAGGCAATGCAAGTTCTATAACGGTATATTGTAAACTAATACTATTTGATAATTATTTGATGTTTTAACGACCATGCATGATTGACATTAATCTTCATATATAAATAAAATTTTATGGTCGTTTTTATTGTAACATTTAAGATAGTGAAATTTTATGGAGTATGTCTATATGAATTCAACTCATTGTTTCTTCTTTTTGATTTTACAAACTAACATCAATTAAATCACTATCTAGTTATTAAATGAAGAGAACTAATACTACAATTTCTAGAAGAAGATGTCGGTGTTACTGTTTTAAACTATTTTTAAATATGGATCATACGAACTAACGACTGTTTATGAACACAATAGTTAAAGAAATAAAAAATAAATAAACTACCTTTATATATATTATTAAAAAATTAATTAAACATTGCACCCAAAAAAAAAATTAATTAAGCAAATTAAATTTCACTTAACTAATATTAGTACCCAAGAAACAAGTAGTAGTTTTTTTTCCTTCAAATATTAGTACACAATATGCAAACCGGTCCACACAGAACTTGGGTAGAAGCTACGGTCAAATTTTATCATGAGCTTTTTTAATACTCACCACATTTACGTGAAGAAACATTAGAAGAATGCATGAATTTATGCCATTATTGTGTTGTCTCTCTCAATCTTAAAATCAAACTAGGAGTAATTAATTATCTTTTCATTTAATGCTATGCTTTTTGTCGACGCCGAAATTTGCTAGAGAAAGCCTTGTTTATCGTTGTTGTTTGTACTAACTCACCATCAAATTCAACAAGTAGACAAACTTGACCAAGGTGGCTCCAAAAAACAATGCAACCATATTACTCCACTCAGCTATATTTCTGACTCCTACAAATCAGGCTTTGGGTGCATTAATCCATGAGTAATGGAAGGAAGGAGTGACATGCATATACCCTAGTAACAAACCAAATCTACCATTCTAAACTCAACCAACATCACAATACAATATACTTCTTCCTAATTATTCATTTGAAATGAAACTCACACATAATTGTGAGATCCCGAATTCAAACCCGAATCATGATATCAGACCTAACATTTTCGATATTTTGTCGGTCGAATATTTTAATTCAAATTTGAACTTAAATTTTAATCATTAAAACAAGTTTATATGTCTCAAATTACATCATATATATCCAATATAATATGAAAAGATCTTGTCTATATAAACCCCTAATCAGACGATTCAAATTCATGCATAACTGCAATATTATTCATACGGTAAATACATCAAATCCAATTCCCACCAACAAGTTGCAAACTTGTGGATTTGTATTACAAATGGTAGCTGCGTCGACACAATTGCTACTTCTAACCATCTAATCTACAATCAACGTCCAAGAACGTTTATAATAATTTTATTAATATGTATTGTAGTTTGAATGGTTTAATTTTAAATCAATGTCATATTTTATCATTGTATATTGTGTCTCACACTTTAATATACCTCTAATTCAACGAAAGATTAATTGATCCCCGACAACAACAAAAATTCCCAACCTTATCTAGCTAAAATGATGCCGTGTAGAAGTCTAACCTAGAATTCATTTTCTATATTAATGGGAAGATCGTACTACTCTGCAGCAGAGTCTGCAATTTTCAACCATAGAAATGCTAATCATGATTATAACAGTAATTGATGAGGTTATTGTGTGTGGCAGTGTCATAGTGGGATGACACATGTAATAACCCCATTGAATGGAACAAGATCAGGGTTTTACTTTTTACCGTAGCACAAGGAGTAAAAATGTCAAAGTCAAAGGCAATGACTATAAAGCGGTGCATATGTAGCAGTCTTTGTCGTGTTCTTTTTTCTATCCAAATTAAAGCAGCGTGAATACGACGTCGACCATGTTAGTTCATTTGTAAGTTTGTTGGTAAAAGATGCAATGCAAAGCACAAACACTCACTCCTATCCAAACTACTTTCGCACCCCTTATCTATGTCTTAATATTTTTTAGCAAAAAAATTTATTCTAGGGATTTGTGACTCATCACAATGCCATTCACATTCATCATATTGATCATATTCGGTGTAGAACACTGCTTTATTTCTATTTCATCCATCAACTTGTTGATGTACACTATCCAATCTATACATGATTATTTTTTGAATTGGGATTCAACATATGCAGTCTAACAGGTTTCCAAAATTATAAACAGTGTAAATTTTAAGTTAATTTTGATTCTTATAAATAAAAATTAGATTCGAATTATTTATCTTTAACTTTAAACTCGATTCAACGACTATTAATGTGGTTGAATTTGCAAATGCAGAAACCTACATATGGTCAGGTACTTTAAAAAATGGCATAAGCTAAGTGGCATAAGTTTTGTCATCTGCATTATATTGTCGATACTCGATATAACTTAAGTTACATTATACATACCAAGCATAGATCTAAGTTAATCAATGCACGTGATCACTAATATTTGGACATGAAAATTTAATTTTAATATAAAATAAATATTGGTTGTTAGTTAATTATTTAAGAGTAATCTAAAAATTATTAAAATAAATATAGGTGTTCAATTCTAATATAAAAATGAAGGAGATAAAATTTGTCATGATAATTTTTTATTTTTTTTTGACAAATCATGATAAATTATTTGGAATGTGGAAATCAGCACAGAGATATTATTTTGCTCCAAACATGATATTATTTGGAGGTGGAAATCATCAGCACACATAGATATTTGAAGAAAATAAATTTCAACTATAACTCTAAACATGATATATTATTCTTTGTTAACAGGATTATATTTGTACCAAAAAAAAACAGGATTATTTTATTTTACTCATTCTATTATAAATATTATACTAAGGCTATAACCGACAGAGATTATTGTATATTATTCTTATATTCTTAACCAATAACCATGCATAATTAGTTGATACTACTACCTATTTCACAACGAGACAAAAAGCAAATCCGAAATTGACGAAAATGTAGGTTGGTGGTGCAGAAAATCGGGTGGAAATTGAAATTCACAGTAGATCAGCATTGATCATATTGTCATTAGTGCCGACCAAATATGAATCACACAAAGACATTACTTTGTTCATTTTTTATAACCATATTATAAGTACACTAGGAGTAAAAAGCATTAGTTTTTTTTGTATTAAACATCTTATTCTTAGAAGAAAGGGTTTGTGTTTGATAACGGTGAGGTGAATAAAGTCTAACAAAAAATTGTTCTATTTAAAATTCGTCTAAGAATCAAACTCAGATCCATTTGTAATTCGTTGTTTTAGTAACAAAACATTTACTCGTTTAACAATAACTAATTTTTAACGAATAATCTATTAAAAGATTCTAAGTACATATAACACTTGAATCAATTTGTCATTAGTGGCTATTGTAATTTACTAATTAATTAACACATAGAATATTCTACACTCTTAAATAGAAATAAATAAATAACCTAAGGGGTGTGATTGAGCGGTTGGGGCTCATCTTCCCTTAACCAAGGGTCGAAAGTTCGATCCTCACCTTGGGTATGAAGCAGCTTTAAATCCTTGGGCCAGCTATCCCACCCATCGAAATCGAGGTGCCTCCAATCTAGCGAAACATTAGTCACTGCGTTCGGCGGTGAATACCCCGGTTTCGACAAAAAATAAATAAATAAATAAATAAAAATTCTAAATTGAAGATGAAAAAGGGGACAGAAAGCGACTACTACTATATTTGTAGGATCTTTCTATCCTCAAATCATAGAATTGACTTTTTCTTAAATTTTATAAGCTTTCGGTTGTGACTTGTTCAAATTGTTGCAGTTTAAGGATAAAGTATAAAACAAAGTAATTAACAAACCTCACTTGTTTCCAAAATTTTATGTATCACATAGTTTTATACAAAGAAACTAGACGTTACTTAGCAAACTAATCATGTCTTGTCTCTAAGATAATTAGGCCAAGTTAAAGACAAATCCCATGTTAAAATATTTGATCATACATGATATCATGTCCAAAACATGAAGTTTCCATAAAAGTAGTAAAGCGCCTCATGTGTTTGTCTTCCTTACCGCGTAGAGTTATATATTTCCATCTCATAAATCATGATAAAAGTATATTAGTCATTCTACTATTTTTCTACTATTTTTATTACTAAAAATAGTTTTAATATATTATCAAAACTAAAATGGTTTTAATATGATTTTAGTCTCCATAAATATAAATTTTATTTTTATTAAATTTTTCCCTGTTCAAATTATGTTAATAGTTATTTTTTTTGACTAAAAGTTATAAACAATATATTTTTATACATTAACATAATTTGTCAATTTTTTATGTTAAACAACATTTCTCTAATTTTGTATGACACTTGTAAGTTGTAATGGGACAGAGAGAGCACTCTCGTTCTTTTTAGTTGTTGACATAATATGTAAAATATATTATATATTGGTTTGTCCCTTTATTATAGTTTTGTGTATGTCACTTCCAAGTTCCAACAAAGTCGTTTTCAGAAAGAAGAAAAAAATTGCAACAAAGTCCCTCTTAGAATATTTTTTTATTCCAGCAAAGTAATAACGCGTTATTATCTTTAGTCTATGGAGTGTGAAAATTAGAATGTTGGTTTTTAAATTTGGTGGCAATTTTAGTAGTTATGTCATTTTCATACTCTTTAGTTTTTTTATGTTAAAAAAATAAATAAAGTGAATCCTTTTAAATTTAACTTAATTGATATGCAGAGATACGAGATTTGAACTTTTATATACCCTTCTTTAATGTGAAATTAGATGATCTCTAATGAATTATATATGTAAATATTATTAATTTTTTAATGTGAATACTTAATAAACATTCATTTTCTCCAACTAATTTGTCCACAATAAAATCAACAAAAATTTTAAGTGTTTTTATTGATATATAATAAAAACTAACTTCTAACTATAAAACTAGCTTTTTTTATGCTGTAAAGAAGTATAAAAAGTAATCACTGTCTTGGTACGTAATTTAAGTTTAAATTTTAGATAAAGATTTGATACAATATTTCAAGGGACAAAATGCAAATAAGAAAAAGAAACACATACACCTACTGTAGAAAATTAATTGAAATGTCATCTTAAGGGAAAATAAATAAATTAAATAATGCCTGCAAATTTTTTTAACTCTTCCAAATATAAATGGGTCCATAGGATTCTAAGAGTATAAAGGAACAAAATGAAAGGTAAATTGTCTCTTTGGTCTAATGAAGTACTATAACTGTAGACAAAAGAAAGGTTGATTTGTAACCTTAACTACCAAGTTTAGCTATCATTATAATTCACATGAAACCCCATTTCACATCACATCCAAGGACCACTATGATCTGTAATTACGCTCCAAAGTGAAACTCACAAGCCAAACATACTTTTGAAAAACATGACCCATATAATTTTCCTAGTCAGTTTTTGGTTCACTTCAAACTAAACAGTCATAGTTAAATGTTGGTTAGAAACAAAGGTCAAAAAAGCACCAAATGACCAAATTAAACAAGAATCATCATTTATGTTTGTAATAAGGTAATTAAAGATGCTTTTAACTCCAAATTCTTGCTTTATTTTGGAACAATGTTGAGCAATCCAATGTAAAAGCCATTATTTTAGGTCACTAATAAAAATTTACCTACTTTTTTTTTGACATAATTTTTTTTATTAGATAATTTAGTGGTTAGAATTTCAATTTTTTAAATTAATAAATAAGCATAACAAAATTTGTATGTCATTTCATACATTAAATTCGTGTTTTTCCTTCTTCGATTGGTAAAATCTACCTTTACTTTTATACCGAATATACGAGTCATCAGTGTCATCATTTAATTTATTGATTATCTATAAAGAACCAATATTAAATCCCACTTGTAGTCCAACATCTAGCTAGTTCCACCATTGAGTCACTATCTATAAAAGAAAAATAACAAATTGGTCTTATGATTATTGTTGTGATTATTACAAATTAAATAGAGAAACAATGAAAAAGAAAGTTGTAGAAATTTAAGTAGACATAAGGACTATAGGAACGTCGCATCTTGTTAGGAGAAAGAGGTGACCAAAACAAAAATACATGTAATTGCATATTGGAGGGATGCAATTTTTCTGTTCCATTTAGTTACATACTCTTCCAATGAGAGGGACTTAGTGTGTGTCAGAATTCAGAAACACTGAGCATTTTAAGAAGTGATTATGCCGCGTTTGTAGTTATGTACTTATGTATGTATGTATACAGTTTTTTGTGGTAGCTAGCAAGAACACCACAATATCATAAACAGACATGAATGAGTAGTGTTTCTGAATCTGACCAACCATTAACTTACATTTTGCTTATGGTCTCATTCAACTCTCATCATTATGCATCATTACAATCTTTTTTACTACAGAATTGCACTATGTAAAATTTGAAATTCAATCAAATTGTGAGAACGTGAAAATATCTAGATTAATTAGGAGATTCACACTGCCATACAATCTCTAGATTAGCATACACATTTTATTTTTATAAACTAAATTGTATCTTGTATGTGTGAATGTAAAGATTAATTTCTAGAAGTAATTAAGGATAGAGCTCTTGATGACTTTTGGCCATTAACAACTATTTAGAGTTTTTTTTATAATTATTTTCATAAGAATTTAGCTCCTCTTTGAGTGTTTTTAGCTAAGGTGTTGCATAAGAGTTGTAATTTCCAAAAATATTTTGAAAAGTTCAATGTTTTGCTTTAATTTTTTCTAATCAAACACATTAAAGTGTATTTTTATCTTATGGTATTAGATGAACAAGTTGATTGATTATAATGATCATCATTATTGAAGTCTAAGTCGTAAGAGTCTTGATTTATTAAGTAAATGGTTAGAGTTTCAATTTCTAATTTCTTATATATGGAAAAAAATGGTTGGAAGAAAAGAATCCATCTTATGTATTTTATAGGGTTCCTGAAAAAGATTAGTTATTGAGATAGTAGAAACTCCATATATATATATTATATATTACGATAACCTTAAGTATATTTTTCTATTTGTATAAAATTAAAATATCAGTTTGGAAGATCTAATTCAACTGATAGAAAATGTTGAAATTCCTAATCAGGCGTTCATGACCAAAGTCTCCACTTTATGTGTGTCAATTTCAAATAGCTTGTTATTTCGTCTATATACCCAATAAAATATCGGTTTTGACTTCATCCTTTTTTCAATATTGTTTTTTTTTATCTTGATTCAGTCCCTTACATATGATTTCAAATTTACTTAAAATTTAGATAAAATAATTTCTATATAGAAAAGAAGGTATAACATACTGGCCCTTGAATATTAGTATTAATTATCTTCATAATATCACCATACTCTGTTGAAAGCAGAGGAAAGGCAGAGAGTTATGGAGAAATGATGGCATAAAAGATAAGCATTGGAAAATGAAATTAAGCAGTAAAGAAATAGGTCGGGAGTTGAGAGTACTAAATGGTTGTGAATGACAGATTCTTGCTCTCTAATGTTTCAAATAAATTCATAACACACGTTGGTTCAATACAAGTACACTCTGTATATATTAAGCTAGCTTCAAAACATTCATCAACTTGTTCCCCATTAGTTTCTTTTCTGGCTATTTATGTTGTGCACGATTTCTTGACACCAATTTGTAGGACACTTTACAGCGTTATATTGCTGCTATTGTCTTATATATCTTGCCCTACATTCAGTCTATTCATTCATAATCAAAATTTCTTCGATACTGGTTTCTAGATAATAAGATGATGCTCTAACCCTATTTTTGGGATTTCTATAAACACTTTTATTTTTATTTGCTTGTTATACTTACGAATTTTTCACTATTCATTTTCATCGACGAATCGGTAGGACATATAAGATAAATTTTTTTCTCCAATTGTTTTTTAAATACACAAGAGTTAGAGATCAAATTCATGACCATTTATTTAAAGAATTTATTCTTATCATTTAAACTAATTTATTGGTTGTGATTTTCATATGGTTCATTGATTTTCAACTTATATAACGAAGCAAATTACAATATAAAATTTCCCATCAACATTTCGAAAGCATTTAAATTTTTGGTTTATACTACTTCTATGAAAATAAAATGCATATATTGTTAGTTCAAATTAATCTAGATTGGAGCAAGTTTTATCATCAAATCATTTAAGTCTCATCTCAAACGCAATTATCAGGATTAAATTGTGATTCTTCCTAACAAATCCAGCATCAATAATCATTAAATCAACCAACGTTTAATTTTTCATAAGAGAATCTTCAAGATATTTGTGTTTAACCAATTGCATATGTACAACCTCATTAATATATTAGTTTAATATATATTTTTTCATTTTTTACTGTGTACGGCACTTTTTTATGAAATCAAAAGTTCTTAAAAATTTAAAAACCTTAAAACTCGTGACACTTGGGGAAAATGTGGAAAACAATCATTTTTCTTAATAAAAAATTAGTGCTCACTCTGTTTTCCAATTAGTATTGTTTTTTAAAAATAAAATAAAAATTAGAATAGGAATTATTTATTTCTTCAATGTAACATTAGTTAATTTTAAAATAAGTGTTGTTTTTGGAACGAGGGAGTAGTGTATGCAATTCATTCCTTGTCCTTTTCTAACCAAAAAAAATTCTCTGTCCTTTGTGTGTATTAACTATTAACAACTTAATTAATTATGTTGTCTAAAGTTTAATCATGCATGTTACTTAGTACTAGTATGTTACTATATTTAGATTCAAGACAGCCAATATATACTTAATCCATTTTGCACTAACACACAAAAACATGCTTTAATCTCGCGTGCAAGCAAGCATGCAGGAGCTTCACTTCAATTTTTATACATAAGTTCAATCCCCAATTAAGAAAGAGTGATTATGCGTTTATAATATCACAAATAGAGGAGGACAAGAACTAGACAAGTGAATATAAAGCTAAACAAGAACAGCCAGAAGCTATTTTGGGATTAGAACTCAGTAGAATAATCAATTCTAGCTTAAAGGCATGGGGTGTTCTGTTCTTGTCATTATAATCCTGGCAAAACAGATACAAACAAAATGTCAACAATTAGTTAATGCATAAGTCATAACTAAACCCCATCACTCTATTTAGTTTTTATATCCGACGTAATTCATTCGTATATAAAATCGGCTTGCTAGGTGATTGACGCCTCTGTTTCTAAATTTTTGTTATATTTTATCTTTAACTTATGTAGGATTTGTGTTTTTCCTAGTACATTCTTTCACGTCCATTATTATTAAGTTTGATATGTGAATATAAATGATGCATGACCCAATTGATATGTTATGGTACCATTTTAGAATTTTGTGTTAGGCATAACTCAACCTTACACAACTAACTTGTAACTCGATAAAAGAAATTTGATTATCACACAACCAACACAACATGCAGACCATCTTAAAATTTCGCGTTGGTCTAATTGAACCTTTCAAAATGTGCAAATATTAAAACAAAACAACAATGACGAAAGGGAAAAAAATAATACATATTTACGAGGACTAATTTTTCACAGACTAAAAAAAAACAAAGATATATTTACAAAAACTAAAATGATATTTAATCCTACATTGCACATGTTTTTACTATAATGGTACAAAACTAGTTATGGGTGATTAGGGTTTAAAGAAATAAGCCTTGAGCAAGTAGAGAAGACAGAATGGAATGCAGTGAGTGAAAGAGAGACAAAGAATGGGTTTTGGGACAAGATGGTTGAAGAATTGAGGGAGAAAGAATATGGGGAATGCAAAGAAGCGTGTGAAATAAAATTAAAATGTTTCCTATGTATACAACAAATGTGTCGAGTTAGGGAAGGTAGATAAGGCTACAAGGTAATATAAGACATTACCCATTTACATTTTTATTTTCAATCATCAATACACACATCTAAGATTACCCATAACTTGTTCACTATACTCACCTCACTAGAGTATAAACAAAATTTGCACCACCAACAAAATAACAAATTTTTTGTCAGGAATGCCCATTCATGAGTATTAATTAATTTTAGTATATATATCCTCTCATTTTTTTTAACTTGCTGCCTCTTTATAGTACAAAAATACAAATTATATTAGTCAAGTTGGGCAACATTGTTTTATACGGAGCGAAACCAAACAAACATTTAGCGCATGTTTAAAATTACAGTGAACTGTGAACTTAATAGAATTATGATAACACTGTAATTTTGTTAGAAATTTCAAAATATATTTTTATCAAAATTACGATGCCTCGTACCTAAGTGAAATTCTATCATATTCATATTATAAAAATGTAATTAGTGTGACTATTAGTAATTAAAAATGTCACGACGGCAGAGGATCTAAACAATGGTAAGATTCATATGGTGTTGAGACCTTGCAGGGTAAAGGAGAGACATTGAGATCCCCACAATACTTTTTCATTTTAGAGGGAAGAATAATGTTTTACTTTTATATGGTGGTTAGTGAATAGTGTTTTTAATCAGTTAAACATAGTTATTTTAGTTGGTTAAAAAGTCATGCATAAATCACACTTTGTTGGTTGACAAAGTCTTGTTCTAGATAAAGGCCATTTTGAATGATTTGTTACATACTTTTGGCTAAAGATCAGAACAATAAGGACCAATACAGACCAAAACAAGTGGAAAAGTTTGGAGAGGAGGCATATACAAGTTCATGTCACGAGTTTCAAGACTCACCGCATTCATGATCAAATTTTCAGGTGGTGGAATTCAATTATTTTCATGACCCAGTTATAAAGTTTCTAATTTAATAATCTTATATGAATGTGACCTCAAATCAACCACCATTCTAAACTTCTTTTAGACCAAGAATCTTTGCCGACTTCTAAATGTAAAACTTTGGAAACTATACAGACAAAAAAAAACATAAAAAAACAAAACAATGAACAACGTTATTTGTTGATAGCGTTAGAAATAACAACAGATTAATGATCGATGACTATAACGAGGCCAAAACAGTACTATATCTCTATTCAAAATTTAAGAGTATATTTGTTTAGAGTTGAGTTTTAGAAGAGAATGTTGTGAATGATTAAGTAAATATTTCGATAAATATTTGAAATTGAATTTTTTTTGAAGTAATAGTAGTCATTTTGATCAACATTTTATCATTTCTATAATTAAGTGACAAATGGGTTTTCATCTTCTTTTTTCTCCAAAATCTCAAACATATAGGAGTCTATTATATTAGTAATCAATGCGTGGACTAATTATTCTCAATCATTAATAATTAAAGAAGGCCGGATGAAAACATTAACATGCTGACCTTAGATGAAGGGATTTATGAAAATGAAGATTGTTTACACTTCCAGCTGGTTGATGAGTGAACTAGTAGTGAATATAAATAATTATAGAGATGCATATATAGATAGGATTTAAATAATGTGTTTGAGTAGTAACTTACTCTCTCTATAAACACCCGATAGGGTGCCAATGTATTTGATTTGAATATAGTAGTACTCATTTTTTTGTAACTGAAAGAACCTAGTACTCATTTCAATTTAGTAAAATATGCTGTTAACTTTAAAGCATACTTGCTGGCCAAGATAAGAAAAACTAAAGATACCAAGTTTTCATGATCTTGTGTAGCCAATGTGATAGGACAATTTCATAATCGTGCTTGCTTATTTATTTTTCTCAAATAATTACTTTTTAGATTGTATCAAATACCTGTACAACACCAAATGTTAATTGGTTTAGTGGGGATTGACATTGAACTTAATAGGGAAGACCATAATTCGATCCCCCGCAACTGCGCTCGGGAGGGGGATAGAACCACTTGATGCTAGAACTAACCCCCGAACCAGATTAAACTTGTGTTTGAAAAAAAAAAAACATATATATATAACTTTTTATTATCTAAGGTTTACTTATAACTATCGTTGTTTCATCATGTTGTGAGGGTTTAGTCTCTCCCGTTAGATTCAAACATATGATAATGAAAATTTATCATCTCTCTCCTCCCCTACATTCTTTTTTCCCCCTAACTACCATTTTTGCCTTAGATATAAATTAGGGGTCTTTACAAAAAGTTCGAGACGTCACTCAAAGTAAGGTCCGAGATCTAGATCCCGAGTTTTTGTGAAATTTGTGCAAGGTTTTGGGGGGTGTAGACAAAGTTTCGGATTCTAAATCCCAAAATTTACTTCTGTAACTAAATCCCGAACCTCACTTCGGGTTCTATGTCCTAAACTGAAGAGTAATTTGGAGTTTTAAGAGAGAATTAGAGAGAAATATAGGGGGAAGAAGAGAAATTTTCTATGATTATGCTTGCTAATTCATTATAATATTTTTTGAGAGGAAAGTATAAGTTAGTAGGATTGGATAATTACCGAGAGTGACCACCATCACCAATTTGATGCAGTCAATCGATTCACCTTAGTCTTTAGATTAAAATCCTACGATTCATATTTCAATTTAACTAAGTTTACAAGATGCATCATTTCGTTAATAAATAAGAACTTTAGTTTATTATTTTACTAATTTATATAAAAATATAGGATATGTGTACTATACAAGCATACCTCATATATTGATATACGAGATAAGTGCAACTTCCCTCCACAAAATTGTAAGCACAATCCCAAATTGTCCCATTCAAATTCTTTTTCAGTTGTAACGCTAGTATCCGAGTACAGTACTATTATATACTGGTCCTCTCCTATCAAGCACGTGTGTCCTTTATGTAAACCACTCACTTGTGTGTGGAGTAGCAAACAATCAATCAAGCACATACATAATTACATTAAAATAAGTTATTTTCTTAAATTAATATTGATGCCAATGGTTAATATTTATGTTGTGTTTGGTGTCTCTGGTCGTATTTCATGGGCAATAAATGAAAACTTGATGCTACAAAAATTAAATAGCTTCCACCGAAACTAATTTGGTATACTATTTTTCATGTTGAAATAATAACAATTATTAATTACATTAATATTTCAAAAAAATAGTAGCGTCACGTCAAGATTCACTTTTGTATTTCATATCTTTTTCCCACCGATTATGTTGAACAATTAGTTGAAATAAATTAAAATAAAATAGTTTTAGCTTGTTTTTGCTAAATCAAAATAAAGATACCATTGTAGTATGATGATTCAATGCACTATACACAAAAATTGAATAGAAAGGAGTAAAGTACAATACCATTCTAAACAAAGAAACATGAAACATTGTGAAAACTCAATGAAGATTTCTCATATTTACTCTATAGTCTATACATGTGCACAATATCAACTTTCAATTGACGTTAAAGTTGAACAATTACAAGAGACAATGTCACAATGCATGTTTTTTAACTTTACTTTTAAGTTAGTGAAAGGGAGTTCATAGAATAAAAAATTAACAAGACACTCATAAATTATCAAAGAGATGAATCTAAAAGAAAAAAAAGTTAACATGTGTCTTTAAAATATTTGTTAACATATGAAAATATGATAGATATATATATGTCGGAGTTCAGACTTCAGTTATAGACGTCCGATCTAACAAATTCGACATTTTTTATCAGTTGAGTTAGAATTTCTAAACAATTTATTTCTACAATTTCGACAATTTATTACCTCCCAAAAAAGGGCTAATTTTTTTTTTATCTATAAATTTTTTCATTTATTGAAAAAGAGAAAATGAAATGTCTATTAATTTTTTTAGGAGAAAGAATTGTGGAAGCTGGGACCGCAATACAATAGTAGTTGAAGCGTGCTACCTATATCAGTCACGTGCGAAGACCAAGGGTGTTTTTATATATAAAGGCATTAGAAGAAGAAGAAGAGTAGTGTAGTAGTAACAAAGCAAGTAAACAAACATAGACTATAGAATAGAGCTTTGAAGGGAAATTCTTCTACTATAGTTTACACTTTTCTCTTTCTTTATCCATTCAATTTCACTAGAAACATAATTCATTAACTTGGAGGGAAATTTTCTTTAACAACATCAACCTTTGTGTTTGTGTTTGTAACAAATCTAAATAGAAAAAGTATAAGAAATGGACACACGCAGTGTTGTTGAGATGAAACATTCAAAGTTCAAAAGAATCTGTGTTTTCTGTGGTAGCAGTCCTGGCAAAAAAACTACTTATCAAGATGCTGCCATTCAACTTGGCAATGAATTGGTATGTTTATATGTTTTACACTTTTTCATTTCCAAACATGAATCAGAAACACCCCTTTTGTTCATTTCTTAAGTTTATCATTAAAGTAACCAAATTTTTTGTTATTCCAGCCACACTTTTTCATTTGTTGAAATGGGGATGGATCTTATGAGAATATTCATTAAAAAAAAATATTTTTTTGAGAAAAATTAAATTAACTTTATGATGTGACATGACATCTTAGTGAATTTCAGTTTTTTGTAAGGTTTTATACTCTGTATTGATCATTGATGAAGGTCAAAATGATGTTTTTTTCATCATATACAATAACCCCAAAAACATTAACCAAAGTGTTCAAAAAATTTGTTTAGCATTGATTGGAATCTCCATTTTTGTTTCCTTTTAAGGTTTTGGTTTAGTCAAACATTTGTACGAACTTACAAATGGTCTTTGCTGAGGTATCACTTTTTTTTCTTTCACTGTTTGCATTTCAAAGTAACAGTGAAAAAATGTAGTAGTACTAAAGTAATTGTAAATGTTTTATTTTTTCCTTCTTCTTCCAAATGGGTCATTCATTCATTGTTTCTTTTTTGACATCATACATAATCATAGTCACCACCATTCTTTGGTTTTGTTATTTCATATTGTAAGCAAAAATTCATCGTGATAACTGATGTATCTGGTCTATATTATTTTATACCGGTACTAATTGTTAATGATGATGTTGTTGTGTGAAGGTTTCAAGGAACATTGATCTTGTGTATGGAGGTGGAAGCATTGGTCTAATGGGTTTAGTTTCTCAAGCTGTTCATGATGGTGGTCGCCATGTCATTGGGTAAACAACACTCTTTTTTCACCTTTCATCATCATTTTTTCTTTATCTAAAAATTAAAAAAAAAAAATCTCTTTTTTCCCCCAAAGGTGTGTTTGGGAGTGAAAAAATAAATAATTAAATCATAATCAATGAGTAACCACCGTGCTTTTCACTCATTAACTAACACTAACACTATCTTTGTCATTTTATTGTCTGTTGTTACAGAGTTATTCCCAAGACACTCATGCCTCGAGAGGTAATTGTCCACAAAAAGATTAATCACTTTTTCATTCTCTTAATAAAGTTTACTATTTATTTAGTAAATAAAAACTTTTTTTAATTTAAAAAAGTTAACTTTTTTTTAATCAGATTTTGCTTAAAATTGTTGTTTATGTGTTTGATGTGATTTTGCAGCTAACTGGTGAAACAGTAGGAGAAGTAAAAGCTGTTGCTGATATGCATCAAAGGAAAGCTGAAATGGCTAAGCATTCTGATGCTTTTATTGCTTTACCAGGTTAGCATAGCATGCAATATCTGTGTTAATTAATTGCTACCATTTTCTAGTTATAGCGTGAAGCAATTACCATATCTCAGTATTTGATTCATGTGAGTATGAGAGTATCAATTTTTTGGTGTTACTTGGTTGCTTTTAGACATAATCTTTTTTTTTGGTCTAGTAAAGTTGCTTAACTTTCTAGACTAATCCAAGATTTATTCTGTTTTGTGGGGTTTTTTTCTTTGCCAAACCTTTTTATCTTTCATTTTTTAATTTAAAATCTTGAATTATATAATGAAATTAAATGTTAGTATTGTTGATTGATAAGTTTGTGTTGTGTTGTGTGTGTGGAAGTTACAACACAAGTAATGAATAACTTTGACTAGTGGTCCATTTTCTAAGGACAAGAAAGGAATTTCATAATAATAAGAAAGTGCCTCAAATCATGTTGTTTTGATGCAAACTTGTGAATCCTCCTCCTAAACAATTTTCATGTCACACATTCCAATGGTTATGATTAGTAAGCAAAAATAACCATTCAAAGCTTACTTGAAAATGAAAAATGATAGTGACCTTACATTACATTACCTTACACCTTAAAATATAAAAAAATTGGAGTGAAAATCATAGCTTCTGTGTTTCTGAGCAACTATGGTTCAGGTTCAGGTTATATACCATTTTTTCCTCTACTTTTGTTTGAACAATGGCATGTTACTACAAAACTTGCTTCATTTGATAATGAAGAAAAGTAAGGTAAAGAAAAGAAAAAAAGGAACTTTCATAAGATAAACAATTTCAATTAGCACCTGTATCTGACAATGCTTGATCCTTTTCAATAAACTTTTCTACTGCTAGTAGTAGTTGTTAATTTATTGAGTATTGAAAATTGATGACAGAGAGAGTGGAGGCACGCAAAGACAGAGTTTTCATTCACTCTTTTTCTTGGGATCCCTCCTATTAAAATGAAAATTGATTCCCAAGGAATCACCTATAAATAAATTATAATCATAATCTTCCCCTGACATAGCCACTTCCATTACTACATTTGTACACAAAGTAATACTACTAGTACTAACTAAATATAATAGTACTGCCAAGGATAAGTCGCGGCGGTGCAGTGTGATCCATGATATAATCGTTAATTTCGGTCAAATGTGGCTGATGTGGTTTCAATTGTGATAACATATTAACATTGCGGTCGTAGAACCAAAAAATATTAGATGTTACAATTTAGAAGTGATAACTGATGCAAGTTGCATGCAGGTGGATATGGTACTCTAGAGGAGCTTCTTGAAGTCATAACATGGGCTCAACTTGGTATTCATGATAAGCCGGTAATAATTCACTCATCGCATTATGCAATAAATCTATATCTTTATCTATATCTATATCTTTTCTAATCAGGATTGAAATTTTGAAATTATAGGTTGGGCTAGTAAATGTTGATGGATACTTTAACTCTTTGTTGTCATTCATTGACAAAGCTGTGGAAGAAGGATTTATTAGTCCAAATGCTCGTCACATAATTGTATCAGCACCAACTGCAAAAGAGTTAGTCAAGAATTTGGAGGTATTTAATTTGTAGTATTAACTTAACTATATGGCATCAAATTTGCATCTTGTTGCAATAAAACAAAAAATTGGATCTCAACTTTTGATCAGTCCAATATCCTCTGGTTTATTCTAGAAGTTACAACTCCTTTTCAATTTGATTCTTACAAATTGAAGCTAATGTCCCATGTGAAATCATTTTCTTTCATTTCAATACAAAAGTCACATCAAATAGATGTTTCTTTGATTTGAGTGATTTCATACTATATAAGTAGATAATTGAAAATTTTGTAAACTGAAATGAAAAAGATTAAATCAATAAGCACATTTATGTCATAATCTTTCAAAACCAATTGTATACTTAGATCATGTTTGGATTAAAGATCAATTTTAACAAAAGTTACACTTTGAAGTTTTAAAAGAATTTGTCAAATACATTAGTGATTCTAAACATGAACTTAATCAAATTTTCATCTGTAAAATTATGCATTTACTATATAGTATGTGAAAAGAGAATGACATTATTGTGTTTAATTTGACAGGATTATGTTCCATGTCATGAGGGTGTTGCTTCAAAGTTGAGCTGGCAGATGGAACAGCAGCTAGCATACCCTCAAGATTATGACATCTCAAGGTAGCTGTTAGCTGTGTTTACTTCACTTGCAAGGAAGATGAGACCATATAGAATTTTGGAAGTGGAAGATTAATTAAGCTATTTTTCAACTATCAGTATTATGTTGTTTTATTTTTATAGTCTTTAATTTCTTATGTAAATTACTTGGATTGACCTCAACCTATGAAAGTTAAACTACTTCATTAGTACCTTGTTATAAACTTTGATTTTATTAAAGTTGTAACTTGTAAGTAAGTACTTTCTTGTTAACATATTAAGTGCTGATTACTACTAGTTTTTATGTTGAACCGATGTTGGTAGTCATCCTCATATCTTTTGTGTCGATAAGATTTTAAATTGCTGTTATAGTTGTTTACAATCTATCAAAATTGTAATATTGCGGCTATAATTATGGTTAAACGCACAGTTTTTTTTTAAAAACCAACGGTCTTTAAGTACTATCAAACAGAGATGGAATAAGAATATAATTAAGATATAAAATGGGGACACAAATGATAAATGACTTGATAGGGATAATATGTTGAATTATGGTTCAACTTCAAATAAAGGTAAGTAGTAGTACTAATAGTAAAGAATGGGACCGATTATAAGACAGTGATGTTCAAGGCTTGTCATGAAATAACTAAATTTAGAGTTCAAAATGTCCATAAAACTAAAGACAAGAGAGACAAGAAAGACAAGAGAGTCACTAGGTGAAAGGGGCCAATTTTTTCATATGATAGTGGAAGTGCAATTGAGAATTGAGATAGATAGTATTCAATATTCATAGGCTAATGTTGGACAAAGAGATTGAATTTTGTAGGCCATTTATTCTCCAACAAATGAGACAATGACATGTGTTTTCAAGGGCAACATGGTATTCAAACAAAAAGTTTAAGGGGCCATGTGGCACATGCATCTATCTCAAAACAGTATAATAGGCATAGCTATCTTTGGTCCCCGGTTTCATCTAACAATTGTTAGTGGTTGAAAGAACTTTCTTTGGTACAATTGTGTCTATAGGTTTTGGGGTATCTTTGGAAGCTTTTGAGTGATTGTATACCTTTGAATTCTGATGGATATACCTTTGAAATGATGGTGAAAGTTGAAACATGAAATTGCAAAGAGGAATTATAGGTAAAATCTCCAATCAAAGTTTAAAGATGTCTTCACTTTGCTATTTGGAAGGAAAAAAAATTGGAGCATATTCTCATTATGAGTTTTTCTTTCTTTTTAAACTTTTGAACATTCAAAATGTAAAATGTTTTTGTTCCAAAGTAAAATGTTTTGACGTGTCCCTAAAAAATGTAAAATGTTTGGAGTAGCTTTGGAGAGAACACACTAAATTGTTAAGTATAAGAAAGAGAACAATATAGTATATGTTTCGTATTATAGTGGATATGGTAAAATCGGAGTGGTACATTTCTAAAAATTATATAGTGTAGGTTCATACTTCATAGTGATAAATAGAAGGTGAAAGTAATGTTGTATAAGCTTACTTGACAACTGTTGATATTGAAGCAATGAATGAAGAAGGAAAGAACATAGGGTCAGAGTAAAAACTCTCTTTATTCATATGAGTCAACTTGTCCTAATTGGCTAGTCTTGGCCATTGACCCAAAGTATAAACGGTTGAATGTGCATCATGCAGTGCTTGTTTTGGCAAACATAAAAACTTCTAGCTAGGACCACTTCCTTTGCAAACGCAACCTCCAAGGAATATATTAGGTCACATGGTTTCTATATTACGGTTAAAATCTGTTTTCAATTTTCTTAAGCTAAAGTGACACAATATATTGTTGCATCACCAAGTTTCAGACGGTTGCAAACGTATTGATTGAAATTACAAGGTAATTTTTATTATAATGTTTTTCATTGTGTGGCCTATTTATAGGAAAAGAATGATCAGTCTTGCTCACTTAATACTCACAAGAGAGAAAAAAGACAGTGCCTTAAATTATTCATTGCTCATCAATCTTTGTCTTCCTTAAGCATCAAGCTTTGTTATACACACAAAGTGAAGGAATTGATGTTTGAATCCCGATCATAAACCTTCAATGTAGCAATTTAGGACATTTTCTGTTAGTTTTTTGGCCGAGACCGGGGTATCTATCGCCGGACGCAGTAACTAATCCCTCCTTAGAATGGAGGCACCTCAAAGAATGTGGTAGTTGATCCAGAGATTTAAAGTTGCTCCATATCCAAAGTGAAGATCAAACCATCAAGTCTAATCTTGGTTAAGGGAGGATGAGTCCAACAAAAACACACTAAACAAAGAGAAAACTTTGGATTAAGCATCACATATTAGTCCATCCTCCATACTCGATCAAAATATTCATAAAAATAAAATAAACTTAAGTGTTAAACTTAATTAAAACAATTTTTTTTCGAAATGAATTAGATATGAGAAAATTTCCAATATGACCAATATGATATGAATTGAGGATTTTTATAAAAGTTATTGCAAAAATGGTAAGTTAGATCCCCCTAACTACCGTTTTTGCCTTAGATATGAATTGAGGATCTTTATAAAAGTTCGGAATTTAAATCCTGAAGTAAATTTTGGGATCTAAATTCCAAATGATCTTGAAATTAGTTTCGGGTTATATGTCTCAAAAGGTAATTTGGGAATTCAGGGAGAATTAAAAAAGTGGGGGGTTGAGAAGAGAAATTTTCGTCATATTGGCTCCATCCACTAGAGTTTATGGATTCAGACCCAAAATATCAATTCAGCCCAAAATAAGAAGCCCAACATAGTTGTGGACACAATGCTGAACTGTTTTCTTTTGTCGGTTATATCATTCAAAACTCCTCCTATTCAAACGCCAACATTCACTCTGTTTTTCCTTGTTTTTTAAATTTTTTGACATTTTTTTTACATAAAAATCATGTTTTTCGCTTGAACGGCTAGGTTTTTGACTTTTTAAACTTATTTTGTGGGTTGTTGGACAACATTACTTGTCTAGTCATTAAGGCTTTTTGTGTCTTTTTTATGATTTTATCATATGATGTTTGTTCCAAAAAGTTTTTATTATTTGAGGTAAAATAATTTTATAGTATAAGTATCAACTAATGACAATTTTCTATTCATTAATCATTTTATTTCATCTGATCTTTTTATATGATATCGAAGATTAAATTACTTTTTTGGTACAAAGATTGAATTATTTTTACTAATGTTGCATGTGCATTATTTTTAAAATTAATTTTATTAAAAATAATTCAATCTTTAGTAAAAATAGTAAAGATTGAATTATTTTTACTAATGTCAGTTTATTAAAATTATTTTTATAAATAATGCAATGCAACAAATAAAACTCCATACCAAAAAATGCAACAAATAAAACTAACACACGTAATTTCGTGATTTTGGATTAAGAAGTCAGATGAAGGTAGAATTTTATCGTAGTAATATATAAAATTTAAGATAATGAAATGAATTTCAATTTGTTTAACCCGCCTTTTCTATTTAGATAGATTAAGATTTTGAACTCGACAAAATTAAGAATAACCAAATAATTTAAACTTTGAAAATCTATTTAAATATTAAAAATGAATCATAAAATAGAAACAAAAAAACTCATCAAGAGTTCTATTTTATTTGAATTATCAAACAACATAGATTAATTAGCAAATAATTTGTTAGGAGATTGATATGGCCTAATCACCAATATTTGGGTGATTTGTGATTATGTGTTACATTTAGTATTGAGAATAAACCTCATATTTTATGAACTACAGATAAAACGGTCATATAATTTGTTTCCATAAAATAGTTCGAGCTGAATGACATATGAATTGATTAAAGGAGATTCATGAATCAATTTTTAGTGAGAGCCGTTTATTTTTCCGATGTATCAAAATAAATATATATTATTTAATCACTCTAGTTTCATGATCTTAACTCGATACAAAGATAGAAAAAACTTTATCATTGAAAAACATCAAAGTAGTATCCCTTTTCTATAATGTAGACGTAAAAAGTGATAAAATATCTCATAAATAGGATAAGCAGCAGCTTCTAAGTAATTTAGGATTAAATTATTTTGTTTGTTGTTTTTTGTGTGTTGATCTTTTTTGTTACTTACTCCGCAAAAACAATAATTCAAAACAGAACACACACACACACGATGCTTGTTCTGTTCTGTTTTGCATTAATCTGTCTGTGTTGTGTTAGCATATTATTTGTGCATTCGTGTCGGTTATATCATTCAGAAACTCTCTCTATCTATCCCTCCCTATTCCAACGCAAAAATCTCATTCTCAACTCAACCCAACTCAACATTTATAATAAAAAACATGTTCAACCGTTACCTAGGTTTTTGACTCAACCAACTATTTTCATGGAAACATTCTCGTCTAGTCAGTTAACATGCATGGCTTATTTATAAATATGTTTTTGTTTTTCTGCCGCAGACACAGACACTTCTGTCTCTCTTACTCAACCCTACTCCATCTTCATTCAACTCTCTCCTCCTTTTTTTAACAGGTTCTTATGTTTTCACCATTATTACTATCTTTCTTTACTTTCTCTTTTTGAGCTTCAACTAGTATTAGTTTTTTTAGTTTGCTTGTTAAATTTTGTGATCCTTGCAATTTTGTGTGCTCAAAAGCATGAGAAATTGTGTCCACAAGTAACACTGATTTTGTTTAAATATTTTGCTATGATCATACATAATTTTAAGGTAAGTAACACTTTTGTTATTTAGTAAAGTTCATATAGACTATGTCACTTTATGTTGGACCTATTTTTTAAATGGTGAAATTTATATGAATTTCGCAGAGAGTGTTAGAGTTAGAGTTAGTGTTTATATGAATTCATAAAAAGAACTTTACATGTACTTGAAATGTGATGGAAAGTCTAGAAGTCTCAGCTTAACTGACAAAAAATACCAAAATTGCTAGACATTTCATCTATGTACCAAAATAAACGTGATCGAAATTTTTTAAAAGAAAAATGCATGCCCCGTCATTCTTCATTTTGTTTTCGTGCTATGCATGATTAGAAGTTTTATTTTTACAGGAATTGACAATGAAAGCAAAGAAAAAAGGTACCAATCTATCTATAAATGAGATGAATAATGAGTCAAAGAAGAAATTGAGAGATTTGAATAGGGGTGTTGATCCTCAGCTATGGCATGCTGTTGCTGGAGGAATGGTGCAAATGCCAGAAGTTAACTCTCAGATTTTCTACTTCCCTCAAGGTCACGCCGAGCATGCATGCGAGCTGGTGAATTTCAGTGCTCAATCCATAATTCCATCCAAAATTCCATCTTTCATTCCATGTAGAGTTGAAGCTATCAAATATATGGCTGATCCTGAGACAGATGAGGTATTTGCAAAACTCAGACTTGCTCCTCTGCATATTGGCCAGATTAATTTTGACAACAGTGATGGTGTTGGTGGCGTTAACGTTTCTGAAACTAAGGATAAATATCAATCTTTTGCGAAAACCTTGACACAATCTGATTCAAACAATGGTGGCGGATTTTCTTGTCCTCGGTATTGTGCAGAAACACTTTTTCCTCGTTTAGACTATTCAGGCAACCCTCCTTCTCAAGAAATTTATCCGAAGGACGTTCATGGTGAAACGTGGCCTTTCAAACACGTTTATAGGGGCACGCCGAAGAGGCATCTGTTGACAACTGGGTGGAGCCCTTTTGTTAGTGACAAGAAAATTGTTTCCGGGGATTCCATTGTGTTTTTGCGAGGTGAAAACGGTGATCTTCATGTTGGACTTCGGAGGGCTAAAAGGAAAAGGGATGTTGGACTTGACCCATCGTCTGGGATGAAACCTGGTACTGGAATTGGAATTGGAATTCGTCCTGATTTAACTTATGAAGGATGTACATCATATCCGCGAGAGGAAGATAATAAACTTCGAAGAAATGGTAGAGGCAATGGATTGAGAATAAGTGATGGAATGATGGGTAGGGGGAAATTGAAAGCTCAAGAAGTTACTGAAGCAGTAAAACTTGCTGCTAATAAGGTGCCGTTTGATGTGGTTTACTATCCTCGAGCAGGTACTCCCGAGTTCTTTGTGAAAACATCTTTAATTGGAAAAGCACTTCAGATTAGATGGTGTCCTGGAATGAGATTCAAGATGGCCATTGAAACTGAGGACTCATCAAGGATAAGTTGGTTTATCGGAACTGTTGTTTCCGTTCAGGCTGCTGATCCAGCATGGCCTGATTCCTTTTGGAGATTTCTCCAGGTATAGTCATGTTTACCACTCCTACATACTGTCTCTGTCACTAAATATAGGACTCCATTGACTAAATTATGTAGTACTTAGAAATGGTGATTTGTGCTTGCAACTCGTTTTTCTTTTTCTAGCTTTTATGTTTTCATCAATATTCATCATGTATCCCTCAGTGCCTTCACATATTTTACGTTGGATACATTTAAAGTTAGCTAGTTGATGTGAATATTTGTTTATAAATAATATAGAAACAGTGGAACATTGTTGTTACTGATAAAATTGTTAGAAGATAATTAGCTCAATTAGTAGTACTAATGAATTTCACAATGTCTTTGTTTTTTGTGTGTACATATTACTTAACAATGAGTAGGTAATTTTGAATGACATTTTGAACTTTGTTTAAGATTTGAACAGTCTTCTGATATCTCACACTTTTTAGGTTGAATGGGATGAGCCGGAGTTACTTAAAAATGTGAAAAGGGTGAATCCGTGGCAGGTTGAATTAGTATCGAACATGCCTTCGATCCCTCTTCCCCCTTTCGTACCGCCAAGGAAGAAATTGAGATTGCCTCAACCACCAAACTACCCTGTTGATGGAAAATTTTCAATGCCAACTTTTCCAAACAACTTTCTAAGTCCCAATATTCCAAATTTTCATTTTCTCGAAACTCCTCCTGCTGGCATGCAGGGAGCCAGGCATCCTCATTTCGGTTTTCCCTCATCAGACTTTCACCTCAATAAATATCCATTAGGTTTCTTTAAGTCTAGTTTCCAACCACCGTTTAATCACCCTACTACAACACCGTTGACTGACCATAATAACTCGGTGTTGCAAAAGCCAAACACCAGTGAGAATGTTTCGTGCTCGCTATCGAGACCAACTTCTACGCAATCTTCAGATAAACCAGATCATGCAGAGCCTTCACATATCATGCTTTTTGGCCAAAAAGTTACAAAGAACAAAATTATTTCAAATACAACTGCTGACACTGGAAATGAAAATACCGAGAACAAAATAATGACTAATAATTTTTCTGATCTTCATCTACAAGACCTGCTGAAATGTTCCTATGATGAAACATTGGAGATGACACATTCAGGTAGGCATGAATAAAGCTTAGTATTCCTTTCTGCATTGGAAATAAGTGGTTCTTCTCCTAGAAGGTTTTGTTAATAATCTTTTTTATGCTTTTTCAGAAGCTTCGTCTTCAAACCAGAAGGCTGAAATATTAATGGATTTTACTAGTGGCGCGACAATGGAGAAGTGCACGTCAAGGAAATAAAGCATCAGTCCAATTGTAGAGCTGGATGATCAACTATGAAATACGAACACTCTTCAAATTAGGTCTATCCCAAACTATCCCAGAATCGGACACATGTCATTATATGAAATTATTATCGGTGTCGACAGTGTCTGCGTCTTGCCCGGTATCCACAGTTCATAGATGATCAATTTCTTTTGTTACCATTTTGACTCATTCATTACCCTTCATGTAGCAATGTTTTCCTTTTCTTTAGGATTATATAATATGGTTTACATTATTTATTTTTATTTTGTTTCAAAATTTTGTTAGGAATTTTTGTTTGTGTGTAGCAGATTGGTTTTGTAGGAATTTACATATGTACTCCAACTCTCATAATTTATTTACAATTTATTCCAATTCAGTTTCATCTTACATTATATGCAATCTAAGACTGATATTTATTATATCATGCCAATGATGTTAGGAGAAGAGTCATATAATGATATTGTTTCCATTTTCATAGGCTACAAGGACGAATCTAAACATTGTAAGTTTTCATTTTGAATGTAATTATTGTGCATATATATAGTATATCTTTCTCTTTGTGAAAATTTAAAGGGTAAAATGGAGATTTAGTAAAAGCACGGGGTAGGAGGACCAAGTGTGAGGTATGAAGTGAAAATTATAGCTAAAAAAACTTCAACAGCCCAGTATTAATTCCAAACGGGCCTAGCCAGAAAATTAGAATGAAAAGTAGAGAATAAACATCTTTTTTAAAAAGAGAATGATAAATAAATGTTTATGATAATATTTTATTAATTTTCAGAATATTATAATTTATAACAATATAAGTTTTTTTGAATTTGAAGAATTCATACAGACCATTTAAAATCCCCTTCAATACAATTTTTGAATCCCATCAAATTAAGAAAAATTATTATGAAGAAAAATGAACCCTTCAACCACCTCTATTTCTTCCACTTATTTCTTCATTTTTTTCTTTCAAAACCTTACTCTCTCCTCTAAACTACTCCTTCGTACCAAAATATAAGTCGTTTTGACCATATCACACAAATTAAGAAATGTAATCATTATTGTATGGAAAAGATAAATTATATAAGTAAAAGAAGAGAGAGTAATAAATAGTTAAGAGTATAATATAAAAATTAGCATTAAATGTTGCATTGATATTGTAAAACGACTTATATTTTGGTACAATTTTTTTTCCCAAAACGACTTATATTGTGGTACGAAGGGAGTAGCAAACAAAGCTTTAAGCAAATGGTAGTCACATAATTCGATCATTGATTTGTGTATGAAAAAAAATTGGTTTAGAGAGAAAAATCAATCGTGTGTTTGTCTCAAAGATTAATCATGAATAAATATCAATGAAAATTGCATACGTATAAATAACATATTAACAAAAAATGCTCAATTGAAAATGCTTTAAATAGTTTCCATTTAAGAAACTAATGACAATATCGACAAAGGACAAGTTAGAGACATAAGTCTAAATTTGTTAGCAAATATACAAAACTTCATGATTATTTGGTGTATGTTTGAAATCATGATAACGCCATAGTATAATTTTAGTCAAAACAAAAATAGTATATTGTATTTGACAAACTCACAATGACTCCATATATTTTGCATGAAACATGCGTGGTAAACATGATTACTCAACACGCGTGATTTAAATAAATTTCCATCGTGGTAAACGTGTTGACTTTTTATACAGAAATAATAATAAATTTAAAATGCTTTAATATTTTTGACGCATTGACTTTTTATTTTTTATTTGACTAAATATTATAAATACTTATAGTGTAAAAATATTTTATACATGCATAGTTTAATATATTAATGAAGATGCGGTGTAATATGATTCAACTTATGTCTAAAAAATTACACCATGAAAACATATGCAAAAAAAACTCATAATTTTTTAAATCCATAGAATAAAGAATCTATTTTTTTAGGATATATAAAATATATTTGTAAATTACACGCTGATTTGCTAAAATCTGCTATTTAGCAACTAATTTAGTGATGGTATATGTCAGTTGTTAGTAAAGTTTCTCTAAAAACATATTATTAGACGAACGTAACTCGATCGAATTTAAATTTTAGAAGAAACAACTAATCTTTATCACACATTATTACATAAGGGGGAATTGTACAAATTATGTGACCTCAAAACAAAAATCACAAATTAATTAAATGATCGCAAAATAATAATACTCCATATGATAAACTTAATAAGTAAATAAAAATTCACCCATGATGAATATATTTTTAGTCAAAAATAAAATTAATAGAGTCAACTATCCTTTTTTCAATGATTCATTATGAAAGGCCCCTCTTCATCACGAGAATAATGTTGAACTATATATATATATGATCATTTCACTCTTTTCCCTTCCTTATAACTATAATAACTATATATATGACAATTAGCTTAGGCAAATTTGTATTATCTTGTTTAGTCTCAAACAAATGTCTCACAAAGAACACAAAGCTGTAGGGACAACATCTAAGGAAGTAGATGATGAAACAAGGCTACGTATTTGCGTAAAAAAGTACGAAACCATAGTGAGACAGGTATATCATATATTTTTAAAAACAAAAATTATATTTGATCAGGTGCTTTAATTTTGTCATTTTTTTCTTTATTTTTAAATTAAAATTTTCTTGATTGAACACTCTCTTTTTAGTGTGCTTTTTATAATTAGGTTGTACAAACCAATGTTAATTATTATTTTTTTTGACACCAATGTTAATTATTATTGGGGACGTAATATTTTAACTTTCAGTTTGATGAGTTGATGAGAATAATGACAATCGATAGCACAACGGCGAAGGGGCGCAAGGTATGAAAATTAACTATAATTTTGATTGTAAATCGAATTAATCATATTTTTTATTTGATAGATTAATCATATGTTTTTTTTTTTTGACAAAAGATTATTCAGATGTTGAAGACTTGAAGTTATGAAAAAGTAGATTTACATCAAACATTTTTGTTTTGGTTGTTAACTCTTCAATTTTGTAGTTGTGGATCAAACAACATTAAGATCACTTTTTTTTTTTCACAAATTAATTTTCTACAAACAAATTTAAGAAAAATAAATTTTACAAACTCTATTTCAATTAACCACAATATATGGTATAAAATTATAATCTACTAGTTATCTCATCTAACTCTTATTTGTCTATATTGGATGTATATAGAGACAAAAAAGGAGTATTTCAGATACGAACACAACTACTGCCATGCGCCAACGAGAAAACAATGAAGTTATATTGAAGACAGTGACCAAATTTTTGCATGAACTAGGATCTACCCCTTCAGATTCTGATGAGTAATACACATTAAGTTGACCAAGTTTATTTATGTTAAAATTTCATTTAATTAAGCATCTAAATAAATAATGTTATAGCAATTGACTGAAAAAACTCAATTGCAGGATCAATGAAAGATTACTAGATAGTGAGTCCTTTTTTTGAAATATTTTTCTTGTATGTTTGTTCACTTTTGTTGGAATAAATGGAAGATTACTAAGGAATGTGCATGGAAAAGTATTTTGCCTTTAATAATTCTGTTTTGTTGAATTTGATATTTCTTGTGCCTCATTATCATTAAGTTTTTAGTGATAACTTTTCTAAACTAAAATAAAGCTTGACCTATTAATGTAAAGTCATAATACAAAATATAGTTAGTCATGTGTTTATAATATTGATACATGTGTTTATCATTTGAGTGTAGTGGTTTGTTGATATCAATTTTATTTACAAGTCAGAGTTTTAATCTTACATGTTGAAATTTTATAGTATTTTTTGTTTAAAATATAATTAAAATAGTAAAAAATGGTCAAGAGGAAATCGATCCTGCCATTGACGAAGAGTGAGACATTGACAACCATTAGAACCAAAGCAACTGCTTGTACAAATTCTACAAATGCTAATATATATTATATACGCTTTAATAAAAATTTGTATGCATACATATAAAAAATAAAAAATTTGAGATAAGGGGCGGACTGTGACCCTACACTACTCATGAGTGGGTCCACCCTTAGGTGTAACTATAACCACACTAAGTCTCACATAAATTCGTCCATAATCATATATGTTAATATTTATTTTTTATATATTAATCAAACTATAATGTTAAAATATATTATATGAGATTCAAACGACATTTATTTTCAAACATAGCAAGAGGGAGTATATAATTAGCTTATTGAAGATTCATTTCGTTTTGGTTTTAAAAGCTGGCAGTTTAGAAGTATGTGGCAAAATATACAAAGAATTTAATGCGAATCTGTAGTCGCATAACACGATGGACACGAGAAGGATTGGCACGTGAGTGGGACCGATACAAGAGACAAAGCGGTGCTAGACAAAGAATCGAGGTCCAAAAATAAAGTCAATACTCCAAAAATATCAATTTTCAAATGCTTGCGTAACACGATTTAAGTTTTCTATCAACCAAAATTAATACAGTAATGAACTCTTTTTTGATAAAAATATTTAATAATGAATTAAAGTATTAAACATCGTAGTAAGATTTTTAAAATCAAACCTTTTTAATTACTCACAAACAAAATAAGTTATACTCAATAACCATTTAGTCCAGCTTTATATTAGCTTATATTCAGTTTAAAAGAAGATGGAGGGCCAAACATATTTTTAGTAAAACTCTTCACTAAAAAAAGCAGTTTCTCAATTATGTACAAAATTGAAGTAGCAGCTTTTAAATTCTATTTCTCGAATAATTTATATATTAATATAATTATTTGTTCTAAAATAAACTTTTAAAAATATAATTTACCAAACAACTTTTAACTTAAAAATAGTTTTGAAGCTAAAAAAAACAACAACTACCAAACAACTTTAACTCTTTTATAAAAGCTCTTATTTTTACTTATAATTTTTAAATAGCTTTTAAAACCTAAAAAAACTGAGTCAAAGAAGCACTAATCTCTGACTTCAATTTTATATCGGAAAGTCAAGAACAAAGTTACAAAGATGAGTTATTGGGACAACTATTAAATACTCCCTCCGTACCAAAATATAAGTCGTTTTGACCGTATCACACAAATTAAGAAATGTAATCATTGTTATGTGGAAAAAGAGAAATTATGAGTTAGTTTACAAAATTGTCCTTCATTAATGGTATGAAAAAGATAAATTGTAGAAGTAAAAGAAGAGAGAGTAATAAATAATTAAGGGTATAATAAGAAAATTAGCATTAAATGTTACATTGGTATTGTAAAACGACTTATATTTTGGTACAATTTTTTTTTCAAAACAACTTATATTGTGGTATGGAGGGAGTATTAAACAGTTTAATCCTCTATGGACCAGAATTGAATGTGGTCACTAATCAGTGACAACACTGCATTTAGTAAAGTATGAGTCGTTTATTACAAGATCAAACAAACAAATTTAAATTTAAATTTTAAAAATATTCTAAAATTTAAACTTAAAATTATAGCCGTTTGATGAAGATCGGACGATCCGTATTCACCAATTGTAGTGTTGATTTCCCGTTTCATACGTAACGCAACAGTCACATATGTGATATGTATTGTTGTATGAAAAAACCAACTCACTTCATTCACCTCTTCAACATTATCCTAAAACAGAGAACAATACTCACAAACACCACCCTCTCTAACTTCAATGGCAAAAGACATTGAAACCGAACCTCAAGGTGGTGCTTTAACACACAAGGACTACCATGACCCACCGCCAGCTCCACTCTTCGACACCGCTGAACTTGCTAAGTGGTCTTTCTACAGAGCCCTCATTGCCGAATTCGTCGCCACTCTCCTCTTCCTTTATGTCACCGTTTTAACCGTCATTGGCTACAACGCCCAAACTGACCCAGCTCATAACGGTACACACTGCGACGGTGTCGGTATCCTCGGCATCGCTTGGGCTTTTGGTGGCATGATTTTTGTCCTCGTCTACTGCACTGCCGGCATATCTGGTAAGTAAAGTCTAGTCAATAATCATTTGATATATGAGTCAGTTACATTAGTCATGAGTTAGTTACATTAGCCGGTTGTTCTTTTTGCAACTACTTAATTATATAACTGACACAAAACGAACAACTAACTAATGTAACTTTTTTTTGAACGACAAATATATTATTAATAAACTAACTAATGTAACTAACGGACTAGTATATCGAAAATGGATTTTCTAATGCAGATTTAGACCGTTCAATCTAAAATCATTAGCCGAGATTGATAACTTGTTTATGAATTAATTATGTGATTTGGTGGCAGGGGGACACATAAATCCGGCAGTGACATTTGGGCTATTCCTGGCTAGGAAAGTATCATTGATTAGAGCTGTATTATACATGGTGGCACAGTGTTTAGGAGCAATATGTGGTGTTGGATTAGTAAAAGCTTTTCAGAAAAGTTACTATAACAGGTACAAAGGTGGTGCAAACATGTTAAGTGATGGTTATAGTAAAGGAACTGGATTAGGTGCTGAGATAATTGGAACTTTTGTTCTTGTCTACACCGTTTTCTCTGCCACCGATCCAAAAAGAAGTGCTAGAGACTCTCATGTTCCTGTATGTTTGTATACTTCTTAATTCTTCTCATTTTTGTACTTTCTTTTATTTTTTAATCTTAGAAAAGTAAAAAGAGTACTTTAATTTAGTTTAAAGTTTAATCATCTATTTTTTGTTGTTTTGCTTTAAATAAACTATATGTATATAGGTTTTGGCACCACTTCCAATTGGGTTTGCTGTGTTTTTGGTTCACCTTGCTACTATTCCTATCACTGGAACTGGTATCAACCCTGCTAGAAGCTTTGGAGCTGCTGTCATTTACAACAATGAGAAAGCATGGGATGATCAAGTATGCATCACTCCCTATAATTTTACATGACATTTTCTATATATAATTTTACATTAGAGAAAAAAAATTATTATTAATTAAAGTGACACAGCGAAAATATTTAAATTTTGTACCTTAGGTTACAGGTTCAAGTTCCAATTATTTTGAATGGCTAATTTAAATTCTTCTAATACTAGTAGTTACTATTTCTAACTAGTTCTTTCTAGTATAGTTAATTGGGTTCTGAAATGTTAATGTTGTTTTTGTGTAGTGGATATTCTGGGTTGGACCCTTTATTGGTGCTGCCATTGCTGCAATTTATCACCAATATGTGTTGAGAGCACAAGCAGCTAAGGCTTTGGGTTCTTTCAGGAGCTCATCAAACCTGTAATGTGGCTAAACTACAGATGTTTAATTACTTAATTGTATGTTGAGGATTTATTGAAATATCATCATTATGTGTGACATTATTTAATTATGGTTTAGTTAATTAATGTATGTACTTTAATTTGTGTTAAATTTGATTTCACATTATTTAATTTATCTTAAATTTGTGTGTGATTAATTAATGTCTTGTCAAATATGATTTTTATAGTTAGTTTTTTTTCCATATATGTTTCTATACTTATTTGAGATGTGTATCACATTGAATATGCCGAAATTTGAACTTTGATTCTTCACGTTATAAGAGTTGAATTTGTTCGACAACTAAATTGTTGGTGGTTAATTTTCCTAGTTAGTTAGGACTAGCATTCACTATTTAATTTTTTTTTTGGTAAATTTGAAATGATATTGTTGAAATTTGAGATTGGGTGTAGATGTGATTATGTGAGGTCTATAATAGCAAGAAAGCTGTACTCTGTCTGTTATGGTTTTGTTGTATTTAATGGATTTATCTAATTATGGTCACTGTACATCGAGGTGGTCCATGCATGAGTAAAGTTTGTGTTTGAATTGAAGGTGGTCCTATATATATATGGTGATACTTACAGGGTTGAGGGTGCCACCCTATTGAGGATGATGTCTATCTTTGTTATTATGCATTATGATTTATGCATTTATTACAAATGAGTAGAGTAGAGAATATGGGGTGGGATTTGGGGTCATGTAAGGTGTTTGAGTTTGAAATAATCACGCATATTCCCTTTATATGTACTGATGGTATTAAATGCCATGAAAGGTACGTAACAAAATTTGAATGTAATACTCCCTTGCAAATTATTCTCAAATAATTGTTTCTTCACGACTAAAAAATAGCGTTCATTAAGCAAATTATCCAGTAGTATAATAGTTTTTTCACTCAATTATCATCTCTCTTTTACTAATGTAAATATATAGTAGTAGTAGTAGTAGTAGTAGAGCAAATTGATAAGGTAAGAATATAAAATAGTGAAAGTAACCTTACAATTTATGGACAAGTAGAAACATGTGCAATATTTAACGACAAAAAATTGACAACTGTATATGAATATATGAATCAAGTCTTAATTGTAAATTATGATCACTCCTTTGAATCAGGTTTTCTATTTCCTATATGCACCACCCCTCCCCTGGTTTTACTCTGCTTCTTTGGCATGATAATAGTGCATTTGTTTAATAACATATCTTACACTTTTTAATTGATCATGCTTAGTTTACTCCCTTGTAAAAACTTTCATGCACATTGAAACCGTAAAACTCAAAATCATTATGGAGCATATACATGGATGGATCCAAAGAAACATGGGGCCAGCCAGCTAAATATGAAATTGCACGTCACACCTCTCCAAGCTGGAAGGGTAAAAGGGTGAAAAAAGGGGCACATCATCCTGGCCTACCAAATTAGGCTTCTGGTTGAAACCCTTTTTGATATTAACATAGTGCATTACTTATCTTGATAAATTTAGTGTGGTGTTTTCAAATGTGTGAGTAAGTGCTACTAAGTAGTGTCCTCAATCTGGTCAAAAAAAAAAAAAGTAGTGTCCTCCCTCTATATTAGACAGAAAAATGAATGTTAGACTATATAAGTGCAAAGATATATATATACGTCAAATGCTATAAAATTTTGAATTAAAATGTGACGTCCAAGTCCAATTTATTTATGTGATTGTTCAACAGTTTAATGTAATGATTCTCATATATCCTCGTGATCTAACGTGTACTACCCCAAATTGAAATATATAACAAAAATTTTGGTTAACAAGATCAATTCTTATTCATCCAACTTTTTCTTATACTTATAAGCTTTGAAACTTTTTTCTTAGATTTATCTTTGGTTAACAAAACGTTTTCGTCATGCAAGCTAAGCTATGGTGGCAAGAATGAATGCTTTCTTTCATGCGATATGCGACAACATGCTCGATTAATGCAACATAAAATATGCTTACAACAATTATTTTTTTATTTACATCCACATGTATCAAAGTTTCAATGAAATATTCACTGTCTCCAATAAATAAAAAACTTGAAAAGATATTTCATGCTGTGAACCTCCCTACAAATTAAAAGTTTGGATATATCTAGATCAAGGTTATATTTAAAAAAAATTGTTTTCACCCTCCGAAATCAGCACTATTCGATTCACCTTATTGTTCAAGACAATTCAAAATATTTCACGCTACTCTTCCAAAATCAAAACTTAGCTATATATTATTTGACATTCCACGCCGTTACAAGGTCTGAAACACGGTTTTACTTTTATGCAAGATATTTAAGAAAATGGTCTAAACTCGATTCTAGTCAAAGCTAGTATTGGAGCTTCAACTCACTTTCAATCAATTTTTTCAAAATGTATTCTATTAAACTCAATTTGTGCCGTTCTCAAACCAAACACATACTAAATGTTGATAGCTCTCCATAATACCACCAATCGCTCCTCAACTTGTGGTGGTTTGATATGTGACTCTCATGGTACTTTCATCGAAAGATTTCGTTACAATATTAAAACATCTACACTAGTTTCTTCTGAACTTTGAGGTCCTTTCTTGGTCTTCAAACTTGTTCTCCGGTCTCAAGGCATTGTATTATTTCTTGTTGAATGTAACTCTCAGGTTGTTTTCAATTTGTTTGATATCGGTGATAATTAAATCCAAAATTTTAAAAAAGGGAACACTCACAAATCTCAAGTTAATATTATCCGACCAAACCAAGTGGGTTAAACCTCAAGTAATATTGGAGCCTTCCACCCCTCTTGCATTTTTTTTGGGGTTACATTCTTACTTAATATTATCCACCTTATATATTATGTTCTTGCTTCTCTTTAGCTCTAACACTTTGTTTCCATTGAGATCAACTCATGATAAATAAATAACACGAGAGAGATAGCCGAAGATGATTGAGATCTGTAGTGCATAAATACATATATACTATTTATAAAAAAAATCAAATAGGTTAGTGCATCAATTCGTAACATACTTAAAGTAGAGGTAGAGAGATCAAGTTTGAACTTCAGTTACGAACGTTCAATTCGATGTCACAATCTTGGTATTTTCTGCCGATTGAAACATGACTTTAAAGTTTAAAACGGTCTTATTACGAGTGAATAATAAAAAAAAAACTATGGACAAAAAATAAATAAAATAGTTTTTTATTATAAAAAAATTATTTTTTCCGAAATTAAAAAAATTAAAAAAGGAGAAAATTATACAGATCTTGGGATGATCTCTCACACACAGTCTTTCTGAGTTTCTGTGGTTTCCTCTGAATTTAGTACTCGATCGATTCTTTAGGTATGCCTCTTACGTTCTTTTATTATTCTGATCTGCGATTTCAATGGCAACGCAACGATTTTCGAATTTAATGCGCGTTTTTACTTATCTCAATTTACATTTCTCTACTGCGTTCTTTACATGATCGATGATTGAATATTCTTTTGTTTATCTGTTTCAAATTCTCACTTTATGTATATGAGTAATTTTAGTGCTGAATTATTAAAAATGTTGAAACAGTTTGGTCATTGAATTGATGAAATTGAAAATATTTTATCACCTTAGTTTGTCTGGAACAATTTCAGAACTAAATTGTGTCAATTGATCAATCCAGAAGACTAATGTGGTTTGAAGATTATCAATTTGATAGATAAATTTTGGAATTTTGTTAATTTTAAGACCAAATTATTTGACGGTTACATTTTCATGATTAAATTGGTGATTTGTGTGGAATAATATTCAAATTTATTTGATCACTCTACTAAAGGTGGACTGAAGGAAATGGATGCATACACCTCTACTGTTAGAATGTGTAATTGTGTTCATGTACATTCCAATGGATTATTTGTAGATAGACGAGGAAAATTTCCGAATGGACTATTTGTCGAATTTGTTAACTCTAATGTCTTGGTGTTCCTATCTTGTTCTTTCCAATTGAAAATCATGGCGGCTTGTTTACTAAATAATTCATCTATATTGTTGAAGGATGTGGATTTATGTTTACTTTCCAGTAGTTTCATTCAATTTGACTGTTAATAGTTACAACTTACAAACTTATTTTATCGCAGAATGGCATCCAACAGTGGTCAAGGTGGAATTCAACAATTGTTGGCTGCTGAACAAGTAGCACAACAGATTGTGAATGCTGCGAAAAATGGTATTGTAGTCGATCTTCACTTTTTTATTTCTGTGTGCTGTTTGTCATAATGTTATCAGATTCTTGGTTTGGTCTATTTATGTGTTTTCATCAAAACTTCTTACGATGCCATTTTATGTAATGAGAATTTCCTTCTTACATTTATCAATCTTGAGTTGATATTTTTGGTTTTACATGGAAAATTGTCGATTTTATGATAGTAATGGGTTTTCCTGTGTCCTCATACATGTCCTAGAACAAATTATGAGATATTGCTGTAATAAACCAGTTTCCCTTCCCCTTCTTCCCAAGTTTTGTATTTTACTGTTTTTTTTTCAACGCCAATCTGTTATGTAGTTATGTTGAACCCCTCTATTTGTACACTAATCGGTATTCTGCATCTATACTGTAAGACAAATATGCTAGGCTGAAACAGGCCAAAGAAGAGGCTGAAAAGGAGATTGCCGAACATCGAGCTCATTTGGAAAACCAGTTTCAAAAGAAAGTATCAGCGGTATGTTAATGATTGACTTTCGTAATAAATGGAATTGTTGCTATTAAAATTCCTTTTTATCTTACTTTAAGTTTGTGTGCTTTCATTCTATGAATGCAGAGCAGTGGAGATTCTAGTGCTAATGTCAACCGACTTGAGCAAGAGACTGATACAAAGATCCAACACCTGAAAACTGAGGCAGGTAGAATTTCGGGGGATGTTGTTTCCATTCTTCTCAAGTATGTAACAACTGTGAAGAACTAGAATTGTCGATGATATATTGGTGCTGCGAGCTCTGGAGTTGTGCTGAATATTAATTGTCTTGTGTTATATTGATGACTCTAGATTCTGTTGCAGATAAGGTTCTTATTTAGGTTATAATGCTTGTAGCATTTTGTTTACACAGATTCAACATTATTTCAAAGTTCTTTAAAATAAATTGTTTAGCATTCATAGAAATGTTTACATGTATCATCGTTTCAACGGAGGCGTGTGAAGATCATGATGTCGTTGTCAGCGTGTTTTGAGTAATGCCGAAATGAATGGTTTATTAGTTTATAATCACTATCTTACCAAATCTTGGTTTTTCTAATGTGTTATGTTTCCAGATGTAAACTTGAGCAAAAGATTGAAGCTTGATTTGGAAAATGTGGAAGGAATGAAATTGACCATTTATCTTATGAGAATTCGACATAGTAGTATTATGTTATATGTGAAGAATAAACCATTAAATTTGGTCCCAAAAGTAGTAAACAATCTATAAAGTATATAAAATCATTCATTTTAGTTTCAAAAGTATATAAAAATTTGTCATGTTAGTTCCTGTCATCTTAATAGGAGAGACTAAAATGATGAATTTCATGCACTTTAGAGACTACTTATTACATTTATATACTTCAAAAATAAAAAATTGGAGAGAGTGATGATTTAAATACTAAATTGAGATTTTATTCTAAATGTGAATTTGTTAGTTTTTTCTTAAGACTGATTATGAAATAAATGAAATGAAAGGGTCAAAGTTTAGCTTGTGGTATGAATTTGTCCCATTTCATACATAACATGCCATAAAATTAGCAATAACATGGAGACTTGCAGACAAATTTTACATTATTTTTGAAGTGTTGAGGGACCAAAATGTGAGAATTTCATGTACTAAAAATTTAGTCACAGTAGTAGTCAATTTCACAGCTATTCATGTGAGGATTCTTTGACAAAAGGAAACAAAAAAGTGTTTGAAATTCTTTTTAGACAATGGTGTTTCAAATTGAATTACACGAGGAGCAGTATGCATGTGCACTAAGCTAAACCTACTATACAAGAAGAAAGCAACAAGAAGAGCACAAGTATAGAATCTGCAAAAGGAAGGGTAACAAGGCTATTCCAAACACACAGATGTTGCCAAGCATGTCAGTTCTGTGTAGCTCCAATCATATACATTCATACATTATGTTTTTTTTAAATACTATTTGAAAGCTAATCGACCATTCTCCACAAGATTCTTATTTTGAAAAATTTGCAGCTTTATTTGCAATTTGCAACTTTCTTGTTCTACTTGAGAGATTCTTTATTTGAAAATTTTGCAGCTTTATTTGTAACTTTCCTGTCTTACTACAAGGGAACTCTCATGTAAACAAAATGAGATATTTATGCCAGCTATTTCCTTACTTAAACTACTTTTAATCTTTGTAGCAATTGTAAGTCGTCACATTTTGTTAGCATTCTTATGAATCAAGATAACTAAGCGAAAGACTCATTCGAAGTTTAATTAACTAACCAAAATGCATTTAAGTACGTTTTACTGATAATTTTCGTAAACTAAAAGACTATTGTAACAACGTCGCACATATTTAAGGACCAAAATTATTGTTCGCTCCAAAAAATAAAACAATAGAAAGTGTAAAAGGGAAAGGGACAAAAGAGGGAAGTACTCAATTGTGGAGGAATAGGAATCTAAAGGGATATAATCCAAACACTTGTAGACAAATCAGTTTCTCAAGGCAAAACTGACATACTTAAACCCTTTATGTTTTTATAATGGAAAAAAGAGGTTTGAAAACTAAAACATCCCTGGAGCCATCTCATCCAGCAGAAAACACGACAAGGCTTTCATTTTCTGTCCCCCCCTTCTATAAGTGTTTATAAATTATAACCCTCAGCATTACTGATTATCAAAGATCACAAAAATTAAACTTGGTCAGCTCAATATACATTTACCATCTTCTTACATGCTGGAAGGTAAATAGGGCTAAGTAAAGTTTACAATTAGTTTGGTATTTGTTTAGTAGCATATGCTTGACGTGCCTGGCTCCCTGTATGCCATTTGCAGAGCCCATCAAGATATTGATGACCTTAGTGAATGGCGTACAAGAAGCCATGCATGCTGTGAAAGCTAGCGAAAAATTAAGCTGAAGTAGTTTGGTTTCTATCTTTTAGTACTAAATTCAATTTTGATCTCATATTCTTTAATTTGTTTCTTATACCATCTTTTGGAGTTTGATTAGTACAGGTTTATGTTTGGAGGATGAAACTAATATACATATAGTATATGCATGGAATTGAAGAAAAAGAATGTTATACGTGGTGGAAATACATTTATGATCATTATCTAAACCTACATGTTTCTTTTCAAGTATCTAAATGTCTTTGCGGGTGGTACCCCATTCTTATATTAGATTACTAAACAATTGAGATTTCATTTCAGATTTCAGATATTGTTTTGTTAGGCACAAAATCCCCACATGTTATTCATCTTATAAACATTTGGAACATAATATTCTGATTAAGGTACTAGTACATTATTATTAAAGAATATCCATCTCATGATCATTATATGCCATTTCATGATCATTATAAGTCGAGAAAAAAGGTGAGAGATTCACCTCATTTTCCTCTCCTCCTAAACAAATCATGAATATAAAGTACATATATATTCGAAATCTCAACCCTTAATCAACTTTTCTTTATATTTTCATATTACAATATTATCCTCTTTTATATTTCAATGGTCTAGATCCTCATATTATTATTTTTTTTTTTCTCTTCAGTTTGGAGGATCTTAATCCGGTCTATGAGATATGCTATATCAGTATTCAAGGAATGGAGTCTAAAATATTAGAATGTTAATGTTACAAAAAACAAGTATATAAAATTCTGAACCATTAACTAGCTAATACATGGTCTGTTATTGCTTATTTTTATTTTCTAGTATTTGATGAAAAACTTATTGTTTTTATTATTTATTTATTATTATTTTCTCTGATTGGTTTTGATGTCTAACACTTGTTTTTTATTAGTTTTTAGTTTTCACTATCAGCATCCGATTTATTTTGCCAACTAATTCGGTTTAGAACGAATTATGGCATCGTGACTTCAATCTCTGCTCAAGTGCAGTTGCAGAGATAAATTATGATCATATATCTACTAAATCTAGCATCAATCACTGTTAAATCAACTAACATTTAGTTAGAAAATATTTTAGCGTGAGATATAATGTTGGGTTTTTGTGTCAAAGTAAACGAATAAAATCCTCTTTACGTTTGCTACAAAAAAGAGGGCAAAGCCCATATTCCTCTTTAATTTTCATGAAAAAAATCTAGAGTTTAATATTTATGAAAGATAAACATGTTGGTATTCCGAACATTTCAATTTAATTATGTATATAGATTTTGTTATATTTGTAAGCATTTTATCATTATATGCTATTAATGTGGATATTGTGAAATTGTTTAAAGTTTCATTTTTTTTCTTCAATTTTTAACAATTTTAAATATGAAATATTCGATATATTCTAACGATTTAAACAAATGAATGTCTGTGTTAGTATAAAAAAAAGAGATATTGATGAAATCTAAAATCTAATTTAGGCAAGTGAGTCTAGGGCTGAGCAAAAAACCGTGACCCGTAAAACACCCACTCAAACCGAATGTTGTTGGGCTGAACGGGTCGGGTTTTAACGGATAATGAGTCTAGCTTTTGAAAAAAATGAGTCTATGTGAGTATGTATGGTCGGGCTCGGTTCTAAAAAAGTTAAACCATTGAAACCCAAGCCCGACCAAAAGCTAGCATATGTTTACAAGTTACAACTATATTTAGTAGTATGTCAGTCTTCTTTTTATGTCTAATTGTCTACCATTTTCTTATTCTTGAAACACACAACAATACTGTACCATTTTATTTGTCTAATTGTACTAGGAGTATCAGTATATTATTAATTTATTTGTTTGTTTCCAACTGCTCGTGGAACTGTCATACAGCTATCACCTTTTTTACATGCTTTCAATACTAGTACTGCCATTTTATTTTATTTTTATTTATATTTTGAGTTTCCATCACAACTTTTCAGATCTAAAAAGTAGTAGTTCTATTTTCAACTTTCTTCTTCTCCCTATTATATTTTGACAAGCTTCTTTCTTCCATCCATGGTCGACAATACACCACACTGAAATATAGCAAGCAAAACTCAATAGGTGGAAGACGAATCTTCTCTACTCTCACCTGAAACAAACCACCCGCCATAACCGTCGTCCGCCTTACTCGTAACCCGCCATACCCAATCTCTTAGATGGTCGGACGTGGTTCTATTTCTAAGCTCATCGGTTTGCTTCAGATCTAGACATTTTGGCCCGAAACCGACCGTACCCGACCCGTGCTCAACCCTAAGTGAGTCCCACTAATATTATCACACATGTATTATCTCTCCTAAATTATAATTGGAACTAAATTGAATATGGTAAGCAGTTGTTTTTTTAGATAATTTAGTGACTAAAAATTCATCCATCAAAGTAAATAAATTGGCATATCAGAGTTTGAACTTCAATCCCTGCATATTACGTGTACATATTCAACCAATTGAGTTAAACCCGTGAAACAATATGATAATTAGTTATAATTACATGTGTCGTCCTCCAACTTTAATTAAACAGGTCAATTTTTAAAGTAAATTTTTTCATATTTTAAAAATAAATATTATATTAGATTTTGAGTCATTTAATTTATTTATTTTTCCTCGTGGAATTTTGAGTCATTTAATTTTATTTGTGCTCCACAATAATTCCATTGTAATTTTATTATTGTTAAAAAAAATTAAAAAAATCCCATTATAATTTCCCTATAATCAATATTCCGTCCATCTCAAAATATAATAGAAAAATGGTCAAACAAAATTTATGTATATCAAACGTTCGTTGATCCAGTAGCAATTCACACTGAATTGGGTATAGATGACTGCGGTTCGATCATTCACAACTACGTTTAGAACAGATTAAAATGACTTGACGTCAGAACTTCTCCCGAACTCTAGATTAATTAACCTCATTCTCTATGAACCAGAGAGTAAAAGCAAAAAAATATTTAATCTAAATTTTTAATCAAATATACGTCAACATTTGATCGTTGTTTTTCGTTTATATTTTAGGACGGCGAAATACTCCATTATAAAACTGGCGCCTAAAGCAGTGCCTGGTTGGAAATCTATCTATAACTTTAAAACACTCATCAACCAATACTATTTAATTTAATCAAATGAAATGAAATGAATTAAATAAGTTAAAAAGTGTTCATCAATGGCGTTTCTCCTTAGTGGAGATATACGCTAACCCCATTATACCCACCATCATCATCATCAAACCCTATTTCTATATTCCATTATTCCTTTCTTCCTTTCTATTTTATTCTCCATAATAATATAATAATAATAATAATAACTTAATAATTTCATAATCACTTTTAAGTTAATTTTAATTCTCAATTTTATTCCTTTTCTTTTCACCTTCCAATTCTCCCACCACATATGCAACCAGAATCAATTCATTCAATTCTGATTTAGGGTTTTCAATTTTCATAATCATCATCATCATGGGCAACACCTCAAGCAACAGCAGTAGCAGCAACCGTCGTCGCCACGGTACAACTTCAAGGAGAAACCACCCTCCACCACCACCACCACCACCGCAACCCGAAATCACACCACATCATCAATTTGTTTACCCCGGTGCCGCACCGTACCCGAATCCACCCATGCATTATCCACAGTATCATTACCCTGGTTATTATCCACCACCACCACCACATGCACCTATGCATCTTCCTCCTCCTCATCATCATCCTCATATGGACCCAGATTGGGTTTCCCGATATTACCCTTGTGGACCGGTTATGAATCAACCCTTACCGTTTGTTGAGCATCAGAAAGCTGTTACTATAAGGAATGATGTTAATATTAAGAAAGAGACTCTTGCTATTTCACCTGATGATGAAAACCCTGGTTTTTTCCTTGTTTCGTTTACCTTTGATGCAACCCTTTCTGGGAGGTTAGTTTTTTTTTTTCTTTCTTCATGTTTCATATATAAATATGATGAATGGATTATTTTTATGTTCTGGGTTTTTGATTGTTGATGTATTTTTTAGTTTTTGATGTTAGGCATTGTGTTTGAGTTTTTAATTATAGATTCTTTGTTTATTGTTGTGTTTAGCTAACCGTTTGAAAGACGTGAAAAAGTTTGGTCTTTCGTTATGAAGTCTACTGGTTGAACTTGGTATGGTAGAATATATTTTGGATATGAGATTGAGAGAGTGACATATATTTTGGATTTTTGGTTTGATTAAAATGGCGGGATTGGCAAAAAGGACAGAATAATTTGTCCGCATCCGTTATCCTGTCAAAATAAGAGTTTGAGTTATTGTTATTTGTCTTCAGTTGTAGCTTTTGTTTAATAATGGACGGTAGTTTGGCGGTCTTTTTGAGGGTTTTATGCTATTGGCTGGCAGTATTGGCGGGTGGCATAATCTTAGATTTTGAATTAACTTCCTTTTCTACTCTTAATATATGATTGTCGAAGCGAGTGTTTGGAACTACGTCGCATCGGCATATGATGCACCTAGACAATCGAGCTACACGTTGTAGCTTTATGTTTGATGCACAGTGAACGAGGAATTAGATGCGGAAGCAAACATCCACCAAGTATTGTACATTTATTTATAAGCACTACAAATGCCATATCTCTAGGCGATGTGGGACTAAACCCAACCCTTCAACTTCACGCAAGCCGCTGTACCACTATCGGTACAATAAAGGCAGATGAGGTGGCTCAATAACAAGCGGCAGGATGGCCACAATTAAGGAGAATTTTCTAATAATATCTATTGTCATTCAAATTGAAATATTGATTTGGTAGTTTGGGAAATAGAATTGTTGGAAGACTACGGTGCTACTTTTATTTATCCTGATTGCTCAAAATATGGCTAGTTAGCAGCAAAAAATAGTGACTTTTATATTTCAACACATGGTTGTCAAACTATCATGTGAACTCATAGACTCCTAGGTTTGCATAGAATCATATGTTTGGGGATGGTTGGTTGAGTGCATAGTTGTCAAACGCGCTTGTATATGGACTCGTTCAAAATTGAATCGCTCAAAACCATGAGCATATGGCCAAGCAAGCTAGTTTGATTCAAAGATATAATTAGACCTAAAAGCTAGTTTGATAAATAATCCTACTAAAGAGGAGTAGGTGGTGGAGAGGGTGGCTAAAGGGAGAGAAAAAGGCAAGTTGGTAGTGTTTGTAGAAAGTAGTGTCTGTGTTGAGTTGCAGTGAAAGGCGAGTGTTTTTTATTAAAGGGGGGAGGGTGGCTAATTGGAGAATGAAGGGACTGGGAGATGGGTATTGCATGAGTTGGGATGTAAAGCCTTGATTTTGTTTTGTTTCCTTTCGTGTATCTATCTTTTGATTGCCTATTTTTTTTGTTAAGAGGAACACTAGCTATACAATCTTGTACATATTTTACGTGATTGGTCCATTTTTTACAAACTCAGCCCCCTTACTCATAAACATAACCTTTTAGTGCTTCTGATTCTCTGAATGCTAATTGCCGTGTCTGTGTTATTGTCTTCAAATCATAATGATGATTATGAATGTGGAGATTTTTACTTTTGTTCTTCATTTACTTGTTCTGAAAGTTTTATTTCCTTGTATCTATGTTTTTGACAGCATCACCATATATTTCTTTGCAAAAGAAGATGAAGGTTGCGTCCTCACACCGACCAAGGAAAACCTTGCACCTGTGACTGTACAATTCCAGCAAGGTCTTGGACAGAAGTTTAGACAGCAAGCTGGAACTGGTATTAAATTTTCAATGTTTGAGGAGTCAGATTTATTAAAGGTGGGTGACATGGATGTCTACCCTCTAGCAGTGAAGGCAAATGCATCGTCTGGTAGTCATGATGAATCAAATGAAACTGTGAAATCTGGCAACATGAACTCTCAGATAACTCAAGCGGTGTTTGAGAAGGAGAAAGGAGAATTTCGGGTAAAAGTTGTTAAGCAGATTTTGTCTGTAAATGGAATGAGATATGAGCTGCAGGAGATATATGGTATTGGAAATTCAGTGGAGAGTGGCGTGGATGACAATGACCAAGGAAAGGAATGTGTGATCTGTTTGTCAGAGCCTCGTGACACAATTGTTCATCCCTGCCGACATATGGTATATTCAGCATCGCTTTCTTGAATGAATTTTTTTTTATTAGTTCACTGAATGATACTGATGGTAGTCATCAATAGCATAATGTCCATATGGTATATGCAGCATCCCTATTTTGAATGAAATTTTTATTTGGTTAGTGTATTGACTATTGAGTGATTTCTGATTGTAGTCATCAATATCAATATTATGGCTAATCTTGACAAATATCTTATTTATAAGACTTAATTGCACTTTAATCCCCTATTTTATCAAGTTAATGAAAATAAATAGTCTCCTTTTTTAAAATCCAAACACTTTGGTCCCTCAAGTATTGAATTTTGGTCTGAATCTAGATTTTTGACCCCCTAAGGCTAAGGAATAAGGATGGTGAATTTTGTCCCCGAAAGTGATGAAGTTTTGAATCTAAGGAGAGAATACACTTTTGAGACCAAAAGTCGCCATTGTTTGGGCCAAAAATCTGAGTTGGGACCAAAATTTCAACACATGATAATTGAAGGACCAAAAAGTTCAATTTAAAAAAGGGAGACTATTTTTCGTAAACATGTATAATAGAGGACTAAATGTGCAATTAAGCCTGTAAATAAAAAAGTTAACAATTCTTCCCTTCTTTTTAAACATTTATCTTAGTTTCTTAGTGAACTCGTGATCTTTATGCCAAATTTAACTGTTGGAAACTACTCATATGGTGCTTGATGTACATTGGTTGGATTTGTACTATTTTTGCAGTGCATGTGTAGCGGATGTGCCAAGGTTTTGAGGTTCCAGACAAATAGATGCCCAATTTGCAGACAACCAGTTGAGAGGCTTTTGGAGATAAAGGTAGGGACTGGAGAGTAAAGAAAGATACATTGTTAATTTCACAAACTTCCTGTACAGCCCAACTGTAATAATATTTTAATACTTCTCCTTGCTTTCTTCCCTCACTTTTCTGGTTTTTCCAATCAGTTAGAAAAGAAGGAAAATAGAATTTATATATGACACTTGGTTTAACATCTGCAACAGGCTTATTGCACATGAAATTGTAGTACATGTCAATTCCTCCATTGGACTTATCTGTCTTTGCTTGTAGATTTTCAATTTTCTCTTGAGATCCCTTTTTTCCCAGGAAGAAAAGATATCAAAGATGATTAATAATTCATTATAAAGACGGATATTTCAGAATCATTAGATTTAGAGTAGACAATCTCAATGATTTTATCGTCCATCCAGCCTCTCGCACCGAATTATTTTTCTCTTTTCACCTTACCCTTCAATCCTTGTTGACATGAAACTATATTCCATGTCTTGTTGTTGTATTTTATGTTAAGTAGTCTTACTAAAAGTTTTATTATTTGCTTGATGATTACATGTGGGAGAATATGAGCCTAGTGGAAAAGCATACACCATGGTTTCATAATGATTTTTTAATTTTTATTCTGACCCTATCTACTAAAAAGGAGGGGAGGAACAAAGTTGAACGATAATGGAGTAGTGGGGCAAAGGAGAGGCATCAAATATGGAGATGGAAAAAGCACGACAGTGGTAGTGGTGAGTCAGAGAACGGTGGAAATGTGAATGAGGGAAGATGATTTAGTGTATGTTTGGTAATGGTATCACGGCGAGCACAATGTATTTACCGTGATATCAAACATATGAGATCGTAAATACATCAACGAAACTGTTTAATCCAATCCAATATCGAATAGTTCTTAAACGAGTAAATGTTCAAGTCCCTGCCTAAAATTGAAGGGTATTTAGATTTAGATTTCTATAAAATGATTCCTATCAGACACAACTCATAAATCATGCAATGAATTAATTATCCGCATTATATCATGTCAGTGTTGAACTTGGTAGGAAGAACCACAGTTTGATCATCGCAACTACGTTTTGGAAAAGATTGAAATTACTTGATGTCAGAATTTACCTCAAATTCTGAACAACTATTGTTCCTTTCCCTATAAACTAGAGGGTGAAAAATAAAATAAAAAATATGATGAATTGATTTATCAATTTAAAAAAAAAAATATCAATTCAATAAAAAGATGATGAATTGAACGGATGTCCACTTTGCCATAAAACGACAGATTTTTCAACCAGAAAATAAATAAAACGACAAATTTAAAAGCTTTATCATGTTGATTAAGACTCTTAACTAAGCACGTGAACGAAACGTGAATTGAATGAATGAATGTATGCCAACTTTATCACGAATCTTGTCAAAAAAAAATAACACACAATTCTTAAATCTAAATTTATAATTCTTAAAAGTTTGACAGCAATTAGAACTTAGAAGTAGTACTTGGTTAGAAGTGTAAGACGCATCTTGTGTAACTTTTTACCAAAAGCATACTACTAGTTAATCTTGATTATGATGTCCAACTTAAACTCAAGCCAATCATTCCTCAATTAGCACATTATCTTTCCTAATTCAACCAAACTTTTAGATTCCATTTTATTAGTCCATTTTAAGATATTTGTAACAATTTAAGAAAATGACACTATAGTATAGTAACTTATTGGATATGTGTCAAAATTATATTGACTTAAAGAATTGTTACGTTACACTGAATAAATGATTTGCCTATGTGTAAAAGTAACAACAATAAAAAAGTCTTCTTTTGTTAATTTTAGTGGCATGATGCACTCTTTTTGTAATTTTTTATGGCTTTCTATTTGTCTGTCATGATCAAGCCAATTTCTAAATAACATCAACTCAAACCAATCAATCACCAATTTAAAATAAAACTAAATAATAACTCCCTCAAAGTTAGGAAAAAGAGCATCACAAACTAATTAACAATTCCACACATACTTTACTAGCAAACCACAACAACAATGGTTGTTTATTTAGTATTAAGCACCCAACCACAAAGCACTCAGATGTCCATAGCATCTTACATAACCTTAACACACAGCATAGTTGGACTATAATCCAAATACATCAAACATATAAATTCAAATAACACATTGTTTTATTCAGACCATAATCACCAAAGGCTAAACACCTAAGGTTTGGTCTTGTAAGCAATTTAGTCTCCCCACAATTGATGCACATAGACACCACTGCTTCTGAGACTTTTGTAAACATCCATGCAATTTTCCTTGCTTGTAACAGCATTAGTTTTATCACCATTTCCTTTCTCAGGACATCTTAAAAACAATTCATCAACAAAGCATATAGCTCCACTGTCAAATACATCAGATAGGAACTTGAGTTCAACTTCACCAGCATTCATCTTCAAGACAACAAAATCAGCATATTGCACAGTTTCTTTGAACCAAGCAAGGAAATCAAACTCTTCTTCCCCAACATATTGATCCAGATCTTCATTTTCATCTCCGATATCAGCAGCTGTGGCAGTGACTTTACCGGCTAATCCAGGATGATAAACGAAAGTGATACCGGGTCTTTTCACGTAAGACAACATTATGGAAGTGTTGTAGTGAACAAAATACACATTGAAATCTTTCTGATCAATTGGATATGAAGGTAGGAACCAATCACTAACATTTGCATTCATAAGCTCTCCTACACCAATATCAATATAAACCAACCTCTTCCTAGTAGAAACATCTACAAACTTAGGCAAATATGAAACCGGCATCACCGGAGACGACGGTTTTTCACTCACAAGAGGTTCCATAAGATCTATGAGAGGTTTGGTTAATGTCAAACTAGGACAATCAGCAGGTAAACTAATCTGATTATGATTGAAAAAATTTGTAGCATTTTCAGATCTTTTCTTAAAAACAACAAGGTTAAGTTCATCATCAATAGAATCAACATGAACAACACTAGATGATCTCAACAACGACGAAACCGGTGTAGCTGATCTAATCAAATCATTGTGATGTGAACTTTTAGCACCGACAAGAAGTGCACCAATTCCATTAGGCTTAAGAACACGCTCAACCTCAAGAACAAGCAAAGCAGGCACAGAAACCTTATCAAGATCTCTAGACAAAACAAAATCAAATGAAGAATCTTGATAATCTAACTCATAAACGATCTTCTTCATCTTGAGGGAGAAAAAGTGGTTACTGTAAACACCACTAACAGTTGAAAAACCCAACTGTTTCATTGCTTTAACAGCCATTGAAGAACCTTCACCAACACAAAGGGTATTAGCATCACAGTTCAAAAACTGTTTACCCATTAACTCAGTGACAACATTCAGTGTCAAGTTAACGTCTTTTTCGCAATTCATAACACCCCAGAAACGATTCTGAAAGAAACTTGAACTGGGGTTTGAAGTGACGTTATCTGAATCTGCAAAACAATTGAAATTGTTTGCAATGGGAACCAAATTTCCGAAATCGAAATCGGATAAAGCGCGAAGAACAGCAACCATTGAAATGGTAGCTACAAGTACAATTGAACGAAAGAACACGCGCCGAATGATTGATCCATTAAGGATCTGGAAATTCAGGATCTTCTTCGTATCCATGAAAATTTCCAAGTTTAGAACAAAAGGGTATTCTTATTTTGTCAAAAAGACAAGAACTTTGATGAATTTAGAAGCAAAGATTGTGTTTTTGAGAGATTGAGAAATTGAAAAAAACCAGAGAGAGAAATGAGAGAAGAATTTAGCGAGTACAAAACCTTGATGAGGTATGGTTTCCACCCACGAGGACAGCCATTGATATTTGGAAGCTTAACCAGACTCTTGTTGAAACTCTTTTTTTGTATGATGTTTCATGCAAGTTTTTAGTACCCATTTTTGATGATGATGATGGGTTAAAACCCATCATTGTGAAGTTCAGAGCAAGATGTTACTACTTCATTTTATGAATGAATCAAATTGTGGTTCAATTTTAGAGGTGTTTGGTTTGTGAAGAGTGTGTAGATCTGAAATAGAAATTGGAGATGAAAAGGGTTGAATTGAAGGAGTGTGAATGTGAGTGAGAGTGTTGAAGAAGAAGAAGAAGGAAGAAAGAAAGATATAAGACAGAGACACGATGTGATGATATTAGTGATGATGCTGTTGGACAGTAGCCAGCTAAGGTGGGATCTCTAACTTACGTGCCAACTTATCGAACCTTCTTTCTCTTTTCCCTTTATTTTTTTGTTTTTTTTTAACCAAATACTACTAACAAACAGACACAGTCGATATGTAGGAAAGTCGGAAATAAGTTGAGTCGAGTTAAATTTGTTTGAGCTTAATCCGACTTGAATTAAACTGATTTAGTTTGAAATTTGGCTCAAGTTTGGCATGAGCATTTTTTTAATTCGACCCTAGTAGTTTAAAGATTGCGAACAATTCAACTTGAATCATTAGTTTCAATCTATTTTTACTTTAAAATTTAACTCGAGAGATTGATACAGTTTTTTAACTCGAACTTGGCTAAATTGGAGTTCACAAACAACTGGATTTGACTTCTTAAAAATTATTATTGTTAAATGTTTATGTTAACTTTTTTTTAAAGTATTACAAGTATAATCAATTATCTAAATCTATAAAATCAGTTATATAAATATAAAATTATAAATCAAATATATAAATTTAAAAAATAAAATAAAAATAATATATATAATCGAGTCATGTGAACCAAACGAGTCAAAATATATATAATCTAAATTTAACTCATTTAATTAATATTTTTCTTTAAATAATTAAATACACAAGTTCAAAAAAAAATTAAAAAATTCAAAGATAAAAAGTTTATTCTGGTGACTTAACATTGTGTCGTTAAATTCAATTATTACCAATGATAAGGTTATGATTTACTTTTTCTTTTGGTAAGTGTAGATGTTTGTAGGAGTATACCTTTGGTAAAGAGGCACGTAAATACTACCTCTACCTCTGTCTCAATATATAAGATCTTTTTTGATTAAATGATACTATTCATGTATCCTGCTTTAACCGTATTTTTTCATAATTTATAAATTTAAATATTACCATATAAGATCTTGTTTGATTCGTCTTGATGAGTATTTTCAAGATATCAAATTGTTATTATTTTTACTAATGCACGATTAAAGATATTAGTGATTAAAATTGTATATTGGCAAACGTGCAGTGGTCAAAATGAGTCTTATAATTTGAGGCGGAGGTAGTATTAAGTACTACTCTCTCCGTCCCAAAATAAATGTCATATTTATTAAAATTATCTGTCTTAAAATAAGTATTTTGTATTATTTATAATATTTGTTTTTTTTTTATTTTATTCCTTAAAACAATCATTAAGAAAGAGAGAAAAAAAAACACTCAAATATCTACTTTATAATATTTTAATGTTTACTACCAATAAAAAGAAAAATTGTTTTAATAAAAATCATATTTTCTCTTTTTCATTTACACATTTTTCTTAAAGTGTATGATTTAATCAATTGTACCACATAAAATGAAACGGAGAGTATAAACAATCTTTCTCTCACCGTGGCACTTCAGAAAATTAAGGTGCACGCTTTCCATTGCATCATATTCCCTTACCATTTTTTTACTACATTGACCACCTTCCAAATTGTTTAAACTTTGAGGATCAAGACAAATATACATTGAGGGGAATATAATTGTTGACCCTGGTGACGATAAAGCCAAAAACTTAAAAATCACAAAATAATTCTAAGGAAAAACATTAACACCTTGATGTTGTAGATGCAATTGTATTGTAATAACCCTCAATAATCCCATTATTTATTTTTCAGAAATTATTTTAATGTATAATATAATTTTAATGTAATAACCCTCAATGTATAATCCCTCAATAACCCTCAATAATCCCGTTATTGAAATATATGAATTTGAAAATAATGTACATAATATTAATTTAAATGTATAATAAAAATAATATATACCTTGAGACAATATTTTTGACGAATTTTCAGAATTGAATAGATGTGACATTTTTTTTTTGTTGATAATAATTGATGTGACATTTTTATCATATAACTCAAGATAACATATGTCTGTACGTGAGACTCTCCCATTGGTTCTGTCCGTCGGTGCCTTGTACGTGTTCATTCAATTGATCCACGTTAAATTATTTAATGGGTTAAAAGTATTTGTTCACTCTCCATGTGAATTTAAATTCAATCCACGTAAAAACTTTCTAAACTATATTTTTTTGCTTAAATAATATATTGTTCCATTTTTTTTTATTTCAGTTTCGGTATATTTATTTTTTAGAAATTAATCTTCGAATGTTAAAATAATCTTGATTTTAGTTCCTAAAACAAAAATAAATTTCTGCAGATTTACCTTTGATTTTTTTGCAAATTATATCTACGTATTTTTCTTCAAATTTTAGTTTAAAGGACTAAAATCAAAATTATTATATCTTTCAGAGATTAATTTCAAAAAAATAAACTCACAGAGACTAAAACAAAAAATATGCGAACTTACATAAATCAATTGGTTATTTAAACTTATTTTTTAGAAATATTTTATTTTAAATTATTCAGCTTATAATAATTTCATTCGTTAACCTTTAATTGCTCTCCGGAATCGAATTCAGATCCTGCAATATAATTCATTCTTAAAGGAAGTTTTTTAATTAGCCACTTAAGTCTAATTACTTAATTTATAAATTTTTTTTGAAAGTAATTACTTAATTTATAATTTTATAGTAGCATATGTGTAAAAAAATAATTATAGTAGTATACATCTCTTCATTAAACTAGTATTTTTCTTTTGTCTATAAATAAAATGACAATCACTATCTAAAATTCACACACAACAACATAATATAAAAATCAAGTTTCGGATCACAACCATGTTTACTGTTTTATTTTCTATGGTCACATTAGATTTTTGACAAAAAAGTTGCTTGGGCACAACTCCATATCAAAAGTACTTTCTCTAGATTTTTATACATATAAAGATTATGGTATAAAATTGTAGAACTATTTTGTAAGTTTTTTTTTGAGACCGGAGTATCTATTGTCGAATACAATGATTAATCTATCGTTGTACTTGAGACACCTCAAATGGTGAGACAGCTAACTAGAAATTTAAAACTTTTTCATCACCAACGTGAGAATCGAACCATTGACCGTTAAATTTTAAAAAAAAAATTGTGACTACTTGTTTAAGGGTCTAAATAGTTTAATATCTTAACCGGTATATTATTGTACATTTATGTGAATATGTTTTGAATAAGTTATTTTGAGAAGAGAGTACATTGTCAAGTCAAAAGGCATTTCACTACAAATAGCGGACATGAAGATAGGATGCACCCACTCCCATGCCAATCCCATGATACTTCCTCTTCACATTATTAATTGTACGTATGTGTATGTGCTTTGGTGTTCGTTGATTGTTTGTCAATTGTCACCATCAGTGGAGAAAGAGTCTCAAAATTAATTATTGGCAACAACGCTATGGCTCACGAGAACAAAGGGTTCACCCACCCAGACATGAGTTTCTGAAGATGACATGAGTGTGTACGTGTTTACTCAATATGCTTAATGCATTGTATTGTATGACTTATGACGTATATTTCGTAACATCAATACTATATATTGTAACATTCATAGGATATTGACATCGTGAGTTGATGCTAAAAAAATATTAGAATACTGTGTAATTTTGTTAATCCCTGATAAAAGACTGGTAGGTAATATCGAACTAAAAACACATAGTAAAATGCAAGCACTAAAAACAAATAATACTTTATCACATTTTGGGACATACTCCACTAAGCAAGCAAAGCTTCACAGGGGAATCAATTAAAAACTAGCCTCAACAATGATGATATCATACACGGACAGCACACTCTCCAGATTTATGCAATACAAGTTACTACTTAGTATACAAGAGTAAGAACAAACAATAATGGTTTGTATGTATGCACTTCAAAAGTACCGATCTCAAAGGACCAATTTCACATTATTCCTGTAATCACTAATCAGATATCCTAGTAACAGCCGTTTTGTAATTACAGGAGGCGGTTGGAGAGAGAACTCTCCCTCCCATCCTCATAGTTCTATCAATGGCATGCTCATCCGTTAATAACCGAATATACAATAAACCAGCTAGTTAATCTTTACTTAAATCAAGATGTTAAAACTAAACCAGCCGGATAAAAGATAAGATAAACAAACCATAAAAAAATTGCTTAAAACTCTTTTTAGATTTAGTTATTGTTTGTAGCTAGAGTTGCTGATTTTGCTAGAAAGTGGAGGCTTCTCCTTGAGACTGGTAGCTAACAAGGTTTCGGAGTTGCTTGGCTGGCTCTCAGCTATGCCAGGTCTCGTCCAGATTTTGATGTGCCCCTCCCGGCAGGTTGTAAGTACAGATTCCTGGGTAAATATCAAGCTAGAAAGTGGCTCGGTATGCACACGGTGAGCAACCAGCGGAGAGATTTTTGGAACATCACGCATACTTGGAGCAGGTTGTAAGGTACCCAATGGTACTACATTGTCCCAATGGGATGACTGACTTCCAGTACTAAAAGTTGGGGATCCGAAAGTTGGGGATCCACCGGGGGGGCGCCTCAAGGGCACTACAATCTCGTCCATTTCCAGATCCCATAGAAGCAATTGTGTATCCTGACAAACAAAACATCGTAGTTTCAAAAATGATGGATAAGTAAACAAATCAACATATATTCCCAAACAATAACAGTCACTAGCAACTAATTACGCTTATAAGGCTTAATATTATAAGTGAAGTTATAGACAGTTAAGCCTTTTCCCTCTCCATCTTAGTTGGGAATGAGAGGATTCAACTATCTAAGCTACATCAGTTGTACAAATAATATAAACATAAAAGTTAGCATTATCTTATTTTGGCAGACACACTCTGAAAGTATGTCTAGATGAAGAATTTTATAGGAAAATGAAAGAGCAATAGATTTTTATTTCAAGAGTAAATTTTCCATTTCAACAACTTTTAAGAATGAAAGGAATAATTATCATTAAACTTAATATCTAATCACTTATTCAACTTGTTGAGAACATTATTGTATATATAATCTTAAATTGAAAATGAACACTACTCTCCATTCTCATTGTTTTTCCAAATACTCCATCCATGCGTATCCTAAGGAATTAAAATTTCCTAACATCATCATATGAAACATGCTAATGCTATAAACCATAAAACTAAAATATTATGTCTGGTAAAACATCTATACAAAGTCTTCCTAATCAAATACTTTTTACTTCAGTTTCCTATTCTATGGTGGCTTACTAAGCATGTTATTGATATGTCAGTTTCTTAAAACAAGTCAAAGACCCAACATTTGAAATCCATGACTGATTCCAAATATTCCCCCAGTACCGCTTAAATAACAGATTCAAAATCAAAACCATATAGTAATCACTCAATTTCTAGGCATGCAATTCCATCTGTCAATCATAACAAAGGCCAATAGGAAGTAAATAGTTGTAAAATTGTAAGCAGAGAGCCAAAACTACACAAAGGGACAGCGAAATTATAATGAAGACATTTGTCCAAGTACCTGACCAACTGAACCAAATCGATACATAACCGTCTCTCCATTGTCATTTGAATTTGGTGAGGACCAATATGAATCAAAAGCCACTCCACTGACCTGAACACAGCATTTGACGTAAACTAAATCAACACTTGTAGGAAAGTTTGCCAACTCAACATTACCAAACAACTTACCCATGAGTTATGTCCTTCACCCCATGCAACAACTTTGCGATCTTCCATGCTCCAAACTTGAACTAAATCATCTTCTCCTCCCGTCAAAATATACTTTCCATCCATGCTGCCAAAGCAGAGTTTTTATGGTGTTGTTTTCTCAAAAGTTTGAATAAATCATTTTAAAAAGTAAAAATGGAGATAATAACAAGCTCATGTACAATAACTTAGATAAGTATAATTGTTTTTGTTTTACAAGTTCAAGAGTGAGAAAATGGGAACAAATCCAAAATGTCAATCTCTAATAAATTGACCAGGATCAAAACCAAACATATCTCACCTCCAAGCACAACATAATAAACCACCATAATAACTTTTTCCGCCGCATATAAGATGTTCTTTTGCATAATCAAACACTCGCAAGTAACCTGGGTGCATTGAGAAAATAAATCTAAGACTCTGTTCAATTTTATTTTTTTTATTGTAAGGAAATAAATAGAAAAAACACACAATGAGGACGGCAAAGTGTGAAAGACATACCATCTCGTCCAACAGTTGCCAAATATGCCCCATCCGCGGAGAAAGAAATACTGTTAATTGAACCCTGGCATATATGCCATCTGGCTATTGGATTACTCTGCAATAGTCAATTTTTAAAATAAAAATACGATAAGAGTATGTAACACAAAAAAACTCTCTGGAAGCACAGACAGTACAGTTAATGTATTCCAAACAAAGTTTGCCTTAAAAAACATAAGCAATTGCTCAATCAATCAAAATGACCAGTGAGAAAGGTACAAAATTTAAGAACAATACACCCATTACTAATAAATATAAATACAAATTTAACTACAGCAAGATTATAAAAGGTAGCACAAAAAATCATATATAAAAGTAGCATATCAGCATTTTGTCAAGAAACCAAATGAATATCAAACTCATTACCTTACTGTACCGTGCATGTGAAACAGAAAACTGAGTTTGATCTTTGAGGATTGGGAATGAAGAATCACCTGCACCATCTTTATTCTGAAATAGGAAAGAAGAGGTAAATAATTTAGCTGAAAAATTCACCATAAAAAATATCAAAATAAGTGAACCGTAAAGCTAGCTTCACTCTTAACAACTGAGTCTTGCCTTTTCATATACGTACAAATTCCCATCAGCATGAGCAACAACAAAAGCACCATCACCTCCGGGCACCCAAGAAATACATGTACAACGACTGTTTAAATCAAAATGCATCAATCAAGATAGATTCCAATTAGAGTTTTTGACATAATAACATTCCAATACATTAAAGTTCTACAAGGTAACCTGGAGAAATTAATAAAACATAGCAATTTAGAGAAATGGTGTCTAACTTTTCTATAACTCAATCCCAAGAATTACAACCACAGAAGTCAATGACTGTACTAGAATCACTCTTTGTACTCATTAAAAAAAGATCAATGAAAACTTTATTCTCTTAACTTCTTTGCATTTCTAACAATGACATCAACATTCTTGTATACAAATCTAATTGAAGTTTCCATTGACTATTTGTCAACTTTCATGTTTTGCTTGATTCCTAGCTTTTATCTAACCTAACAACTAACAAGCTTCTTTTTTTGGTACATCGGAAAATAACTAACAAGCTTCTGGACTTGATTGACACCCGTATCAATAAGAAATCACACAATTTAAAAATAATAAATCCTCATCAAGCATAACCATTTATTTTTGTCAAAATACTAAATACAATCAGCATTCGTATTGAAATTTTTTTATATAAAATCTAAAAAAAAGCAGATATGAATATAGCTATATCTACCAGGCAGACATTGGGCAACATACTGCAACCCACATTAAATGATCAAGACAGCCAAATCACGGTTACATTTGAACCTTCATTCGTATAACATAGAGACTACCGTCAAGGTAGGTACCTCCAAAACATTTAAAGTAAAAAGTTAACCCGCGGCTCAACAAGTTATACAAAGTGATATAATATGAAAGTTTTTGGAATCGCGAGTTTGCTTTAAACCGAAAGAGGATAGTAAGATCGAAAAATCATAAATCGCAACCAAAATTGTTGGATTCTACTCAATTAATTTTGTTGAATTGAAAGGGAAAAGCAAGATCGCACAATCAAAAAATCGCAACCAAATTCAATGGATTCTACTTATATAATAGTAAATATATTTTATAAAGTGCAACCAAGTTTAAAATACAGAGGAGGTGGCATGGAACTGCTACTAGCCATTTAAAATCTAAACAGAGAGTGTAAAACAAAGAGAAAAAAAAAATAAAGAGCTTCAAATCGGGTCAAAAAACTCCAACCGGGAAATCTTTTACCCATTCCAAAATTACCCAACAAAAATACCAGAATCAGTAGAATCCGAACAAAATCACCGATTTAACTAGGATATTCTGATTCTGTGCGATTTTGCTCTGATTTAAGATTCTACTCGTGATTCAGATCGTTTAGGGCAAGCAAAATCCCAAAAATGAATAACCTATTCATTTTGATTATGGAGTGACATTCAGGGTACAAGAATCATCAAAGTCCAACCATCCGATCTTATCACGGCCTATTTCTTTCCTTATAATCTACTCTCATAAATTGACATGACACATCAACAAACAAGAATCTAAAGAAAATAAAAAAGTGTATGCAATAGTGATTCAATCCACATTTGGGAATGAATCCCCTTGGCAGCTCTGTGTGTGCATGTCAACACTAATAGAAATCAGTACGCATTGGACCAAGAAAAAGAACCCTCCACAATTTAGGTCGTGCAAGAATTTTGAGAAAACTAACACTTATCAGTTATCACTGATAATTGAAACATTAAATGAGATCATAAAATCTTGCCTGTTATTGAGAATGCCATCTTTGTTGTAATGGTGGGCCCCGACAATCTTTTTACCAACATCCTGTAATTGCTGTCTCAGGGACACTGAGTAGACTACAATAATAAACATAGGTACCATAAATCTTAAATTCCCCCACTGAAACGAAAAGTTAACTTTAAATTTCAGTTAACACAACACTTAATTACCATCGCCAGAGAACAAGCCTATGAGCAAATCATGCCCGTCCTTAGCATCCTGATCAAATGCGTGGCACACAGGATTCGAATTACTGAAGTGGATAGACTTTATCGGGTCCTACACACAACAAGAAACTTCAGATGAAACGAACCCAAAATACTTAGAACGCATCAAAACCCGACAAATATACCTTGTCTTGAGAATTCAAATCACTTATCAAAATCGCATCGCCAGCATTGAAAATCAAGTAAGATCCTTTCCCATCAAAATTTGGATTAGCCACCGAACTACTCAAACTCGAGGCACCAATCGAACCGATCCTACTGGTCACTCCATTGCTTTTGCTACTACCGTTTCCACCAACAAAACTAAGCGCCCTACTTCCATTGCTTCCTCCTCCTAACAATCTAGCTGCGGCTGACCGTACCCCACTGCTGGCACTAAAACTCGAAGACGACGCAGTTGGAGTTGAAGGTGCTGCCTTCTCTTTAAGATGCGCTAGGGTTACCTGTTCATTCAATAAAACCAACAATGTACTCATATATTAATATTAATTTGATCAACTCCGCAATTACTACTAGAAACAAAGAACAAAAAACTATACAATTCGACGTGGAAAGCAATACAAGTCTTGACCAAAACCAATTCTACATAATAAAGAAAAAAGCTACATAACTTATTACAACAAAAAAGAAGCTATATAACACAATAGAATTACATACAGAACTTAATGCGGAAAGTGCAATAAGAGTACGCTGAGACTGTCAAAATCACCGGGAACCGAATTTTGAAGAAACAAATATAAACCATAAAAAAGAGTCAAAATCAGAAACAATTGAATTGAACTATATGTATAAACAAAAATCTAAGTATCTAACCCTAGGAACAAATCAAAACATGAAGAAATTCAATTCAATTGAATATTATTATAGAGTGTAAATAAAGAAATAGAAGAAATGAAAGAGGAATTGAATTGAAGATTTCAACCAGAGAAACGGTTTTGCCATGATTGAATTGAAGAAGACCAGCAGGATGAGTTTTCTCGAATTGAAGTTTATATCTTCCTTCAGGGGTTTTGAAATAGGTTTTGAGACCTTGTAACTGTGTAGAACCACCACCACCACCACCGCCACCGGAAGAAGAAGACGGCGTCGTCATATTACCGTTCGATGTATTCATCATCGGAGAACAACAACAACAACAACGATCATCACTCTCTCTTTTTCAGTTCGTTAGGGTTTCGAAAAAATCTTCAACAATGAAATGGCTTTCGTTTTTCACTTTCACTCTGTAGAATAGATCAAATCAAATCAAAAAGGGGGAAAATTAAAATTAAAATTAAAATTATGAGAACAAAATCCGGTACCTAAGTCAACGAAATAGACGGTCACGATTGAAATTGGAAAATTAGCTGGTCTTGTGAAACTCAACTTGAGAAGACAGATTATAAGATAGATGAGAAAATGAAACTGAAACTGAAACTAGAAAGTAGCAACAGAAAACGATTCAATGTAATGTTTTGTACACTGTCTTGTGTTGTGTTCTTTGTTTTACAATTTCGCTTTCAATGCTTTGTTGTGTGTGCCGTCGTGTTTAATACCCAAGCCCATACAATTGGGCTTTAAAAGCCCGGACAAAGAAATAAATGGATTCAGGTAAGCCTATTACAGAAGGTCTACTTACCCTAGGGCTCAGGGGACCATTTTTTTCTTTGACTAAAAGAACTACTCTAGGGAAATTGTTAACCATGCCTCTAAGGTTGGATACTGTACACTATATTTATTCACAAAATAACCAAAGTAGTTAAGTAGTAGTTAGTTTTTTATTTTTTGAAAAAAATATTTTTCTTTGTTTGAGCGTTAGTAATTAAATTCATTGACCTCATTGGTACGATGAAAATTTATAGAAGCTATGATGGTGTTTCCCAAATTCAGAGGTTGAGACCTTATTGTGGATGATATTTTGATTTGGGATTGAAGTCTATCACCACTCACGGTGTTTCTTTGGCTAGACATGTTTTGCAATGCAGACTAAAATATTTATTGAACTCATTCCTGCTACAACATCCATTTATTTGGAATAGTATTCCCTGGTTGGAAACAACTTCAGGTCCTTACATTTAATACAATTTTAAATCAAAGATAAAATAGAGAGAATTATGTTCTCGTTTTCTCTCCCTGAACATGGAACAATTTTGTGTAATTTTCACCATACCAAAATCAAAGATGACAACTAAGGAATCATAATCAATTACTACAAGGGAGAGTGTTGTCATGGTGTAAAAAACATTTGATTATTTTTAATGTTTCCTCTTATTATTTATGTCAAATTTGTATGCATAATAGTTTTCAGTTTGTTACCTTAAATACACGTCAAGGTTCGTGAAACACTATGATCGGAACATGTTCGTCCAAAATGTGCAAATACAACATTATTTTTTAGTTTTTGAAAACTTCACTGAGCAATACTGTCAAGATTGTAAATTGATTGAGCGTTTCTTGCTTGTGATTGAGTTTGTAAATTTTTATTCAAAATGACATATGTAACACATAAGTGAATATTGAAGAGATGCAGGGATGATTGTTTTCTTATCAAGGGTCTTTGAAGGTTTGGTAACGGATAAAAATTCAATGTAATGGTTTAGGTATAATAAATAGACAAATTAATTGAGGAACATGAAATCGAAAGGTAAGGAGAATAAGAACAATTGTGTGAAAAAATGGAGACAGTCTCACATGCTTAAGATATATAAAGAGCAAAAAGTAATAAAATATGGTGGTAATTATTGTTGATTGACTGAATTGTTTAAACATCTAGTGAAAAAGACACAAGGAGGACTATTGTGAGTCTCTCTCTTGTTTAATAATTTGTTTCTTTTAATTATTAATTTTGTTTGTTTGTTTAATTATGATTTACTACTAATTAATAAAAGTGCAAGGCTCATTTTAAAAGTAAAAGTAAAACCAAATTTAGTTCGGAGCTTATTTTAATTAGGTTCATTGATCTGCCATACAAATAGTAAAACATACTTGGTTATTTAATTGGTTTCATAACCCAAATATGTTTTGACTGTCATATATTTTAATATGTTTTAGAACAACTATTATTGAATATTGTAGTTTTAGAAATGAACCCAAACATGTTTTAGTAGTTTGGTTATGACAATCAAAAAATACTATGTTTTAAGATATATAAAGAGCAAAAGGTAATAAATATTAAGGTAATTAATGCTAGTTGGCTGAGTTGTTTAAACATCCAGTAAATAAAAAAAAGTAATGAAAGGACACAAGGAGGACTATTGTGGGTCTCTCTCTTGTTTAATAATTTGTTTCTTTTAATTATTAATTTTATTTTTTTGTTTAATTATAATTAATATTGATTAATAAAAGTACAGAGCTCATTTTAAAAGTAAAAGTAAAATGAAATTTAGTGTGGAGCTTATTTTGATTGGGTTCATTGATATTATACAAAAAATTAAAACATACTAAGTTATTTAATTTGTTTCATAACCCAAATATGTTTTGACTGTCATACATCATCATGTTGCAATTTACAATTGTTTCATTAGCTTTTAACAGACTGAAAGATGTTTCTACTAACTTATTCAATACAATTGTTCTAAAGGGGAAGCAGCAACATTGTTTGAGCAATTGAAACATTCAATGGAACAGATTGTAATGAGAATGGAACATATGACATTCCTTATACAACAAATGCCAGAAGATGTAGAGAACCAATTAAGAAGGGCAGATTGAGAACCAAGAAGAAGGTGGTTATACCTCTTTGGAGGGTCATGTAGGATCATCATCTAGGGAGATAAGTTCTTCTGACTTTTCTCCAAAATTTGTTCTCTACAAGTTTGACAATGAAATGTCCTATTCATTTTCTTCTCTTTTTGGGCGTGAGGAGGAGTCTCAAAATGATCTCTAAGATGAAGATGAGGTTGGTCATGAAACTGATGAATCACTTTCGATTCAACCGATGATTCGAGTGGTTTTAATAGGCAAGAATTTGTTATAGAATCTTGCAGTAATAGAGGCAGTGGAGGTGGTTGTGAGGAGATTGGCACTGCTGCAGATGGTGCAATTGATTTTTCAGTTGAAGGTGGAGGAGGTGGAGGTGGTGGTGGTGGGGAGATTAATATTGCTGCAGATGGTTTTGTAGTTAAATGTGGAGGAGGTGGTGGAAGGGGAGGTGGAAGAAGTGATTTTGCAATTGAAGTTTTATTGATGATGAAGATTATGGTTATCTTCAAGAGGCAGTAGGTTTATGATTGTTTGTATGTTTCAGGTAGCAGCAAAGCAATTGAGTAGTAAACTTAAGTGTCATTTAACATGGGAAAATTGCAAAATTTCCATTGATATATTAATTATAATAATCAATGGATGAGATTGAAGAAGGGCAACTTATTACTCACTTTTTGGAACAAGGTTTACTCTATTAAAAAATTGTTCACTTGAACATTATATAATACTTTTATTTACGTTTTTTGTTTGGATTAGCTCTATTTGTATATTTAATGTTTAAAGAAATCTGGCCATGGAAAATGCATCTAGACACCCATTTTAATATTTTTTACATCTTAATAAAATTTGTCAATAATTTTATCAAAATCAAATTAAAAGTTTGTAATAACATTTCTTTAAGGCAGTATATGTTTAATCAAATTAACTAATTTTAGTATTTGTTCTTATAAATAAAAATCACACTTTTCATTCATATTAAAATCAAAATACACTAATTTCATAAAGATAAAAAAAAAATGCTAAGAACACATTCTCTAACACATTTCAATTAAAATTTGTCACATTATCTCACTTATCGTTTCATTTTAATTCTTTTTTTATTAATAAATAAATAAATAAGGAAAAGAGGTGATGTGACAAATTTTAATTTGAATGTTTTAAAAAAGTGTGTTCCTAGCATTTTTCAAAAAAAAAATGCTCCCATAATTAATGACTTCATTCTAGATCTAAACAAAATGCTCATAAAACATGATCAACGTCAAGTTTAAATTTGGGGTTCCTATCTTTACAAACTTAAAAGATTACGACGAAGAAAATCACTTTGAATCAAAAATAAAAATGGAGAAGAAGAAATTTGGTAAAGAAGAGAGTGGAGTTGAAAAAGGAAATTTAGCCCTCTTATTTATTTATTTTAAAAATGAAATTTTTAGCTAGACTACTTCACTAATTTTTTTTTTTGAATTTATCTAAAAGATCAAGTTAACATGCTGCATTCAATATATACATGCATCATGAAGACAAATGACATACGTATAATATTTCTTTTAATTATTCTTATCATCACGTAGGCATGCAATAACGTCTTAACTCTTATTTTATGTGTTTCAAAATTATTGTTCTTTTAACTTTGTCTCAAAATTATTGTTATTTTTGAATATCAATATAAAATTAATGTTAATTTATCATTTGTACCCTTACAAAAATTAAAACATTAATTAAATATATATATTTGTTAATAAAGTAAGGATAAAAGTAATTTAACTTATTAATCTTTTTTATTTCTTAATTCACGTGCATAACTCTAAAAAAATAACAGTTTTAGAACTAAGGGAGGGAGTAACATATAAATAATAAATCATGTGACCATCTTCGTTAAGATTCAGTAACAAACCTGCAAAGGCCAAAGGGTTTTACATATCTTTGTGAAAGATAAATATAGTTGCAACTTCAAGTAGAATTGGTAAAAAGTATTTGGAAATGCTTGGGGAAAAAAGTTAAATTTATTTAAAAAAATAGTCCTAAATTCAACATTAATATCAATCATCATTAATTTTGCTATCGTCCTCAACGTATTTCAAATCCAACGTGTTTTGTAGCTCTCTATCATTCACATAGGTGACATGAGACTTTTTTTTTTATCATATGTTATTTTAATATTTTTGATAACTTATATGTGAGACAAAAAATTGTATTATGATTGAGTGATTGCAAGAATTTTAGTTTTTGTTTTGTTTCTTAGCTCCAATTTGTCCTAAAAAAAACAAATTTTAAAATAAAATACAGTATAACTGAAATTATCATACTATGTCTCTTATTTTTTAGCTGTTCAAACGCACTCTATAGCAAAAAACGATGAGGGCGCACAAAAAATGATGAGGTGCGAAAAGTAATTTTCATATTAGAAATATATAGCTATTAATTTAGGCCCAAAAGTTTGAGGTGGTATTTGGGCTTGTATTATTATTGGGACTCTCATACAATAATATCCATTGATTAATCTATCAATCAATCTTATCTTATATATATAAAGGGAAGCTCTTATTTGCTTATGTGGCAACCTAACAAAACTCCTCATATTTTTTCTTTTTCTAAGTTTTAGTTGGTGCTTATGTGTCATCTCTCATTATATGCTAAAATGTACTCTCTTTTTAATTAATCTAGCATCCAATTAACTTCCTTACTTATGTAGAAACCTCCTCATTTTATCATGCATTAAGTAATCAATAAAATTTGACACTAATACTACACAACCAAAACCAAAATGTAAATTAAATAGGTGAAAGATAAACCTAATATCAATTTTTGCCATGTGAAAGGTTTCATTACAAACAAGCATGGTTTATATCTTAAGTTATTATATTATCAAAAAAAAAATTAAGATGTTATAGTTGTTTCAATTGCCATGATACACATGCATAACAAATAAAATAGCCTCCACATTAACAATAATAAACAATACAAAAAATTTTGGTTAGTTGTAAACAAACAATAATATATAAAACAAATTATATGCATATTTCTTTCCTATTCCATAACCGATATTCTTTAACTATGAAAATTCACTCATTCGTTGTATTAATACAAATTTTTAATTATAATTCATAAATTGCTCTTCTCCAATCTATAGTTTTTGTGAGTATAAATACATACATTTTGTACATTTTGGTTTCACTAATCATCATTTTCTCTAAATAATTTTTAAGAGTACTCTTCAATTTTGTATAATAGTTTTTGTTTTCTTTCTCACTATTTACATATGTCTAATATATATTGATCATTATTTTGATGCTCATCACTCTATTATATTTTGGTTTCACTAATCATCATTTTTTCTAAACAAATTCTAAGAGTACTCTTCAATTTTGTATGATAGTTTTTGTTTTCTTTCGATCTAATTGTGCACACATGTGTAATATATTCATTATTTTGATGCTCATTACTCTATTATATAGATTCCTCAAGTATTTACGTTATTCTTGGAGTCTTTTGCAATCAATAATTATACTATTTTAATCTACTTTCTCCATATCCATATAGTAGAACCAGATGAAATGAAGAAAGAAAATATATAATTTAGGGATAATTTTTGTTTGAGTCATCATTTATCTACTTTCACAAATGTAATTTTGACAAGTAAATATTTTTAATTTGTATCAACTTCACAATGAACAAAATTAAATTAACTAGATATTGTACTCTTTAAATATTTAAAATGAAACTCTATTCTTAACGTAACAATTATACAATACCTCTGTTAAATTGAAATAAATTTAATATATTATATTCTTTAATTCAAGAACAAAATTTAAAAAAAAAACATAAATAAACTTAATATTACATACTTTATATATTTTAAATTTCCTCCTATTTTTAAAATAACATATCCAACATTATTTTAGTAAAAAATAAAATATATTTTTTTAATAATTACATTTTAAAATAAATAAATAAAAATATTTTACCTTTACCAATGTGATTGGACTTATCATAATTGTTATTATTCATTTATATTTTAATTATATAATTTAATCGAAATCGCGCAACGCGCGGGTTTATTTCTAGTATTCTTAGAAGAAAAGGGTTTTTGTTCTAGTTGGTGGATATAGGTTAATTCACGATTCACGATGGTTCCTGCAATTAATTCCAACAAGTTTAATCTGTTATGGAAAATTGCAAGTGGGTCTTCTGGGGATGTTTATGAAGGTTTGTTTCATGTTTCTTATTTTTCTTTTCAAATATTAATAATTGTAATTGTAATATTCTTTTTTGTATCAATCATATCAGGTGTTGATGCACAAACTGGGGAAAAGGTTGCTATCAAGCTGGTATGTTTATGTTCTCATAAATTTCTTGAGATTGATTAAATTGTTCTTGTTTCTAATTGCATGTTTAGTATCTTATAGCTGTGCCTGTGTGTGTGTGTGTGTGTGTAGTATCAAACCACCTTTGATTTACTCTATGGAACATGTATTTTATAGACTATTAAATTTGGGACAATATATATATATAGTGGGAGCAATGCTAATGGCTTTCAAGGAAACATGAAGAAATACTTTATAGATTGCAGTGACATTTGAAATGCTAAATTATCTCAATATGGATGCAAAATGTGTTTAAAGTTGTTGTGTTGTAGTTTATCTTAGACCGTTCATCATATTAAGAAGCTTTTCATATCAGTCAGTGATATTGATCTATGTTTTTAATTCCTAATCAACCGTCCTGTCATCTGCCCCCAAAAAATTTCAGGAGCCTGTGGGTATCAAGCATGCGAAGATTCACCATGAAGCATACGTGTATAAGATTCTTCAAGGAGGAAGTAAGTCAATGTTTCTATTTGATCTCTTTACCGATTTTTCATGGAAATGTGTTTGTTTTCTTGAGTGTTGAGGTAGCATAATTGATTTATTGATGTCCAAAATCTTAAATTAATTAGAATCAGTACCTTTTTTCTTAAGCCAAGCCATTAAAAAGTAGATAATTAAAACTGAAAAAGTTTCACAAAACAACTAAGGTTTTCCTTTGAGTAACTCAACTTGGTTCCTTAATTATATATATGCAGCGGGGGGGTGCCTCATCTCAAGTATTTTGGAGTTAAGGACAACAATAATATCATGGTTATTGACCTTCTTGGTCCTAGTTTGCACGATCTGTTCAATTATTGCCACCAGAAGTTTTCATTGAAGACGGTGTTAATGCTTGCTGATCAATTAGTAAGTCAAGTTAACTATTATTATGAAGTAATTAAAGCACCTATATATATATATATATATATATATAGTGACCCTAATGTTTCAGTTGGTTCATATTATTGGTCAGATTAGCAGAGTTGAATATATGCATTCAAAAGGTTTCCTTCACCGTGACATAAGTTCAGACACTTTTTTAATGGGTGTAGGTGATAAATCAAACCAGGTACATTCTTTCAAAAAGTTAATTCTGCTTCTCTTGGTATAATCCTTAGTTAGTTTTTCACTTTAGTCCCTGTGTTTTTATATTTCAAGAGGGAATAAATGCTAATGTTTTACTCTAGTTCTTTTAGGTTTTAACTTTTTTATATCATGCTGGGCAGGTCTACATCATTGAATATCGCCTCGCCAGAAGATTTGAAGTTCTCGAGACTCATAAGCACATACCATACCGGTAACTTTGTCACTGAGATATTATGCTGTATACCTTTTGTTGCCATATTAATTGATTATTTAAATTCATTTTCTTTAGTTATGAAAAGCTTTCTTTCTTGCTCAGGGAAAACAAGCGCCTTATAGGGACAGTTCCGTATACAAGTCTCAACAGTCATCTTGGAATTGGTGAGTGATATGTTATGTTATGTTATTTAATTCCTTTTTGCATTCACAACAAACACTTAGAATGCTCTTACTTTACTTTGTTGGCAGAACTAAGCAGAAGGGATGATCTGGTATCTCTTGGTTATGTTCTTATGTACTTCTTAAGAGGAAGGTTGGATACTTAATATACACATATATTTTTCCCTTGCTAGATTTGAATATATTTATCATATTATTCTTACTATCTCTATTTAGTTTGATGTACTCTTTTTATTTTCAGTCTTCCTTGGTTGGGACTGGAGGCAGCCACCAAAGAACAAAAATATGATAAAATCAGAGAGAAGATCACAACTTCCATAGAAGTACCGACGAGTAATTTTTTTCATTTTTCAACTACATTGGTCTCGCCACTTCTTGTTTCGATTCATTAATATTTGCACTTGTACAACAGCCGCTCTGTGAATCATATCCCTCAGAGTTTGTATCATATTTTTACTACTGCCGATCATTGAAGTTTGAAGACAAGCCTGACTATTCATATTTGAAAAGGCTTTTTCAAGATCTATTTATTCGAGAAGGTCCACAATCCAATACTACATTGTAACTTGTACATTATTATTTTCGTATATTTTGTCTAGCAGCCTATCATGTTAAATACTTACAAATCAATCTGAATGTTGTTATGCAGGTTATAAATTTGACTTTATTTTTGACTGGATATCATTATTGGTTAGTGCTTTTATATCTTTGCTTGTTTCATTGTTGTTTAATTGCGGTTAAATCACTATTTTGCTCCGTGAAATACTATTCGGTACAAAATGATGTCAACTAGCGGGTTATAGCAGCAGCACTGTACCACCATTGTGTAGCGGCTTTTGACCAAACAGCCATATTCCTTGATTCGTGCTTGACAACACTGATTTGTTTGTTTGGGTCTTGCTTTCTAGTAGAGGTTACTCACTATGTTTTTTGGTCTAATAACAGCTTGAAAATGGCAAGGCGGCTATGAATATAGGGCCATCTGGCGAGCTCATCTCATCCGGTAGCAGTCCATCTGCCGCACATAACTCATCTTTTGTACAAGACCAGACAGCCGACCTACACACGCTCAGGATCATCTAGAAGCAACCACGACGATCCTCTGCGGAGTTTTGAACTCCTCCCTATCAGAAAGTAATAAACAAATCCAGTTCCCTTCTGCCATAAGACGTAACCCAGAATATAAACATAATTTCCATGGAGATCGACCGGCGATTGTCGTCATTCGAGAAAATTAAAAGAGACCGACACATCAGTGGTTGTATATTTGTCAGTTGTACATGTTGATTTATTGAATATGGGACCTGAATTATCTATTGTAAAAGCGCAACATTGCTTCACACTTACACATAGTTTTGAATCATACTCCATCTTGCCACTATTATAAACAAATTTAACTTTCTTGGTACATTTGATAATTGACGTATCTGGACTACTTTATTATCATATACATCAATATTCAAATGTATCAAAAAAGCCAAATTTACTTATAATAACGTCCTCAGGGAGTTATTATTGATATTAAATCGAACGGTTTATTATGTACGAACAAAGCCAACTACAAATGATATCAACTATCAGTTCTAGATCATAAGGCTCCAATGAATAACTGTGTGATGCAATTAGTTTACGTATAATACCAATTAGCGTGTGATGCAATTAGTGTGTAATGCAGTTCCGTTGAACATGCAAGGGAGAGAGGTGGAGTTCTATCCTTTCAATTATAAATGAATTCTCTCTATCCATGAATAAGTAATTACTTTCTAATATATAGGATAAGATCAAAGAAACCAATTGCGGATGATTTGGCTAATACAGGATATGATTTCGAGAGTAATAGTACATCGTTTCTTTTCATAAGACTTAGTTTGACAAAATATGATATTAAGAATGTTGATTATAAAATTGAATTGCCTGACAAGTTATATTAATTTTATATGTTCACCTTTAGCAATGACTAATGAGGATGAAAGAGAATAAGTGGGACAATTGAATAATACTCTAATTAATGCTATTCAAAAAATATCATTGATAATTGCAAAATGATGTTGTACAAAGCTACGCATTTTTAGTTAAATCGGGTCTTATAAAAAGGGACTAGGGGTATTATTTAGAATGCTCTTACTTTACTTTGTTGGTAGAACTAAGCAGAAGGGATGATCTGGTATCTCTTGGTTATGTTCTTATGTACTTCTTAAGAGGAAGGTTGGATACTTAATATTCACATATATTTTTCCCTTGCTAGATTTGAATATATTTATCATATTATTCTTACTCGTTCGTTTGTGTGATATCAACGTACCCGTTTGTGTGATACATATTTTTTATTATTTTATATTTAAATTTGATTTTTTTGTTGTTGATGATTTCTTCAAATTTGATTGTTATGAGAATAATTTGAAATTTGAAATTCAAATTTGGTTGTTATGAGAATAATTTGAAATTTGAAATTAAGGGTAAAATAAGAATAAAAATAGGCCATACCAAAATAGTGTATCCTCTTTATATAGGTATAGATTTAGTTTGATGAACTCTTTTTATTTTCAGTCTTCCTTGGTTGGGACTGGAGGCAGCCACCAAAGAACAAAAATATGATAAAGTCAGAGAGAAGAAGATCACAACTTCCATAGAAGTACCGACGAGTAATCTTGTTTCATTTTTCAACTACATTGGTCTCGCCACTTCTTGTTTCGATTCATTAATATTTGCACTTATACAATAGGGGGCACTGTGAATCATATCCCTCAGAGTTTGTATTATATTTTTACTACTGCCGATTATCAACTATCATTTCTAGATCATATGGCTCCAATGAATAACTGTGTGATGCAATTAGTTTACGTATAATACCAATTAGCGTGTGATGCAATTAGTATGCAATGCAGTTCCATTGAACATGCAAGGGAGAGAGGTGGAGTTCTATCCTTTCAATTATAAATGAATTCTCTCTATCCATGAATAAGTAATTATTTTCTAATATATAGGATAGGATCACTTACCAAAAAAATATAAAGGATAGGATCAGAGAAACCAATTGCGAAATAACCAGAAGCTAGGTTATGGTACCCAACGACACACAAACCTAGACCCCACAAAGGGCGTTGGTTGATTAAGACAGCATGACGGAAGTCATAGAAGTCAAAATCCGCTAAATAGTGTGTAATAACTCACCTACCGATTCAACTAACCTCTAAAATGGATGGCGCTTCTCTAATGATACAAGGAAAGATTCAAAAACGTGTTTGAATGAGATATCTTGTGGTTTCTCTTTATTTTATCACTTCAACTTTTGATTGCAAAGTGGAATACGAAATATGGATCACACAGACAGTTAAAAAAATAAAAATAAAAGGTGTGAGGTGAGGGGGATTCGAACCCCAGACCTCCTATACACTCAATACATATTAAACCAGTGTCTTAACCACTGGGGCACAATGTCAATTCATTAATATTACGCTTTCAAATAGATATAACATAGGATGCATGGAAACAAACAATTAAAAAAATAAAAATAAAAGGTTTGGGGCGAGAGGGATTCGAACCCCAGACCTCCTATACACTCAATACATAATAAACCAGTGTCTTAACCACTGGGGCGCAATGCCAATTCATTAATATTACGCTTTCAAATAGATATAACATAGGATGCATGGAAACAAACAATTAAAAAAATAAAAATAAAAGGTCTGGGGCGAGAGGGATTCAAACCCCAGACCTCCTATACACTCAATACATAATAAACCAGTGTCTTAACCACTGGGGCGCAATGCCAATTCATTAATATTACGCTTTCAAATAGATATAACATAGGATGCATGGAAACAAACAATTAAAAAAATAAAAATAAAAGGTCTGGGGCGAGAGGGATTCGAACCCCAAACCTCATATACACTCAATACATAATAAACCAGTGTCTTAACCACTGGGGCGCAATGCCAATTCATTAATATTACGCTTTCAAATAGATATAACATAGGATGCATGGAAACTAACAATTAAAAAAATAAAAATAAAAGGTCTGGGGCGAGAGGGATTCAAACCCCAGACCTCCTATACACTCAATACATAATAAACCAGTGTCTTAACCACTGGGGCGCAATGCCAATTCATTAATATTACGCTTTCAAATAGATATAACATAGGATGCATGGAAACAAACAATTAAAAAAATAAAAATAAAAGGTCTAGGGTGAGGGGGATTTGAACCCCAGACCTCCTATACACTCAATACATCCCCAGACCTTCTATACACTCAATACATATTAAACCATTGTCTTAACCGCTGGGGCGCAATGCCAATTCATTAACATTACGCTTTTAAATACATATATAGTATCTGAAACGTTAAACAAATGCTTAAAAGCTATCATTTGTCTCACTCACTTTTGCTCCGCTCTCACCACTTTCTCTTGCTAACATATCATATCAAAATATTGGATATTAAAATTATTAATTTTCACTGAAACCATTAGTCCATACAACAATTCAACAATAAAAATAGTTTCAAATATCTATTTTATGCATGAATGTATGACAGATAACTAATAGTTGAAAAACATATTAGTCATTTTACTAATTTATAAATGAAGATCTTTTTCTCTCAAATATAATACAAGGAAAAACTACACTATTCATCATTTAACTTAATTTAAATTTTCAAACACTCCTTAGCTTTTTATCTCAAATTAGTCATTTATCTTTAAAATTGTTTATGATATTATACTACTCTCTTGATTTTTTTCCAGAAAGTGGAATCATTTCACATACAACCACTAGGAAAATTATCAATTCATTAAACTGCAATTTAGATTCATTAAAATTATCAACATTCTTCATTTCTTAAACCTTGATTGATACATATTAAAATGTGCCAAATATATTTTCAAAGATTGATTCAACGTTATTTTAGCATTAATAAGAGAATTAGTGAAAAAAACACAGACATTTTAAAATTTCATGAATCAAACCAATACAAAAAAAAGAGTATTTAATATGAAAAAAAAGGAGAAGAAAAAAGTAGTTATCATAAGAAAACAACAACACACATTCACATCATATTTTCTCTTACAAATATTAGAATGTTGCATTCCAAATCACATATAAATAACATTAGAATCGTTGAAAAAATAACACTCCAAAAAGAAAGAGTAGTAACCAAGGAAGGGACACATACTTTCATTCCAAAAGAAGCAAAGTTATTTGCATTTGAAACTTCTGCAATATACCATAGTAATATATGGGTATCCTAAAAATGGAACTCGCCAAGATAATCAGCGGAAGCAATATTGAATAATGGGTGCGCTTTGGAAGAAACTTTTTTATTGCATGTATGGTTAAGAAAATCAAACTTGATGCGGTTACTATTAATTGGGTAGTTTGAATTGATGTGGCTTTATGGTGGTTTTTCTACGACATTTACTATTTTTACTTTGAAAATATTGCAATTAGCAAATGTTATAGTTGGTATAAATGTAATAATGAAAGAGAGAGGGTATAAAGGAATAGAAAAAGCCAGCCTAAAATTTATATTCCCTTTATATATTGGTAGAGATTACACATACAAATAACTCGCATATTTGAGAGGCGGGCGAAATGTACTATCGCTGTTAAGACTTCAAACTAGTACTACTAGTTCCACATCGGAAGTTTTTTGAGCCATAGAAGGAGATTATCTATAAAATCAAGCATGACCAGGAAATTCAATATTGGAATGAGGTCATGCATAATGTGTCCTCATCCATCCAGTGTATGCGGTTCATTTTAACTCCCGTTAGATATTTTATTTTTAAAGTAAAGTATTAATAGTAATGTTGGTTTGGTGGCAGATTTGCTTTTCGCAAATGCAATTTACATGCTTAGCTACGACGACAATTTTGGTGAATTTGGTACTTATTCTCTGGGTCCTTTAATTCTTTTTGGTATAGAATCTAATAAATAGAAAAATGAAAATTAAAAAGAAAAGTTAAGTACGAGGGAAGAAAGTTTTATTGCGTCATTTCTAAAAAGTTCATTTTCTGGAGGAGATGTATGAGTCACGAAGTCGGCATCTGATGATGCTCCAAGTTTAGCCTTCTCTTAGTATGTGATGGAGGGTACCATTGATTTGAGAGAGCAACTCCTTGATATCTTAGATCAACGCAACATAAATATGATACATAACTTGTGGGTCTTTGATGAGGTTAACACAGAGTAAAAAGTCAAAGTAGTAGACAAATTCATTAATATTCATGAATTTAGGTTAAACTTTGGTTCCTTAATTTAGGTTTCACAATTTTTAAATTTAAGAAAATAGTATTGAGATAATGAGAAAATTTATTAATTAAGCGGCATTAAAAATTATTTTAAGATCCTTCTCTTCAAAGATAATTTTGCCACTCTGTGTTTCTATCTGACTCGAAGAATTAATTTGTACAGTTGCGTGCAGAGGATATTGATTCAAACAAAAAAAAATATTTTTAATTATTTAATTATTAGGTCAGGGTTAGGATGAATGATTTGACTTGACCTCATAGTCTCGTACCATAAAAAAGGATGATTTGACTTGATTGGATAGTTATTTAATGTGGAGCTAATTTGGACTAAAATACAAGTTGTAAACTTTGGGTACATAGGTTGAGAAACACATAGAGCCAAATGTATTAAATATTTAAATTTATTGACCTCATTGGTACGATGAAAAAATGTAGAAGCTATGATAGTCCCAAATCCAGTGGTTGAGACCAGATTATGGAAGATATTTTGATTTGAGATTGAAGTTTATCACCACTTACGATCATGTTATTCATATGGCAAATGTTGCAAAGAAAAATAGAAATGAGTTTGTGCTCATATTTACCTTAAGACGTTGATCAAATGTTATCGCATTCGTCACTTATCTGTTGTTTTGCCACGCCCACGATTATATACAAATTTATGTAAAAACATAATTTAAGAATAAATAATATTTAAATGAAAATCGTTCCGTGAATTTAATTCAATTAATAAGATATTATATAAGAGATTGAAATTTGAAATTCGGCCCTCCCATTTATTTATTTTAAGAATGAAATTTCTAGTTAGACTACTTGACTATTTTTTTTTTTTGAATAATTTTTTATTTGAATTTATCTAAAAGATCATGCAATTTTTAATTGGTTTTATTGATTTTTTTTGGGTTTATCATATCATTAAACTCATTAACAGAATCAAGTTAACATGCTGCATTCAATATATACATGCATCATGAAGACAAATGACACACGTATAATACTTCTTTTAATAACGTCTTAACTCTTTTTTATTTTTGATAAACAATTAAATGAATTATAAAAAGTATAAATGGTATTCAATTCTTACAATTCAAGACCACAATGTCAAATGCTTTGAATACAAATTATCGAATTAAGACTCCAATCCGATAAAGAGAAAAAAGAAATATGGCCTACACGATGACTAAACCAAAACCAAGAAAAATACATAATATTATTCATTAAAGAATCTAAATCGACATGAGCTCCTTGGAATAACGTCTTAACTCTTATTTCATTTGTCCCAAATTATTGTCTTTTTAATTTTTTAGTTTTGTCCCAAAATTATTGTTATTTTCGAAAATCAATATAAAATTAAAGTTAGTTTATCACTTGTACTTTTTCAAAAGTTAAAACATTAATTAAATATATTTTCTCTTTCTTAATAAAGTAAAGGTAAAAGTGATTTAACTTATTAATCTTTGTTATTTCTTAATTCACATGCATAACTCTAAAAAAAAAAAAATTTTAGAACGGAAGGAGTAACATATAAATCATGTACCATCTTCATTAAGATTTTGTAACAAACCTGCAAAGGCCAAAGGGTTTTACATATCTTTGCAACTTCAAGTAGAATTGGTAAAAAAATATTTGGAAATGCTTGGGGAAAAAAGTTAAATTTATTTAAAAACTAGTCTTAAATTCAACATTATTATCAATCATCATTATTCATTAATCTTGCTATCGTCCTCAACGTGTTTCAAATCCAACGTATTTTGTAGCTCTCTATCATTCACATAGGAGACATGAGATTTTTTTTGATCATGTTATTTTAGTATTTTTGATAACTTATATTTGAGACAAAAAATTGTATTATGGTTGAGTTATTGCAAGAATTTTAGTTTTTGTTTTGTTTCTTATCTCCGATTGTCCTCCAAAAGAAACAATTTTTAAAATAAAACACAATACAACTGAAGTTATCATATTGTGTCTCTTAATTTTTGGCTGATCAAACACACTCTATAGCAAACAAAAATATGGCTGGGCAGTGGGCTACATCAAAATGAGCCTCTTAACAAACACCCACCCAATCACTTCTACACAGCAAAAATTTATGTAAAGCATGTTTCTTACATTACAAGCATATGATGAATATACATTACCTCAACAATCTTTGGCACATATCAAGTCAAAATTATTGCCATGGTCCCTACAAGAATTCAAACAAAGCCTAACCTTCAATATAACAAAATAAATTTCAAAAAACTTTACCTCCTACCTTCTTATGTCTTGCCTCTAGAAAGAAAAATGATCTGTTTGAAAGCCTTTTCCTACCTTATATTAATTATAACATTTCACCAAACATTTAATTATCAATCAAATTTTTTCATAACAAGATACTATATAATATATGTGTAACCACATACCCTTTCATTCCACTTCAAACATAACACATTCTTGATTCTTCTAGCTTAATTTTTCCACACACACCAATGGCAAAGCTATTAAATTTTCTTCCTTTTTTCTTTCTCAGCATATTCATCATTATGACATTGTTTGAAACAATTTCAGCTCAAACAGCGGTGTCTCCGGCACCATCAGGGCCATTAAACATAACAAAAGTACTAGAAAAAGCAGGACAGTTCACAACATTCATTAAGTTACTCAAAGCGACGCAAGTATCCGATCGAATCAATTCGCAGCTCAACAACTCGAATCAAGGACTAACAATCTTTGCACCAACAGATAATGCATTCTCAAGTCTAAAATCAGGAACATTGAACTCAATTAGCACACAAAACCAGCTTCAACTTTTGCAGTTTCATATTCTACCAGCACTTTACACAATCTCACAGTTTCAAACTGCTAGTAACCCTTTACACACACAAGCTGGAAACAGTGATGATGGAGAATATCCTCTAAATGTTACAACTTCTGGAAATCAAGTTAATGTCACGACTGGTGTGATTGATACAACTGTTTCTAATACTATTTATAGTGATAATCAGCTTGCAGTTTATCAGGTTGATCAGGTGCTTCTTCCTCAGGCACTTTTTGGACAAGCTCCGACCGCTGCGCCTGCTGAGGCCCCTGCACCGACTAAGGCGGAGAAAAGTGTTCGGGCTTCTGATGCTCCAAAAGGATCTTCGGATGGTTCGGCCGATGTTTCAAGTGCTGTTGGTTTGAATGGCTATGCATTTAATGTTGTTACATTGTTTGTTGGTGTTCTTGCCAATGTTGTTGTGTCTTGTTTGTGGATGTAAGTCTTATTAAGATGGTTACTGCATTTTCCTGTTTTATTCTTTCTTTCTTTCATTCCTTGAGAGTGAGTTTGAATTGATTGATGATTAAGATATGTTGTACTGTTAATGTTACAATGTGAAGAAAATTTTGAGTGTAATATAAGTGATTTTTTTAATGGATGTAATTTAGAAGGGAAGTCATATATTCATCATGTTTCATACAGTAGAACTGTTATTTATTCTATTACATGTTCAAATCATCCTATTAAAATTTCAATAAATCAAAATTTATATAGTTAACTTTGATTACTTATATTTTGTTAAGTTATTATGTTTCTACATGTTGGTGTTGAAATTGAGTCCATATTTCATAGATCAAAAGTAAACATGTAAAACATACTTGTACAATTATGAAATGAGAGGTTGATCTAGTTGATAAGAAGTTGACTCATACTTCAGAAAGTCAATGGTCAAGCTCTGTTGTCAATATTAAGACTTCAATGAAGAGTAATTAATACAGATATTTATTAGCTACATTTGAATCTTGAGATCTATCTTGACTCTGGTGAGTCTTTGAGACCCAACTCACTTATTCTTTTTATTACTGTATTAGTTTTACGGAGACAAAAATTGATTTTATATAAATTGACTATGTGAGAGTTGATGAATAAATTTGATTCCAATTAAGTTTGTTGCTTTTTCCAAAAGTGAAACTAAACACATGAAGCCTCTATAATAGGTGAGAAAGTAAGTTTGAAAGCTGTTAGTTTTACTCACTTGTGGATTTTAAATTAGACTTGGACCTGATTTATTTACTTGATGTAAGTAGCTTTTGAGAGCAGCAAACTAACATAAACATGATGTTACATGATCGCAAAGGTATTCAAATAACATGTTTCTTTTTAACAAAACCAATCTAAGAAAATGAAACTAAGAAAAGAAATTTGCAATTAAGGAGGCAAATGAAAAGACCGATGACTAGCTTTAAATATGACATGCAAACTAACATGTCTAAGTCTGAAATAAGTCATAAGCTATTTGAAAATGAGCAACTTATTTCGAAGTGTAAAATCAATATTATCAACTTAGTTAATTAGATACATGATCTGATTTCTTTTAAGTGAACAACTAACTTTAATAAAGACAAAGTGAGTAATATCATTCATTATGAACACGTTATTGATGATTAATATTATATAAACATACACATGTTACATGTATAATAAATTATGAGTGGTTAAAATATCAAGCTTTAATTTTCTCACTTTACTATTTTAGATCAGCCATATCCTTATATTAAGATGCATAACAAATCATAACTCTGCAAAATATAAACCCTTACTTTTATCACTTTTTTAAAGTCTTATCCTAGTTTCTGCAGTAAAAACTGATATAGTTTATGCAGTAAAACAAAATCCCAATATACTTTACTTCTGATGTAAGTTAAGCCTAACATTTTTTTTCTTTCCTCCTTTTGGTATGAATACCTAACTTATTTTCATCACTATTTATGAATCATCAAGCATGAGAGTTACCAAAGTGCAGATTTTAATACCAACATTTCAGATATCAACAATAGAGATGTACATGCAGAATGGTGAATCAAACTACTGTCTATAAATCGTAGAGCAGTCGGGTTTAAAAATTCACGCGACAGATGCACCTAAATGAAGTAACTCAAATCTTCATGGTATTAATTAACTGTGAAGCAATTCAATTAACTTAAAAATATGTAAACAAATAGTGTAATGGTTGGTTGGAATTTAAAATCATCCTTACATATTGTTGACAACCACCACATAAAACTAAATGGGGTACATCAAAATGTGCCACCTTAACTAACACACCCATCCCCATCACTTTTGCACAAAGCAAAATTTTCTGTAAAGTACAAAGTCTTGTCTTGCAAGCAACTTGGGGATGGCCTAAGTATTTACCTCAACAACCGTTAGCAAGTGATTAGTCAACATTATAGCTGTGGTCCCTTGAGGAAATCAAGGCTATAGCTTTCCCTAAGAAAAATTTAAGGATTAAGACTTTTTTAATCAAAAATGAAACTCATAACCGCCACCACCACCGCCAGGAAAGCCTCCGCCAGGGAAGCCACCATCAAAAGTGAAGTGAAATTGTTGTCCGCCACCACCGAAGGGATTGAAGCCTCCGCCACCGCCACCACCCATTCCTGATTCTTCAAGGTCCTCCCCTCTGTCGTATCTTGTGCGTTTGTCTTCATCACTTAGAACCTAAGGCACAATGCAACAATAAGTCATCAACAAAGTATACAAATCTAGGTGCGATCAAACTAGTACTAAACCAAATCCCATCAGAACTCAGTAAAGTATCCAATAAAAAACAAAACAAAATATTCACACCCTGAACTAGCAAAAAAAAAAAGACACGGTATTTGTATCCAAAAATCATATTAAAGACTGAAGATAAAAAACAATAAGATGTTTTATTTGCAATTAAGACCTCGTATGCGGCAGCAACTTCTCGGAATTTAGCCTCTGCTTCTTCTCTATTGTCAACATTCTTATCCGGGTGCCATTGTAAGGCAAGTTTCTTGTATGCACGTTTTATCTCAGCAACAGAAGCATGTTTTGAAATTCCCAAAATCTTGTAGTAATCCTTTCGTTTGCTAATCTTTAAAGCTTTTTCAGCCCTCATCAATGCTTCACGGATATTCATATCCTGCAGTTACATACAACTAGTACTAATCAAACACAACAAAAATATTAAGGTTACAAGTACTGATCAAACAACAATTTTTTTAAGCCTTCAAGGTTTATTATATTATTAGTATAATATTAGTATGATAACATGTGTTCAAAAAATTGTTGCAAGCTTTTATTGCAAGACAAAAACTTTACTAGTTACAATGTTGATTAAACATTTATTTTCTAGGGTTAATTACATATTACCCCCCTGTAATATATGTCAAAGTTGCTTTACCCCCTTGTAAAATATTTTTGTTGCTTTACCCTTGTAATATAAGATTTTGTGTTTTACCCCCCTTGACTCAAGTCAACCGCCGCAAAAAAATCGTTTTAACGAGGGTTTTAAACCGATTTTTAAAAAAACCGCCGCAAAATATAATTTTAGCGAGGGTTTTAAACCGCCACAAAACAAAACCGCCTCAAATTATATTATGGTTGACTTGAGTCAAGGGGGGTAAAACACACAATCTTATATTACAGGGGGGTAAAGCAACAAAAAAAAATTACAGGGGGTAAAGCAACTTTGGTATATTTTACAGGGGGGTAAAATGTAATTAACCCTATTTTCTAATATAGTAGTAATGGGAAAAGTACTTTTCCAAACCCTTCTGAATTTTCCAAACCCTCTCACAAACATACAAATACAAGAAGTATATAACAGGGTTTGAATCAAGAGCATATCATCGCGCTTAAAAAGTTAAGTTAATGCATCATATTAATCAATCAACCAAGAGATCAAGGGACATCATTTATAACAAATTAACAACCGATTCATAACTAAGGGATCAACAAAAATGGATATAGGTATATAGATAACGGCAGGGGCGGATCTACATGTATTGCAGGGTGTGCACTTGCACCCACTGACATTTCAGATTTTGAACCAATATTATAATGTTTATTGAATTTGCATACTCTGAACCAATTCACTTTGCACCTCACTTTTCTTTTGACAAAGTATAGCATAGTATAGTAGGTTTTTCCTCCTCTGTCTTTTACAATTAAGCCAAGTTAATGGTTCCATATTTGATTTATAAATAGAAAGATATAATTAACCTACTATGTTTGAAGATGTAAGAATTGATTAAAATTAATTTTAAATTGAAGTTAGAATTTATAACTTTTGTGTTTAAATGTGATTTTTACACTAAAATTTATTAATTAACTCACTTTTATGTAAATGTATCAAAACATAAATTATTTTATATGTAACTTATTTTTAACTAAAATCAATTTTTGCAACCGCAAAAATAAACATGCACTTATGTATTTTTCTAGACACCCACTATTTTTTTTTTCTTCTGCTATTCCATTTTAAAATAATTGTTGATTTAGCATATAAAAATGTATCAAAGTAAGTAGTATTTAGCTTTTTTAGTGTTACACTAATAACTTATTTTTTCACCAATTCTTGTTAAAAAAAATTTGCACCCCCTGACTCGGGGTCCTGGATCCGCCACTGGATAACGGTGACCTTTGATCAAGTTAATCTCTCTCGCTCTCTTTTTCTTGATCCCTCTTATTTTTGTGCTCATATTAGTGCTTTTCCCGTCATTTTTTCAAAGATTTTTTATCCTCAATTATTGTAACTCCCCCCTACTCTCAAGTCTTCTCTCTTTTTCAAAGACTTCTTGAGGAAGAACTCAACATGGAACTTGGAATATTTGTTCCTCCCCAAACTACTCTTATACTCAGAGTTTAATCACAGCGATAAGAAACATGCTATATAAGTTCAAATTATATTACCTGTGGAGATTTTTGAGCAGCTGATTTCATATCTTCCACAGCACCCTCCCAGTCCTCCGTCAAGAGTTTAGCTTCGCCTCTCTACAACAAAGATTATCTAGATAAGTAATTATGTGTTATGTTCAATAATAATAAAAACATATTTTTCTATCCAACTCCAATAAGACTTCGATAAATTAAGATAAAATTTGCTAGGAGACCATGGCCCAAAAAAATACTTGAAAAAGACAACAAGCATAATGATGTTTAAAATTATAGAGAACCTGAACAAGAGCATCAATAAGCTCTTCATCGATCTTAAGAGCTTCACTACAACTGTTCAACGCGTCTTTTCCTCTGCCAAGCCTGACTAGCACTTTACACAAGCCAAGATGAAGATTTACATTATGTGCAAGATGGTCAGGGTCAACAGCAAGTGCACTCTTGAACTCTTCCACTGCCACCCGTAGCTTGCCCTTACTCGCATTATCTTCAGCCTTTACGATGAAAATAGAAATAATAAATCATCATTACCCAAAAGAAGGAATGCAAAAAAGAAATTCCAACAATATATTAGGGCTTACACTTTTACTCTTTTTGAGTAGACTTTTCAATCCAAAGTATGCTTTTTTTAGTTCACTGTGCTCAGGATCTAGGCGAAGACCTTTCTGGTAATGCCTGAAAATATGCCCAATATAAGCAGGATAATATTAAAAAAAATTGTAAGAATGCTAAAAGAAATCAACATCATTTCCACAAGACAAACCTTGTAGCAACATCATGATCAGCTAAATAGTAATATGCACGACCACGTAACAACAATGCCTCTAAATTATTTTCATCTTCCTTGAGAAGAAAACCAGACTCAGCAATGGCACCTTCATACTCTTTATCAGCTATTAACAACCTCACTTTAAGAAGCTTAGCCTGAAGAAATAATGCATATAAAGTTAGTTATCATTATGGTTGCACAGATGACTTCACAGCCCTAACCCAATACATAAGCATGTAAGTATTGAGAGACAAAAACCAACCAATATGAAATTTGTAGAGCTGGAAGAGCATTAAATTGGTTACCTTAGTGCATGCGGAAGAGAAAACAAGAACAACTTTATCAATGTATTCCAAAGCTTTTGTGAAGTTGCCTGAATCATAGAGGGACTGAGCTGTTTCTAGTGCACTTTGAGCTTGTAATAGCTGAGAGAGCTCCTTTTCTGCAGCTGAATGTTTTGGTTTTAACTCCAAAAACTTTTTGTAGCTCCTCTCAGATTGCTCATATCTACATTAGCCAAAAAGCACCTGAATGATATAACTATCCAATTAGGAGTTTGAGTGACTTGGGACATGGAGTGGGAAGAGTGGCACAATGGTCATTTTCTGAAACTAATATCTTAAAGTTTACTTTAGGGTTTACATCATTTACTAACTTCAGAAATGATAAGGGTAAAATGGTGTTTCACATTTGTGATTGATAATAAGAAGGTTTGGTCCCCGCTCCTATCCCAAAAAAAAAGAGGAAAGTGCGAAAAATATGAATAGTTTTGAACAAGTGGGTCATTTGTTAAAAACAGAATTGTGTAAAAGCAACTTTAATGTGCATAGAGAGATTCTCAGGAGGATGCACAATTTAGTATGAAACATTGAAACATATTAGATTGTTCTTTTCAGTGTCTCCTATCTTGATGAAACAAAATATGGAAACCAAAATAATATGTGCATTTTTATATTATTTATCAAACTTTCAAAAGCTAGACCATCATTTAACAAGGAATATTCTTTAAGCTTAAAAGAAACAAAGGTGGCGTATACTTCGCACCTGCATAACTGACGTAGAACTGAAGCACGGGAAAGGTATGCTTCTGAAAGATTTGGATCTGCTTCTATTGCAGAATTTAGATCATTAAGTGCCTCAGTATAATGTCTCCCCTTTATACTTTGAGATGCTCTCTCGAACAACTCTGCTGCATTTCCTGGTTTTCCACCAGATAACAACAAAAAAAACTGTTCAGGCAACAAACTTCACTTGAACACCGAATCATCACATTCACGGGACTTCTAGAGAAGTAAAAAAGTTGGGAGTAATATTTTCCAATGGAATTGTGTACAAAAACTTCAATTCAAATGAAAAGTTGAAAATGAAGGTGCACACTACTATCACAGTACTATCAGCCTGTTTGGATTAGATTATATTTACCACAAACTGGATAAACTTTCCATTGTGAGGCCATTTACCCAAAAGCTAAGAGGCAGCTCTGGTTAAACTTGTTGTTGACCAGCTTCATTGCCAATACAAACAGACCTTATACGGTACTACATACTAATACCACGACATGGTGTAATTAAAAGACTTGGACATGCAACTTGATGTATGACAAACCAAAATTTCACTTTGCAATGATATTATCTTAGTTTCTTCTTTCTCACTATGGTGTGATAAAAGTTATAGGGAAGGGATTTAATTTACCCTTCCATCCTTTTTATGATGAACTAGGCCTATCAAATAATACAGTGTTTTGATTGGTACACTAGTATATAATGCCACTTACCCTTTTCATTTATTAATAAACAAAAAAGATGTACCAAAGATGGACTAGTGGAGAAAGTCTAACGATAATTCATGGCATAAAAACAACAAAAAACAATAACGCAATCCATGATATTGGGGAAAAAATTATATGATTTCACTGTAAAGTATACACAAGGAATTCATGGTGAAATCATTCAGAATTAGATGTTAGCAAACTTTGTTTATGAAGGAAGTTGAGACAAAGTAAATATCATAGTTATTAAATTAGTAAGGTGATTAAGACCAAAAAGTATTACAGAATAAGATAGTGTATTAGCTAAACTAGTAGGAGAGAGTAGAAGATTACTCATTCTAAAATGTTAAGATAGAAGAAGGGAAAAGCTAACATGTGCCCTTAGCAAGACCCCTCGGTTGAATTTTTTCAGGATTTTAGGGTTTTTATTTCTTCGGGACTTATAGTTCATTAGTTCTAAACACTTAATGGAAAACATAATCTAATATTTTAGTCAGTGCATCTTGTAAAGTAAACTCTATAGATTTTACACAATTTTGCTTTCATATATTTATGTAATCTCAATGGATTTTAGACTGTGCAACAAGCATGTAAGATTATGTTATGTTATCCATATAATGCATGAATCTGTAAGTCCCGACAAAATACAAATTCTAAAAGTTCAATTGAGATCAACAAAGTCATGCAAGCACTGTCTAAAATCTATAGAGATTGCATAAATATATGAAAGCAAAGTTGTGTAATCGTGTAAAATTTATAGAACTTACTTTACCAAATACACTAATTTCCTTCAAAATCTATAATTGACACTAAACTAGTAAAATGCAGTAACTAAAAACAGAACTTTCTGTCACAAACAAAATCCTGAAATCAACAATTAAAAAAAAAAAAAAAATTGACCCATAAAACATAGTTTGATGAAAGCATTAAAGTTATGATTTTTATTGAGGGGAAAGTTTAAAGGAACATTAAATCATAATGGGGTAAAGAGAAACTACAAAAACAATTAAAAGGGTTTGAAATAAATCAAGATATACCTGAAGCAGAAACAAAGGGTTGAACAATGACAAGTTGGCAAACCAAAACAAAATTGAGTACGAAAAATGTCTGAAACAATCCTCTATAAGGCACCGAATCCATAGACAATAACGAGTGACCGATAAGATTAAGCATTGAGATCTTTCTCTATGGTTTCAAAATCTATATTTTGCTGTTAACACATTCAAAGAGGAAGAAGAAGAAGAAGAAGAAGACACAGTGTTCGCAGGTATTTTGATTCTCTATAAGAAAATTGAGAAATTGAAAGATTTGGAAAAGGAAAAACGAAATCTTGTTGCTTTCAGCGTTTACATGTCATCACACGTAGTTTCTGCCTATGAATGTTTGACACGTGGAACCTGTTTCTCGTATTGTAGCCACATGGGCAAAATAAGGCACTAATTAAAATTTGCCACGTCGTCTTTGATACAAAACACGCTCAAATGACAATCTACCACGCCACCTCCCCCACAGTATGAATAATATACCCATGAAAAATATTTTTTGTTAAACAAGAGATCCATTTATTCTAAAGCAACTATGAAATGAATTATTTTTTGCTTAAATATATTTTTGGTCTTCTAAATATTTTTAAGGTTTTATTTTGGTCTTTTAACTATTTTTCGTTTTGTTTTAGTCATTTAACTTTCATTTTGTTAACCTACTTGGTCCTAACCGTTAGAAAAATGTCAAAAACGAGAGGTAGAAACCTCTAATGAAAAAACAGACATCAAATTTGGATTCAGCGTAAATCATGAGAGGTTTTGGAGTATCGTTTCGTAAGTTTTCGTGACTGGAAAGATCACCGGTAATGTGGACGGAGACAGTGATAGACGAAGCTCCGTACGCGATGAAGAAGAAGGGCTCTGGCCACGTGGCGTTTTCCTATTGGATCTCACACCAAAGTCATCAAATCTCTAAGTGTCACGTACTCAAAATTAACGTTTTTGTCATTTTTCTAACGATAATTAGGACCAAATAAATTAACATAATGAAAGTTAGAGGACCAAAACAGAACGAAAAAATAGTTAAATGACCAAAACGGAACAAAAAATAGTTAAAGGACCAAAGTGAAACCTTGAAAATATTTAGAGGACCAAAAGTATATTTAAGCTATTATATTTTTTTTGACACCTGAAATGAATTATTATGTTTAATCTTTTGTTATTCATTATGAACTTTATCAATTCAATCGTCAAATTAAATTTTTTTATTGAATATATCAACTCCATAACTTTTTATGAAATTTTAAAATATTATTTGATATGTTAGTATATAGTTATGATTTTCAGATTTATATAAAATTATGTGCACTTGATCATTGATATATGATGATAATAGTCAACAGTTTGCATTGGTGTAATTCACCGTGAATAATGAAATATTAAACGGGTGACTCATCTCAGAGTTACTACTGAAGTCAACAAATTCTTCCTCATTTTTAAATTAAAATATGATGATATTAAATTTTTTGTTTGACAAAATCACAAATATAAAAGATATAAGTCATTCAAATGAATAGAGTACAAAGTCGATACAACAAAAAATGAAAAAGATGAATTTATTAACAAAATCACAACATCTAAGTTAATAGCATAAAACTTCATACTCGTGCCTACAAATAAAGTGATAAAATTGAAGTACCGAAATATCTATCTTCGGTTCTATATTGTTGACGAACTTGGTAATTGGTTGAATCAGTGGGCGATTAAAGTTAATAAGTTAATCTGAACCACACAAACACCACAACAAGACAAATAAACAAGAATGTCGCATGACGGGAAAACAAAAATACCGAACAATACAGAAAAACAAACAAATGTCGCACTAAAACGACAAATCACACAGAAACATGAAGAAAAACTCTATCAATGTCAAAACCATTTATTTTTCATAAAAACGTGAAGAAAAAGATGCACTTGATGGTTTGAATAAAAAATCACCTCTTTTTCAATAGAAGAACAAAAGAAAATTTGTTCCATGAGCTTAATTCAATTAGTTAGACATATTGTACGAAAATGCAGGGATTTTAATTCAAACTTGGGTACGCTCATTTATTTCCATTTAAGGGGTGAATTTTTAGCCAATAAACTACTTAGACTACTGGACAAAAAAAATAACAAAAAAAAACTTAGAAAGATAATATGAAAATATTAAGGCCGACGACTATTCGAAGACACATTTCACAATCTCATATTGCCTTTTTCCCATTAGGCCACTTGGTTAAGTATTTTCTCTTCAACCAGGAGGAACATGGTTGGAGACTCAGAGCATAGCATCTTCGATAGGAGTTTCTAAGAAAGTTTTATAGACTATTAATTAGTATCTTATTTTTTTTTAAATTATTGGAGCAATGATGATGTGGCATTGATGATATCATAAAAATGATTTAAGTACCTAAGATATTGTACCATCAATTTAATGTTTGTTTTTTGTTTGGTATATGTAATTAAACTCATTTGATATATGTAAAAAAATATGAGTATCTTAAGAGTTGCATAATTTTACACCATTAGAATAAAATATGTATAAGTTGCATAAATATTACATGACATTGTAGAGACTACTTACTTATTAGTAATATATATTACCCTTAGAGATGCTCTTAGCATGGCCAAAAAAGTGCAAATCATCTGGAAAAAAATGAGTTGCCACAATGAAATATTTATTCGAATTTCAACTTAAATTTTATTTATTTTTTCTCAATTCGCATGCTTATGTTAGACCATAACATAAAGGTCTTTATAACTTCTTTTTTGATGAATAAAGGTCTTATAACTTGTTCATAATGGTGTTAATTATCACCAAGTCTCACAATTTTATTTTATTTTGTCCTGGCTTCTATTGTTTACTTAATATGAACAAAGTCCATTTGACAGATGAAGAAGGAACTTAGTGAAGTGATAAAGATTTCATTATCAAATTTATTCTCTTTTAGGCATAAGCAATATAGTCTATCTAAAGTGCTTTAACTAATAATAATTGTACATTGTTCTTGTATCTTTGTAAACTAAAATTTTGTCATTCTTAAGCTAGCATTATGATGATTTACTACTATTTTTTTTTTTGCTCAACTCCTTACTCTTATTTCTTATTGTATGCCCACATTGCTCATCAAGACCCTTTAATTTATGATGTAGAGTCTGAAGACTGAGAAATATTTCAAATTCAATATTTTTTTTAGATGAATTAGACTAGAGTTTAATATTGAGTATTATGTGGAGTATTGTATTACTATTTACTAGTAATACTACTAACCTTTGACAAATGTGTATTGATAGAAGAAGTTCAAACTCCCAAATAATTGCTGTTTGTGACAAGTACCAAAAAAAAGTTGTACAACCACGTTTTATAATAATCTTGTTAATTGAGCAATTTAAAAAATGCTCTGCCTTTTTGGTTCTTGATCGGAACATGAATAGGAGACCTAATGTAATAATGCCAATTAGCCTTTGGGGTACGGACAAGCTCTCCTATTCATATCATTTTCAATTCTTAAAGGCTACACCCTTTTTCACTTATTAGCAGTGTAGTACTCCATTGGAAGGTCAAACATACAGTCTTCTCTTGCAATACAATGATCACTAGCTGTGTGTTTCATTTTCAATTCATAAAGGCTAGAGCCTTTTTCCCTTGCTATTAGTACTCCTTTAATCCATTATCTGTGTTTGTTTTTTTCTTCACCACTAATATTTGACCAACTATATCGATTAGTCCAATTTAAGAGTCAGTTTTAACAACAAATGGTTCAGACTGAACCGACTAATATTTAGTATTACCGATGTGTTTAGTTCTAAGAAAAATATAAGAAATATCATAGATTTAATATCGTATGCGTTTTTTTCTTCTTTTTTTAGTCCTGAAACATTATTCCATTAATTTATCTCCTAGATTCTCCAACTAGTATTATTTATAGATTTATATAACTATTTTCACTTGTAAAAAGAGTACGTAAGAGAAGCCAAAAACGATAACAAGGTAACGACAAAAGAACAAAACCAACTACAAAATGCATAGGACTCGAGGAATTCTCTATCATATTTCATTATCATCTCAAACATGCAGTGGGTCCCACTACATACTATCACATTCACATGCACTTTCTCACACCTTCACTAATTAATCAATAATTAACAACTAATTAATTTTCATTGATGCATTATCCTGCATTGAATTGATTGAAACTCATCATGGATGAACTCATTGAAGCAAATTTTGCAAGCTCTTGAGGTAGAAATGGATGATCATTACTCACACCAAGAAAATCTCTAAATCCATTGCTTGAATTACCAACCATAGCTGCTGCATTACTACTACTTGGAATATTCTGATTAATATTCTGATTAATGACCATATTAACCTCATCCTGGTTTTGATTAGTAGTTTGTGTAGAATTAGATGAACTCATTAAACCAAAACTTCCACTAAAAATTGATGGATTATTAGTGCTACTTCTTGTTGAACCCATTTGAGCTGCTTTTTGAAGAAGTGCAGTAGCTGACATTGGAGCAGTACTAGTTTCTGGCATTTGCATAACATCACAAAAACTTGATGAAACATGATTCTCAAGTGAAGAATTATGTGGAATTTGATGATGATGTTGATGATGATGAATTTGTTGATTTTCTTGGTTCAACCATAATGATAAGTTTGGTCTTTGTTCATGAAACCCTCCATGTTGTGGAGTACTAAATTGTTGAAGATTTTGAATCCCTTGACAAGATATTAATCCATGTGATGACAAACTAGTTTGCGTGTTCATCATATTTGATTCTTCATTTTTGAAACTTAGAGTTGTAGGAGTGAGTGATGAGGTATTTCTTGCATTGTCTTCTGCTAAGGCATCACAGAAAGCTCTGTGTGTAATAAAGCTATCCTTCCTGTGTGTAAATTTCCAATGAAATCTAACATTAATTCATCTCTAAATATAAGATTTCTAATACGTACAATTATCAAGATATTTAATTCTCGTGATTTAGTCAACGTAAGACTATGCTTAGAAATTGAGAGGTAGTATATAATAAACAAGAACACATTAAATTTCAATATGATCATGTTACTAATGCATCATATACATCATGAAGTAATGGGAACTAAAAGGTTTATTCTATCCATAACAAAAAGAAAAGATTGCATAAACTTTTATGAATATTAATTAATGAATTGCTAATGTAGATTGACTTAGTTGGTAAGAATTCGACTCATATATCTTTTTTTTAAAAATGAATGAATTGAATTACCTAGAGAAGAGGGTACCACAGTCACACTTATATTCTCTAGTACCACAAGTTTTAGTGTGAGCTTTCCAATCAGATTGAACTGCATATTTCTTGGAACACTTATCACACTTCCACTTCTTCTCTCCATGTTTTCTGCTAAAATGTTTCTTTATTCCGGTAAGGTCTCCGAGCGCCCTGGCCGAGTCATGGTGGACGCAGGTTTTCTCCGGGCAGATGTATACCTTTTTCCTTGGTTCTTTGTTAGACCTCTGCTTTAGCTTCCATGGTAAGTTGTGACCTCTTCTATGAAGTTGAAGATTTTGATCCCTTTGGAACCCTTTGTTACATATTTCACAGACGAATCGGTTTGTCGCCATGAGTGTCGTTGGCGATAGAGCAATGACTTCAGCATCTGGATCTATAATAGTGTAATCCAAATTTAAAAATATTTGGAAAAAAGATGGAAAAATTAATATTAATCATCAAAATGGAAAAATATGAAATTAAAGTTGAGATAAATATAGTACTATTAGTTTAGTAATTTTCTTTATTAAACTCAGTATCCAGTCCAAAGAGAGACTAGTAGTTTAGTAATATTACCTGGTGTTCCTGGTAGATTTCTTTTCTTCTTGTTGGCTTGTGGTGGATTAGGGTTTGTGTTTTGGATTTTGCCAAAACCACCATTGGAAGAGGATAGTGAAAAGGGGTCACCAAGAATATTCATTTGTGTGGAATGAATATATTGAAATTCTTGTATTAGGAAAGTTGTGAGGAGTAGAAAACAGATAAGTTTCAAAGGTTTTTAGAAAATACAAGGAATAAAACAAAGGTTATGCAATGAAGTAGTTAAACAAAAGCTAATAAGAAATCAACACAAATTCTTTTGGATGGTACCTAAATGTTGTAAGAGAGAATGGCTTTGGTTGGTTATATGTGATTATATTCTGTTAAAAGACAAGAAAAAGCTTCCATATAGTTTATGAGCTAGCTAGCTTTGTGATTGTAACATGGTGATCTGGTTTGGTTTCTTTTGATTTCACTTGCATATATGTGAAAAGATAAAACCAAAAGTTCATATATAATATAGAGAATATAATATGTCAGCTTTTTACATTATCTCTCTCTCCTTGGTCACATGTGTAGTCTGTTTAGTCTTTACTCAATATACATATATTTTCAGGAGAAAAGGGTACTATAGTCAAGTACTGATAATACTACATAAAAATAAATAGTAGTAATTTTTTTAATAAAAGGCATAAAACTAAATCAAAAAAAAAATTATTAAATGGTAATGGGTCCAGTGGTGATTAACTATAGGAACTGAAATTATTTGATACTAATACTTGCCATGAATTCTATACAACTAGAGCCTTTTTCTCTTAAGAACCAAAGAGTGAAAGCAAAAAAAATAATTACTCAATTATAAAAAGTAAAATGGCATAAACTAAACAAAAGGTAATCTAATTTAGACCTTTAAGACACATGTTAGCACAACAAAATCCATATTTTTTTATGAGTCATGCTAGCAAATTTTTAACTTTTAAAAATTTCAAAACATGCATTATAAAATAAAAATCATCTCAATCCTTAAACATTTGAATCCTTAGCTTTCTCCTTCTTTTATTGATTGTACTGGTAGTAGAAACACGTTTAATGTTTGTGTTTTTGGTCTAGTGTTGTTTTAATGGTATGTCCTCAAAGGGATCTGTCTTCCTCAGCCTTGTATTAATTTGAATGAGCCACCACACAACAGACACATATTATCTCTCTCTTGCAGACACACTACACATACAAATTTACGAGAAACTTCTGAGAACAACATAAAGTCCAACACAACATACACAATAGGCCTCTACGTTTCGTTACTAGTAGCACCAGCGGCACATATTTTAATCTTTCTAGTCTTAAATATAAAAAAAGTTAAAATATATTTGATATAAATTTTAGACTAAATACTTTTTGATTTTTGCTTATATTTGGACAAAATATATTTTGATTTTTGTTTATATTTAAGAATGGAATAGTACTTCCGTACTAAAATATAAGTCATTTTGATAATATATTACACAAAATAAGAAATATAATTATTGTTATATGTAAAAGAGAATTATGAGTTTATTTACAAAATTATCCTTCATTAATGATATGAAAAAGATAAAATGAAGAAGTAAAATAAGAGAGAGTAATAAATAGTCGAGGATATAATAAAAAAATAATATTGAATGTTTTATTGGTATTGTAAAGTGACTTATATTTTGGTACAATTTTTTTTTTACATCTTAAAGTGACTTATATTTTGATACGGAGGAATTAATTGGACTATTATGCTGCAAGCCTACAAATTTATGGCCGAGAAGGGAGTACTAGTGTCTAGTAGTTTATGAGTATTAATTAATTAGCGCGAGGATTGTCCTATAGCTCAGTTATTAACAGAGACATTGCATCTTATATTATATGTAAGGATCCGAGTTTGAAAGTGGTTTAGTAGAAATCTTGACACAATCACTTATTTATTATATAAGGTAAAATTTTAATCACTAAGCTATTAAATAAAGCCAGAATTCTCTATAGTAAAAAAGAAATCCAACACTCTTGTAGCGTTCTATTTCGATCGGACAGTTTAATACCAAACACGTCCTTTGTAGGATTTTCAAAGATTTTATTGTGTGGTAATAGATCAATTGTTTGAACAAAATAGAATGTTGCAAACATGCGGATTTTGGAAATTGAATAATAGTTTTCTATTAAATTTAACGCTAATCATCTCTAAATCAACTACTCCAGTACTAATTTTTAATTTCAGTAAATATGCTGAGATTTTGATTGTAAAGAATTCTTGCGCTAACTAATTTTTCGTAAACTATATCATCATTCCGTAAATCAGCTGATTTTATTTTTATACTTTAGAGAATTGATGTGAACATGTTGAGAGTTGAGAGTGGTAGTAATACTGTTTGTACATGTGGAGGTGGCGGGTGGTATTAAACAATACGAGGGAGGGGTAACAGAAAAGTGATTTGGCTTTATAATAAGAAGAAGGTATTGAATGATTAAACCATAATTACAGTGAAGGTTCCTTTATAGCATGCGAGACACTGTAACAAATTGTAGGTCAGCGTTGGAGGATCATCCATTCCATGCACACACAATACAACACAACACAGTGACACTATTTGCTGTGTTGTGGGGCTTTCTTTTTCCAATGCTAAAGTGATAGGACCGTCCATGATACTCTGTCTCTGTCTTAGTCTTCGTGGGGGTCCCAATAATTCAACTCTGTGGGTCCCTACTACACAATCCCAAACCAAAATAAATCAAACTTTATTTAACTCAAATATACTATCAATTTTAAAACCAGAATATTGTTGAGCGGTTGTGACTCATCTTCTCTTAATTAAAGGTTGATGGTTCAATTCTCACATTGGATATTGTAGATGAAAAATAAGAACAACAACAACAACAAAAAAAAGAATGCAGATGAAAAATAACAACAAAAGTATGTAATATAAATTTCAGATTAGACACATCATAAAGATATTCAATTGTGGAGGAATGAGAAAAATACAATTTTCGATTCAAATTTGAGATTGAATATAACAAAAAAATATCCAATCAATATATAAAGAGTTTCGAAAAGAAAAAAATAGCTTAAATCTTAGATTAAATACAACAAAAAAGATATTTGTAGTTGTGATGGTGCTTTTATTACCACATTTTTGTTAAAAATTTGGATAGATGTTCTTGTTGAATATATAGTTGTGTTGTTGGAGTTTGTTTGAAGTCTCACATTATTTAAGTTTTCGGGTTGTTGGGTATAAATACATGTGAGTGCAATCTGACCCTAAAAGATAGCATTTGAAGTTGAAATTCAAACATATTTAACTTGATATCAGAGTTGTATTACGTACTGTAATATAGACGTTTGACTCAGGCTGATGCTAAGCGTGAGAGTTGATGTTGAATATATAGTTATAGTTGTATTTTTGGAGTTTGTTTAAAATTTCACATTACTAGGACAACTCCACCCCAATAAACTACCTTTAGGGTGTGAAATTCGAGCATATTTAACGATTCTATATATAACTTGTCTTGATTAGTTATGATACATTTACGTACAACAATCTTTTTATAGCCAAGCAACTTATGGATTTCAACAAGTTATATATCTAGTAATTTGATTCTCTTAGAACCATTATATATTGAAGTTGATGTAAGTAATATAAGAGATTTTATCATCTCGTGTCTCATTAGGCGCTATCCTCCGTCACCTGTATTCGTCGCAATATGTTTAATTGTTTATCATCGTGAAACAAATCAAGTGGCTTATAACCTTACCGTACAATCATTAGTTAGTCTATTTCTTTCAAGATGTTTCATTTTAACTCTGAAATATGAATGCGTACATATATTCATTTATGGACATTTAATCTACTGACGTTGTTACCTTGCACTACAAAAAAGCTTACAGTAGTAATCACTACTACGTAGTACTAGTATTATGCTGCCACGGTCGTTGTAACTTCATGTTGCTCACACCAACGCCTGAAACAAATAAATAAGGGTACCCTAACATGTGTTCTAATAACGATATGAATTATAAGGTAATATTTAAACATATACGTTTTTCATTGAAAATACAAAAAGATTTAATTTTAAAGAAATGTACAAATATTAAGATACTTGTAAATTTAGAGTAAATTTAGACCGATAAGAGAATGAAGTAGAGAAAATCTTAAAATTAAAATATATTTTTTATACATTAAAAAGTATAATATCTATTTGCACATGGGATTTTAAATGTGTATCATTATGTATTATGTATGTATGCATGTGGGCTTGTGATTTAATTGTGAATGTGTGGGGCTGGGTATTGGATATTTAAATGAGGGACGAAGAAACATACCATATATTAATAGATCGTGAGAAGCTCCAAATACTTGAAGACAAAAGCAGTTGAATTGTCTATTATAGTATATAGTGTTTATCTAGAAAATATTAATTAGATTATAGAATAATTTTATTATTCCTAACTAAGCTAGTTGTGACTTATGATTTGTGAACATCAAAGTAACCAAAAGGGAGTATTGTTATGTGGATTTTAAAATGGGCATCAAGCTAAAAGGAAAGAAGGTCATCACTCCTCCTATAATATTTAATAATATATATAATTATATAAACCAATTGAACGTGCTAAGCTAGCTAGAATAATTTGTGCATGATAAAGGGATCAACCTCGCCTTATCTTTGCAATGTAAGTCAACTATAGCTAGTCTATAAAGGGCCAAGTCGATGAGGATGTGGTCTATTAATTAATCATATAACGAAGGAAAAAATAACATATGCTTTTGAGTTTTGAGTATATATGTGGTTCTCATATTAACCTTATATAGAATAAAATAGTACTTATAATGTAGTAGTGGGTGGTTGAGGCCGGAAAATTAATTAACCTTAATTACTTGATGGGAAAATGTAGTTGAACACATACACACAGCTATGGTTGCTTGAAATGGACATAAAAAGTTGATACGAGGAATCAAATGTACAAGTTTTCGAAGCTAAATAATCTTTAATTATACTCCGTATAGTTCACGATCAAGTAGCTTTAAAAGTTTACTATCATCATTTGTTAATTGTGCAGTTCTATATGCCTAATTAGGGATAGAGTAACTAGATTTCAAAGACTAAAAAAATCACTAGATTTCGAAAGACAACCCACCATTGATAATATCAAAATGAATGTTACTTGCTTATAGCTTGTATTACCTTATAAGTTAGTTTCTAGTTTTTTATATGCTTTTAAATAGTTAAATATTTTAGATCATCTAGTTATGGGGGAGTGTCTAATATAGACATAGTCCAAAAATATTAATAAACCATTTTTATTATTAGAAAATTTATTTTTTTATTAACAATGTTAAGGGTCCTCCATTAAATCATTTTTTAGAAGTTCATATTAGATTGACTCTTCACCACCACAATTTTTACCTATACACTTGGGATAGTTCCAATTGAGCAAGTAAGTGAGCAACATAAGCTTGTTGTTGCGCAAGTTTTATAAATTATTATACTAAAACACAATATATTTTTTGTCTTATTTTTTGGAAATGTTTATTTTGGTCCACTTCTGAACCGTTGTACAATATATTTAGGTAAAAGAACATCATTTTTTTTAAAAATATTTTTATTGGTTTATACATTATACATATAGCATTGTTGGATGGAGTATTTTGTATGTTACATAAATTGTTCAAAACCTGGTGTAGAATTCGATGCCTTTCCGTTATACACAAAACAAATTGAAGCCTTGGTTTGAACGTTTGTATTATTAAGGTAACAAATTAGAATATCCTTTCCCATTTCACACATGCAAGATATGTCACGATGTTCGTAAATGTTTTTCATCATAATACTCTTAACCTTATATTGTGACATCTAGAATTTCGAGGTCTTTATGATTGTAACACTTCGTCAAAAAAATATGGCTGTTTCATATTTCCTACCAAAAATGTGAGGAGTGGGGTTTTTCATGGAATAATGGGTCATTGATTGAATATATTGGAGACATATTAATTGTAGTTGTGACTTGTGAGGCAGCAGAATAATGTGAAAACAGCTTGTCCAATAAGGGGTGAACATAAATTGAGACATCGAGTTAAATTGATTAATTCCAAGAAGAAGAAGCCAAATTACAGAATCAAGTTGTTCTTATAATGCTTTCATTCATGTTCCATTTCTTGGAGTTTTGTGCAATGGAACTATCATTAGCTATTCAGTAGAGAAAACAGCAAATACAATTACAAGCATATCCTTCTCCCATATGCCCATCCTTTTCTTTTGAAAACCTGTTTGCTCTATTATTTCTTTTCTGTTGTAACCTTGCAATAGAATCTCCCAGCCGATATACGCTCCCGAAGTTATGTGTGGGAAGTTTTTCCTAAAGTACATTATTTTTTACTCATATTCACCGATAAGTAAGCCGGTGTTTGAAAATAAAGCAAACATAGCTAGTTATTACGAGCATAGCGGATTAGATCCCCATGTAGTACGGTTTAAGGGTAAACTTGTGACATGGATCAAAGTATTTTAGTTTTTAACACAATTTGTATTCTTAAATTCTAAGTACTGCATAATAACATAATAAAACACTACAAAAGTAGAGACTATAAGTTGAATTTTGCAATCGGTCATTGTGTTCTCGTGCCTAATTTTTTTATTCTAACATTAACCATTTCAAAGTTTTATTTTGTATCAATACTTCTACTAGGCTACAAAAAAGGTAATCAGAATTTAATTTATTAAGTTTTTGAGTAGTGAAACTATTAAAACTAATTTTCATTAGAAAAAGTTCATCTTGGAATGAAATGTGCAGCAAGCATAGTTCAGTTACAAATTTCACAAGTATGAAGGGATTTAACATTCATTTTAGAAATGAATGCAGTAAAAAATCTACTATTGGAAGGAACCGTGCGCGCAACACTGGAGAGTAATCTCTCAAGTTAATTGAAATTCATTTAAGAGATTGATAACTCTCTCAAATCTCGACACATTTTTTTCATATGCTCCGGTTAGAAATTGAGGACTCGCGCCCTTAACCAAATAGTTAAAAAAAACAAAATCAATCATCTATTATCTACCACCAGTGTCATGTCGGCAGTATAACTGTATGAGCCTCTTAAGCTGGCCACTATATCTTCCTACATGAACTATGTTCCATCCATCTATGTAATGTCACATCCCCATATAGCCCTACGAATCTGCAATTATATGAAGTTCTGACCCACTAGCATATATTCGAATTTTGAAATGCACCTATATTGCTTACAATTTGAGGCAAGTAAGCAATTTGATTAAGAAATATTTGATAATAATTTAATGCATAAAACTAATCAACTTGGTCAATCAAGTTTCAAACCAAGCTGTATCCTGTGATATAACCTGATTTTGGTCACCACAGGACTCAATCTTTTGTCAAAATCTCAAAGTAATTATGCTGATTAAATATATCTTTTGAAGAATGTTGTCATATAGCATGAGACAAAGAGGTTATTTTCCTGACCTCTTTTCATACACAACTACCTAGTATTATATAACAAGATAATTGTCCTTATCTGCATGATCAAACAGCACACACACATATATATAATCTATGCACAGTGATTCCAAGCTTACAACCATTTTGGTCGATAATATCGGCAACTGAATGATAAATTTCCTAGTTTCCTACGTCGACATTGTAGCTCCATCATCATGGACAAAAATTCTCATTCAGAAATTCAACTCCCTCCTGGATTTAGATTTCATCCTTCTGATGCAGAACTTATTGTTCACTATCTAAGAAACAAAGTCACTTCATCTCCTCTTCCTGCCTCATTCATAGCAGAAATAGATCTTTACAAATACAATCCATGGGATCTTCCAAGTCTGTCTTTAACAACTTCTTTAATCTTATAGTTATCTTTTCATTCTTATACTTTGATGGAACGTTTACTAAAAGAATGGAAAATTTTCATTTTAACAGGTAAGGCTTTGTTTGGGGAGGAAGAATGGTATTTCTTTACTCCAAGAGAAAGAAAGTATCCCAAAGGATTGAGGCCTAATAGAGCAGCTGGTGCAGGTTATTGGAAAGCTACTGGAACTGATAAACCTATTCTTACTTCGTGTGGGTTGAAAAGCATTGGAGTGAAGAAAGCCCTTGTGTTCTATAAAGGACGTCCACCAAAAGGATCTAAAACTGACTGGATCATGCATGAGTATAGGTTGCATGATTCAATGACCTCAATTTCCAAACACAGTGGGTCTATGAGAGTAGGTCAATTCCACTATTTCAATTTTTCATCTTTTAAATTCTATAAAGCACTATCACGGACATAAACATCGGACATTAACATGTCGACACTGATAATAATTTGAAAAACTGAAGAAATTAAATGCAATTATGTATGTGCTGGTGTTCAACACCTACACGCGTCGGACACCAGACACGCCTATAATATGATGCTTCAGTGCTACATAGTTTAAAATATTGTGATTTTTCAGCCACTGACAGCATCTTTTGTTTTTCTTCTTTTGCTTCAGCTGGATGAGTGGGTGTTATGCCGAGTTCGACAAAAAATAGGCAGTCCACGAAGCAGTTGGGAAGATTCAAATGAACTAAGTTATGAACCAACAAGTCAGTTTCAACAAATGAATGAGATCTCTAATCCTGAACCAGTCAAAAACTGTGTGCAGAATGAATACCCGATGTTACCTTATATTTTGGCTTCTAAGACTGTTCTGCCTAATTCCATTGGTATGGCCTCGAACAATGTAAATCCCCATGCTTCATTTTATGAAGACAACTTAAACACGATAGGAGCACAGTTCTTATCATCTGCAACTGAGGGATTGTTTAATAATCCGCTGAAGAGAAAAGCCGTAGAAGATAATATCGAGATGGACTTTTATGCTGTCCTCAATAAAAATCTAAGCAGAGAAGTTGATGATGGGAAGGAAGGACTTGAAAAAGATTTAAGTAAAGGGTACAATTTCTGCAACTTTGATCAGTGGACTTCAATCATACAACCTCAAGAGCTTAATAGCTTAGTCTTCACTGGATATACTTAAGGAACTTAGGTGTGTGTACATACATGTTTATTTGTGTGCATATATAGAACCTGTAAGGTTCATGTGATAGATGCAAAGTGAATTCTATATTCTATATGTAAATAAGGAAGAATGTATTTTGCTGTGTGATTATTCTTTACAGGACATAGTAGTGTAGTGTTTAGCTGAAACAATAGGGTATTATTTTAGTAGTGTGTAATGTGTATAGGTATTTATGTGAGATACCGTTTGAAAAATAAGGTGCCATCATAATGGCACTGAGTTCTTGATTGTATATATGTATTATACCTTGAAATTTTAAGTATTTATTGCCTTCTTTCTATTTTAATATTATGACTGATAAAAATTATTTGTAAACTGAAAATCCATTGGACTGAAAGAATCTAGAGTTGTTGTGAGGTTTAGGATTTGGAAACGTTATATACTTGTAAGTAACATAGTTCAACAATTCATTGGAATTGGAAACTATATTGTCGCTGCATTGTAAAAAGATGTACGCACAGTACAGTTTTTAAATTTTTTAACTTGAGGAATCTGTATTTTCAGCACAACCTGGCATACCCTTTCAAACTTGATTAATATGTATTTTAAGTGGACAAGCTAGGAATCATTGGCAGGTAAGTTAACCTGGTGGAGATTTACTATTGAAGAAAGCAAGACAATACTTGTTAGAGTAGATGGGCGTAACTTGGGGATGTCCAACATTCAAGTGTGAATTTTGAAGGCTTTATTTTATTTTATTTGGGTTATACCAACAAGTGTTCTAAGCTAAATAATTGAGTTCGCAAACAAATATTGCAGGCTAAGAGATACTATCTATTACCCGTCTCGCCTTAGTTCTTAACTAATGAAAAAGATGGGATGCCAGAGCCATAATCAATGTCGATCAATCCTAGAAAAAAATATCCGCAACTATATATTCTGTTCATAAAGGACAAATGGATATCTCAAGTGGAAGGAAAATTTCACACCACTATATATTTAAAAAAGAAGATCATATTCTCAAGAAAATACAAGAAAAAGAAATACATGTATACCACAAGAATAAACACAATAGCCTTGTATGTCGTATCATTTTAGCACACTGCAACAAAAGCAAATCAGGTCAGAATGATATCTCATCTCTTGAAGCAAAACTGAAATATATAGGACTAGTAATAGTAAGCACCACCTAAAACATGCTATGATATTAAAGGTCATGCTAATGCCACTAGAAACAGACAAAAACCTACTATTTCAGAAGTTTGAAGATTTCATTAACAATGCTTCAAAATGATGATAACATCCTTATTTCAAATACAAACACGACACAAAATGATTCAATAAATTGCTTGGAAACTGACTCATACTGTGGTTTTAATTTTAGTATTTAAAAATAGAATACGAGGGAGGGAAGACATGAGGAATACATAGATAACCTGAAAGGCTAAAACATCAGAAGAATTATAGTCCCTCTCATAGAACTTTTTTATCTGTCTGTAGCCGATAAACCAGCCTAATAAAGACTTTATGTCAATATGCTTTTGTTAAGAAACCAATCGCCTAATTTCTAACTTCAGGTGCAGCTTGTTAAAGTTACCAAATGAAATTTGACATTTTAAAGTCTTTAGATGGAAAAAATGTTAAACATAGACCTTTGGTTCACACTTAAGCATATTAGTCAACACATACATTTCCAATATTCAAGTATAAAAGAGAGACATGTAGCTGTAACAGAATAACTGGACAAAAAATCAACACAGTTTTGGCATATTTTTGAGTTCTAGAAGAGAAAAAGAAGCCTTACTTGTACAAATAGGCAGCAATTCCCAAAATAACAATCAACAAAACAATATCAATACAGAAGTTTCGACTGGACCGAAGCTGGATAAAAACAAAAGATCATATAAGATTTAACAAGAAATCTATCACTGATGCAACCAGAAATTGATGGAAATCTAATACTAAATGAGTTAACAACCTGTGTAACTGTGTCTTTAAGTCTAACATTGGTATTCTTAAGGTCAGAGGATGCCTTATCGACCTGTAAAGAGGAAAAATAATAACTTCATGTTAACATCAGCCTCCTATTTCTACAGTGTTGCGAACTTCAATTTCCATATTTCCAGAGTCTTCAATTTTCAGAAATTGATGAATCTCACCTTTGTATCAATCTCATCCATCAGTGGAACTTGCCTATCAAATTCCTGCATTTAACACATATGTAGAAATATAAAAAATAAAATTATATATAACAAACTTAAACATTAAAAAGAATATCAGACACAAAAGATGAAAGACAACACGATAAGGAATCTGACCTCATTCATATCGTGTGCCATGTTTTTCAAAGTATCCAATCCTTCTGCAATCACATCCAAACCTTGATCCTAAAAGATTTATTTCATATAATTAGATTCAAAACCATGTTCAAGTTAACACTCTACATATAATATCATGCAAAAGATAACACCTCTCTCGTTACAGCTTATATAAAAGCAACTTGCCTGTTTTATTTTACGCATTTCATACTCCTGCCTAAACTGACTTGATTCATTGGTTTGTTCAAAGTATCCATCATCAAATCGACCATCTGTGATTGAAACAATACACCGAAACGAATAGACACAGTTAATTACAAAGCATCACTTTCATGAATTACTATACCTGTATAGCAATGAGGCTTGGATAATTTCAATTTTCAATTACCGGAATCAAATTTAATTTCAGGACGTAAAGCAGAAGCTCCCCAACCTCCTCCAGTTTGTTTGGGAGCAGCAGGAGTCCCATCAGGTATCGATTGGATCCTCTCCGGCAATGAAAGAACCAAATCATTACGAGCAGCAAATTCTTGCGACGAAATCCCCTTTACCTATGAATCAAGAGCACCAATTAGACAAATGTATAACAATGTCATTGCTTATAAAACACTTGTATGCTACTAATTTACCAATAGAGCAAAACTAAAGCAATGGTGATTTCAAAGCAACCTTTTTTACTGCCAATCTCTGCAACTTAGGGATCTCTTCCAGTAACCTAGCCTTGGTTCGACGAATCTCGGCATTGATCGCTACAGTTGAAGCCCTATTTTTCTCCTTAGAAGCAGTTTCTGCTTTCTACACAAATTTGATTGATTCCACATTACACTATTAATTAATTAATTAAAAATAAATTAGAAGAAATTCAAATTGAAGACCTGAAGTGCAGCCTGGATGTCGGCGTCGACGACGGAGAAGAGTTTGGCGAATGCGTCGTTGGCGGAGGGATTGGAATCATCGTTTAGCTTAACGACGTCGTATCTGTCGTACTTGTTACAAATAGAATCGACTCGGGTTAGAATGTCGATGATGCTCATGTTGTTGTTGTTGTTGTTGTTGTTAGTTTTGGATCAAAATTTGAAACTCTAACAGTGAAAGATGAATGAATGCTTAAAACGGATATGTTGTTGTTGTTGGATATGTTACTGTCTATGTACACCGTACAGGGACACAGACCAACCAGTTCTTTATTGCTCAAAATTTTCTTTTGATTTGCGCTTTTTTCTTTATTTTTTAAAAATAGTTTGAAATTTTTAGTACCAGCATGGGGAATTCCCTCTAGTTTTTTTTAGTCAAAATTTTGCATATACATTGTCATGGCTCATCTTAAATCTGATGTCACTTGTAAGTACTATTGGTATCTAATCAATTGAAACATTTCAAATCTACATTCATTGATCTCGACTGAGGACATTTGTTCTAGCTCATTATAAGTCTCAAATTGCTTTGTAAAAAATGCGTCTCAGTTGGTTTGAGGAGTGTGGCGTATTGTATATAAACTATCGTTAGCCTTGAGTTTCAAGCGATGTATGACTTATAGTGAGCCAGAACATATAGGACAGTTACAAATTGGTCGAATGTAAACGAATAACAAGATGCGCCGTTATTCTTTTTTGAATTGTAAAATTAATTCGCTTAACTATCACATTTACAGATTTTGGAGACACATTATTATTTTGCATGATTTTTTGAACTCTATTTAGAAGATTAACGGCTTATGGGCTCGAGAAAGCCAAAAGTGTCAACACAAATAGTATAAAAATATGTTGGTTGTCAAAACATATTTTTTTATGTTTTAAAATTCGTAGTCGTTAATCCTACAAATGGAGAGATTTCAGTCAAATTCACACATCCATATTTTCCTTTTACTCATCCTGCTATTCATACATCAAAACATCTACTGTTCAAATGGGTCAATCAAAAAAATTTAGTTGCATTAGGATTATAATACCAAAAAAAAAATTATAACTAAATATCTTTCCACGAATTCTCCAAAAGAAACTCACATTGTGTAAAAGAAACTTATGGTTGTTGAATCTCTTGAGATAAATAGATAGGTCTTGTTAACTAGTATCTTTGGGGCACTAGTTAAGTTCACCAAAAAAAATAATACTTACATTGAAAATTGTGTTTTATTATTATAGAAAAATACATTGTACAAGTTTCAAAAGTGTTTTTTCTATTTTTGTTTCATTAACCATTACCAATGTTTATCATTTTCCTAAATAAATTTCCACTACAACATTCTCCCTCGCAACTTCTCTCAACTCTTTATTTCCAAAGCATCAGATAGTGGAACTCATTGTTTACTCATCATCCATGCATTCTCTAATTGTGCTAGGTTGATCTGTATCAATATTTTGTCCTTCACTTTTTGTTGATTTAAACTTTGTTTCTACCTTCATTTTCCACGATCCAAAATTAACTCCATAAAGTTATTCAATTTCAAATTATCTCCATAAAATTTCTCAATTATTTGTCTTTTTCATTAGTTATTTTAATTCTCAAATTTGATTTTAGATAGTTAAAATTGGTTATCAAAAACTAAATTTTCTTGACTTACACAAACTAAAGAACTAAATTATTCATTATATTGTTAAAGTTATTTGAGGACCGCAACATGTGGCACAACAATACACTAGCATAGGATTCTGTAACACATGGCACAACACTAGTGTTTTCCCAACAAGAAAGGCATCAACCTGAATCACCAACTCATATAGTATTGCCACAGTGTATCCCTTTTATCTTACATTGATCAAGATAAAAGGAGTTCAATATTTAAGGAAAATGCTATCAACACATTTTTAATGTACTTTACAGATTTTATTGTTTTAAAGAATTCATCTTCTTTTGGAACGTCTTTAACTTTAATGTTTTTTTTTTTACTCAAAGAATTAATCCTCTTTTGGTCTTTAACATTAAAATAGCGTGACATGACAAATTTAGTTTTCTATTTCTTTTCTTGCTCTAAGAGACATTTTATCTTCCATTCATGGCAAATATATTCCTTTTAATCTTCCTCAACTTTCTCCAATTTTTTATCTTCAAGTATTGTAATTGTGCAATTTTAGTCATTAACTTTTAAATTGTGCAGCACAATCACAACACTTATGTAACCAAAAGACGAAAAAAGTTGCTGTGAAGTAAATTTCCACGAGCTTTCCAATTTCCATTGCATAAGTGAAATAAAGTACATAAGGCCAAAATCGCCAAATTACCATACTTTAAAGAATCCAAATTAAAGTATATTCAAACATACAATATTCAAACATACAAGACACGATGAGTTTAATCTAGTTTGGGTGTCACTATTGACATCGAGTATTTTCAGCCTCCTCCAAATCATAATTTCAGAAAATTGAATTGTGGTCATCATTACTAAATTCAGCAACAATCACTATTGACTTTGAACGAACTAACTATTGGTAAAATCAAATACAATATTGATCTATTATCTCATACTCCTCATATTAGATATGATCTATAAATGCCACTAACAAAATAACAGAAATTAGGAGGAATAGTCAAAGATACAAAGTCAAACAGAAATTAGGCAATAACCAAAAACACAAAAGTTAAAAAATGGCTATTAAACGAGAAATAAATATAGTAGAGTTTGAGAGCCATAATCGCGAGGGGAGGGACCCATATAGATGGCATCAATTTACTAAGCTTAAATGTTGCTTAAGTTAGGAGGAGTCCATAGTCAACATCATTTACTTGTACCATATGCATCATGTTCTTGGCGTGCCATAAAAACCACATCAACACCAAGGTTTAACATATACACATTCATGTAATAAAGGATTGATGCACACGAAAACTAATCCCAATTATCAGCACATTTTTATTATCTCACTGGTTACGTCACATAATGGAGATCTTCTATATCCTCTAATATACTATATAAACATGTTTGTCTTTTGAAAGAAACAAAAAATGATTCATAATTTGGTAAGAAAGATAAGGAATATAATTATTTAAGCGATTCAATTGGCTATACTTCTAGATAAGGTGAAGATGGTGATAAATGAATATAGATTGGACTATTGTTACTTGTCAAAAAAGTATGGACTATTGTTAAATAAATATTGTTAAATTGTTGAATGAGGGAGCACTCACATGTTCCCATAATCTAAAAATTAAAATAGTTATTGAGGACTATTTAACAATAGTCCGTAGAGCAAAACTAAGTGATTATATTGCTTTTAGCAACACTTAACAATAGTACAAAATAGATGGTGATTTAATTGATGAGAGTAACCTAGAAAAAATGCACTTGTGTTCTTTTGAGTGGAGGATAAAGAATTGAAACATGCACATTTCATTGTTTATAAGAAGATGCTTCATTGAAACTATATGTGGTCAAATACGTCACCTAGTAGTACTATCTTTTAATCTATGTACCAATAATTAAGCGCATTGTGAATTCACAAAGGGTCAAAGTAATGGGGACCTAGTGAATTTATGCTGCATAGTAGTGCATATATAAATATTATCAATTTGGGGCATTAGCCAATGCATATGCTCTTGGTGAGTTAGGTCCACTGTCCATGGTCATGTCCCTTCTCCTTTAATTTATCTATCTTTTTCCTCACAATAGTGCATTGTACATTCTTCTATTTTATATCTACCGTTATCGTTGAATACACTTATTGCGTTCGAGTTGATTTTACTTTTTTATCTAATTTAAAAAGTCAAAGTTAGTGTTTCTAACTCTTTTGATTATATAGAGGGGATTAAATACAAAAATTAAATGTCGATGTTGTTAAGTTAGACGTTTTATATTTCATCTGAATTCAAATATTTAAATTTTACAGTCCTCTGCAAGTTTAAGTGACTGTAATACTTTGTAAAACATGAATAAAAAAGACAATGTAAATGTGTGTCGACATGCTAATGAGTTTTCAGCCTAGAGAACGTGTCATTCATTGTGAGGGAAGGTCACTACGCATTAACAAAATATGTTGACATTGATCCTACTGATGGGGCTTTGAACTTTTCTTTTTGAAGTTTACACATCAACAATATATATGTATTGGGAAGATATATAAAAAGAAAAAGCTCCTCATTGCACTCCACATGAATTAGTTGAGTCACTATACGAAACAAATTGAGTATATTTATTTTGGCGGTTTAGAGTCAATACACGCATCTACAGAACGCTAAAACGGTTGAACCGTGGCGCGAAGGATCCTTTTTTTACCCTCTCCTATGCCATTTGAGGTGGTGGTTGAGGGAGGTTTTTGTTTTTAAATAATTTTTATAGTGTATTGATTTTGTGTTAAATTTTTTTAAATAAAGAAACATTTTATAAAAGTTTTAAATGGAAAATTTAATTTGTTTAAATAGGTTATTTTAAAATGTCGTTTTAAACATTTTATCGGTTTGTTATAAAAAAAATTGAATCATAAAATTTCAAAAAAATCTCTAAAAAAATTATTTCAAATAGCTTTTCGTGAAAATTATTTTTTAAATATGTGTTTTTTTTAAATTGTGATTTTTATTAAGTTTAAATCTCTATCATGAATATTTAAATTATTAAATTTCAAAATCACTTTTTTAATATATAAAAAGATGAATTCAAATTATTGTAAAAATTATTCTTAAAAATACAAAGAAAATCAAACGCACTCTTAATCAAATTACAAAATACATTAGATTTTTTTATTTGGAACCAAGTTAGTTTTTGGTACATCGGAAAATCAAAACAAAATTATTTTGTTGAGTGAGCTATTGATTATAAATATATATGTTAATTTGTAGAAAAAAATAAAATTATCCATTGGAGTAAACGAGTGGGTAATTCAAAATCGAACTAAGGTATGACTCAATACAAGTTGTCTAAATTATCACAATAACATTTAATTTCCACCAAACATCTTACAAAATAAAATTCTTTCATTATCTTAAACATGTGTTTTATGCTATTATGTCTTTTACGGTTCTGTCTAGTACTTTTATTGTGTAGATCAAACATATCTTAAAGGTGAATAAGTAGGCGTTCCAGAGATCAAACCCCGATATTTACACTTTACGTACAATATTCCTAGCAATTAAATTAAACTCATAAAAAACATATTTAAATCTTCTCTATACTCAAAATAATTATTAAATCATCGATTCTTAATTAAAAAATGATGAACACAAATGCACAACCACACCCCCAACTTGTTTGTTCCTTTAGTTGGGCACAATGTGTTTGCAATTGTAATGTTTTGTAGAACATCTCTTCAATTGTTCCTCCATCAAATATTTGTTTTTATTTTTATTTTCTAAACAAATCAAATATTTGGTCTTTTTTTTTTTGAGGCATATTTAGTCTTAAATATAGTGATATGTCCATTTTCAATAAAATTTTAAGAGATTTTCCTTAAAGTTTCATCAAAATATACATATTTTTCATCTTATCAGTTTTTAGTTAATTTTATTTGTTAATTTTTTTTTTTGTTAAATCTTCAGACCAAATTGTTAAATTTTATTTTTTTTATTTTGTTCTGATCAATAACCATCAAATGAATATAAATAATTGTAATTTGGTAAATTTGTTTTGGTCAAGACTAAGTTTTCACGCCAAACGTAATGACTATTCTCTTTACAGATTGAAGATATCTCAAAGAACTGATCCAAAAATTTAAAATATTTTTATACTTAAAGCGATGATCAAACTCTCGACCTTTGATTAAGAGATCATCAGAAACTGCTCAACCTAGTAGTAATTGATATGAGACAATATATTTGCCAAAATAAATAATTTTAAAAATATAAATATTTTCTTTTGATAAATAAATATATTTAAAAAATAAATAATTTAAAAATATAAATATATTTATATTATTATAGAAAATCTATGATAATAAATAGATTTGATGCCTTTTATATAAGGAAAGAAAATCTTAAACGCAGAGAAATAGTAATAAAAAAGGAAATATTTGCGAATGTTGAAATAGCGGATTGTATCGGTAACAGGTAATAATTGGGCCGTGCAATACAAATTCTTTCTTCTCATCCTTTTATTACTATTATTATTATTATTATTATTATTATTATTATTTGTTTATATTTATTTTCTCTGAACAACAACCGCTTTATTTCATTGTCTCATTCTTCTTCTTCAAACAAACAAACAAACCAACAAACCCCTCACACCATCCTTCCTTCTTCCTCTCTTTCATCATCTTCCAGATCGTTACTCAACCGCTTCCGATTCCTCTTCCGCTTCATCTCCAATTCGTAAGCCACGTTTATTTCATGTGATTCTTTTCTATTAATTTTCTATCAATTTTGTTTGTTTTTCGATCATCATCGTAGTGTTTTTGGTATGTATAATAACTCAGAATCGATTACTTGAGTAATCACTTTCTGATTTTCGATTATTTTGCTTCTGATTCATCATCTACATCATCAATCACGCTTTTCGATTTTTTTTTTTGTTTGTAAATTGATTATATCAGCGATCCTGCGATTGCTTGTTAGGTTGAGATTTTTCGATTTCTCTGGAAAAATCTTGTGGTTTATTATTTTTTATTTATTTTATTAATTTTTTTTATGGATTTCAATTTTTGTTTGCCTTAGCTTGTGTAACAGAAATACATAAAGTCTATGGTGAAACTCAGTGTGATTGGTGTCATCATTGTTATTTTTCAATTTTATGTATATATATGTTTTGTGTGCTTATTTGTTTCTAAAGGAATCTCATTGTGGTAGTGAATTTTAAAAGTGTTGATATATTTTCCTGCTTCATTACAAATTGGTAATTGGGTGCTGATTTGAAGTGCTTTGAATCACCCAATTTTGTCTGATTTCGCTATTTCATGGAAAGACAGCACATAAAGCTTTCTCACTTGTTATCTTTTTGGAGCAGAAGAAGAAGCGAAAAAGCAATGAATTATTAACTTTTGTTTATACTGCAGCAGATTTTTCGTGTTGTTATTTATTAGATTTTCTAAGAATCAATTAGGTTTAGATGGTTTTTTTTATAATGCAGGTTTCTTGTTGCTGTTGGTGTGTGTTGTACATGATTATAACTACAGAGTGCAGGTGACTGAGATGTGAGTTAATTGGAAATTCTCAGTTTATACAATTATTAAAAAGGTTTTAATAATTTGCACCTCTTTATGGGTTTATACATTCAAAGCATATTATTGTTGTCATTTGCAAAAACTGGCTTTGCCTTCGCATCTGCGTTGTGCAGGTTATGGGAACGGGTGAACTCTTCTTCATTTGGCCCATTTTTACACCGTCTGAATTGCAGACTGGTGTTGTAGGTCCTTTTCAATCTTAGTTTAATGGGTAACTATAGAACTCATAAGTGATGACATTGGCATGTTCTATTTTCTCAGGATTAATTAGCATGATGATATGCTGCAGTTATGGAGTAGTAAACCCAGTTTCGTATAGGACGAAGAAAGAATATTGTACCAACAAATCTCTGTTAATTGGAAGATTGTATAGGCCTCATTTATATGGAATGTCTCCTTTAGATATTGATCATCCAATATCCATCTTCTGGGATTGGATGCTTGTTTGGAATGAAATGGCCTAGCAATTATGCTAAAGTTATTGTGGCCATATATTTGTTGACAACTAATGTTTAGTGATGCAAGATGTTGAATTGGAATGTTACAGGCATTTTAAGGAGGGTCGTGGAACTTACACATATCGTTGTTCTAGTTGGTGCTCTGAGGTTCTAAGATATGAATGTTGGCAAACCTCAGTAGTATCTTCCCTGTGACTTGTAAATGCTCTAGTCAAAATCGTCTTGTTCTCTTGGTCTAGGATTTGCTTTGGAGATGGTGCTACTTAGAGGGGTTGGGTATAACGAGTTTAGCTGTACATTGTACTTAATTTCGTATGCCATTCACAGTAGCCAAGTATGTGCTACAGCTATGCAGACTGAAAGTTTGAACCTTTAGTGCATATCATTGATGGTTTAGCTGTAGTATTGTGCATCCACTCTTAACTTGACTGCCCTTTATGTTGGCGCAGTTTCTATTTCTGCTAACAGTTGGTTCTCCAATAATTCAACAACCCATGGTTGGGTTTTGGTCAGTGCTGGATGATGCTATATTTTGGGTTTGGACCTTTGAGTTTTCGGACATGGAAGTTGTTTGATAAGCATGAGTTAGTGATAATCTTCACTTATGATTTCTAAAGGTTGTGGAGTGAAGTAACCAGTGTCAAGATGTTGATAGTCTAATCAGGTTGCAGGTTACTCTTCCGTTAGCTTTGTCAAATGATAAGGGATGCAAAATATGTTACTTCCATGTTCAAGCCTACATATCCTAATTTTAAATTCTCTCGCCTTACTAAGGGGCAATGAATGGTCTAAGAGGATAAACACTTCTGTTTGATTATGAAGAAAAATGATTAGGCCTGGAGATGGGCAATGGAAAATTTCCACATGAGGAAAACCATACAACTTTCTTTGAAGCTTTTCCAACATTTTAGTGTAAAGCCAATTTGCCACAAGATCGTATCTTTAAAGATGAACATAAGTAGGAATGTAATTGCTAGAAAGAAAATATCATATACAAAACTATTCAGCATTAAAACCCTTATAATTTGAAAGCACTTAATGATTAATTCTCTATCAGGATGTCTTGATATATTAATTCTCTGTTGAACAGTTTTATTTTCTTATGTTTCCTGTTTTCAATAACTAATGGCTTAAGAAAGCTTCACAGTTAAGTGAGTTTTCACTGTGTTCAGATTGACTTATTGTGATTTTCAAAATGCTAAAGATAGAGCTTTAAACTGAAAGTTATTTTTGTTGGCATATGATCAAAATCTATAATACATATACATGTGCTGATTTTAATTTGCCCAACCAGGTTTTAATTATTTTGAATCTCCTGCTTTACAAAATAATAATGAGATGTTTTATTTTTATTTTAACTTTTTAATAATAATGCTAGTATTTGATCTACTATTGAATCAATGTAAGTTTTCTATTTTAATATTTCTCTTGTCAATATTCTGTCTAGTAGTAAACCGTTTTCTATCTTTGCAAACTCTGTCCTGTATGTTTTTATCAATACAGTTCCTTCCTTTTGCCTTTTCTGCCAAATACACACGTCGTTCTCAAAGGACGGATATTTCATTTTAGCTCTCAAAAGAGATTCCACTGCCTCTTTTTTTCTAATCTTTTTATACAAAAAAGTTTTTGTGTGACATTGTATATTTTTTGCTGGTCAGTAGTCTCTGGGATATACTTAATTAATTTGTGGTTCTTTGGTCTTGTCTTGTTTAATGATTAGAAGGCACAGATAGGAGTGTTTCTCCGTTCTGTGTTTGTTACCTCTGCACATTTGATTATCTTTTTCGAATGCAGGAAATGATTAGAAAATGCTAACTCCTAACACTTGCTAAACCTAGCCCAGGTAATATCTGATGTAGTTGTCATCCAATTTTCTGATCCCTCCTTTTTTTTATTAAGTCAAATCTGAATATTTTCTTCCATTAAAGAAAATCTAGAGTAAGGAGGATTCATCATCTAATTCAAATCTCAAAAATGTCATATTTCTTTCTTGTGTTCATTATTCCCTCCTTTGTTTTTTTGCCTCAGACTAGAAGGTGCTCTTTCTGTATCAGTGGATAGAGGCGTGAGTAATTTGGCTTCAAGTGAGTGGACTTATTTGGGCCATTGATTATCCATTATGATTAAGGAGACATGAGTGGCTAGTGTTAAGTTTTTATGGTCTAGTTCAGTATATGGGTTGCAAACTCCTTTCATTCCCCACAAATAATTGATGTGTTGATTCTTCTCTTTGGTCGTATTGTTGTGGTTGTTGTTTATGCTTCAATTTTCATGCATGCCTATTGATGGCATTTTTACTCACCAAGCTTTAACATTCATTTTTAAAGCAATTTTTGGCAGTGTCACATTTTCATTCGAATGGTAGCATTGACCTGTTGGTCGATTATAGACATCATCTGAATCTTAATATTCATCAATCTCATATATTAATTTTTACTTTTGTAATCAAAAGAAAATCAGTAGTCTTTGTGGGTCATTGTTTTTGGCTAGATCCTTGGGCCCTATAAAGGGTTTAATAGAAAGTGGTGAAACCTAACGAGTGCCTTATGAGAAATTTAAGGAATTGTGGTAATGATGTGGAAGTGACAATAGTGAAACATAATGACTTAATGAGTGCCTTATGAGAGATTTAAGGAATTGAGATAATGATGTGGAAGTGGAAATAGTGGTTGTATTGATTCATATGCTGTATGTGGGAAAGGAAAGTTTGACTACATATGTAATTGAGTAGTACTCTTTTCCTACTTAGGAAGGTCAAGGAAAAACTTAGTCTTCCCACGCATCTTACATAATCTCTTAAGTAGCGAGCCCTGCTATGCTTGTCAGTAGTTACACATATTGGCTTTGTTCTTGCCCTTCACGCTGCTTACACTTCATGATAGTAAGAACCAATAACTGTTACTTCTAAAATTCCACCTTTTGGGAGTTGTAACTTCTGGTCCAGTTTTGTTTCCACATGTTTGAATGCATATGGGTTCTGTTGTCTTCTCTCACTTCTCCTGTACAAATATATCCGATGACATTTTCAGCAGTGCTTTACTCCGCACATATACTACTTACTCATGGTTTTACATGCAGTATTTGGTCATCATTGATGTTTTGTTTTGAATTAAATTTTGCATCCAGGCAAGTTTTAGTTTATGCATTTCATTATCTTGCATAATCATTTTGAGTGGATCTGTAATAGCAATATGTGTGGTATTGGTATATATCAATCTGATAATGCAGGGCAGAACAGGATCAGTAGATCACGTTGGAACCATAATAGTTTAGACTTCAGATGCAATTGAGTATTTAATAACAGTTTATTTTTTCTCATAAGCTTTACTCGTGGTGAAGCTTTGGTCTCTTATAAAAAAAATTGTGGATTAGTTGCAGTTTTTCTTGATTGTTTTGAATTAATTGTTTTTAAATATTGAATATGTTTGAATGCTTTTTGTATTGTAGGTTGAATTATTTGCACATCTGACTCAATACTCTCAATTTTTGGGTGTTGCAAGCGACAGTTATGGGGCATAGACACCTATATAATGCATCATCTCCAATGTTTGAGGGTGAGGCTGACCAGAATTGGAATCATATTCATAGTGATCAACATCATGTAAACCATGGTAATGTTAAATCTATATGCTTGATTTCCACTTTGATTTTGTTTCATTAGCCTTTTTTCGTTGCAAATAAATGCATTTCTTGCATCACCCTATCACTCATATTGAATGAACCTTCGTTGCAGGGGGGGCCAGCTCTTCCGAGAATGGTTCTTTTAATTATCCTGTGGAAAATATATCCATAGATAACATTTATTTCCCCTCTCATTGGAATGCCAACACAAGGTCAAATGGATATGCACCCTCTGGCCTCAACAATGAAGTACCTCCTCCTCCTCATCAATTGGATGCACCAGGCACTTCTAACAATCATTTTATGCATTCATCTAGTGCTGGACCGTTCTTTACAGTGTCTGAAAATTATGTACACCAACCTTCTTCTTCCAATTATGACAGACAAGCATTTCATGTTGATAGTGGTTTTATTGATCTTACGATGGGAAGTGGACGAGGCAATCACAAGAGGAAGAGCCCTGGAATTCCTTCAGTCTATGAGAGAGGCAGTTCAAGCGGATATTTCAATGCTGGGAGTTCAACTGATCTTCCTATACCTTCAGAATCACGGCCAGAGAAACCCAATATGGATTCTCAATATATGCCTTGGGATCATGTTGCCATGACACCCACTTTCAGAGGGGCTGGACTCTCAATGAAGGGTGAGAGTTCTGTAAGGAATGTGAGGAGCCGTTCTGCACTTGATTTGGATTCCAACTTGTCTAGGACCCATTTATCAAGTAACCATTCACACAACTCGTACCCTGGTGTCCCACCAGTCGGTCATTCTAGCTTGGCAGATCTTTCAGCTCAGGTGACAAGGGATTGGAGCCAAATGAACGGAACTTCTACTCATGGAAGAGTGTTATTATCAGGTCAGTTTGTGGTCAATAAATCTTAGAATCTTAACATAAAACATTTTATTCTCCTTGCTTGTATGTCTAAACAATCTATCTAAAAATACAGATACTAGTACTTTTGGTCTCGAGACAAGTCACTTCCCTGTTGGAAATGCTGCTGCTGCTTCTGCTAGTAATGCTCCTTTAGATGTCGGAAGCTTCCATCATGAATATGGTACAAGCAGAAATCCCACTACTGCTCAAAGTTTTCAAAATTTGGCTCAGACTGCTAGGGGAACGCGAAGTAGTTACTCTCAAAGATCTGCTCCAGCTTATAGGGCTTCTTCAAGCTTGCGCCTGGGACATGCGACATCTTCAGATAATAATGGACTGCCGATGGTAGCTGAAAGTCACACTTCTAGACATCCAAGACCGTTGACCACTGTTGGCTGGAGGAATAGTGATAGAAATGGAAGGTCAAGAATTCCTAATGAAAGATATAGAGCATTGGCTGATGAAGCTAGTCTCCATGCTAGATTTGCCTCTGAAGTACCGGTCAGTATATTGGAGAACTCTAATTCTGTTTATCAGTATTAAAGGAAGCATATGTGTGTGTGTGTGTATGATATTTGACAGTTTGAACACCGCTCTCGTGTTCCCTTGCACACCATATAGTTAACCTTAAATAGGGAATTTTTGTTTATTTGCACAATTTAAGCAAATTGCTTCCATTGTAGTATTCATCAGGAGCTGCAAAATTGTTCTTTCTAGCTTTACTTTGACCGACTCAAATTTATTTATTTTGGGTTAACAGGGTTTCATGATTGTTGAGCGCGCTTCACTATATGGTTCTAGGAATATGCTTGATCAGCACAGAGACATGAGGTTGGACATAGATAGCATGAGCTATGAGGTGATTACCATTACTGTTTCTTTGTTACAATCAGTGTTACTTTCAAATTTGTTAAATTATTTTATGGTCGATTTCATTAGGAACTACTTGCGCTTGGGGAGAGGATTGGCCAGGTGAACACAGGATTGTCTGAGGATGTGCTTTCCAAGTGTTTGACAGAAACAATATATTGTTCATCTGACCAATGTCAGGATGAAGGAAGCTGTGTGATATGTCTGGTATGTTTTTCTTGGATCCTCTCCTTCACATCGGATTCGTAACCTTTTGCCTTTTGAGGACATTAACCAGGTGCTTATGTTTACTTATTGTTTGAAAATTACAGGAAGAGTACAAGAACATGGAAGATGTTGGAACACTTAAATCTTGTGGACATGACTACCATGTGAGCTGCATTAAAAAATGGTTATCTATGAAGAAACTATGTCCTATCTGCAAAGCTTCTGTTTTGCCTGAGGATAAGAAGAAGGATAAATAATTTATATACTATAGTATTTATTGATCTCATTTGTACATATATTTGGACATTCTTCAAAGTGGAAGAAACAGACTAGCTTTTGGAATTGGTGTAACAAGAATGCTACTTCATGTTAATGTATTTGTTTGGCTTCAATCTCAATTTAGTGAAGCCTGGAAATCAATATGTGGATTTGAAGCTGGTCTGGATTGCTTCTATTTTTAAACAAACAAGATATGGATAGGTTTAGCCGTTTAAGTGTATGTTTGTTTAAACTTCTGCAAAGCGGTTTTTAAACTGTAGTCTAAAATAGAACATTTTTATAAAAATATTGTGTTTCTTACTCTTGCTCTATATGTCGACTTAACTTTGAGAAGTTCATACACGAGCTTGATGGATCTGTGTTCAAACTATCAAATCTATTTTAAACGAGTTCAAACTTTTTTTTTTCTTTTCTGAAGCAAGTTCAAACCGTTTTTTAATAATCAGAAATTAGTATAACTGTTTTTGAGCATTGTTGATAGTACTAGGCTCTCTGCCAAAGTATATTCTGAGTACACTTTCTTATGAAAGTTTTAGTTTTTTATTTTCGATACTGAGGGTTTTACTTTCTGTTCATAAGCTATTTTACTCAAACTAAGATTTTACTCAAGCTATTTTAGATTGGAACCACTCCATTAGTTGTACTATTACATTATTATTTTCATTTTGAGGCAACACGTTATGATTTTGCACTTAAGAAAATGAAGTTTTCAAATATGGTAGCATCTGTAATCTGTATACATTCTGTGGTAACTGTGTTCATGTGCATTGATATACTATATCTGTATTGTAGGGCTTAAGTTAAGGTGGATGTGAATATTTAGACTATGTCTATGGCATTGAAGCATGACTTAGACTTACTATGACATTGATCATACTTGTAATTTTTTTAATGGAATATGATGTTTTGTAGTGTACTACTATATAAAAATATCAATTTTGTGAGATATAGGATTTTTTTGTATTTTTTTAAGAGAAAAATACCTTAATAATCTAGAGTTTAGTTGGAAGATAAGTAAAATATGGTCAATAATTGTTTCAATTAAGATTCAAACCTTTGAATGCCAATTTTTTTGAGAAAAATAAAGTAATTGGTAGTATTAAATTAGGAAGAAATATACTTCAACTCATTTGATAAATAGGGTGAAAAATGTAACTAAACTTATAAAATAATGTGCTAGTGTTGACATTGAAAAAAAAAAATTGATCGACTAAACAATACTACTAAAGAACAAAAGAAATGACATGTTGGAGGTAAAAGTAAGCAGCATCGTATGTAAAATTAAAACAGATAAAAATATATCATCATAGTTTAAAATTAATCTGTCAAAAAAAAAATTAATATGTGAAATTGATAAATGGCCATTGGCCAGCATGGGAAATGGGATTTAGTCAAAAAAAAAAAATAGCATGGGAAAATTGGGGCATTCCGAGAATTGAACTCGGGACCTCTCGCACCCTAAGCGAGAATCATACCACTAGACCAAATGCCCTTCTTGTAATCATTTTCGTGCAGCAAAAGTTTACTCAAGTTTTGTGTCTGTTTTATTTAGGGGAGATGATACGGTACAATTGATAAATCATCACAATAAAATATATTGACTAATAGTTACTGAACATGCAGTAACAATTAATTTTTAAAATATAATATACAAATGATGATGCAAAATGTAGTTTTTATTTGGTTAAATCTTTTATTATACGGGTACATTAAATTTTGTCAAGAGTACCATAAAATTACCCAAAAAATCGTAGTAATTTTTAAAACAAATGTTAAAATATGTCTTTAAGGCACGTAATAAGTAACTTAAGATAGAAATATTCTTCTTAAAAGTTATGTATTCAACTTTTTAACAGTAAAAATATTGTATTTTCAATACAATAATTATATTTTGAAGTTCTTTAACATGTGCTTCTTTAATGACACTCGGATGGACTAGAATAAGTTTGTGAAAGAATAAAAACATATTCTTTTTTTTCTTTAATCAATAAAAACATATTCTATAAAAAAGAGTTTTGGATAATAAAAAAAATATTTCCCATATCGTATTAACTTGACTAAGATAAAAACATATTTCTCTACCCTTTATGAAAAGAAGCAGAAACAACTTGTATGCGAGTACACTGTAAATCTAGTGTTGTTCCAGCTGAAATGCCAAAGACCAAAGTACACAAGAGTTAGAACCTTAAAGCTCAAAAAAATGTTGATTATTTGATTCTATTGAATGTCACATTCATTTGGAAAATATGATTACTTCCTATTACAGCAGACTAAATTACTTCAAATTTTCTATTTCTAGAATCCTTGAATTGACTTGTGATATTGAAATAGTAAAAAAATTACTGTATACAGCTAGATAAAAAAATAAGGTAAATTATCCCAACAATAACCAATCCATATTTCACTAACTTTTTGTTTTGTTATGTTGAAGAGGATATACTTAAGTTGTAACTCCTCATGAACAGTCATCTATATTCCAAAGTTTCTGCATTCAGAAAATATCAAAATCACATAATTAGTACTTCAAGAATTATTGGATAAAAATTAATAGATGAGATTGTCATATGTGCTGTGTAACGGCATGAAATTCATTTCTATCAAATAAACAATAATCCCTCCCTTAATTATAAGCAACTTTTCATTTTTTAGATTCATTGAATAACTCATGTATATGGTCTATAATTAAGGCTGAAAACATTAATTATTCAATGAACCTAAAAAGTGGAAACTAGCTTAAACTTACTAGTATTTAATCCATCCGATCTTAAATATAAAAGAGATTTTGCTTTTTAGGTTCATGGAATGATTGATGTATTTGGTTCATAATATGGACTAGATACATCAATCATTCCATGAATCTAAAAAGTAAAAAGTTTGGGTAATAACTTTTCAAAGGTCAATAAGTTGTCACATGAGCAAATCTAAGAAAATATTGCACAACTTTACATTTTGTCATTATTATTTGATTAAGCCCATAACCAATAAATGGTGTCTGAGGATAAAAACCAATCATGCAAGTATTTAACAGCACCCTTGTTGTCCAATTGATGATATATCCCATATCCTAACTTTAATTGGGAATTTTAACCAGCTTGCAAATCAGATTTTGTCTCTTTGACAACTGTGATTTTTAAGATACCCTAGTTCTATATTTGGATCCATTCATTCACATAACCCTGATTGATATCTTTACACACTTTCTCCTTTTTACATACTTAAAGAAACTTTTGGATTTTACAGATGCCAATTGCCAAATAATTTATTTTAGGTCCTTTTCCTTATTCCTTACTCCAATTTGCTTTGTGATAAAGCCATGGATCTAACTTATTCTAGCATATGATTTTGACAACCATAGATGTAGAGCATCATATTCTGGTTTGGACTCATGGAAATAAATCAAATAATGTTTTTATATAAATATATTATTGACGCATAATATCCGTATCAACTTTACGAATAATTAATTTCTTTTGAAAAATATAACCAACTATTTTTAGTGAGATCTCTTCTATTAATCACAAGACTCAAACTCGAGATTTTACTTAAGAGATCTGAGTTCAGTTTCACTCGGACCAACATAACGTTGATTGAAGCATGGACAAAATAGTCATTTTATGATTAAAACATGTGGAGTTTAGAGTCTATGTTCTATGTCCATATAGTGACCACAACCTTAGTGTCCCACACCAACATCTTCATGTTCATTTGCCTTCACTAACTTCTCTTTCTTTTCATCAACACTACCACAATATTCATCTACCGACAAATCACTACTCTATACTCCATACTCTATTGAACCATTAAGTGTTAAGTTTTAGTTTTTGCTTACTCAAAATCAAAATCTCTCTTAATGGCAGACAAATACTTTCTAAGTATTATAAGTGAAATGGATAGGCTTTGGTATCATCAAATCATTCTTTTCTCAAAACCAACAACACTAGTACTTGTTACAAAACATGTTGAAAAACATGTTACCATATCAGAATCTTCTTCTTCCTCCTCATCTTCTATTCTTTCTTTGACAGTAGATGAAGAAACTTCAACAGATGAATCACTTTCTTCACAGAAACAAGTATCATCATCAGAGTCAATAATCTCTTTACCTGTTCAGGTAAATATATAACTCAAAGAAAAGTTAGTTTATGAAGTTATGATTATGTTTTCCTCTTATTCTTTTGTTTATTTGTTTTCTTTTTTTACTGTTACAAGGTTTGTTCAAATGATAACAAAGAAGAAATAAAGGAAATATTGGACAAAATGAGTCATTTGAGTAGTTCAAATTCATCATGTTCATCATTGCCACCAAATGGAAACCGTCGAAAAAAATCGAAAAAACAAGATAAACTACAGAAAACCATGAGCTGCAGAACACTTGGGAAACTAGAACTTGATGAAGTGAAGGGTTTCATGGATCTTGGTTTTCAATTCAAGAAAGAATATATTAGTCCAAGAATGATTAGTGTTGTTCCTGGCTTGCAGAGACTTTGTTTACTCAAAAATGATAAGCAGTTCCAATCAGAGTCACAATTAATGGAAGATGGCATAGAAAATGATGATGATATTGTTGAAGTTTATGATGAAGAACAAGAAAAGAGAGATGTCCTGAGACCATATTTATCAGAGGCATGGCTCATAAAGAGACCTGATTCACCATTACTGAATTTGAAAGTTCCTAAGACTTGTTCAGCCGATAATATGAAGAAACATCTTCGGTTTTGGGCTAAAACTGTAGCCTCAGAAATTAAACAAGAATGAGTTCTAGCATGGTTTTAAATTGCGGACAGTAACCGCAATTGCAGCTGTAATATAAATTTTTTTGATTACTCCGCAACTTATCACACCTATAATTTTGACTGCAATTTTCTGTGATCTAAAAGTTTGCAGCATAAGAACCTGCAATTTGGTCATCAACCAATAATTGTAGAGAGTGATAGGCAAATAATTGTATGGTAATAAAAGCATAAATAAAGAGAAATGGCGCTAATCACCATTCACCAATAAGCATATACTAGTACATGTTTCCATCCCTCCCTTAACACTTTTTTTGTCTCCTACACAAATACTAAAAGGGAATTTTAAGAAGGTTCTTTTTGGAATCAAATGTGGAGGGGCTAGTTGATGAATTTTTGTTTTCGTATAAACTTAAGAAGCAATTTTGTATAAACTTAATACTCATTACGCATAAGTGCGGATATTAATCTCTCAAGTCAGATAAGATTATGTGAGTGTTAAATTTTCGAAGGTTCGAATTCGAAACAACACTAATTTATGATGCAAGAGACCGATAAGCGTCATCTTATCTAACAACCTCGAAAGTGTAGCTAGTATTATGGGTTGAGATATTGAAAAAGTACTATTAGAAATGTTCAGAGTTTCAATCTCCGCAGACCGCAGCTAACAAAATTCTCCTCATCTTAATAAATTTACCACTAACAACATATATTTACCAAAAAAACTCATCTAACTAACTGTTGGTAGATAGGGCAGATAAGGCAGCAAGAAGATAAACACATGAAACTGAAGAGGGACCAATTAAGCTGTTATATATGGCATGTTGGCACGAAAAGTGGGGTATCACCAATGGACCAAACAGTGGAGAGCCCGATTAGACTGTTCCATATTGTTCTTTGTCACCATATATGACCAGAATCGTTTTTCATGTAACATGTTTGGCAATTTTTTTCCTTTTCATTATTAGAGTGGGAACAATGATTTTGCACTATGAAGCTCTGACACTCCTTAGATTAGATGTGTCTCGGTGTTGGATACATGTCGTGTCTGACACCGACACTTACAATTACATTGAATTATATCATTTTATCATAAAAATTATCTGTGTCGTGTCCGGTGTACGTGTCAGTGTTTGGGCTTCATAGATTTTGCAGCAACTTTCCATGAATCCTGTCTCATCTGTATTTTCTTTGTCTACATTTTGCACGAAAGAATATTACTCCTAATAATCTACTATACTCCATTCTCCCTTTTCTTTTACTTGCCAAGTGGAAATATTTCTTTTACAAGTACTACTTGTGTTCTACATATAGGAAAAGGTTTATTCGTGAAAGTATCTATATTTGAATTTTGAAATTAGATACATGTAACTCTTGCTGATCTAATTTTTCTTATATTACTTCTCTACTACCACGATCAACCTATGGCCCAATAATTCTTGAACTTGCAAGGTCAAGCCCAACTCGTACAATGTAAAATATTTATTAGGCTTACAAATTTGGTCCAACCTAAGCTCAATTTGGAAAGAAATTTTTTTATCGGAAAAATACATTTTTGTCTATGCAAAAAAGTTTGAAATGTGTTTTACAAACGTTTTTTAGTTCAAATATTAATTTTTATGATAAAAAAGTTTGAAAATTACGTTTTGAACTTTTTCGTATAAACAAAAAATGTAATTTTTAGAAAAAAATAAAAGATTGATGGCAAGAAGAAATTTTCATTTGGAAATAGGAGGAATATTCCTACCCTTCATTCTTCAATATGATTTCAAATGCACAAGAAAAAAAAAAGTAAACTTTATGTCTTGCAAATGAAATTTTCTGAAATTAGAGGTGGATAGAGTTTAATTCCTTTAAAATTTGTTGGTCAAACATGAATTTACCTATACTAAAATAGGTCAAAGCATTAGCGAGCATAATTTTATAACTACAAAAATAAAATTAAAAAATACTAATAAAATTTGAGGAATGTAATGTGAGTTGTTATATTACTTCTTTAAAAATTTGTGCGACCATATTAGTAACAAATTTATTACTGTAAAAAAAAATTAGTAACAAATTTATGTGGTCAAATTGGCTGAAAGACTCTTTTGAATAATTTATGTGTCTTAATTTATTTATTCATTTGATTTAAAATTTTAAAGATGTGAATATAATTATTTTACCAAATAATTTAGTGATTTGGATTTAATAGTAAGAAATTAATAGAATAAAACTACATTATTTATTTGTAGTTTTGTAATAACCTTTTTCAAACAAACAAACCTGTTGTGTTCTGATTCAACAAGTCTTCGTTTGTTTGTTGTTTTGTCTTTGCAACACAACCATAGCTTCTCTTCTTCTCTGCGTCAGCCATGGCCGATAAAGTCCCTCCGGTAATCTTCTCTTCTCTTCTCTTCTTAGATCCGAATTCAATTCAATTCAATTCCACATTCTTCAATTATTCATTCATTCATTTAGATCGATCGATCAAACCTTGCATGCTCATTTCTCATTATTTATCCGTTCGTTATCAAATTTGCTTCATTTTTACCTTCCCGTTCAAGATCCATCACCTAGTTTTCAATTATATGTGGATCCATTTTATATAGTACTATTAAATTAGGATTTAATTTATTTATTTTGTTGTTTTCCAGCTTGAGTTCACATTTAGGTTATGGTTAATAATGTTCACGTTTAGATTTAACAAAATTTAATGATGCTTATCTTATTTATTAGATATTTTAATGTTTTATGTTCCAGGGGTTAAAATTGCATTGTTATTCACTGCATTGCTATTTCATGTTAGATTTTAGATTATGATGATAATGCTTGAGAGTGGATAATGATTAGTTAAAGGTTGTGTTTTACTTCAAAATTGACATGCTTAAATGTTGTATTTTTGGATGCATAAAATTCATTTTTGAGCTAAGTTTACCAATGTCATAAAATTTTCCCAATGGTGGCTTGCTTGCAACATATTCAATCTTAAACATGCTATGTCATAATGATTAGTTAAAGGAATTTTCATGTTTTCTCTTCGATCATGTATATTCCATATTGATGTTATTTGTTGCAACCCTGTTTATGTTGAGGAAATTTGGGCATATTCCATAGTAATGCATACACAAGAAAGAAGCATATTTGTGATTCAGTCCCTGAGTAAAGTGTAAATTAAGAAAATCAAGAGTTGTTATTTTGACAAACTCGTTATTTGTCATGATGTACCTACATTATTTATTTTTAATTTGTTAATTAATGGTTGATGTTACTCACTTTACACTTTAAAGGGGATTTCTCACTTGAAGGGGGTCAAATTCCTTAAAAACACGTTTGTTATCTCAAAATTAGAGTACAAGTTTTTGTTAATTGTTTATCATCCTGCAAATTCCAGTATTCTACTTTGAATATCATCTGAAAAACTATTTATTTCTCTCTTTTGTTTCTAAGAAACTCTATTGCATTTAACCACTTTTTTAGTTTAATAGTTTTAAGAAGGTGCACCTTGTAGTCACTAGTCATTCTTTAGTTGCTCTGCAATTCATATGTTATTTGTATACATGGATGGTTGTGAGTGTTGACTGTTAGAATATTACTTTTATTGCTTTTACAATTCCTTTTTCCTTTGTGTTCTCTGATATGATCTAATTTAAGTGATTCTTTTGTTGCTCTTGTTGAAATGTTTAGAATGCTGGATCTCAAGGGTTCAACCCAGGCTTGATTGTTTTACTTGTTGTTGGAGGTTTGCTACTGACATTCCTTGTCGGAAATTACGTGCTATACGTTTATGCACAGAAGACCATCCCTCCTAGAAAAAAGAAGCCGATTTCCAAAAAGAAGATGAAAAAGGAGAGACTGAAGCAAGGAGTCTCTGCACCTGGAGAGTAGAGACACTGCACTCAAATGTTGTATGGAATATGGTTTACCCTGTACTCTATAAAAAATCTAGTTCTGTGATGTTTCTTAAGTTAATTTTCATGTTTTTATCGATGTGTGTTACTGACAGAAAGCTTAGCTACATTAATTTAGTACTTTAGCAATATATTTGGGACATGCTATTTGGTGGTTTGATTAAGCAATTTTCTTAGATCCCTTTCTTACAATAGCTTATTTTCAATTTTGAATAAATGTATTTTTTTTATAAATCCTGCTGCAAAACTAGCAAAATATATTCTGTGTTTGTTAATTTACTCCTTCTAGTCTTAAATATAGGAAAAGTAATACTATATGAATTTGGTTCAACCAAACTAGCAGATTATGCACAAAATAGATTGGTTTTTGCCATCAGCCTGTACTTGTTTGGAGGCCTATCAATTCTTCCAACACCCTTTTTAGGACCCACTCCTCCAATGCACATAACCTGCCACAATAAGATGTGAGATGTCAATGCATATTTGATATTTAGGTAGGTATGTCGTGATCACGACGAGCCACCTTGATTCTAACATATCACATACCACGATTCTGTTATATTCACCGTAATACCAAATACACACTCGAGACTAATTGCCACCATCAGCCACACACAACCCAAATTGTTAACTCAGGTGAAACATTCAGCAACATGTATTAGCAAATATTGTGAATCAAAATTGACCCTTACAAGTTACAACAAACTACTGTTATAATCAAATAAAGATATCTTCACTGCATATCCATGTGCAACTAGTACTAGTGAGTATTGACTATTAATCTTTGGTATCTGCTCAAAACCATAGCTGGCAATGGCATATACTGATATACATATAACATATACCTGCATAATTTTCAGACCCAACATCATGACTTGTTTGTTTCAGCCACGCAATGTCTCTTTGCTATTGCAAATTGTACCTGCCAGACCTTTTACCCTCGAGGCATTCCACTGCATTACTATTGGAATATTTTCAAATAAAAGACTCCTATAGATTAGCCCCTATTTTAAACTTGATTCCAACTTCAATATCTTATCTCTTCACACTCATCTTATTTAATGCTTTCTAGATTTGTCTAAATGACAAAATACATATTAGGATATGGATATCTCCTACTTTTTTTTTCTTTTCTCATTTCTCTAATCTAATGGTCGATTAATCCATAAAAAAAAGTAGGAAAATAATCCAAGTGAATGATTGAGATTAGTTTAGAAAAAAGAAAGGACACAAGTGAATAGAAGGGGAACCATTATCCCCTAATGAGACGGAAAAACAAATTTTACGGATGAATCGATAAAATCTAATATGTTCGATTATTAATAACGGAGATCGATAACCGTAAAAAACTGTATGATTCTACTACAAGATAGAATCCTTGTCCTAAAGTTTTTTTTTTTGTGAATCATCCTTGTCCTAAAGTTAGTGAATCATATTCTTTATTTTTCTTCTGTGTCATAAACTGGCATATAATTTATATGTAATCAGAAAAAGAAAAAAAATGATTTCTTTAATTTATATGATTAAAAAAAAAGGTAATTAGTGACGTGTAATTTATTTAATTTTGAACAGCTGACGTGTATTTAATTTTGGCGTCATGAAAATGATAAACAACCAATAGCAGTAAAATTGTAGCCAAATGGATAATACATCGACGTGGTTACCCGTTTTCGTAATGTAATAATCTTTTTCAAACTTTGGATTCGTTTATTTATATTTGTCTACATTTTGCGCAATCAGTCAATCACGGGTTTCAGCCATGGCTGATGACTTTGAAGTTCCTCCTTCCTTCGATCGCGTGGTACGCTTTCTCTTCTTAGATCTCATCATCTTTATCAATTTATTATTTATTTCATAGATTAACCTTTGCATGTGGCATGCCACTCTGCAATTTTCTGTGTGGTTTTTTAATCTTTGATAGGTTCAGTCATTGACGAAATGTTTCAATGTTTTACCTTCCTCATAATTATGCATAATTCGTTGTTGTGGCTCCAATTCTGTGAATTTGTTAAATACTAGTATTAATTTAGAATTTTTTATTTTTCAGCTAGAGTTTGAGTTAGGTATATGTCCATAGTTCGCATTTAGATGTGCGTAACTGTTTTTGTTGTGTAGGTTGAATTTTTATTTTTTTTATTCAATGAATTGCTATAGGTTTTATGTTGATGCTAATCTGTGGTTTAGATTGTTTATGATCCCAATAATGCAAAGGTGCCGTTAATATTTAATCGGACGGTCTGAAACAGTTAATGTGTTAACGAAGTAGCTGCAGGAAATCTGTTTCTATAGTTAGGGGTTGTATTCAATTTCAAACATCACATGCATGAATATGCATAAGATGTAGTTTGGATCCATCTATGTTGAATTTTCAGTTTCCCTTTCAATTGGAAGTTACACAAACTCACACTTGCTAGTGGATTCACTCATTTCTAATCTAAGTGCTTGCTTTTATTTATTATTCAGAATGCTGGATCTCAAGGGTTAAACCCAGGCTTAATAGTTCTCCTGGTTGTTGGTGGGTTGCTATTGACATTCCTCGTTGGAAATTATGCGCTATACGTTTATGCACAGAAGACCATCCCTCCTAGAAAGAAGAAACCAATCTCAAAAAAGAAGATGAAAAAGGAGAGATTGAAGCAAGGCGTCTCTGCTCCTGGAGAGTAGAGCCATTGTACTTAAAATGTTTGATGTATTACCTTGTACTCTTAAAACAATTCTCGTTCTGTGGCATCTTTAGTTAATTTTCATGTTAATTTCCATCTTGTGTGTTACTGAAGAAAGCTTTACATTAGTCGATGTTTTAGCAATATATGTTGTGGTTTCAATCATATCTTTGCCTCCTTTCTGTTTATACGCCTAGCATTCTTTTTGGACGAAGAACAAACAAGGAGGGAAATATAAAGGAATTGGGAACATTTGCTGAAAACATTCCCCGTTAAATCCCCTTGAAGACTCATTTTTTCGTTCTCTAGTCATTGGTGGAAGGAGGTTGATCTAAAAAATAACAATGTTGTTCCTTGATCAAATATGGAGAATGATCCTTTTACTATATTTTTTCTCCTCTTGTCAATTAACTTATTAGAGACTCGTGCTTTAATTTTAGGCTTTAAGCTAGTGTGGCAAGTTTAAAAAATGAGTAGTAAAACAGGAGGCCGGAGAACAACGTATGTTCGGCCATAAAACAGGTGCTAAGTATCATTCTCGTTGTTTAGGTTGCTGGCTTCCAAACTGAAGAATCAACTGTTCACATTATACTCCTTTAAATACTAATTCTGAAAAAACTATGCAAAAGTACATAACCGTACAGGAACCATGCCCTTCATAATACATTTTGATTCATTCAGTTTGTCGAACCAAATAATTACGCATAGAACACAATAAAAAACAAATATTATAGAGATTACAGAACAGTAGGGAAAGAAACAGAGAATATAATGATGTTTTATGATGTTATATTTATACCAAATTCAAATAACCATCGTGCTCTTTTCAGTAAAATCAGGATAGAAAAAAAGGAGCAAAATGAGTCCAACAGCATCAAATCGTATCCACAGTAACATACAAAGAATATCGCTTCCAAGATGGTAAAGAATATTTTCAAGCCCCACGACCCATGCTCTGCTCTCCTGGGGGAATCATAACCAATACTGGTTGCGCATTGAAGCCAGGATGGGGCACTCTGCGGCGGAGCTCACGACCTTCTTGACAAAGAGCACAGACATGACAAAATAAATGAGTTGCAAGGTCACATGTCATCTCGCACTGTTCACGGTGCACCTCATCTTCCAAAAAGCTTCCACAGCACGCACATGACCTATTAAGTGCCTCGCAAGTTCCCTGATTTCCAAGGACCACAATTAGTTAATACAAAAAATTAATTATCCTTCTCATAACATAATAACATAGGAATGTGATATCTGTGTTTCAGACAATGGCAGAGAAGAGAGTGAGAGAGCAGGCGGAGGATGAGGTTGGAACAAAAAGGTAAATCGCACTTCTATTAATCTGGACAGTAAAAATATCAAACCAAAATGCTTCTGTGTTCTCAAGTCTCGGTTTCTAACCTCTCATGAACAGTAAATTGTAAATCCCAACTGAAGTGTTGTGCCTTTGTAAAGTTTTGTAGTTAATCTCAATGGTGGTTTAATATTTTCATGAACTCACAATTTATGCATGTAAATCAGAACCAAATTAAATTAGGAACTAGAACAAGTTTTGAAAAGTATAAGTATACACTGAGATCCAATTCGAGACTGTTCAGTATCATGTTCAGAAAAACAGTTTGAAAACTAGTTCAGGTCGAAGGACTTCAAACTGGCGATCCGAAGATCTGGTTTGATTCGGTTCATGATGTAACAAAAACTAGCAGTGTTCGGTTCCAGCGAACTAGTTTAACTTTGGTTCATTCGGTTCGGTTATCTTATTTGAAACAAAATTTGACCCCCGCTAGCACTAAGGGCTTCTGATCACCTACAATTCTGCCTCACACCCCCATCACAAATCACAATAGGAGGTTGTTAGCAAGCCCAATAAAAAAGACCCAAGTTAGTGTAATTGTGTGTTCGGATATGTTTTAAATAAAATAAGGATGAGGAGACAAATTCTCAGTTGGTTGTTGTTTATGTGATCTGTGGCCTAGAGGATTCTTTAAATTTCCAGAAGTTATCTGTATAATTCTGATAGTTACCTGTCTTGTTTGTAACTACTGCTGTGGAAGTTATTCCCAGAGTTAATATTGTGTTTCAATGTTTCATTTCATCAATAAACAGCTTCATTTCTATATCATGTTCATATGAGAAGTTTCATGACATATTATCCTCACTACAAATACTAAAGTACAAAGAATAAAACAGTAACTAACCTCTAAATTGAACCTGCGACGAATTGCAGTACGTCTAGTAAATGCAAACCAAGGTGCAAGACAATTATAACCACAGCAGAAATTCCCAATTACACGTAGACCAGTATACTGCAAACAGTGATTGACAAATGCCCCCGGTTTAGGTTCAAGTCTCTCAACATTGCTTCCATACAGCACACAAGGAGCCACACTCCCAAGAATACCTAGCAAGTATCAAGTTCAACCATAACAAAAGTTAATAAATGTTTTCGTAATCCATATCGGAAACATGGCATATAAAGTTCAAGCATTAAAAGAGAAGTCAATTTCAATATCCACCAGTCTTTTTCTTCATAACAATACACCCATTTTCTTTTCATTATTTATTTCTCCGATAATAAAATACGAAAAACAACCAATGTTATTTAGATATAACAAACACAATTAAACCGTTTGATTTATTTTAGGGTTTAGGTTCTTAGGGAATCTAATTCCACACCAAAATAAGGTTAAGCTGCACATAAACAAACATAAAATCCAAATTCAATTTAACAAACAACTCATATCTAATCTTTTGCAGCTAAATTCACAAAAATACATAATTCTATGAATTATCCTAAAATTGAACCCTAAAATCCTGATCAAAAGCCCTAACTTCAAGACACAGCAAAATTACTCACAGAATTATCAATATAATCAAATATAAAATCGAATCAGAAACGAAATTGAAGCAGAAAGAGAACGATGAATGAAGGAATGAAAAAGAGACTTACAAACTTCAAGATCGCTGCTACAGAAGTGATCGGTTTGACCAAGACAACCGCAGAGGCTAGAATTCCATGGAGAAGGAGGAACGGGCTGGCCCATGACGCATCCATGCTGCTGCTGCGTCTGTTGTTGTTGTTGATGATGATGAAGAAGAGGACTTGCCTCTTCGTCG